>JARYHS010013630.1:95402543-95545408 GCA_031002005.1 Vandiemenella viatica | reverse complement strand
CGGGCTTCAAGACGAAGGACGGTGTCTTCATTTTCAAGGAAGTTGCTGTGTGTGTAATACGATCTGACAATATCATCGCTACACATTGCATTTCTGTATCTTCACCATCACGTGGAGGTGATGAGCCAACAGTCAGATGGTTGACAAATAATTACCATGGAATACCTTGGAACACTGATGGTGTAACCTTTAGTAAACTATGTACTATTCTACATGCAATCACCAATGAAGATGACTCCATTATTTACGTTAAAGGACGAGAGAAGGCTCGATGGTTCCAGAAAATTATCCGCAAGAAAGTCTGCTACAACATAGAAGATTTAGGATGCCCGCCACTACAAGAACTCAAGAAAAATAATTTGATCAAACTTTGTAAAGCTCATTTATTTTGTAATGCTATGTGCGCAGCTGAAAATGTATTTTTAATTGCCCAATGGTGGGTGAAATAAAAAGAAATAATATCAAATAATATATGTTATTTTATTCAGACATTTCACATACATGTAGTTAATAAGGTCCACAAACATCATATCCAGGTTCATAATTCTTAATTACAATATTATTTACGTCATCAGATACTAACAAATTTTTATATGCAATGAGTTCAAGTCTTAATTGCGCATAATCCAATGATGAACTGGGTGTCACTTGAGCTACTCGAACATTATTAATGTGCATGTCAATCAGTTTTTGCACTGTAGCCATATTGAAGTCTCGTAGCACTTTATTAGCTAGAATGTCCACAAACTCAGTATAATATCGTGCCACCAAGTAGCCCCACTTCTGCTTGATGGTCAAGGCGTTGGTCACGGCTGGCTGCGCGTCGACGAAGTTCCTCCAAGTAGACTGGCCGAAGAAGACACCGCTGGCAGGATCGTCATTAAGGTGGAAACAAACAGTCTTCACCCCGGCAATCGTTCGGCAGGAGACGGTGTGCTCACCAAGTGAGATGCTGTCGGTGCCGGCGTTGAATAACTGGGACACTACGTCCAATTCCTGGATCAGGACGTTCCATTCGTAGTATGTTAAAACAATTTTATTGTGTCCCACTTTTTCCAGAACAACAACAGGTTCAAACTCGTGTTTGGACGATAACCCTATCGTCAAACGTTTCGAGTCCCCAGCGTTGAGTTGGTATACAGATGAGAACAACAACACTAGACGAGGCATAGCTGCAAACTGATGAGAAAGCGGTAGGCGGGTGGTTTATAAAGCGGTCTGCACACCAAGATAGTGACTGTGAGCAGGCGCCATCGTGGCTGCAGGGGCGGGGCGCGTGACCTACAAAGATAATTACGGTGAGAGGCGCCGGCGTGGCTGCAGGGGCGGGGCGCGTGACCTACAAAGATAATGACGGCGAGAGCGGCGCCGGCGTGGCGCGTGACCTACAAAGAGCCAGGTAGATAATTCGGCACAGTCGGCCAGGTGCCTAATTATAGGGGAAGCGGCCTGCACACCTGCAGGGGGGGCGGGGCGGGTGACCTTGACGGTAAGCGGCGCCGGCAGCCAGGTAGATAATTACAGGCCGCACAGTCGGCCAGGTGCCTAATTATAGGGGAAGCGGCCGCAGAGGGGGCGGGGCGCGTGACCTATTTTGAATCCAAACAGACATATCCTTACTACTACAGATAATCACTACAGTCTTTGGTTTTTGTTAATACTGTTCTTGAGTACGTAACTCTGGTTATTTATTTCTTCAGGTTCCTGTTCAAATACACGGGAATCGTAAATCAACCACTATATCAAAGTTAACACTCCAATACGCGTAGACTTTCGTAAAAGCATTATAAATATTTTTTGTTGCAACTGTTTGCGGTTTGTGGCATAGCAAAATAATGTTTACAGATATTCATCAGATTAAATTTTTGTATTATGTATACAAAGACTGTTAAAACATCAAATTCTGACAACATTACACAGCAAAGATTTTAAAGAGAATCAGCCGATTTTAAGAGGACAAAACTGCGTTTATGAAAAACAGCTTCTAACAGCAGTTTTCAGGCAAAAAATTCAAGTCTGGCTATGATTATCGAAAATCTTGGCTCAAATATTATACATCTGATGAAGATATCAATAGAAAGCACGTTAGAAAAAAAATTACAGGGATCATGGACTTATTTTGGGCCCCACTTTACAACAACGTGGTTTTGTCTTAACGTCTACGAAATGCAAGGTTTAAACGGATATTTAGCAAACAAATCTAGTCAAAGAAGTGATTAAACGTATCCACACGCTCCGTTAATGGCATTGCTCAAAAATACATACATCTACTTTAGGCTCATTCGTCCACACGGGCGAACCTGCCGGGAAATGTTACTTACTTATAAATCTAAAAGAAAGCGATAATTCTTCTAAAACCATTAGTTTTGAACGGACCGTTCTTTTCACTTTTACTCAGCTAGTTACGAACCTTCTCAGTTTGAGTAATAAAAACTAAAATAGTTCTTATAGGGAGTCAGGTGAGAACCCCCTCCACACTGTGGACGCACCGAGCCCCAGTGCTGCCAACCGCGGCGCTAAAAGCAGAGCCGCGCCAGTGTCAAATGATGACGGCCAGTCCACCTGGCGAGGCCGTTACGCTTAATGAAATTCGGGCGATCGCCGTGACGTCATAGCTTTCAATTAGCTGATAGTACCCGCGGGGGGGGCCATTGTGCGGTAGCAACATGGCCGCAGCGCGCGACACAGGCCGTGTTTTATCGGAATTAGACCACATCTGTCTCGTTTCGACCTGTAAACACACGGGTAATTACTTTGAGAACTTACTGTAGAGAAATTTCTTTTCATGAGGTGGAATGTAAAGGGGAGAGATGTATTTACTTCCTGTGTATTAAGTGCTGAATTGATTCAGATTCTTAACTGAATAGAACCACCCTAGCGTCTTCCTATGTCTAAAGAGATTTTCAATCCCGTTGACGTGTATATATAGATAAAGACCTCGCAGTAAGGAATCTGCTGGACTAAGTGACGTAAGGAAGTTGTGTACCATCAGTAACACTCCACTCGTCCGCCCTAGAAAGCAGGAATGGAAAGCTTAATTTCAGTTTTAAATAACGATTCAAAGAGGTTTCTTGTTGTTATTGTCACACTACCTTTTAAGAGTGAAAATGCGCAGCAGTTACTGAACGATATGAACAAAATATTCAGACTAAATACAAAGCAAAGTGAAAAAAAATGGTATGAAGAGTATTAGAAATTATGATAATATCAATTGGCCAATCGAAACAAAGTTGTTTCTATCGGTGTTATAAATCGGTGATTTCTTTTCTTTATAAAAACTAAAATATATAATGTTACAAATATCTTGACGAGATTAAAGGCCCGGATACACTAGGGGACAAATCTGACGCGCAACACTGAGTCTGGGTGGCGCTGCAACGTTCCCGCTGTCCCACAATGTTGTGTGCAACAATTTGCGCGACATCTACGTGCCGCGCGGCATGTTGTGTGTTGCCGCTTCCAGAGCGAAAACATCGCGTCAGTCCCGCGACATTTGTACCCGAGTGCAGTCGTGTGCGCAGCTTGTCATGTCGGTGCTGCCGGAAAACGAAATGGTGCTTCAACTAATCGAGCTGTTACTACAATTATGAGTTGTTGTGGGACACTTCAAACCGTGATTATCTGATTCTACTGGTACAGGGCTAAAATAGTTGTTATATGCTAGGGTGTTTTTTTTTTCTATCTCATAATTATGTTTAAAAATTATCTGCCAGGAAACACTTCCTTGTTCATTTACAAAATATTCAGCAAAATTGTTTCTTATTTCCATAACAGATTCAGAATAACGTCTTCCTCTAGCATCAACATATTATGACATCCAATTTCTCTGCACCATGATCCTTCCACAATTTCGTGATCGATATTTTCAGAATCAAAGGTTCGATGTGGAGTGTACAGTGATCTGGACTGGCTATTGCGCCTTAAAAAATTATGTATGTTTACACACGCCATTACAAGTACGTCAGCATTTGCAGGCTGGAGGGCTATTGGTGAACGGAATATACGAAATACGACACATACGATTGCAAACACATTTTCTACAACTCTCTTGCTCTTGATAGTCTGTAGTTGAAAATGCGCTTTGTAGTACCCACGTCGTGTGATTGCGTCATTATATGTTCGGTCAATGCAAAAGCACTGTCTCCTACCAACACGAAAGGCATATTTGGTCCAGCTTATCATACTGGCTCTGGATCTGGTCACTTAAGTTGATTAGCAGCCAGAGCTATATTAAAAAGCAGTTTCTTTTGAACACTCCACTGTCGAAAGATTTTCCTTTTACATCACAACTTGCATAAATAAAATTATAACCGGCATACACAATAGCCAATAGGACAATACTAAATTTTTCGTTGTAGTTATAATAGTCACTGCCGGAATTGGAAGGAGCCTGAATCAAAACGTGTTTCCCATCAATAGATCCAAGGCAATGTGTGGAATTTCCAAAATATTTCATAATCACAAGCCTTTTCCTTCAATTCATTTGCAGTAGCTGGATCCTGAAACAGCATAAATAATTATTAATATAATAGTTTGTAAGGAAACATATAAATTTTAAGTTTCCTTCCTCTACGCAAGAATATATTGTCTAAGAATGTATACTGATTTTGTGGACGCCTGTCAGCTGTCTAGGATCGCAGCTGAGAGGCGGCAGGAAGTAACGCCTAGGTGTGACAGGGTGAGAGGCCGGGACCACCCTCGCGAGGGGCGGAAAATTAGGCGACTGGCAATTTAAACTAGTTAAAAGCACGGCTTTGTGGTGGCTCGCGAAGTTTTGTCATAAAAAAATATTGAATACAATTAAAGAAATTAAATAAAATCATGAGAATTTTAATATTTAAACCTCAAGAACTATCATCAAAATCTCTGTTTTTAGTTTGTCGAAAAAACTAGGCACATTTATAATAAGAAGCAACCCTTTAAATATTTAAAACATAAATTTATTTAATTTGTTTTTAATCAGATACAAAATTTCTCATTCGAGTCTCTTTCTTTTTTCTACGTCTTAACATACTTGATTTTTTTTTAATGTTAATAATTCTGTTATATGCGTATCGAACACACGTCCTACGAAACTGAACTACTTGATATAAGTATGTACGCAGCACTAACCAACGCAGTCTCCTCGGGCAACATTTCTGCAACAACTGACTAGTGTGTCTGCTAAATGTTCCGCGGCAGTGTTCCCGGGTGTTGTCCAGCGACATGCCGCGCGGCATGTTGCGCGGCATGTCGCTCCATTTGTCCCCTAGTGTATCCAAGGCTTAAAGCTGTTTCACAAATATTCCTCCTTCCTCCCAGACGTTTCAACCATACATTCAGGGAACCTCCTGCTGAGTCTGCTTGAGACGCTAGCAGACTCAGCAGGAGCCTAGTGCCCTTAGGACGACCTTAGGCTTGGTCGAAACGTTGAGAAGAAGGGGAAGCATTTGTAAGTCAGCGTTAATCTCGTGAAGATATTTATAACAGTATAGCGAAAATAGCAAAATCTATTACAAAATATATAATATTTATAATGAACGTTGGGACTTCTCACTCTCGAAATCGCTACAAGGGCTTTTCGACGAGAAAATGACAAACATTTGGTTTTTGTGTATTTTAACAGATTGATAAACCTGCGTTGATAGAATATAGGTTAACAATTAATTATTTAGTTTGCTAAAATATGACATGCTTCAGGGCCAAGTCACCTCAACATTTTTTGCTCTATCATTCATACCATAAAGACTAAACACTCTGTTTTGTAAACTGAAAAGAATACTTAGAGTGTACACTTGGCTCAGAGTGAGGTCTCACTAACTTTTGCCTATAAAGAGTCACGACACTTGGCTGTATTTCGGCAATAAGGGGGCGTCCATAAACTACGTAGTTTGGTCTACGTGTGGGAGGGGTTTGCTGGTAAACTACACTGGGCTACGTGGGGGTGAAGGGAGGGTTCCCAGCCAAATCACGTAAGTTTTCAGTGATACTATTTGTCGCAGCTAAATTAAGGTACAGAACCCCCAACAGCATGTGAATATTTATGTCCGTCATTAAATTATTTCCGTATGTAATTTACGATAGTCTGAGAACAATAAACAGCACAAAATGCCTTCTGAAATCAATAAGGAAATAAGCTACATGCCACGTGGGGGGGAAGGGGGTGGAGGTGTAGAGGCTAAAGCCACGTCGGGCTACGTGGGAGGGGAGGGGGGTGAAGGGAGGTTCACGGGAGGCCATAATGAACCTACGTAGTTTATGGACGGTCGCCAAGCAGAAGGGAAGACCTCTGGTTTCACGTTAGTTGGGTCTTTGCAGTTGCGATTTGGGCGTCGCTAATGGGGTGCAGCCAGTTGGGGTTCGGCGCGGTCAAATATTTGTCGTCGCCGGAGTGACCGTCGCCTTTGATGTGCAGCCACTGTCCGCTGCATGTATTATTCGCAGGCTCCTGCGGATTGGCTCTCCATTACCTCTTCTCTCTGCGCTCCGCTCCGCTCTGCGAGATATACCAAAACCACAGCAGACCCACAAAGCAGGTCGCCCTCATCTCGCGTAACTTGAAAAATCGTAAAACATTTTAAAAACTATGGCACATTTCACCATTTTAAAACCAGCGATTAAATTATTTGCAAAATTTTAACTCCTAGCGATGAGGGGGGGGGGGGGGGAAGAAAAATCAACGTGGCAATCGCTTTGCGGCGGATTTAAAATTTCGAGGTTACACCCAGGATTTGACTAAAACATAACAAACTATTTCAGCAAGACGAGTTGTTTCTGTGTGTAATTGAATTTAACAGGGATGGAGCGCACGCTCTGGTGTCAGTTTCCCGAAACATCTATTTCCAATTTTGTCAATAATTTTTATGTTAAATTCTTTGAGTGTATTTTTTCCACCTACCTATCTTTGCCCTTTTACGAATTTTAAGTTTAAAATCTTTCAGTGTTTTTTTATAAGCTATTTATAACTCCCCTTGATTACTTATGCCGGTCACTGACTCCCATTAACTACGAAAGAAAATTTTCCTACTCACTTTTGTCTGAAATGGAGAGCCAGCTTGTGGTTATGGTCATCTCTTCCTTCCCATTTACTTTTCCTAATTCTTGTATCAATATCCTTCCAAATTTCTTCATCAAGTTATCACTTGAACAATCCGAGCATTTTCTATGCCATCCTCCCGTCTTCCAATTATCGAAATCCAGCTCATGTATCATGACTGTTACTGATTGTTATTAATTAACTACAGTAGAGTATATGACACGATAGTAAACAATTTTGGAATGGATAAATAAAATGTTCTCATCCTTCCAGCCGCGTATAAATATCGTTTTCATGAGATCCTGACCTGATTTTAAATAAACTACCTGTATAACAGCAATACCTTTTATGGTTTGTTGAAAATGAGGGCAGAGATGGACTCCCTGGAAACGTGCAGTGAAAGTGACATTCATACGCGGCTGGAAGCCCGAGAACATTTTATGGAATGGTTTTATACGCTAGTTACACAGATATTCTGTTAAAATAATACTTTGTATTTAATCAAATTATATGCATAGAGACTTACTGTTGTTTTACATGTCGTGAAAGTCAATTTACAGGCATACAAGTGAATGAGTTCAAACTAAAGTTTTCGTTGTCAGCAATTGATACTTCATCTGTAGATTATAAATAGGTGGAAATTTTCCTAATTCTTGGTACTGATTAAAATCCAGGTAGTTTGTTCTTTGTTCTGCAACGCTTCTTCCTACTGTGCTCTTTTAAATTAATAACTATTTATGAGTGTTAGTAACGAATAATGGCCTATACGGAACGAAGAAATGAACTTATAACGGGGCACAATCAAGCTTCTATTGGGTTACAACAGAAGGTATATTTAAATGTGTAGGCATATAGATATGGTACCAGGTTCAAATCCAGGAGACTCAGTATCGACCTATTTGATTGCGGTTTTTTGGCAGTTTCCCTCGGTCAACTAAGTAAATGCTGTAACGCTCTCCAACATCTGCCTTATAAAATAAACACTTCACTAACAGAAACACCCTTATCACAGAACTCAAGTTGCAAGCTTCACAGACAGATGCAAAACTTAGTTTCTCCTTCCCCCCATATGGAATAGAATCACTAATCTGTAATTAAAGCAGGTGGTATAAGGTTTTATAAGTTTTCTATGACTCTAAAAAGGTAACATCATTCGTAACTGAAACGATTTGAAAGAAAAACATAATTGGATGTTGAAGTATGATCCACAAAAAGACAGTATAAGGCAATTTGGAAACGGTGAATACAGCCGAATGTCGTAGAAATAACGAGGACGAAATGATATGCAGCTAATTATCAAGTCAGATTGTGGTATGCAGGAAAGCATTAGCTGCGTGAAACGTGAACTGTAGCGCCGAGTTCTTTGTGTGCGCTGTGTACACGGCTGGAATGTCGTGTTTGCGTGCAGCACAAACTTTGAAATCCTGTTGAGCCCCGCGACGACACGATAACGCAGTGGAGTCAACAGCGCGGCGCGCGGGCTGCAGATAAGTCAGGCGCCGCGAAAAACAACGCTCGCGTGGGGCAGAGGCACGCAGCAGATTCAACCATCTATCAGGGCCCGCTGCTTCATCATCAAACGGTCCCGGGGACCAATACCATCTATCAGGGGCCTCTGCTTCATCATCAAACGGTCCCGGGGACCAATACCATCTATCAGGGCCTGCTGCTTCATCATGAAACGGTCCCGGGGACCAATACCATCGCTGACAGGGACAACATATCATCCACATGCTACTATGACAGCCCCTTGCTTCTTCTGAGGTTACTGTTTAGGAGTTAAATGTCTAATTTGTATATTTGAATAGTTATTAAGCGTTGGTTCATTTATGCTGACCATTTGTAAGGCACCAAGCGTGTTGGGTGAGCGGTAACGTTCTGGCCTCACATTATGGCGAAATCTCACCGAAGACGGTAGGGGATTCGACAGAAACCTCACGTCATCAATTTACTTCCTGAAATGACAGTAGAGCTAAAAATTAAAAAAAAGTCTCCAAAATTAATAGGTCGTTAGCGGGGGGGGGGGGAGGATCGCTGGAGATCTCACCAAGGGGGGAGGGAGGGGATTACAGAACATAGTTACACGATTTCGCAGATAAATGACAACACTTTCGCTTCCTCATAAGACTGCGATATGCCTAGCAAGCAGGTAGTCTTGCTAGTAAATATACTTTCAAAATAAGCAAAAGCCTCTGGAGATAGGAAGTGTTTGGGCTTATCTGAGAAAGTGGACATCAGTAAAAAATAAAAATGTTATCTTAGACCGACGAGAGATATTTTAGAATCGATGTAATTACAATATGTTGAGAAAACAGTGGAACAATTGAGCTGGTGTGTATGTCGTAGAACGGGACGGTAGGAAGTGGAGAGGAGAATGTTCAGTGAGCAGATAGATACAAGTAAATATTGAATCTGAAGTAACGCACCAATCCAATGAAATTTTGTAATGGTACATCTGCTATAATATACGCAATAAATGAACAGTACCATAGTGAAGCACAGTAAGTGTCTTTTGTTTCATCCGTGAATATAAGTAGAAACGAGAACGAAGTTATTTTGAGTCTGCGAAATGCACTTATATTCACGGGTATCATCATTTACCAGTAATATAAGGACTGAGCTACCGTTCGCCAATTTTGCTGCTGCCAAAATGCATTATGTGTTTACGTCAACAATAGTATGTGACGTAATTTCATAAATTGGTTCTGCAGGAACTAGTGAAGTAGAAGTACCTTTATAAGCTCTAACTTCTCTAAACTTTTTTTTTGAATAAAAATCCGTCTTCTAACAACTGTTTTTATTTTTAACTTTCATCTACTAGAAGACGGATTTTTATTCAAAAATATTTATGCAACAACTGTGGAACATGGCCTACAACAAAGTTAATGTTCTCTAAACTTTGTGCCGTGATTAAGGATTGCAATCCCGCAGTGTTTTCAATCCCGCGGGATCCGTGCGGGATTGGTACAAACAGTTTTTTAACGCATATATTTTAAACATAGTTACTTAAAACGTTAATAAATTAAATAATAACTAAATTAATAAATAATTTTTAATAGTAAATGATAAAAATTAACAGTTAACAATATTTTTATTGGCAAAATAACATTAAAACTTTTTAGCGTGTCTTAAGTGTATTTCGAGGTTTCACATTTTTGTTTTTTAATCAAAACCAATTTTTAATTAAATAATAAAAATGGAAAATATTGAGTCTTAGGTAATATTATGTGCCTTACAATATGTGCATCACATAAGTTTAAAGAAATGGTTTGCTTAGTTGCCAAGTTACCGGAGTTTTTTTTTTTTTTAATTCTAAATAAACGTTCCGAACACCGAGAAAAGCATTCCATTTCAAAAAGTGAAATGAATATACTCTGTAAAGTGTAGACTTGGCTCAGAACCAGATCTCATAACTTTTTGTCACTGCACAAGCATGAGACTTGGCCTTTTTTGCGTGATTCATTATTATATCTCCTGATTCCTTGATTGATATTACAGTTGATTCAATGTTATTAAAAGAAACAACTCACCAACACGTAAACTGTCAAGTATTTCAGATTTACTTATGTGGCGTAACGTTGTTTTTAGAGTGGAAATTATTATTTTTTTAGTAAGAAAGGAAACTTTCTCGGCGAATGATTGCAGTGAAGTCCTCATGGGTTGTATCTCCGGATTTCATTGCAAACACACGAAATTACACACGTGAGGAAGACAGTGGAGGCAGTCGTCGAAGTATGGTGTTCCTACAACACAATTCGTCGATACACCCGTGAAAGTTTCATTATACCTTTAGTCGAAATAATAACAAGGAGAAGAGGGATTAATCGAAAGTCTGAGCGGCACATGTAAGCATTTGGCTTTCGTCAAAGAAACGCATTGAGGCAGTGGCCAAAACAACAATAAGTCAATGGATATACAATTTCCTTTTGATAGCTGTTAAATAAATAGGTACGCGATCGTTAAAGTTACGATAACATTAGTTTCATATCAACGAATAATCAAATTTTCAGCCGCAAATTAGGAAATTGTCACAATTACTTTATCTGCAAATACAGAAAATGGGAATAATGAAACCGTGAATAAAAAGCTGTAACCTTGTAGTTCAGATAACGTGTGCGACACTTAAAAAATAATTATATAGTTAGAAAATCGTACTAAATACGCACCATAACTCAAAATTAAAGAAATGTGTACTCGAAACAAACGTAAGTTTTGATGAATACGTAAAAGTGTATTTATTTACTTACGAATGACGAACGTTGACAAAAACAAACGCTTGTTCACATGAATCAAATGCCAACTGGAAGGGTACAGGCAAACAGTGCAAAATATCCAACAGAGACCGAGTGTGGCAGCGAGTCACGCAGACTGACATGCGTTTCCGCCGAATTTTGCGCATTGCGGATCCGCTTAATTTTGTGCGGGATCCGCCAGACTGTCTAATGATGCGGGATCCCGCGGGATTGCGGGATCCCGCTTTGCTGGATTGCAATCCCTAGCCGTGATAGAAAAAAAGAGCTTCAGACTGTTTTACCAGGTTGTTACGATCACAAGAAAGTCTGGTCACTGTTAGAATCATTAAAGTAAGTCTGCTAACAGTCTTTGTAAGTTATATCCACAACAAACTCGATTCTTTGAAATATTGAACGAAACGCCGTTTTTTATTCAAAATAGGTGAAGATGAAGTTGACAAATGTATCATTCTAAACACTAATCATGCTATGATACACGGACAGGTCAGATGTTGAGCCGGTTTCACTGTGTATACGAAGTGATCAGTATCGGGTTATCAACCATTATATTTAATGATACTCGTCGGATTTGAGCACAAGGTAAATTTAGGACAGAAATTAAGAGCTTTAATGAAAAAACGTTAAAATACTTTACTAACAAAAATTAGGAAAAAGTAGGTGTAAAATGAAACTGGATCGAGATGCGTATGCGGCAAACAGAAATGGAAATAAATAACACATAGGTAATATGAAATTCGAAGACTGTGCTGCCAATGAACCTTCTGGGATGTACAGACACATTAAAGTAGAAGTGCTCGGTGTATTAGCACAGCCACAGATGAGCAAGGAAGTTTGGTGAGAATGAGATCACCAAACATTCGATCATGGACAGTGAGGTTGTAGAACGGGAGTAAGTTTCATCTTCCAAGCATTCATTAGAATGTCAGCCTACAACATTTGCATCGAGTTTATGTGATGGCAGAGTTACAGCACAACCTGTGTTGTAGTGGTGGCCTAGCTGTAATGGAGTCTACGAGATCACCTGAGTCAAACACTTGCTACATAACAAATTTTTAGTCGCGAAATAGTTAGCATAATATTTGTAATTCAATTAGTTAAACAGATTACTTATCGCTAAATATTTTTAAAACAATCTTTTCGTATTTCACTATCGAAAAAATTCAGTTGTGACGACAAAACGTAAGTAATAGTAGATCGGGCAGACGTAATTCCAATTTGAATACAATTTTTCATTCAGAGACTGTCGGGAACAGGAAAAAGTCACAATAAAACACACAGAGAGAAATTGGAAATTAATTTTTACTTACTTTCGCAGCTGCTGCGGGTCGTACTTATAGGCTCAAAAAACTTAGATTTTCGTAACGTGTTTGCAGAAAATTCCCATTATCTTTGAAAGATAATAAAGGAAGAATTACACAAGCAAAAAACTTAACTATACCTTGTTCACCATCAACTGGCGGCTCAAGGTCATGTTCCCCTCGCCCCGGTCCTCACCTCACCACCCCCTCCCTTCCTACCTCTCCGCTCCGTACGCTGTGTCCAGGCGGGTGAGTGGTAAATTTCCCCTTCCCATGCAGGGGTAAAGGCAGCGGAGTGGGGATAGAACAGACTGATCTTGAGCCGCCTCTCTTAACTGAACGCGCTTTAGATTTAAAATTTATTAATAATCTAAATGAAAATAATATACTAAATACTACTTTTACAATTTATCTACTAGATGAAAACGGAACACATTGTCGCAGGGTGTCTGGAACTCAAGAAACCTGGCCGGTAGACAACCACGACGACACAGCTTCTACAGTAAGAGGGCGTCCATTAATCACGTTAGGTGTTTTTCCAGAAATTTGGATTCCCTCCTCCTCCCCCTTGTGGTGAGGTGAGATGTTGAGGGATCCCCCTTGCGGAAGACCTCGTAAGTTTTGAAACTTTTTTTCAGCTCTCTAAAATGATGACGTGAGATTTATGTCTACCCCCCTTTCCACACCCACAATCTCACCTCACGTAATTAATGGACGCCCCCAACCGTCTCGTTGCATGAAGTCGAGGTGCATATTCTAGAGTATGTTTGAAAGCTGCACCTTACCGCTGTTCCACAATATTGTCCTCGGGAAGTGTTCCAGGCTAGCTAATCGAAGAACAATTTGAGTATCTGGCGGTATTCTTGTTTCAGGTCTTATTAAAATGGGACGTCAAATTTCGGGTACGTAACTTAGTGACCCAACTTGTCAGCGAACTCCGATAACTAATTGCAGCGTAGCTGAAAATATTACGTTCTGTGACGAAAACAGGGGATGATTGTCATTGTATAACCTGCTACATGAATACGAAACATCTTTCACAACGTACAAGGTCTGCGTATTGGCGGTATTTTAACTGTCCGTAGCCAAGTGCTTTTTAATTGGTTATTGGCCATTCTTCCGCAGTTGCTTGTTAAAGAGTTGTAAATGAAAATACCTTCTCTTAATAACTGTTATTTTATTCCTATACGGTCAGACGAGTTCCCTTGTGGAATGGAGCATCATCAGTGAGATTTTTGAAACAAACAGTCACATGTTGCTCGGGAAATAGCTCTAGCCACACTTTTTTGTAGAACACAAACTACGTTTTATTTTTTCATCGTCACTATTTCATTGTTTTTAAATGGCCCAACTTCTTTATCTCGTTTTGTACTTATGAGATAAGTACAAAAGCAGCAATGCAGAGCTGCAACATGAGGTTGTGTTCTACAAAGAAGTGCAACTAGAGCTGTTTCCCAACCAACATGTGATTGTTTGTATCAGAAATCTCACCGATTATGCCCCATTCCACAAGGGAACACGTCTGAGAGTATAGGAATAAAATAACAGTTGTTCAGAGAAGGTATTTTCATTGATAAAAGCGCTTTTAATGTGTACGCTCCAGTCTTGTCATACGGTTGTTGACTAATGGACGTGCTATGAGTGATGAAAGCTACCGTCTATATTGTACGTAGTCCATATTTCGAGGTAGTACTTGGCGGGTTTTCAGTCAGCTGTGGCGGTCCCATCAGGAGCTCCTGCGTGTGGGCGTTGCTACAGTTAAAGCTGGCGCCGGTTTTACCTTCCCTAATCTAGGACAGCGGCGTCTGTGCAGCTCCGCAGCGAACAACAGCTCCTCACGGCAAACAATACGCACAAGTTCCAAGGAAACAACCTACACCTTCCTAATTTTTTACCATATTTGTTTAAGTAGTCCTGCTTCGTTATATTTGAAGTAATTCAGAAAATACGCTACCGAGATAAGAAAAGTGAGAAAAGCTACATCGATGGATGGAGGTGCAGAATCTTTGGCGCTGAGATAAGTGAAGGGAGTCTATGAGAGGGTGTAGCAGACAGGGAAGGCCCACGGAGAAAAATGAAGAACTAAACATTGAAAATATGTTTAAGAATTGTAAAAGCTTTTAATGTATGAAGTGAACATGCCATCAATGTGTGAATAAAAAGTATTTGTATCCAATTCAAGAAGGAATACAAATAAAAGATAAGTTTGTTTTGAAAAACTCTAATCGGAAGTGTACACCGTAAGTTAAATCAATTGCATAAGAATACTAGTCCGACCTAACTTAGAATACTGTCCTTCTGTATGAGGCCGCAATCAAAAAGGGTTAATAGTGGCGTTGGAGAAGGTGGAAAGAAGAGCCGCCCGATTCGTGACAGACATTTATAGCTGCTGGGAGAGCGTAAGTACGATGTTGAAGGAGTTGGATTGGAGAGATCTGAAATTGCGATTACTTTCGTCAGAAGCTAACTGAAAAGTTCATGACAGAACTGTTTCAGGATGGCAGCAAGCAATTTCACTACCAGCAACATTCATATAGCAGTGACCGACAAAATAAGAGAAACTAGAGCCAAAACCATTTATTTTCTATGTTCATATTTTCTTTTTCACGAGCGTTTAGGGAACAGAATATGAAGTATTTATCGATAGTGGAAACTTAGAATCAGACAGCAGAAGGTCTCGAGAAAGCACTCCGGCTAACCTGACTGGAGTTTTGATGGTTTTCCCAGATCACTCCAGGCGAATGGCAGGATGGTTCCATAAGATAGCACACGGGCGCCTCCTGCCATATCCCGCATATCCTTTCCGATGCATAAACGACTACACATTATAATGGTGGAACGCAATCTCATCCACCAACGTTTAATGAATTTCGGTGTAGTATAAATAGTAATAGGAAGTGACTGGATTTGTGGTACCATTCTTTTTCATAACGGAGTCACAATGTCATAAATACATTATCCAAACCATCTTAAATGTCTTGAATAAATAGGCTGCCTTCTATAGCATTTTACTATTGTAGGAAGTCAATCGGTAGTACAACTTAATGTGGATGATCCTTTTAGCGGAAGAATAAGAAAAAAAGATGCAAGGACATAAAGCGATATAATTTCAATATTAATTATGGTTTTACACATATTACTATATTTTTGCTAAGTGTATAAAGTTAGAGATCACAATGAATGGAAAAGTTCAGATCCAATTGCCGTCGTCATATTACAAGCTTATGGAAGATTTCGCATGCAACCACAGAGAGCCAGGAGTGACAAAAAATGAAAAAATAGTAAGTTCAAAACAAAGCGAATTTTTCTATCATAAATAGTTATAATATCTTTTAATAAATCCTTTTAATCATATAAATTCATGGCAGATTGCTTTTGACGGCAGAAAGGGAATTTGAGTAAGCAATAAGAAAACTAGATAACTCTTTGAAAGAAATATATTGTTATTAGGAAATGGTTACACATTTCATATCATCTATGCGATACATTATGGGTATAAAACCTAACATTTGTACACAGATGGTCAGTGAGGTTCATGAGATGGGGGGAGGAGGGGAGAGGTTCTGAGTTCTACCTGAGTTGAAACCAGGTTTTTTAGACTCTGCGTATTTAACCTTGAGGAGGAAAATATGCGTTGTTATCTGCCTATGATACTTCTAGCTTTCTGTGTTCTCGATGATAAGTTCGTTTTTATTTTTACGAAATGTGAAGTTTGTGAGGCAGAGATTGGGGATCGTCCCCGAATTCGTCCAGATCAGCGTTTCTCAACCTTATTTCCGAACGTGGACCAAAAAATTGTTAAAAATAATGCTGTAGACCACTAATTTATATGGGCCTAATTTTATACTCATTTATAATATATTCGGCTTGCGGACTGCCTCAGCCACCTTCGAGGACCACAGGTTGAGAAATACTGGTCTAGAAACAGCCCAAAAACCTCAGTCAGGAGGGTCGGCACTCGAACCTGGTTCCTGTGTACCTCCCCGATCCAGAGAGCGGCGCACTAGAGAGTTCACATCTACTATAATAACGTAAATACAAGTCAAACAACAATAGTTTTTTGTACCACTTGTTAGCAATTATGGTCTACCGTGGAACTCTGCTATTCTCTCTCTCTCTCTATATATATATATATATATATTTGCTCAGTAGGGAGCGTCAATAAACTAGCTCCATTTTGGTATCCTCTATACTCTTTCTTCCCCTCACGTATCGTAACGTGGCTTTTGACTCTACATCTCCCCCTTCACCCTCCCAACCCGGCGGTGGCACCTAGCTTTTTTCTTATTGATTCCAGAAGACATTTTGTACAGTTTTCTCTTGTCAGACTATCGTTAGTTACATATGGAGATAATTAAATGACGGAAATACATATTCAGAGGCTGTTGTGTGTTCTGTACCTTATTTTAACTATGACAAATAATATGAAAGAAAAGCTACGTGAGTTGGCTCGGATTCCTCCCCCCCCCCTTACGTAACCCAGTGTAGCTTTCTACCCAACCTTCCCCCCTCCCTTCCCCGCTAAGCCGAAACCAGAGAGACATATTTTATTGACACTCCCCTAGGGAGCGTCCATAAACCACGTGGCTTGGTCTAGAGGGGGGGGGCTTGGCTGGAAAACTAAGCTGGGCTACGTGGCGGAGGGGGTTCCCAGCCAAGCCACGAAACGTTTGATTCATATTATTTATCACAGTTAAAATAAGGCACAGAACACACAACAGCCTCTGAATATGTATTTCCGTCATTTAATTATCTCCATATGTAACTAACGATAGTCTGACAAGAGAAAACTGTACAAAATGTCTTCTGGAAACAATAGGAAAAAAGGTTATGTGCCACGCCACGCTGGAGTGAGGAGAGTGGGGGGGGGGGGTGAGGTAGAGGAAAAAGGGGAGTTCAAAGGAGGGCGAAATGGAGCCATGTGGTTTACGCACGCTCCCTAGTGAGAAATAAGTTTCACCTGCAATGAGTACATGACTGTATACTGTATCCCTCAAAACAGCAACAGCGATAAATATTGATAAGTGTGATCTGGAGATGGAATTTGCTGCCGCGCCAGAGGCGGGCAGGCTGGCTGTAATCACAGAGATGGCCGGGCCAGCCAGTTGGCACACCCCGTGACGGGCAGGCGGGCCAATCGCCATAATTGCAGTCGCTCTAAGCCGGATTCACGTAAACGCCACTGAAGCGAACTCTAAAGCGCTCACACACACACACACACACACATCACCGCCGATTCTTTCGCTCAGTGGCGGAAGAGAAAAGCTTCCGGGATTGACGTGGAGCGCACAGCACAATATACATCATACAGGAACGGATACAATATCGCGATCGGTCTCCCCCCCCCCCCCTCCCACGGCCTCATCCAATGTTTGTTTTTCGTTTCGCCGAATCCTAAACGCTAGCATTGCCTTTGAGCAGCGCGGCAATGATAATACTTGTGAAATTGGCAACGACAGATGATAAGCTGCACAACAGTTGCCAACACTGCTTAACAGCGATCACATCTAGTCACTACAGCGAAATGCGCTTGGAAAATGAAAGTCACTCCGCACGCGTTTTACTGACGAACGAATGCTGCAACTAAAATTACGATCAAAATTATTTACGAAGCAGAACGCACCGCTTGCACTATACCGAAAACCGACAATTACGATATGAGAAAATGTCAGTTTTGTCCTGCGAGCAGTGTTTAGATTATTTTCGGTGCGATATTCTTGATATCGCACCAAAAATGATTGTGAACCCAACAACTCCGATATCAGTGATCAGTATTGTATCGTCCTGGGAAAAATATTTTTGAAAAATTTAAGATTGGTGCTTGGAAGGAAAAGATGACGATGACCATAAGCTGACACTCGATTTTAGGCATAAGGGTGCGGGAAACTTTCCTTTCGTAGGTAAAGGAGTAACAGATTGGAATAAATTACCAAGGTAAATGAATTAATTTCCAATAACACTGAAGGTATTTACAATTAACATTCCTAGAGGGGAAGAGTAGGTGGGTACAAGAAACGGGATTAAAATGTGTGTGCAGGAAAATTGCCACCGGGGCGTGCGCTCCATCGCAATTAATTGAATTCAATTCAATTAAAACTAACAGAGTAAGCATCGCTTTCCCACACAATATTTTGAAGGAAATCTCAGGCGCCATCTTCACGTGACGTACTGACCAGGCCGGAATACCTGGACTCTATAGCTTGCCTAGAGCGAGCGTAGTTGATATAAATAGCCAAAAAAAACTTCGTTCCAACAACGATCATAATTTTGTATTTTGATTTTTGCAATGCTGTTGATCAAATCTTCTCCAGACATTTGCTACAAATGCGTAAGTGATTAAGCTAATTAGAGTGTTTTTGATGAATGAGTGACAAAGTTCCAAGTTCATCTATATCTACATATATACTCTGCAATTCACAAAATTGTGGGTGGCAGAGAGTGCTCAGCACCAAAGCTAATCTCTTTGTTGTGCATTCCAATCCCTAATGGTACGAGGGAAAAGAGAATTCATATAAGAATCAGTGCGGCACCTTATTTCTCTAATGTTATCTTTCCTGTCCTTCCGACTCAAATAGGTTGGTGGAAGAAGTATTTCACTACACTCGTGAGTGAAAGTGGGAGTACCGCGCATTCTACCTCTGTCGTCACTATAGCAACGACGTGCAATACTCATCACGAAACGTTTATGACTAGGGTTCGAACTTTATGACGAAACAAATGCAAATATGGCCTTAAAAATGGGTAAATATGACCTTAAATTGACAAAAAATGACCAAATATTTATATTTACTAAAGGCCTACATCAAAACACGCTTAATTATACATCATTTATTTCATCGCGTAGTGTCGCTTTCGTGTTTACATCATAATTTGCTTCCGTGCACTCACTGCAACATTGGGAAATTAAATTTTAAACCGCTTTTATTTCACATAATTTACAGAAAAAACTCTCATCTCTCCTAAAATAGTCTCCAAATTTCTTCAGGTAACTCCGTAACTTAGAAAATTTTGTTTTCGGCGTGGTGGTGCTCACTGTTCGAATGCAAATTTAACACTGACTGAGGATTATTTTAAAAAATATTGGAGACATTGAATGACGCGGCTCGACACAGACATACTGCTGCTGCATTGTCGAGATTAAAAGGCTGGCGGAACATTATTGTTTAGAGCATATATGGGCAACCCCCGGCCCGCGGGCCGGATCCGGCCCTCCACCAACTTCAGTCCGGCCCGCGAGAGATTCAGAAATTTCAAATAACGCTTCATACTCAAGCCTCCCATTAATTTTCATTTGATTTTCCTATCTGTTTTTGTTAATTTGCTTTTTTTTATGTCTCATTATCCTATTGTAATTCTATTAAATAAAAAATGTGTGAATTTTTATCGCCTTTTTATTCACTACTATCTATTTATTTCTTACCTACGGCCCGCGAACTGATTAAGTCCGGCCCGCGACCTGATCAAGTCCCGAAATTACGCCCTCAGCTAAGCAAAGGTTGCCCATACCTGGTTTAGAGAGTGACTATAATGTAGTATAACTTTAATTCTTGACTGATGAATTCTGCCTAATTCATTGATAATTACTTTTGTTTTTTCGTACGTTTCTTCGTATAATAGCAGTACTGTTTTGTGAATAATTATCTTAATTTTTTCTCATATATAATTTCTAGCGAGTTCCCGGTACTATTAAAATATTGCCAGATTTTTCCTCAAAATATGACCATAAATACTATTGTAATATAATAAAAACTGGGAAAATCTCCTGAATAGGTTTTTATATGCTATTTAAAATACATTTAAACAACTCAAAAACGTTTAATCAGTGTTTGGTTTAGCATTATAGCTCTAAACTAAGGCAGGAAGAAAATATGACTTGTCTTAAAGGTCCGAACCTTATTCGTCACATATCCACAACGAATCAGGTAAATGTCTGCATTAGAGACAGTCCGGCAATCAAACTTGTGTGTAACTGATCTGCATGACTCACGTCATAATATTGTAGTTGTACCCAGATGTGTCAACAATAATAGCTTTCATACAGAATACCAAGAACAGAAGGGTTTCAAGCATAATGATTAAAAACTTAAACATTAGCAACTAAGAACACAAAAGTTTACATGTCACCAGGAAATCTCGGACAAAGTGTTCACTCATCGCTTCTAAATAGAACAATTAATTCTAACTTGCAAAAATATCAGCCGAAAAATATTAAAAATTTTCTAAAAGTATTATCCTATCTCCTTAAGCTGTAGCAAGACAAAGAATCTCTAGGAAGGTTTTAAACAGCTGAAGACTTAAAAAATAGCTTACTTAGCCTTTTGCCTCATACAGCTAACCAGGATCAGGATTTTTATTTTCTCAACGTAGTTCTTATTAGAAGCAGAGCCATACAAATCTAATAATTGAATAATAGCCAGATCAGTGAAAACGTGTTTTAACTCTGGACAGATTACAGCTTCCTAAATTCTACAAAATATCATTTAACACTCCCCTATGGATACCAACTCGTACCATAAGAAAGGCTTCTTACTATATTATGCCCCTTGGAAGGTTACGGAGCACACCATTTCCTTGTTATTTCAATGCTTCTTTCATTTCTCTGTGTGTATTCCACAATTTTCCTCAAGCATTATGTACACATGTTCACACGTTTTTGTTTTATATTATAAATTCCAAATTATTTTCTTACGTCAAAATTTTTTATGAGGTCTCCTCTTGTGTATTCCTTGACGAACTATAATAACCTCATTTCTGCCTCCTATATCCTGCTTTATCTCTAATATCCCCTACAACCCACATCCTCAATTATCTGCTTAATATATTCTAATCTCTGTCTTCCTCTACAGTTCTTACCTTAGACTGTTCCCTCCACCAGCAAATTAACCAATCCAGCATGTCTCAAAATATGACCTACCAGCCTGTCTCATCTTTCTGTAAGCTTCTTCTACAAACTTCTTTCCTCATCCATCATTTCCTAAACTCGTTCATTTCTTACTTTGTCTGTCCACTTCATTTTCAGCATTCTTCTGTAGCACCACATTTCAATTGCTTCAATTTTCCTTCTTTCCGGTATTCCTAAAGACCATGCTTCGCTATCATAAAGTGCTGTACTCCACACATAGAGGTTGAAAAAGTTCTTTCCAAGTTCTAGATCAATATTTGAAACTAAAAGATTTCTCTTTTTGATGAAGGCTCTTTTTGCTAGTGCTATTCTGCTTTTAACATCATTCCTGCTTCGGCCATCGGTTGTAATTTTGCTTCCTAAGTAACAGAATTCACTTACTTCTCCAATTGCATTCGATCCTATTTTTATATTTAATCTACTAGTATTGATATCATTTCTGCTACATTTCATCACTTTAGTCTTGCTTTCATATATATTTAGTACAAAATCTTCCTTCAGTAACCTTTACAATTTGTTCCAGTCTCTTTTTTGTTGTTCCCTTTTCTCAATGCCTCTGTCATACTTATTATCAATTAGGCCACTTACATGTATTTCATTATCAGTATCGAGGTAACCCATAATGCGTTACAATGACCCATCCATTCTTCTAAGTTATTTTGTTGGACCTTCCTTGTCGTGGCTTACTAAACGATTTCACAGCTGGCACTGTCTTCCATGTGTATCATATTCTATACGATTGAGCCAATAGTTCCAATGTTATTGATGTGCTTTTATAGCAAAACTTCTCTTATAATCTCCCCCACTATTTATCTTTGGCTTTCTGTTCTTGCTAACTGTTTTCCCTAGTTCCCGTGGTCACATTTTTAATCCTAAGCTCTGCTAGTCTTCTTCCGATATTTTTTTTTTTTTTTTTTTTTTTTTTTTTTTTTTTTTTTTTTTTTTTTTTTTTTTTTACACATTTCTGCAGATATCTCTTCCTTCATTGAAGTCATATTTTGCTGGGAAATGTAAATAATTTTATTAACAAATTATGAGAGCGAAAAATATTGAAACTTCAGTTTTTTCTTTGCATTTAGAATACTATCACGATTTTTTAACTCGCTCGGCAAAAAAGTTTTTTTTTTTTTTTTTTTTTTTTTTTTTTTTTTAATGGCGTTTGGCAACGGAGGCCATACAGCCAGCTCA
This sequence comes from Vandiemenella viatica, assembly GCA_031002005.1. Taxonomy (NCBI): domain Eukaryota; kingdom Metazoa; phylum Arthropoda; class Insecta; order Orthoptera; family Morabidae; genus Vandiemenella; species Vandiemenella viatica. The sequence continues at coordinate 95,522,752 of JARYHS010013630.1, read as the reverse complement.
AGGTAATTTAATTGCTTTCAGTGTATGGACGCCACAGGACGGACAGGACATTCACACAAACACACAACACTTAACATCCATGCCCGCGGCCGGATTCGAACCGGCGGCCTTCGGCAGGCAAAAAAGTTGAGTAGCAGTACCGATATATTTTTTTATTTCTTGTTTTTATTAGCGGCTTCACGGCTCTTTGACGTCGAAGAAACTAGAGAGTAAGGCGGTTAAGGAATGCGAAGGAATTCGGCCATGACATTCTGAATGAACCATCCCAACATTTCCTGGAAAGCGGAGGGGGATCAAACCCATTTCCTCAAGAATGTCAGACACGAACGCTCGCTACTATCCAACGGGGCTTGGTAGAAAAAAATAGAGAGTTTTGAACGTTCCATCATAATATATCTATGTAATATATTACGACACATCATTAGGAAATCACTTCAATATTCTTAGGATGAATCAATAAACAAGTTATTAATACATTTTTCTCGCAGCTATGATCTAAGACCCAGTATATATATAATGATTCAGGTAGGAGTAATAACAATTTTGTATCTAAGTGATATATGGTAGAGAAATTCACTTAAAAGTTTTTCGTTCTCTCTATAACCGTTAAAAGCTGTAGTAATATAAAAATTGTGTTAAATTTTAATATTTTCCGCGGATAACAGCCTGTAGAACTATATGTGTTAAACATAGCGTTTATCGGAGGTAGAGCTTGCAGTTGAAATATATTAAATCTAAGAAAATTAAAATACTTGTAATGTGACAGTATAAGGAGCTCGAGTATTGGATATTTAAGTCGCTCAGGAGGATTCTGGACGGGAAAGAGGTTTTCTCTGATTTCCTCCCACGCTAGGTAGGACATGAATTTGATTAACAGATATGGACGGCTGTGTGACCGTACTTTCGACATTGCTTCTTTAAAATATGTAAGAAACTGATAAGTAGTACGTATAAATTTTTTTAAGGCGGGGAAGAGGAAAAGGTGTAGGTTTTCCATACTCATTATTTTTCCACTTATTTTAAAGCATACATGTTGCAAACTTTCATCTGTGACTGTTAAAAACTGTAGATTTGAGTGTCGCCACACCAACTTATTAACAATTTTTGAATTTCAAGTTCGCATTTCTCGGTCAGTACCTAATTGTCCGATCTGAACCAATCCAACGCCAATTGAAAGGAAATTTTACGAAGTTTTAGAATATCACCGTCCTCTTTGTCCGCTTTTCCTATCTTTTAAAGATAATAGTTAAAAATAATATGTAATTTTGCCCCCTATAAATTTTGCTTGCATTCGAGAGGACGGCGGTTCGAATCCCCGTCCGGGCATCCAGATTTGGGTTTTCCATGGTTTCCCAAATCACTCCGGGCAAATGCCAAGATGCTTCTCTCAAAAGGCCATGGCCGAATTCCTTCCCATTACTTGCCCCCCATCCTTTCCCGTCTCTAAAGACCTCGCTGTTAAGAGACGTTAAGCAATTAAAAAAAAAATTGCTTAAGAAGGGTAAAGAGGAACGTGGGATGGGTTTTTGTAAACCAAATATACAAAGCAATTTTACCATTTTTTTAAATATGTTTTCAGAGTTTCATACTGATAGGACAAAAACTGTATATTTGTGTGCGCCACAAAACCTTTTTAACAATTTTTATATTTAATGTTAGAATTTCTCGGTACCTAACTGTTAAATCGAAACCGTCTAAGGTTATTCGAAATTTTATGGGCATTTAAAATATCACCGTCCACTAAGTCCACTTTCCCTAAGTCACCTCCTCGTTACTTTTAAATTAATACACCAGGTGAATATACTTTGTAGCAATTCTTTTTAATCATATCTAAGGTTCAATTCAATAATAATTCACACATTAAGTTTTAGTTAACAATCTTTTTTTCTGCTCTTTTTTTTTCAACCACCAAACAAACAATCCAAGATACTAATACTAAAAAAAAAACTAAGACACTTATATTATTCCAACGACATACAATATATATTTCGTCCTTGGAATACTCGTTACTATAAATTTTAAAAAAATATACACAAATCATTAATTATTTCTTTACCATAATTATTTCAAGAATAGAAAATAATAATTTCTTATTTTATAAAAAAAAAATGGTGCATCAGGGAATGACCATATGTCACACCTACCATTTTCGATGTATTTGCTAAAAAATCTTAATTGTTGCACTTTAAAATTTCCTTGATTGGGGGGAGGGGGGCGGTTAATGGGATTAGTGATTGGGTTTTTGTAAACCAGATGTAGACAGTGTGTTTCTCTATGTTTTAGAGTACTCTTGAGCAAATTTTCATCACGGGTGTTTTTCTATAAAGAACGTATAAATATATATGTACGCATCCACCGACCGTGGTGGGTGAATGATTAACGCTCTGGCCTCGCATTCGGGAGGACGCCGGTTCGAATCCCCATCCGGGCAACCAGATTCGGGTTTTCCATGGTTTTCCCAAATGACTCCAGGCGAATGCCGGGATGCTTCGTTCGTTCCCATTCTGTGTCCCCAGTCCCATCCCACCTCTAATGACCTCGCCGACGTCGACGAGTCAGAAGTAGATTAAAGCACACTTCTATTTTTATATATGTAGACATGTCATCTGTAATGTGGACATCATAAGATGAGCTTAACACTTAACTAATACCACGCATGGATTCAAACCGATGACCCTCGGAATTCAAAGGCTGGAGCTGTATCACCTACACCTACCGAAAAATAAGATTACTGGAAGTTTTAAATACAAAAGACTTGACACATTGTTGTGACTGTATACCAATAATAAAATCTTGCAAATGAAAAAAGAACCTAATACGGATGAAAGATGTTAAACAACGACCTCGCCTTGAAATATACTGCACGGCTTTTCAATACTTTATTCAACAATTTTTGTCAACTAGAACAAAATGTTCCAGAAGCATCGAGAATCCACTAATAAGTTGACACTGATTATTGTTGTATTTATTGCGCGTTGCGTATGTACGCAAGTTCTGCTTTTAAGATTTTCGAAAATTATTTCCTCACTAATGGTTGTGATGGTATTGTAAGCGCGGAGGGGAATCCGTGTGTCAGTGTATAGTGTTGTTATTTTGGGTAATTAATGGCGCGGGGGGAGCCAGAGAGTCTGTATGATTGATGGCACCGTCGGCTCGCCGAATCAAGTCGGCCAACTTGGGCCATTTTTCACGCGCCTAACAGAGAAGGACCAAGGAAGTACTTGCGCTCAACATTTCAGCATGCTGTATTCTCTTCCAACAGGTATAACTAAGATGATAAATATTCACAAATTTATTTAAGTAACCTAGTTTCAAACATGAAAGAAACTACAAGCTTGTAAAAATTATTTTATCAACGAAATAGTTTTATCATTTTTAGGCCTCGTAAGATCTATTTAAATCACAAGTGTACAGAGTATAGAGGTGTCAAAATATCAGCTTTTTTTAAAGAAGTTTTTGGTTTTAAAGTTTTTGACCACGTGACCTGATCTGGTTGAAATACAAACTAGAAATTATTTGACCCTAAGTGTTCGCTCTACAATATTTGAAGATTATTTGTTGAGAGTCAAGGTACTTAGAACTATTAATAGAAACACTAAACAATTAAAGGACGACCTTGTTAAATAACTGATATCGATTAGTATACACATGGCACCGATTCTTTTTTTTTTTTTGTATATGGCTTTACGCATCGTCGAGGTCAAGGATTGGGAACAAGGAACAGGAAGGGATTCGGCCATAGCCTTTTGAAGGAAGCATCCCGGCATTCACCTGGAGTGATTTGGGGAAACCATGGAATACTCAAATCTGTACGCCTGGGTAGGGATTCGAGCTTACGTCCTTCTCAATACGAAGACAAATGTTACCGCTCACCCAACACGCTCGGTAGAATTATATCATAGATTTTGGAAATTATTTTCTCTTTCAGAATAGGTCACTGCAATAAGTAATAACAATTTTACCTGGATACAAATATCCTAATTATTCTGGAGAAATTCGTGCGCATTTGATAACCGGCTGACTGAAATTGCATTGTCTTTCGCCGCTATCGTTGTTGGCTTTAGGACTTCGAATCTGATCGACAGAGTATTCATAGCGTAGCCTACTTCAGATACAAAGAGGAAGTTTTGCCAAAGATGAAAGTCAGGTTAAGTGCATGAAAACTTATAGGTTGGATGAAGAGCCTTCCGTTTCCGCATTTGTGCCACTGTCCACCAATCTAATTATATTGAAAGCAAATAGAATGAAAGAAGGTCAAATGCTAACTGCGGTTACATCTGAAAAATTTCGATAAGCATTTTGTTTTGATTATTTAGTTCGTCACAACGATTAGAAATGCAACCAGGTCACTATCAGTCAGTGTGAAAACCTGAGAATTTCTCTGATGCATAACACTTGTAACGTCGCTTGGTGACGGGAAATTTATGCGTGTGAATTCCACGTTTCTTTGGCACCGGTTGAGCCAGGTGACTCATACCTTCAAAGTACAATTGTTTTGATTAAAAGTATGTCAGAATTGGAATGTCGCTTCTCTCGGATAGAGAACACTTCCATTCTTGGCGCCTACCCGGGATTAATTTTGCAAATTGACTTATTAATTAATGCATCTCATTATGTTATTCTAATTTTAATAACGTCTAAAGAACCAGACGCTACACACTTGTCACCATCGGATGGGAAGTCAGAACGCAGTAGCGGACAACTGTAGCTTTATAAAATGTTCTAGGGCTTCCCACCAGGGCCGCGTAAATTTGATGCACGTTTCAAAGCCAACTCCATCTTACAGCGAATTTACTGTGTATTAAGTCGGTTTGCGACTTGGATACATCACATCAAATTGACGTGCTTTTCCAGTGAGCGGCGCGAGAAAATTTTATACAGTTTAAACACCGGAAAAGACTATTTCATTCGTTCAGTTATATACTTTTTTAATGTACTGTACATAAGTCTGCTGGTTCCATGTTGATTTCTCTCCGAAAGACTTGGTCTCATCCAACATTTATGTTTTCTTTTTATTCACTCACAATAACAAACATTCCAACAGCTGCTGCAAATACATCATTATCGAACCACGTAACTGTACAAAGATTATAATTTAACAAAACGATGTTGTTTACCAGAGAAAAAGAAAGGTTTTTACTCATGTTCACAACCATTAACGGTGAAACAAATACACTGTTCCTAAATTAACAATTCTGTGGTAGGCGAATAATTTTTTTTCGTTCTGTTTCTAGAAACGGACTGTAACAGTTGGCAACAAAAGGTTCCCTTGTGTTCTTTGTGGTGCCTACATAAATGCTACCGAAGGAATAAACCAAACGTATAGCACCTCTGATTACATACATACGCAATATACATTATAATATTTACAAATATTAGTTAACTAGATGACGCGCGCGAAAATTTCGCGATTAAAATACTCTGAACTGTCTCCTACACGTAACCTTTAAGAGTCAAATTCAGAATGATTTCTATCTTAATTTCAATTTTACCTAATTGGAGAGGATAATCGTTAAAACGATACCTCATTTATTGATTTGGGTATGGAAGGAAGTAAATGTCTTGTAATTAAAAAAAACATGTTCCGGAAATATTAATACTTTTGCCCTTTAAGAGTTGAATTCCAAAAAAATTCCTTTCATAAAATATGATTTGACCACAGCGAACACCTTCGTCTTTAAAATGATATCTCATTTATCGATTTCGCTTAAAATCAAGCGAGAAAAAAAAGAATGTTTAAAAATTTGGAAGATGGTCTTTCTTAAAATATGATGTGACCAAAGTGAAGACTTTAATCTTTAAAATTATACCTCATTTCTCGATTTTGATTAGGCTTGATCACAAATAAATGGCTCGTGAGAAAAAAAACACCTCATAGAAATAATATATATGGTTAGTTGATTGAAGTGCAGTAAGAATATACTGTATGCCCCACATTAAAACCACCTATACCAGAGGCAACGTCACTGCAGTGGGAGGTTAGCAAAGGATAGTCCAGTTGATGCTTGATGGAATGGTTGACAGACTAACCGTCTGATCAGCTGAATGAGCTGGTTGCTCCTTGATGCGGGATGTAGCCGTTTGGATGGTTGAGAGCACTTTGGAAATAACGCGCGCTGCGTTGGGAGATGCGACCGCCGGTTTCTATATCTGTGTGGACTGGCGCGCAGCCGACATGTTTCATTAATTCTCAATTAGACGATTTTTAGCCATCCAGCAGTGATTAGTCCGAGGGGACTGAGTTTTTATCGTGATTAACCCCGACCAAAATCGGCAATAAAGCCGGTGGCGTGGTGGGGGCGGCTGCGCGCGTTTCATCCGCACTTCCGCACATCGCTCGCTAATTACTGCGGAGCTGGAGCTGGAAATGGAACCCGCAGCAGCTGCTGGAGGGACACGGTGGCAAGTCAGCTGGTTCGCGGTCCATCCATGGTCATCAAGGATCGTGATGCAGCTGGCAGTTCAGGATGAATACGCAAGATATACAAGGTGGTTCAAAACAACATCGGCAACGCTTACTATGTTGTCTGAGACGGCAAACTATTACTATTAGTCTGCGACTCGTATCAAATGGAGAAAGTATATATAAGATATGACACGAGGCCCCCACTAGCTATCTCAAGGAACCATCCCGGAATTCGTCTCGAAGGAAAAATCATGGAAAACCAAGATCAATAGATTCATCGAGATCAACTCTTGGCGGATTCTAAGTTTTCTCTCTCGATAAATCTTTCCAATTCAATTCCTTTATAGCTCGTGGAGAAATAGGTCCTGGCTCTGATTTCACTTTTACCATTTTATCGATTATTTCTGGCTATGAATGTTGAAGTGATGAAATGTGTTTGACTGGTTAGATTTTAGGAGAGGACCCATATCTCATGGGAAGGAATTTATATGGTATGACAGGAGACGCCCATGCGCTATCTCAAGGAACAATCCCGACATTTGCCTGGCGTGATCAAGGAAAAACCATGGAAAATCCAGATCAGGATGGCCGAACCAATTCCTCGAGGCCATCTCTTGTCGGATTCTAAGTTTTCTCGTTAGATAAACCTTTCCTGTCCCACTCCCTTATAGCTTGGGGGAAATATGATTACATAAAAGAATCGATTCTCGTTTTGATTTCTCAGTCATTCCTGGATATGAATGTTGCTGGTAATAAAATGTATTTGGATGATCTACTTTTCGTATACGTCCCACATTCGGAAGAGAATGGTTTGGGTGCGGTGGGGTGTCAACGTTTGAGAACGGTTCGGAAATGGAGATGAATGCGCGTGAGACATTTCGTGAAGAAACCCAACAAGAGCAACGAATCGTGCAGTGAATTACAAACCTAGCTCAAAACTTTGACCACCTACTTCAGTGCATAACCTACATATACAATGGATAGATTCACACACATGGTCAACCACATGTGGCTATGTATTTATTATTTCAGTAACTGCGTGGTTTCGCGCCATGCGGTCCTGCAACATGAGTATCGTACATCATACTCTCCGCTCTACCATACAGAAAATAGTCAAGAGGTGTAAGCTCTAGTGATCATGGAGGTCTTGGAACTGATGGTACGATTTAGATTTATTGCGTTCGCATCAAAATTTGTTGGAGCTCCGTCCTGTCGTAGCCATATTATCTGACGAACCCAAAGTGACTCCATATGCAATAACGTAGCTGAAAGATCTATTCCAAATATGAGATAATCTGCGAACCATGTACTACGGAGGGATGCAGCCCCATGCCAGGGCTATCACTGGGCGCATCTCAAGCTGGTGGCTAATTCGTAGCATAACTATTAGGGCACCAAGAATAATCGGAACAAATTTTTATACCGAATGTTTTTCCGGATATGGATCCTTCCAGAAACATAGTCGGTTTGTCGTCCCACAAAATATACTGTTTTCGATATTGAATCACCCTTTATTTCGACCATTATAAAGCGGGGACGTAATTCCTACACTGACGTAACTTGTTGCACTGACCGCCTCAATCTCTCTCATCCACTGGAAGTTCTTCCACAGCTTCTTGCAAATACATAAATGTAATGGCTGTTTACCATTACGTAACCGACTGTTAGTCACCCGACACTAAGCTGCAACCGACTTAACTCCAAATTGTCATTGGCCCCTCATAACCACAGCTGGCGGCGATTATTAGTGGGGTGATTAGTCGATTAGCCAGGAATGGCAAGTGGTAGGCACTGTAGTCTCTTAACACTTACTTGCATGGAGCGCCGCACACCCTCGAACGTCCTCTCTTCAGCTTTCTTCAGGGTTGGCTCTAACTCCCCTGAAAGACAACTTGGACACGAATAGAGAAAGTCCGTAAATACTTTAAACCCTTTTATTACTTTCCGTTAGCCCGAGATCTACACACGCTATGTTATCCCATGGAGCACTAATCCATAGGTCGCTGGTAACAGTACTTAGAGCGATTATGCGTTACTAGAACATTCGATCGAGCATATGGAAACACGATCGGAACCGAGATCGGACCCGGTTGGACACAGCTGGCTTCCTAAACGGACATGGTGGCGGCGTCGATCAGTATAACACTTCCGAGCCCCGAGGCCCTCTGAAACCTCGGTTATATAGTACAGCAGTGTACTGACTTAGCAGACCTTGATCAAAGTTCGTTGTCCATTCTAGAAAACTCTCGTAGCTCGAGAGCCACTCAGCATATACCGGACGTCAGCTTCGAATGTTCCCGAAGCTGCCTGAATGTAAGCGTTCACCCGATACCGCTCGCTCAGTGCTGAATCTGCCTTTGTCAGCGTCTGTCTCGACCACTACCGGTCTCGCGGTTTACACAGCTGTCGCCTTCACTCAACCTGTATTTCCACAATTTATTACTTTATTCATTTTAATTGTTATTCATTAAATTTGTCCATTACATAAAGTATACTGAGCACTGGATTGCCAAGGCCCCCTTGCAGTTCCATTCAGACTCCACAATGAACTGCTCTCTCCGCGAAGTCGAACTAGAGCTATGCAGTGATCACCACAACTCAAACTCATTCGCGTAGGAAATTCTTACCGATGAGTGACAAAGCTTCCACTCCAAAGTTTACAATATCTTTGTCGTAAAAAAGTATGCGTACACTTGATATCCTGCACTGCTTCCCGAAACGGCAATAACTCAGTCCTTTAAGTCTCAAAAAAATTTGAGTGGGTTGTTCTTGGAACTATAATTTCACCCATCACACGTTTGGGATAATTTACGTAGTGAATTTGGAGGATGTGGCTGGCAAGCAAAACAGAATAATCTCATGTCGGAATGCTTCCTTAAAAAGGCTATGGCCGAATTCCTTCCCATTCCTTGCCCCCATCCTTTCCCGTCTCTAAAGACCTCTCTGTTGAGAGACGTAAAGCAGTTAAAAAAAAGAAGAAACACAAGAAACATTCGAAATTGTACACATCTTATCCAGTCACCGTCACCGAGGGTTCCATCTGTAGCAGGCGGCAGAGTCCAATGATGGGCGGTAACTCTAGGGGCTATACAGGAGGACGCCGGTTCGAAACCCCAATTTGCTATCCAGAGTTCCATTTTCCATGGTTTCCCGAAATCACTCCAGCCGAATGCATGGCTGGTTCTTCAAATCAGTATGGCGGAATTCCTTTCAGCCTTTAATGACCTCCACGTCGACTAAGCATAAAACCCGAAACAAAGTTCCATCCGTAGTAAATAAAATTAAAATAGGCGCATTTTTCAAGGCTAAATGCGTCAATTAATTCATTACAATACGCTGAAAGTCAGAAACCCTACCGCTGAGAGTATAAACAACATAGAACAATCTCCGTCCTAACATTTAACAATATAAACTATAGCGAGATTGGGAAGGGAATTGGCTTAACAGGTTTTGAAGATGGCAGTGACAAAGCCAATCTCAGACGCTAATTTTCTGAAGTATTGAGACAGCGGAACAAATGACTTTAGAAAAAGAAACAGTTAGTTATCAAATATCCTGTGATTTCAGAAATCAAAGTAGGATTAATGTAATTGTACGAAGAAACAGAACGGTCTTCGATTTGCAACTAATTTCAAATTTCAGCTTTAGCGTGCAGAAAACGGTTCAATAACTTTCGTACGGCCTTCGACAATTAACGTATAAGCTGCGTAACATTGTTGTGAGACAAGACAGTATAAGACCTTTGGGCGCATAGCAACAGCGCGGCACCATAGAAAATAAAAGACGGTAGCTGGGGTGAAAGGCCATGCTGGTGGCTCACGCAAAATGTGGCGAGGAAGTGTTTCTACGAACCAGTCGTACCCGGTGTAAGGAATTACTGCTGGGAGAGGTGTGAAGAATGTGATGAAAGGCCAACGCACTCACAGGTCAGCGCCACAGCGCTCGTAAACATGACTGGTTATGAAGTGCATTCCTCCACGTCGCCAGTGATTACTTCCAGTGCCAGTACACTGGGCCCGCATCGCTGTGGAACAGTTTGAAGAACATCGCGGCTCTGACTGCCTGACACTGTAGCTTCCCAACTCCCCGAATCTCAGTCGGAGAACTGTTTTCCTCAGGCCTGCAGTTCCCAAACATTTCTGAATCACTTGCACGACTTAGAATACAGGGTTGTTATAAATGATTGGAACGTTTCCACAAATTTAGTGTCGTTATATTATTTGACATATTGTTACTAAACTTTGCAATCATACAGAAAAACTCAAAAAGTTTGTAGCCGCGTTTCATATTTCTGCCACGAGAGCGAGGAGACTGAGAAACCGATGGACGGTGATCAGCAATTCCTCTTATGGCTTCCACGCTCTCCCGATATAACTCCAAGCGATTTTTTAGTGTGGGATTATGTGAAATATTCAGTGTGTTTAAGTCTCCTATACCAACAAACTTGCCACGAGTTGCCATCAACAGTGCTTATGAACAGATTGATAGCGACATGCTGCACCGAGTGTAACAAGAACTGTATTATCGACTTTATATTTGCAGAATCAGTATGGGGACATATAGAGTACTTGTGGCAGGACCCCATTTAGGATCTGTAGGTCCCTAGGCTATACCTGTGGCGCGGGCCCTTTAGAATCTGTAGGCCTCTACGCTATAACTGTAAAGCGGTCCCTTATATATAAAACAATAGCGATTATTATTATATTAATAAACTTTCTAATGTAAAATATTGAATAATGTAATAATAGTGAAAATATACGAAGATAACTTACTGAAGAATCTATAGTTCGAACGTGATGCTATCTCGTACAGTTTTTCGATTGATGATCGATACATATGGTGTTACCTAGGGTTGTACATATTAAGATAAAACAAACGATAAAACATCACCAAAGCACGCAACAGAGACTGATTAAAAATACAATATTGATTATTGACACACGCACGCAAGACAGCTACTGATATATTTTTATTTTTGCTTTGTGGTTTGGGTCGCTAGGCTACAGCCTAGATAGCCTATGCCTTAATGCGGCCTTCACCTGTGGCATGTTAAAAAAACTTTTTGATCTTTTGTATATGACTCTTAAGTTTTGTCACATTATGCCAAATAATATAGCTACAGTAAGTTTGTGAGATCTCTTAAACCATTTATAATAACACTGTACTTCCAGAATGTTTTTAGGATCTCGTTGAATGCCTACCAGCACAGATTCATGTTGTTTTGAAGGCCAAAGCTGCACCTGAAAATTTAACACGTGTTGCTCAGAGAGTTTGTTCGTTGAAGGAAATTAGAAAACTCCTACTTCAAGATAGTTTTTTTTTATGACAGTATTTCGAATTTAAATTACAGCTTAAAGAAATGAAAAATCTAACCTCGCTTCTCCACTTACAGTTAAATGCAGTTAATGTTAATGATAGAATACAAGATTATGTTTAACCTGAGACGCGAATATTTAGACGAAGTTACCAGTGCAGTTAACACCATGATACATGCGGCTGTCTAGAAGGAAAAGAAGGTGCTGCTGCGAAACACTATTGTAGCTCAAATCAAGAATTTCAGTTCTGAACTTGTGACGCTTTAAAGGAGTTTTACTGAGCACCTTAAAAAGTTATGACTGCACAATGTTATAGTATATGGCTTCCAAAGAGAACAAGGAATGCTAAAGGGTGGTGTAGTTGTCATCAGAGCAAACAACTAAGGAGCTGCTACAGAAATTACGAAACAATATTTTATTACAGAGAAAAAAAGCACTAAAGTCCGAAAGAAGAGAAATCACTAACAGATTGTTTGGTAATAATGATAGTACCTGTAATTAAATAGCAATAGCTGTTAATAATTAGATTGATACAGATTATCATGCAACGTATTTCCATTTAAATTTATCAACTAATTTTTATTGTTAGTCTCAGTTATCATCGCGCTTCTTGCGAAATCTTTTCAAATGTTAATAAGCTTTGCTCTTGTGAGAGATTCTTTTCTTTTATTTACAAGACAGTAGAAGATATTTCAAGAGACAAAATAATTGCTGGAGCATTAATAAGCTGCAGATACGATAAGCAAGTAGCAGCAAGGAACTGCTTTTTTCGCCCATGAAACTCGACGTTCACAGTTAAAAATACGTGAAGTAGCAAGAACGCCGAGCATTAAATCACAGGATTAGCTTCTTGTGCCTCGTAGCCAGCTCGATACTGCAAGTATAGCGAACAGGAGGCTCCTGTTTTGGTCTGCAAGCACCGCCGTAAAACGCATTCGCTCAGTGTGATACTTAACTCAGACAAATCTACCTCACATCAAATGTAATCTACGTGGAGCATTCAAACCGATCTGAGAAAGTTAAGGCTGGGATTTGTTAAGAGGTCTCAATATTTTTTAAAAATTAATTTACTTGATTTAATCGTGATGTGGCACTTTTTCAGGTGGCCGTACACGGCTACCTTACAGAAGTTAAAATCAAAGCACTGAACAATTGGTAAAGTGAATGGGACACCAGTAAAAAAACAAAAACGAGGGGACAATGAAATGATATTATTCCCATCCGTCCTTGGTTTTCCAGCTCCTCGGAACGTAGGGGGGTTATCACCACAATAATTAGAATTCGTTTTAATCATGGCATATTACCACAACATCTACATCGCTTAAACATAATAAATTCAGGTATCTCTGAATGTAGCAATTCCGTATAGGTGATATAAACCATTTAGTTTTCTCATGACCCACTGTAAAGCTCACAGGCCTAAATTCTTGAGAGATCTAAACAGTTTTCCTGACAATTATATGCTGTCTGTTGCATGGTGACATTGAGGCCATATATAAACTGTTAGTGAGATTTATAAAAACAACTAATATTAAGCTGTAGACAAATAAGTTTTTTAAATAAATGTTTTAATTTCTGTATGTGTATATAAATAATTAGTTTTATAAAGAAAGTAGTATTAAGGTATAGATAAAAATGTTGTTTACATTTTAATTATGCTGTAATTTCCGTATATTTGTATGAAGAGTCTTGTACGGCCTACTATCGGTACATAGTACTTTATTTATTTGTCAACTAAATTCGTGATTTTAAATATATATATATATATATTTGCGTGATAATCAACGTGATATAAGATTGATTTATGTATAATTAGCTGATGCGCACGACTTCGTTCGTGTTTGTAAAGAATTTTGATTGATAGCTACCGACATGCAACCACCATAGTACACGATGGAAGACTCGAGGCTAATACCACACGCAAATATCAGTGATCTGCGCAGGGTATTTATGGTTGGAAAGGGAAATATAAGAAAGCATACGTATTTGGTGGAAATAACAAAATACCCTGGGTCTACCATTTTGAATTACCATATCTCTAACACCCCCACAGCTACCGACATGCAACCGCTATCATGCACATAGGAGACTTGAGGCTACTACCACATACAAATACCAATGATCTACGTTATATTTTTGTGGCAGCAAAGAAAAATATATGTGTTTGGTCGAAATATGAAAGTGTCCCACATCGACCACTTTAAACCACCATATCTCCCACACCCCCACAGCTACCGGAATTCGGCCAATGTTGTGCACGATGGGAAACTCCATGCTGCTACCACACACAAACACCAGTGATCTGTGCTAGGTGGTGGTGGCTGAAAATTGAAATTAGCAAGAAACACATCTATTTATATATAAGATAAAATTATTCCGTAAAATAACTTGTTTATTTGTATAAATACTTCTTTCCTGTACGATTTCAATATCTGATGGCTCTATACTGCCATTTGGCGCTTAAGGCCAAATAAAAATAAAAATAGAAGAAAAAGAAAGACAAACGCATTGCCACGGACAGCAAGGTCCGAGAGGCCGGATCGATTAATGAATAAAGTTACTCTAAAAGACGTGGTATTTCCGTTGGGCCGCCTCTGGTAAGACAGTGGTGCGTGTTTGCAGCCGGCTGCTGCCGTAGACTCGCCCGCGGCGCAGATCAATCCGCTCCCCCCAGCTCGCCAATTGTCAGATTGACGGCTGCATTTTTCAGCACGCCTGCCTCTGAGCCGAATCCGGAGCCCTTTGTTCCGTATCGCCAGCGTTAATGACGCTACATTGTGCCCGCGCTTTTAAACCTCCACAATGCCGGAGCTGCCGGTCTGAAACTGTGTAAATGCTCTGCTCCAGGTGGCTTATATTACAAATAACGTAATTATCGGTGTAACACAAGGACCCGCGCCTGCGCTTCTCGAGATAACTGAAAACGCATTAAAAATTACGGGACTCGAAAAGAGGGGCCGCGCTATACAGAAAGATACGGCGCGCTTTATCGGAAACACGACTCACACACAAACCAATTAGCTTTAGCTCGACGGAATTTCGCGAAACACTGTCTGCTAACGATAACGGCTAACGGCACCGCTGTCGCTTTAACCGCGCTATTCAGTTTTACTAAGAGATGAATATCAATTAATTTGGATCCACAGTTTTGATAAAACATGGTTTATATTTTCACAAGGTTTCTTTCATGAAAAACCTGTGAGGCAATGCGCATAACTAAAAAAAGGAATCCGTTTGTTCACGAGTACAAACTAAACGGGTCAGTTGTTAACACGGTTGATTCCCTGAAGTATTTGGGCGTAATAGTAGAAATGAGACCTGCACGTAGTATCTGTTGCAGGTAAAGTTGATTGTAGATCACGATTCATAGGTCGTATTTCGAAGAATTGTAACGCCCATACAAAGTGAATAGCGTACAAAACTCTCGTGCGTCTACATTTGGATTACTGTTGTGGAGTTTGGCATCCTTATCGCCCGGAATTGATTGATAGTACAAAGAAAGTACATAGAAGAACCGCTCGATTTGTGACTGCTTGCTACAGACATTAGAATAGCATCGCATAACTGATACATTGACTGGGCTGGGATTATCTGGCAGACAGAAAACGATGGTTTCGTTTGAATTTACTGTCGAATACGCGAGTATCTTCTTTCGTTTGTAAGTGCAGTGTAATACTGGATTCATTCTTTCTTTCCTCGTGCTACTGAATATTAGAATGCACAGAGCTAGTTTGGTGCCTAGCTCTTACTGCTAACCACAATATTTCTTAATTGGGAGGTATCTGTATGTTGCTCCCTATCTATTTGTGTTTAAAGAACTATTAATCATGTAATACTGCACTGACGTTTTCAAGAGTTTGCTACCAAATTGTGTTTTTAAAAACACGAAATTTTGATTGCTAACTCCAACATTTTCTTCTGGAGTGAATCCATCTTTTCTGGTCAAGACTCATGTGTATATCAAGTGGAAACGAGGATATATGTAAGAATTGAAACTGGCTATATGTCACGTATAAAAGTTTGACTTTCTGAACCTCTTTCCATTGTTGCCTTGCAGTAAAGTTGTCAAAATATACAATCTTCCTTTAAAAAACGTGTTTCATTACAAGAGCTCAAACTTTTGGTAAAGTCAGTTCGTGTTTTCTTACAGCCTGGCGACAGAGTTTCTACTTGTTGAGCTTTCCGTCTCTGTCGTGGCTTTACCTACAGTTCAACGTGGATTCCGAATCACGAGCAACCTAGCGTAGTACACATGTTCAAACAGAGATCTTTAAAATATTCTGGCGCCAGAGGAATTCGAACCACGGAACTCGGACGTCATCTTGTTATCTCGCTGCCAGTAACTTATAATCAACACTGGAGAGCGCTAACGCTGTTGACGGTTACATTTGGCAGAACTGGACCACTCAGCAACTGGAACTGTCCAGCTGAAAATTCAGAAGAGATGGTATTGAATTCAGATTATGTCCACTACCAGGGAATTTCTTGGTACAAATGTGGTAAACAGTAAGTCAAAATGAAAATAAACGTGTGCTTATACTCGCATTGCCCTTGTTTCTTATGCAGTGGCTTGTCTGTCAAGTGGCAACTGGTGTCTGATATAGTCTACTAGTCAAGTGTACCAACTGTCGGCTCAAAACATGGGATACACGCCTCTTAAATTTTTCTTGAAGACACCGAGCCTGAAGTGTGAGTGGTAATGTTGGGTCATGTCTTCTTAGACACGAGTTTAAATCCCCATCCTGCCATCCAGATTCCAGTTTTCCATAGTTTCCAGAAATTACTCTAGCCGAATGCCGTGATAGTTCCTTCAAAAGGCCATGGGCGAATTCCTTAAAGTTTCCTTTTTTTTTACAATTTCATTACTCCTAGCTGAAGGCTGGGAGGCGGGCTGCTGGAGGGTCTCGGCGACCCTTTTCAGCTGACTAAACTATGGGGAGGGAAGGGGGATGGAAATTGGCCGTAGCCTTGTAGGGAACCATCCCAGCATTCGCCTTGAGTGACTGGAGAAAACCACGGAAAACCCCAGTCAGGATGGCCGGACGGGATTTGACCCCCGTCCTCCCGAATTTCGGGAAGTAGTGCGAATTCGCACTACTCAAGACTCGGTGTTTAGTTTCTTGTCTCCAGTCCTTTACATGCACTAATGACCTCGATGCTAACGAAGACTAAGCAATTTTGAAGACTTTGTGACGGTCAAAGTATTTTCATTTTGCTAAGTTTGCTATCTCCTTCATAAACTGTCTTCCGGTTCACTAGCAAATAAAACGCATTTTACTGAGTTCGTTAACTTTACGATGTGACCCGCCAGTGTTGAAGCGCGTTCAAGGCGCCACCTCACAGGATCGCGGACTTTCAGCGGGATCGGCTTCGAGCCCTGTTTGTGGTTTTTAGACTGTTTCTAGCAATTATTTAGCTGTATGCTGGGATTGTCCCCAATATCCGCCTCACAAAGTACACATTTCACAAACAAAACTACACTTCCCACACACAGCACGTAGTTACACAGATGGTAATACAACTTTCCCGCCCAGGAGGCGTCAAGCTCAGCAACCAAATCCGAAAACGTCGCATCCTGAAAAACCCAACCCTGCGGTAAGTGCGATGAAAAAAATTAACAGTTTAATGGAAGCTATCAAAAACTGTTATCATATCTACGAATGAGCTTGTTTACGACATGCGTTATGTGTTCAACATGATTAATTTCCACTTAATTTTTTTCGTCGTACTGTTAATTACGAATTCCTACATTTTCTCTTATGAAGTTTCCTCTTTATATCGAAGCTGAGTATTCCAAATTTTTACAGTAAAACTATAACTAGTGCAAATCAGAGCATCTAAATTAGTTTATGGAAACTACCGCAGTACGTAGTCAGTAACTGATATGGTAAATACGCTGGATTGGAAGATATGAGGAGGATGAAGAGAGTGCTGGGACCGTACAAGGCGTATGTTGTTGATGGGGCTTGGAAGGATATTGGTCCAAGAATTAGGAGCAGCGCATGGAAAGGAAAAGATGACCATAGTCACATGCTGGCACTCGATTTCAGACATAAGGGAGCGGGAGTTTTTTAGTAAGATTATTAGGGAATTACCAAGAGAAGTGTTGAATAATTTACCCAACACGCTTAAGGGATTTACAATTAAAATTCGTAAATGGCAAAAAGTAGATGGGTGGAAGAATTTAACATAAGAAGTATATAAAAGATAACAATGAAAAATAAGAAACTGGTAATTAAATGACTACGGAAATTTCCACCGGAGCATGTGCTCTATCGCAACTAAATTCAGTTCAGTTCTATCCTCGAGATCTGTAGTAGTATTCAACGCTTTTTCTAATGTGTGCTGAAAGTCACGCCTTTTAAGATTATTTGTGCTAATTGTTTACGGTAGATAGTGAACAGATTTGTATAATACGCGAAGACTCGACGTGAAGCCTCGGCGCTAGAGGTGTAGCACGGGATTGGTGACGCGGCGTGTAGCTAACAGCTAGCCCACCCGCCCGCACAATACGGCTCACCAGAGCGGCGAATTACCGCCGCACAAAAGAACTGCGATATTGAAAAAAAGCTAAACAATGCGGCGGTCGTGATAAGTGCCTCAGGTTTGTGGAACGAGCCGAGGGCCCACAAATTATGCGCGTCGCTGGGAACGAGTCAGTTCACGCGGAGCCAAGACCAAACTGCGACTCTACGCACACACACACTTGTTTCACGACCACAAGGCCAGAGGAGATGCTTCAGGTCAGGTGCAAGGAAATAAACCGGGCGAGTGACAGAAGAGCAGTTACGACTCAGCACTAGAAACATCTAAACATATAGATGTTTATAAATAAAATGCCGTCTACTAACAATTGTTGTTTTTAATATTATTTTATAATCCAGACGCGTTTCGCCCTTGTGGTGTGGAGCATCATCAGTGGCTGTAAGTGTATGGTTTTACGTGTGTATCATTACAATTATTAAATAAAACAAATGATTATATATATACTGTACTTACAGGTATGGTGATAATCTTCACATGGCGCTCTTGGATAGCACTTTTAATTGTAATATTCTATATATCAGCAACTGCGGAATATGACCTACAACCAGATTTGTGAGCTGAACATATATTTCACATATTGAGGGTTGTGAGGTTACAACCATAGGACTGGTGAATATGAAATAATCTATGTAAAATAATATGTTAATGTCCGAGGCGGGGGGTTACAGGGTAAGAGTATAGATATTAAGTTGGCTAGCCTGTAAGCTAGATTCTAATATCAGGCATATCGCTGACCCTACGCAAAGAGTATTTGTTTCTTTACCATACCAAAACGTTGAGTTGAATCCAAAGATTCATAAAAAAATTGGTTTTAAGTTATTGCGTAAAGAAAGAGAGAAAAAGATTTGTAAAAAATTCATGCTGTGTTTGAAATTAATGTGTAAATCCGTTAGAAGAGTTATTCACTGTGGAATAGATTGTTTTATTTTTAACCTGCTGAGAGTTAGGTTTCGTTCGCCATTTTGATTGCACACGAGAATGCATAACGTGGTCTTTTGAAGGAAGCATCCCGGCATTCGCCTGGAGTGATTTGGGGGAAAGCATGGAAAACCCAAATCTGGATGCCCGGACGGGGATTTGAACCACCGTCCTCCTGAATGCGACACCAGAGCGTTAACCACTCACCCACCACGCTCGGTGTAAAAGGGTGATCTCTCACAAGGTCAGACGGCACTCGCGTGGACAAAATTCAGTGCTTGACACATTTTCAAACGCCTAACGAAGGAAAGAACATGTGGCATTCCGCCCACGCTTGCTCATATTCAGATACGAGTATTTGATTTCATTGTTTGAGATGTTACATTCGACGCCAGTTTAATTACCCCGTTCTGTTTGGAGAACAGAGGAGAAATTCTATTTCGTCGTGGTGCGATTATGTCCACTACAGCGCTTGTGGGTGTTGAGGTATAGGGCTTTCAAGACGCGCAGTGTGTCTGTTGGCTAGCGCGGCCCAGGGGAGGTAGACAGCCAGAGGGCTGTTTGTGCTGTGCGGGTGGACACACAGCCAGGGGCGAGCAGCTTACTTAGCACGGGGTGGATAATCGGATACGGCTTCCAGCCCTTCGTGGGATTTTCACCCCACCACATTTTACGCGTAGAGAATTTGAACGGGAGAGCAAATCCTCGCATGCACTCTGCAGGACAGTTTTGCAACCACTCAGCAAGAACCCCTGTATTTTTCTGGCGCCTCTTGGTGCTCTTTTCACGAACGAAACTCAAAAATAAACTTCCCCCAGGCACATGCCGTTTTTAAGTACAGTACGCTGTGTGAGGAAGATCGTCTGAACTTTACTGAGGTGAAACTAGAATCGAATTTAATTTCGCCTTTTTAACTGTTTCACCGATGCATGTATCAATGGTTGGTCTCCTTGCATATCTTGTTCGACGCTAAAAGCTGTGCCATAGCTTATGCAAAAACTATGTGGTTACCCAGCAGTTTGCCAGTGGATTTGAGATAACAAGCGGAAGATTTCGAGGTCTGCATTCAGTAAGCCGTTATTCTCCTTCTTCCTTGCACTCATCCCGCTATTGAAAGGTCGGCTTTTCCAGGATCCTGACGCCTCCCAGGGAGGAAACTTGTGCTGCCATCTATCTGAGAAACGTGTTACTATGTTCTGGGTGCGCTAGGTGTAGTTTATAAGGTGGAGATTGTGCACCGTACCGGCATTCACCTTAGTGATTGGGAAAACCGCCTAAAAACAGAATCAGAACTTGATGCTGCCCGGTAGTACCTCCCCAGAGCAGTCTTGTAGTTCAGTGGTTAAGGTGTCTAATTGACAATCGAAAGGTCCCTGGTTCGAATCCCTGTCTGAGCTCGGATTTTGAAAGTTCCCCAACCGACCTTCACCTCTGGCACAGCTTGCTGTGTAGTATGAAGTACGCCAGAACGCTTCCGTGGTTCTGACTCCGAAGGAAGGAAAAGGTTTCGAGAATGTACAAGACTTCGAGAGGAAGCCTCAAATTATACAGCGGAAATGCTGGCCATCTCAAAAGCCCTGGAATACGGATTATGGTCGCCAAAAAGGACCATTCTAATTCTGACGGACTGAAAATCATCCCTGCAAATAATTTTATCTTTCAGTAATAACAATCGAAATGTTTTTTTTTTATAATGAAGATCATACAGACCTGCAGTCAAATCACCAACCTAAGGAAAGAAGTTATATTTATATGGATAAAAGCACATGTCGGCTTACCAGGGAACGAAGAGTCAGACCACCTAGCAAAGAGTGCTATGAGAAACGGTGAGGAAGAGGAAAAAGTGCCATGTCTAGATATCAAAAACTTCCTTAAGAAAAACTGCAGGGAATACTCGGAAACATCACAACATAGAGGTCACCACTATGCTTGCATCCACCCCAATACCAACATCCCAGTGGCATCAAAAACGCGCTCCATCAAGAGGACTAATAACTACAATAGCCACACTAAAGTTCAACCATGTTTTCTTTCCCTCTCATCTATACAGAACTAAATCAATTGAATCTTCACTGTGTTATTGTGAAGAAGATGTAGAATGCGACATTAACCACATGTTTTTCGGCTGCAAGAAATACTGGAACAACATCACAAACTTCATGAAAACACTTTCACAAGAGGGCATCCAGTCACCAATCAACATGAAACATTTACTGGCAACTGAAAATGTTATTTATCCCTTAATCCTACCAATTGTCAGAAATAATAACCTAATAGTTTGGAAGGTTACAATTTTACTTGGTATTGCTGTATGACCAAAAGGTTAAATGTAAGTAAATAAATTAAAAAAAAAAAAACTGTAGGTCCCTTTTACCCTTTAAAATTACCGGTTTATGTTAGGGCAACCACGACAAAGGCCTATACGCAATCGAAACTCTGCCAAACCGGCGACCAAACTACTTTTTTGGGTCTCCCGGCCAAAAAGGGCATACTTTTTTTTAAGTACCTCCCTAACCCAAAGTGCGGCATTTTAGAAGACTGAGCCATACTGACGGGTGAGATCAATAAGTAACTAGTTGAAAGAAAATTTTCTGGCGTCTTGATCGTGTGCCCTGATAAGTGAAAGCACGAGATAACCGTTTGGTTCTCATCTTTCAGGACTATTTCCTAGCCTGTAAGTTCCCTCGCAATGAGAGAGAACTTGCAATCTTTGCGTACGCACTGTGTACGAACTCGCGCCCCTCTCTTGCCGTTCCAGGTCCTGCCAACAACTAGTAAGGTCGCTTTTGGTGCTGCAAAATGTAACTACGTTTTGAAGAGGAGGAATACCAGGATAAGACTTTAATCGAACTGCAGACGAATAAAAATATTGCTTTATTTTTTCGAACACTACCTTTTCTTTTTACTTAAACTTAATGATTAGTCGACGTTGACGTCTTTAGACGCGGTGGGGATGGAGGTAAAGAAAGGGAAGGAATTCGGCCATGGAATTTTTGAAGAAACCGTCCCAGTGACCTGGTATGATTTCTGGAAACTATGGACAACCGAAATCTGGATGGGGATTCGAAGCCATTTCCTCCGAATTCCAGGCCCGAGGGTTACCGCTCACCCGCCACGGGTGCGAGCGGTGGCTGTGTGGAAGGCATTTCGTCAGCTACGTATGCTATTCATGAATAAAAGAAAGAATGTGAAATAAATAATACATCACAGTGTTATATTCAACAGATTGTTCACCTTGATAATCTGACCGCTGTTGTACTGTACGGAGTTTTATTCCTGAAGTTGCTTGTTCTAAGGCCTGCAATGTTACTTGGGCTTATGTTATGGTTTTATTTGAGGAATTTTGAGTCGTTATTTGTCCATTTAGCAGGAGGTGCAATTTTTATATACGTCACGAGGGGAGACTGTTGCGCCAGAGGAGTTTACTGGAAGAACCGCACCTTGTAGTTACGACAGCCAAGTTCCACAAGATCAAGAAACTTGAGAAAAGAAACACAAGTAAGTAGAGGTCAGTGGTGAGGATGGAGATCTTGCGCCAAGAAACACTCTGAGGTAGAATATGGTCACTCCCGATGTATGAGAAGTTGAGGACCGAAGTCTTCACTGGGAGTGAGACATCGATTTACTTGGTAGCTGAATTCGTTATTCTTTTTGACAGGGAATTCGAGAAATTTCGGCCGAATGTTGTTTGGCGTCTTAACATCTTCCAGGAATTTACTGAGGGCTCAGAATATTGTCAGAAGACCCAGTGTTAGACTTCAGTGTCAGAATGTGCGTCGACTTTTAATGAGTAGTAGGGGGTCATTATAGCTTCAGAAGTCTTTGGATGTGTTTGTTTCGTTTCGCAACCAGAAAGATGGGTTCGAATGGAGAAGTTAAGTATCTTGCTGCGTGATATAAGTTTTAAATTGTTAATTATCACTAAAGAAAGTGACATTGGTTATTTAGAGGAGTGAAGATAGTCAGACGCGTTATTTTATGTGAAGAATTAGATACCGCCTGTTTAAATTATTTAAGGGTAGCATCGATGTTGCACAACTCGTGTAAAACTGTTCAGGGAGACGTATTTAGGACTGTTAATGTGAAAAGATAGCGAACATTTTTTGAACGAGGAGAGTATATTTTTTGAACAGTATTAGTTGCGAAAGCAACTGACATACAGATTTACAAAGTGGTGTATTTAACAGTTAACACTTGTGTGCGGTGGATCTTCTAAAAAATTTACTTCAGTTTAAATGTCGGTCGCTGTGCCTATTTTTTTTTTTTTTTTTAAATTACGGTTTTAAATATAATAGTTTCAGACTGTCTTGAAAATCTATGTGGGTTATTTCAGTATTTTTGTACATCCTTTCTGTTTCCGTTGTTTTGTTTTTTGTTTTGTTTTTGTTTTAGGAAAGTGTAGTTGCCTGAAGTCTATACTGAAAGCACCCGCCAACCGTATAACACACCGAGCGTGGTGGGTAAGCGGTAAGGTTCTGTCCTCGCATTCGGGAGGACGCAGGTTCGAATACCCGTCCAGCCATCCCGATTTGGATTTTCCATGTTTTCCCCAAATCACTCTAGGCGAATGGTTTACCGGTATGGTTTGTATAAAAGGCCATGACCGAACTCCTTCTCGTTCCTTCATTCCAATCCTTTCTCACCTCTAAAATCCTCGACAAGGCGTAAAGCCATAAACAAACAAAAAAACCTACCACTCCACGACCAGTAAGCATTCAAGGTCACTTGCTGATTACTGAAAGGGAAGAGTATTCATGGCTGATCCTGTGTGCGCCACTAACAGTGTTACAGTCCCCATGACTGATGTTCGAAGTGTTCCTAGCAGACTGGAAGGTGGCAGAGTGTCTCCGAACGGCGTGCTGCGCCGTGGGGGCCTCCATTCGTCACAAACACCTGCGGCATTACATAATGGAGGCGGCTCCATTTCCTCGTCTACGGCCGGCGAGCACGCGACTGGACTGGCAACACCTGCCCCCGACTCTTTACCTTCCCCTCGGGCCGTAATGACAGGAAGCGGACAGAGTGGGAGGCCGCTCCGCTGCAGTGGTGCCACCACCGCGACAGCCGCTGCCAACTTGGGCAGGCTAAAACAAACGCTGACTTCACCGCAGGCTGTTGTTTCGCATTCGTGACGTCCGCCCCGGGCAAGCGCTCGCCCATTCACACACATGAGCGATTGCAGCATCGCCGTGACAGCGCAGCGAGCCAGGTACGGAGCCGAGCTCAGCGCTGCCTCCACAGCTCCACTAACGACAACTAATTACAACGACAGCGGAGGGGAGAGCACAAATAAGTCGGCATCCGCAACACAAAAAAATCAAAGCTACACTTATCAACATTACTCATCGTTTTGTTAACGTCAAGATGCTAAGACGCTCCGTGGTTCGGATTCCACGTTAAACTGTAGGTCAACTCTACCTTGTTGGATTACGAAGTTAGGATAACCAGCTACGATAGAAGCACATTGACCAGCAGGTAGGGGGCCGTCCATGAATTACGTGAGGTGAAATAGGGGAGGGGGCGTCCACCGAAATCTCACCATTTAACATTTTCTTTCTCTGTTTACTTAAATATTTCAAAGATGTGTGGCGGTACCTATGATATCAGTTATTGATATTGTTACCTGTTCCTTTGCTTCAAAAACATTACTTTGATTTTTGTTGATTAATATTGTGATGAACGTTGAAATCCTCGAAGGTTTAATTAAAGTGCCTTGAAGAAAGTAGTTAGAGTGGAGAAAAGCCACGAATAACAACCATGGGACTACAAATGAAGAACCATAAATAAATTCACTGTAGACTGCCTAGCTTTTGCAGACGACATGGCATTAACCACAAACACGTTTTCGAATGCTCTAGAACAAATCAAATAATTAAAGAATCAATCAGCTAAAGTAGGTTTAGAAATATCGTCTGAAAATACAAATTTATAACAAATATTACTCATGCACTGCAAAATCTTAAAATAAATAACAACACAATATTTGGAACAGATCGATTTTGAAGAGTATATATCGGATAATACAACAGAAAAGGAAAAATGGAGAAAGCATTTTAGTTAACAAGAAACATATACAAGAATCCCTTTCCTGGAATACAAAATTAAAGGACTATTAAACAATGGTAAGACCAGAAGTACTTTATGCAGCAAAAAGTGTTAAACTAAATTGAACAAGAGATCTTGAAACAACAGAGAAAATCGAAGAAAGAATTTTGAAAAAAATACTAGGGCCTAAAATCAACAGCGAATCAGAATACAAATTAAGATCAAACAACGAGATATATTTTAAAATTGAAAAAAAACCCTAACAGATGTAATAAAGAAAAGCAGACTATAATTTTATGGGAACATACACAGGATGGATAAATAAATATTAATGAAACAGAAATTTTTCTTGATACAAATCCAATCCCACATGGATCCAGGAAACAAAAAAAGATATACAAAATGCTGGAATCAACACAAACTCGCTATATGACAGAACCAGTTCTAGAGAGGAAAATCATAAAAACAGGATTTCAGGAAAGAAGGAAAAAATTAACTAGTGGATGAAAGTGGAGACAGGAAGAGAAGGATAGGTACTCACAGGGAAGCTTGAATATAATTTAGAATAACGTAGTTGATTTATTGTACCCTGCAAAAGGGTTATTTGAAGAAAGAAGAAAGTTCCTACAAGAACAAAAGACTGTCTGCAAGGTAGGATACTCACGCTTGGAAAGCTTTCGCCTCTGTCCTCGCTAAAATGCAGCTCTCAGTTTTATTGCAGTAGCTGGAATTTCTATTCGGCCGCTGTGGACGATCCTGGATTTTGAAGGTTTTCTTTCAAATACTGGATGTCATTCCTTTGTGTCGTGAAGTTTTAGAATAGTGGTATATAACTGTTGTGTCAGCTGAGGAATGCCTTTCGAGTCACGTTTCGGAAATAAATTACGGTGATGGACTGGCAGCGAGTTGCTGTGGGCTTTCATCTTTTACACAGAAAATCGCGTGATTCTAATGGCTGTTCGCCAGTGACTGACACCATGGAGAATATTTAAACTACTTAGGCTACTAATTTTAAACTGTCGATAGACATAATAACAATCCAGTAATTATACCTACTAATGAAAATAGCACCAAACTAATCTTATTTACTAGCAAAAATGGTAATCAACCTGTGGTCACAGTTCGAAAATTATTTATTTCAGCAATACAGTAAAATAACCGTAAGCGTACTGAGATTAACTTTGACAACTCGATACCAGCACTTCATTGTTTTAAAATATTACTGATAAATGTGAAGCCACTGATGTGGGGGGGAGGGGAAGTTTTTACGCACCATACCCATTCCCTTCGTTTAAAAGATTTAGACACGGTAGAGTATTCGGCTATAGGCCAGAGATTTGACAACAAATTCTCTTCATTGCACACCAACAGTATCAACATTTGCTGCCGATGTCTGCGTTTATGTTTGAGACAGCTGATCGAGGGTAAGTTTTCACACAGTTTCATAGCTAATAACAGCTTCATTCCTGAAGACTTCCGTGTTACACGTCATTACAAGATCTAATATCTTCACCATGCCAAGATCATCCGTGATTGAGGGTTCCCCGGGTTACACGATATTCTCCTTGAAACAAGCGTCAAACGTTAATACACATCAATCATTCACTTGAATTGGCGAACATAGTTAATCTTCAAACAGAGGAACTTAATGACACTATGGGCTTCAATTTTCCGATTACGCAGTTATTGGTACTTACGGTCTCATGAAACAGAATAATCAGGCACAGGTAGCAGTTTAAAGCATCATGCAGGAAAAGGTCAGTAACTGTAGTCTTAAATATTATCCGTACAGCTTAATTACTTTATCATCCGAAGTTTCCAGCCTCTGGCAGAGTCTGCTTCTACTGATACCTCTCCATTATGCTCTGTATTCCCATCCCAGCGTTTTATACACGCAAGAAAATTAAAGTAGATGTTTAACATACCATAAAAGAGAGCTTTGACATCAACGTGGAGGTTGTTTTGGAGAGCAACATACCTGAAACAAATAAAACAGAAGCTGTTACTGCATTTACTTTCACAGTTGATTGAAAATCATAACATGTAATCCAAAATGAAGAAGGAAATAATTTTTTTATATTCTGTTTATTTGGTAATTCATAAGAATATTGAAATGTAGTCTTCACGGGTTTTCCGCCGTATATTGTTGAAATGCGACAATGAGCTTTCGTTGTGCAGGGAGAACCAGCGCTGCACAACAACCAACCTGAAGATGGCGGCAGAGTCAGCCGCCGAAAGCTCGTTGTCGCATTTCAACATTATACGGCGGAAAACCCGTGAAGACTACATTTCATCGATACGCCGTGAAAGCCTTCGATCTCACATCATAAGAATATTGCTTGAAAACAACAGTTACAGATAGTGTGGTCAGATTAAAATCTGTTATCATATCAATCTTATTTTGATTGTAACAAAAAGTATTACCTAAAACAAAATTTGTAAATTTAAATCATCAGTTCATTTCAAAGGTTAATAAAGGACCCTGACTTGCGCCAAGATTTATGAGTGAAATTGATTATCTCTATCCACGTACTTCACACAGTCGATCTGTACGTTCCACGTAGAACTACAGCTTGTGAAAACGCGCCAGGTTCAGAGATAGCAATCGGGGCAAAAAGCTATGTTTCGGTAACTGAGGCAAGAGTTTTTAACTGCATTCATCTCATAAGAAAATTAAAGTAAAAATTAAAGAGTTCTACGTATTTGTAGACATATATAATTTAGAATATAAATCACTTTTTATCTTAGAAACCAACTCCAAAGTGTTTGAAATTCTAGGATATTTATGGTATGAATTAAAAATTTAAAGGACAATGCAACTTGTTCAAAAGAAATGGATTATCATGTTCAATCTTCCTTTTAATCATCACGGAATGTTATTTTTTACTTCAATCATACTTCCGGCTTCAGCTTCATGAAATAAAATTCAATTAGATAACAGCATTCCTATTTCAGTGACGAAAAGTTTGCAAGTTGATGTAATCCTCATACTAATAGACAAAAGTTTTTATAAAAAAAATTCACGCTGTTATAAACATAAAGGACACTACTTAGGAAACCTGAAGGTACTGCTAGAAGTTTCAAATCACGCAAGAGGGTTGGTTTCCTTTCTGACTCAACTTAGCTGCAACATACCAGTTTTTGTGAAATTCAGAGATATTGGTTAATTAACACACTGTTAAGGTTTAGGTGAAATATAGGCTAACACAAATGTCATTATGTTGCTTTATACGATTTATATACTAACTTTTCGGACAGTAGTGTAATATGCTGACATCCTGTTTCTCTCGTCTGTTTGCTGATGAAACTACCTGCCATTCGACTCAGACTAATTACAGTTAGCGGGAAAAATCATTAAAGTATCATATATCGAATGACCACATTCCGAAAGTGGTATATTTATTTAAACATTATTTCCCTGTATCATCTTTTAATCACAGTGTTTGCCCTAGCGTTAGTTTATTAAGTTTGCGAAAATCATTCATCAGCTACAAATAAACAGTTGATGTTCATTTCCAAAGGTTGGCAAGACTGTAGAATATGATAAAAAGTTATGAATGAATATATTCATTTAACAAACAATTCTTTGTTTAGGACACTTAGAGATAAATAAAAAGACGCATTGAACAGAGAACATACTGTTAAAATACAGATGATAACTAAGACACAAAGCAATTATGCAAAACACTATTGAGAAAACAAAATGTTTGCACTCTGCAATTGGTTTGGCTAGAAATTGAAAAAAATTTGTAATCTCACTATCAATCGTTATTTTATGATAACACAGAAGAAATAATGCAGTGAAACATGCAAGTGGTATGGAACTTCCAACTTAAACGAACTAATTCATAAGCAAAAACAATAAGTCAACAAAACACCTTAACAAAAGAAAAATTAATGACCACTCTCCGAGTGTGAAGCATTTGGCCTGAACATGAAAAGTTATGTCTAGAAAATGGGCGAAGAGGGGAATGTAACACTAATTATATATCTTCAGATAATGTCAGTAAGTACTGTACATCATTTTATCTTGGCTAGTTTGTAAATATAAGAGCAGATGTAAAACCAGAAAGTTTTCGTTGCATCAAGCTGGGATTGAAACCTTTTGGGAGGCATTATTTTATCCTCAACTCTAATATTCCAACAAAAATAAAGAAAATACGATCAGTGCATTCTGCCTGTGCTCACTTACTGTTGTGAGACGTGGACACTAAATAATTTACAAAAGGAAAACTCTGAACGTCCCAAAGAGCTACGGATAGGTCAATGTTAGGTTTGATTAGAAAAAGACATTACGAGAAGCGAGCAACCGACATTAGATCATTTACATCTTGATGATAGCCTCCCTGAAGAGGCAGTAGGCCGACTATGTTGCTCGGAGGAAAGAGAGGATCCCAAGATATCTCCAGAGACAGAGAGCAGACCAGCAGACACGGACATACGCAGGGTTGTCTGAGTTAACATCCAAGAGCGTTCAACCCGGACAAGACAGCTCAAGGTCTATCTGTATTCGTAACTTTAACAGACTACATCATTTAAAGATTGAACTTCCCGCTGTTGATGATTTCCTAGGTCACTGAGGATATCTTCAATAAAAATGAAACGCGAGAAGTAAGTTAATTCTGCTACTTGGGAAGCAAAATTACAACTGATGGCCGAAGAGGAATGATGTTAAAAGCAGATTAGTACTAGCAAAAAGAGCATTCATGAAAAAGAGAAATCTTTTAGTTTCAAATATTGATCTAGGAATTAGAAAGAACTTTTTGAAATTTTATGTGTGGAGCACAGCACTTTATGGTAGCGAAACATGGACTTTAGAAATACCGGAAAGAAAGAAAATTGAAGCATATGAAATGTGGTGCTATAGAAGAATGCTGAAAATTAAGTGGACTGACAAAGTACGAAATGAACGAGTTTTGGAAATGATGGGCGAGGAAAGAAGTTTGTGGAAGAAGCTTACAGAAAGAAGAGACAGGCTGGTAGGTCATATTTTGAGACATGCTGGATTGGTTAATTTGTTAGTGGAGAGAACAGTCGAAGGTAAGAACTGTAGAGGAGGGCAGAGATAGAATATACGAAGCAGATAATTGAGGATGTGGGTTGTGAAGGGTATATAAACATGAAGAGGTTAGTAGAAGATACGAAGGGCTGGGGGATTGCATCAAAACCAGTCGAAAGGCTCATGAAAGCGCAAAAAAAAACCATCATATATATATACTAAACAATTTCTTTAGTTGCAAGACAGAGGACCTATAGCAAAATAGCTGAAAAACTGTTTTTACTATAAATATTTTGCATAGTTGTTAAGTTAAATACTAGATATCACATAGTTGTTAAATACTAGTAGAAAGTAAGAAAACAATATCTTACGCAAATCGCTTTCAGATGGTGCTCCGAATTTGTTGGTCATCGTCAAGACGAGCGAGTGTAAACACTGCAAGTGTGTGGGCAGAGGTCGAGGTTGCCAAGGCCGGTCCACGCTGTGACTCACCAACCACTGCCCGGGATATCGCCTCACCCAGACACAACACGGAGTGTGCATCGTCACCTGCCTAAACAACACCTGCGCAACAGCTAAATTCACGGGCCTTTGCCTCACTTATTTGTTTCTACTAGATGGAGAAGTGGCTTCATGTCTAGAATATGAATCGGTCGTCCCGCAGGAAACCGTAATGGGACCACTTCTATCACCAATATTTATAAACGGTTTTCGATACAGTGTGTAATGTCCTGAACGTCCTGTGAGGCAGGAAGCCGGGCATATGGTCTGTGTTGTTTTTGGCGAGACCCCTGGGGGCAGCTTCTGTGGGGTGAGATGTGTTGTGCTCCAACAGAAACGGGGAGAGACCAAGAAAAAAATGCGGGTGTGGACCTACGCAAGAAACTGCCAGCACATGTGACGACACATGTGATCTGATTTTCGTCTTGTTTTATTTGTTTATTGCGAGGGCGCCCACCAATCGGCGAGTGGTTGAGCGTTTTTGGCTCCGATTGGCTGGAGAGATGGAGAAGATGCGGGTGTGGAGGACCGACGCAGGGAGAGGGATTACGACTGACGACTTCGGGCAAGAAGGACCGAGGGTGAGCGAAGACTAGCCGCCGCGCCGCCGCTGCTATCACCGCCGTCGCCGTCGCCGCCGCTGCCACCGCCGTCGCCGCAGCCGCCGCTGACACGCGGCCCACCTCCGTCATCACGCAGTCCCGGGTAAATACACACCAAGAAAGGAAGAGACATTTGCAAACCCGTTCAGCCCAGAAAACCCCTGAGACAAGTCTCATGCTGAAACTTTCAAATCCACAAAACGTTGTTGTATGTGCCTTAATATACACTGACCACTTTGTGAGTAAAAGCAACTCAAATGTTCTATTGTAAACTCTGTTTTTTTTCAATCACCCTCCATCCCTAAGTCATTGAATCAATTATAGCTTGTAGTGTGGAATCTGTGGTCAGCTATTGTTTTTGGTTTCGACAGGCGCTTTCCTTTAGTATAGGAAACTCTGCCGAAAACCTGGCGCCCACCCTGACTGGTTTTTAGACCACAGAAACCGCCCAGTAATGTCCGGACAAACAATATTTTATGAACGGAATAGATAGACATTACATTTGGCGCCCAACGTGGGGCTAACGATATGAACGTTTGCAGAGTGTCTTTTCCATATTAATATTTAAATTTTGAATGCTCATTTCAGTGGAAAACCGTGCCAGCATGCAGAAAAGTTTTGTGTATAAATATGACATGTTTATGACATGCTAGTAGATAATATGTATTCATTCCAGCTTTAAATTGTACGGGTCGCTGGTGCAGAATATGATATTTGTACGTTGGTCTGTTGGATAAATTGTTTGTCAATGTTGAAGGAAGATGTGTCTTTAGTGTTTGTTGAATTCTAAAATGATGGTGGTTGGTTCTGGTCGAGTTGTCCTTGTATTTTTAATTGGTTTTGGTTTTGGATGGTGATTGCATCGCTGGGAAATGTTTTGAAACCAGTTTGAGAATGCATTCTCCTAAAATGTCAGACCTTCACAGCATCTCAGCGTCGAAAATATTTTGTTTGTCCTTTGGCTATCCTCTGTGACGATTATTGTTTTGGTAAATTGTTCTTGCTTTACGTGTTTTTTTTTTATTTTATGCCGCGAGCCTCTATGTTTTGCGCAATTGAGTCTGTAATAGTTAATGAATGGAGCGTTCGTTCCATCAAGAATTGTGCGTTTAAGAATTTGTCGAATGTTCACGCGGATTTACCATCATAAATATTGAATTGTGGGAGGATAAGTGTAGCGACATTTTCAAGTTTCTAAATTTTTGAGTGGATGAAACTGAGGTCCGGAAAATCTACCGGGATGGCACAAAGTCACAGTCCGTCAGAGCCAAAGATCAGGAATCCGCAATGGAGGGAAATCGTGGTCATTTAATTGATAGCGCCGTGGTTGGAAATGTTGATCGAAGCATTCAGGAGACGGCCA
Organism: Vandiemenella viatica; assembly: GCA_031002005.1. Taxonomy (NCBI): domain Eukaryota; kingdom Metazoa; phylum Arthropoda; class Insecta; order Orthoptera; family Morabidae; genus Vandiemenella; species Vandiemenella viatica. The sequence goes on along the minus strand of JARYHS010013630.1, from coordinate 95,490,057 downwards.
CTGGGGAAGGCACTGCTAGTTATCTTCCGATTTCAGAAACTAACGATCATTTCGTGCCGCTGTCGCAAAACCAGACTAGCGAAATTATGATGCCTCAGAATATCTTGCAGTTTATGCAACAGCTGATGGGGCCCATTAACGAAAGGTTAACATCCATAACTGAAAGTTTGAGCTTGGTTGGTGAACAACAGAGAAACACAAATGAACAACATAGGAAAACCAATGAACAATTGTCGGCGCTCAGGGAGGAATTGACGGTCGCGATGGAAAAAGGGGTAGGCGAAATTAAGGAGACGGTGCAATCGCTGCAAATGGCGCAGAAAACGTTAAGCAGTGCTGTTGACCGCACCAAGGAGCAGGTGTTGGACGCGCAGGGACCGTATCGGAAGTAACCGAAGAAACGAAAACACGGACGAACTTGCTAGAAATGCGAATCGTGGAAATGGAAGTGGGTCACGGTGAGAAGATGACACAGCTTGGGGAGCTGATTAGCGGTGTCGACAAGAGTGTCGCCGAAACGAGAACAGACTGCGCGAATGTTCGCGAGGCGCAAGGGACCTTGGAAGTGAAAATCGACTGTGAACTGCGTGGACTTCGTGAAGAAATGACACGCGTTGGCGTACAGGTGGATGTACAAAGACGCGCGTCGGAAATTGGTCAGGAGACGGAAGAACGGAGTAACATGATGGAAACGCGTGTCGTGGAAATTGAGAGGAGTCACAGTGCGGATTTGACCCAACTCGGAGAAGAGATGAGTCAAATTCGCGTGAGCGTTGCAAAGCTGAAAATAGAGCGCGACACGCATGAGAGCTTTTCGATGAAAGAGTCCCATAAACAGTGGGACATCGGTGTGTCGGCGTGTTCGGAATCGGTACGAACGGACAGACGGACCAAACCACCGAGAATGCCAACTGTCGGACACGAAAGACGAGACCTGCGATATTTGTGCATATTTGGACAGACGGAAACAAATGCGGAACCTCTGTTCCAGGCCGAAGGCCTCTCAAGGGTGCATAGACGCGAGCGATGTTTTTCCAGGCCTCAAGAGGGGACGTTTTTTTTGTTCGCTCGGGCTCGCTCGTAAGCTGACTGTGGAGGATTGCAAAAACAGAGACGTTTGCGGACGCCGCCCAGACATGTTTCGAGGATGGAGAGGAGAAATTAGTGCTAACTTCATGCACAGTCAATCAGTGTACTTGGCTGAGAGGAAAGAATTTGCTGAGAATTTCCGAAACACAAACGCCAGTGATAAGTATGAGTTTTGGATGTGCGTAGTACACGGAAGGCTCAAAACGGGAGCTAACTAGGCTTCCCCCCCCTTAAAAAAAGATTCTTGGTTTGGACCTTAGACATACCCACGGATATGAAGTGGAGAATAATTATGATAATAAATAAGTTTAATGCTAGTGTCATATAGTCGATAGTTCGCAGAAGTGAGTTTGCAAAGGAAGAAAAAAATGCGATTCTCCCTAATGGACGGAAGGTAAATTCTGGTAGCATCTGAGAGTTGCGAGAAGAGGGAATTTTGGTTGTAATTGAAGATTACGTGAGCCATAAAAACAGTTGAATTGCTTTTGGTACATGGTATGGAATTGAAGAACAGTCACTGCGTGCGGAGAATGCTACGATGCGGTGATTAATGTCAGGCGAGAAGAAAATAGTTTTTAACGATTGTGGGAGTGATTATGAGATGGTATGTCATTTTTCTGAGCTAAACTTCTCTGGCTGCTCTTGTGAGGAATTTGCTGAATACTTGGTGGACCTAATTTTCCAGACATTTGAAAGTTGTTGGTGGAAGTTTTGACATTGGTCGAGTTAAAATAAAAAATAAAGGAAGGTATTTTTGAAAGTTAGTTGTAGCCAGAGCGGCACTGATGTATGGAGAGCACTCAGACAGGAGTAACGGAGTCAGTGGATGAGTTCCAAGTTGCATTTGCTATTTCCTCGTGCGAAGGACTAGGTTTAAAGGTGAAGAGACAACGGACGTGTATGAATTGGGAGGTTTCAGACGTTCCTTTTTGGCAACGGATAGAAGGCCAAGGACGCATAAGCATAAGCAGTCCGGTTGTCGTTTAATTAATGTGGTGGTAGTAGGTCGTGGAAGTTTCATATGAGGGACAAGGTCATTATTCCCTGGGGCTCCGTTAATTTGTGCTTGAGGTGGTGGAAGTGTGCCGAGTCTGTTATAACAATGTTTTGTACACTCTGGATTTTTTTCATAATAGTGGGAAGCGGGAATAATGTGGTTCCACCAAGTCAAACCAGAATCATGCTTCTCAGACCGTATCACATTCCCTGACATCACTACTTGGGTTTCTTTTTGGAGTCGTCTGTTAGAAAAATAACTGTGGAGTTCGCCGGTGAAAATTCATGACAGGTGTGAGTATTTGAAAGTGCTAATCCCTGATGGAGATTGTCATTGAGCACGGCATAGTAGTGAAGGTTTTCTTGCTGGATTCTCCAAGCGAAGTTACTTCTTTTGACTTTTGAGATAACGGATGAATTTAGATTTTCCAAATTAGGTTGCTTTTGTTGGCGTAAGATAAGACGTATAAATTTCGGCAAGGGAGTAAGCGCATTTCGATTAGAGTTATTACCTACAGCGTTAGAGAAGACGAAAGAAAATTTGATAGGGTTATGTGAGCGTTGCTGTACAATCCTTGGGAGTAATTTTACACGGTTCTGGGTATACTAAGGTAGTTATTTTTAGATATGTGTGTACTTAGGTGGTCTGCCGGCACTTTGTCGGAAAGTTTGAGCTGTTATCTATGCTAGATAAATAATGTAGTCAGTTCATAGGATTGTTTGTATTAGTGGTAGTTTCATTTTCAATCCTCTGTAAGGAATAACAAACACAGACGTTGATAGACGTTGGGAAGCGCTAACATAGCCGATTGCTCGGTCGTATTTGAAACCGAAGCTGCGTAGTTAATTAGACGGGCACATTTGGGACCAGAACTATTTGACCTGAGTTTTGCAGCTAGGTCTGGGGACGCTCGGCCTTGGGAGTGCAGGATCTTTGTGTGTGTGTGACTGACTCCAGAACCGCGGGAAGTAGGGCGTTCACCCAGCCACCCCCCCGGCGCCAGGCATTTCTGCCTGCTGTGTTGTTTACTCACACCAGATGGTCGGCCAGCGGAACGCATGACACACGACGTAGGGTGCTGTGGCGGTGAATAATAGGATAGTGCATTCAGTAGGTACAAACTAAGGAATGGTTGGCTGAGAAGGCTAGTGGATAAGGAGTGTACACGATGTGGTAATGAGGGCACTGGATTGTCTGTCACCACTTGTAAGAGATAATAATAATAATAATATTTTTTTTTTTTTTTTTTTTTTAAACTGTAGAAAGGTAATAATGAAATGATGTAAGCATTAACATTTAGTATACCATTTGATTTTGTGTCTTAGGAAGAATTGTATTAGTGTTACATGCAAACATTGTTAGCTATGTATTGTTAATTCGTAAATATGGAAATAAGGAGGGATTAAAAATTTAGTATCTCTGAACAGTTAACGGTATAAAATTTTGATTGCCCGAGAGCTGGAGAAGCAGTTTTAAAAAGGAACATGGTAATATTGTTGTGCAGAAAGCATTGTGTACCAAGATTTAATAACAATAAGAAAAAAAAAAAAAGTTTGATTAATTGGTAGCATTAGTGTTTATATTTCCAATTACTATTTGGGGTAAAAATTACCTCACGGAGATGCTCCCGTCACGGGGAGTTTAGCTTCAGTTTGATGCTTGTTCTTGAAGGCACGAATAGTGTTTTGGAAGTTTCATTCTCAAGTGCCTCAATTGATGAGTAGGATTGTCAGTGTAAACAGTTGTGGAGATGTCACATTGTGTGATGATGTCTTACGCTATGTTCGTGATAGAAATATATATATATTGTAATATCAAACTGAAAGTTGACTATGTTAGATTTCTAAGACTCGTGCATATAAAAAATGTTTCTGGATGTATGCTGGCTCTGTTTGTTGTGTTTCCACAAAATTTTAAATAATAGAAAGCGTTCCTAGTAAGTCAAGCTTTGGCTAAGTAGCATTAGTGGAGGTTGTTTGAAGACAGAGTAATGGTTGTAAATTAAATTAAAGATTAAATGGTCAGTGAAGAACAGTGTGTAGTACCAGGCCATAAACGGGTGGATGAAGGAGCAAGGATTTCAAATCATTCCAAAGAACGATTTGAAATCACGGGGAGAAGGGGTAGTTGTAATGTCCTGAACGTCCTGTGAGGCAGGAAGCCGGGCATATGGTCTGTGTTGTTTTTGGCGAGACCCCTGGGGGCAGCTTCTGTGGGGTGAGATGTGTTGTGCTCCAACAGAAACGGGGAGAGACCAAGAAAAAAAATGCGGGTGTGGACCTACGCAAGAAACTGCCAGCACATGTGACGACACATGTGATCTGATTTTCGTCTTGTTTTATTTGTTTATTGCGAGGGCGCCCACCAATCGGCGAGTGGTTGAGCGTTTTTGGCTCCGATTGGCTGGAGAGATGGAGAAGATGCGGGTGTGGAGGACCGACGCAGGGAGAGGGATTACGACTGACGACTTCGGGCAAGAAGGACCGAGGGTGAGCGAAGACTAGCCGCCGCGCCGCCGCTGCTATCGCCACCGCCGTCGCCGTCGCCGCAGCCGCCGCTGACACGCGGCCCACTCCGTCATCACGCAGCGCCCTCCCGGGTAAATACACACCAAGAAAGGAAGAGACATTTGCAAACCCGTTCAGCCCAGAAAACCCCTGAGACAAGTCTCATGCTGAAACTTTCAAATCCACAAAACGTTGTTGTATGTGCCTTAATATACACTGACCACTTTGTGAGTAAAAGCAACTCAAATGTTCTATTGTAAACTCTGTTTTTTTCAATCACCCTCCATCCCTAAGTCATTGAATCAATTATAGCTTGTAGTGTGGAATCTGTGGTCAGCTATTGTTTTTGGTTTCGACAGGCGCTTTCCTTTAGTATAGGAAACTCTGCCGAAAACCTGGCGCCCACCCTGACTGGTTTTTAGACCACAGAAACCGCCCAGTAATGTCCGGACAAACAATATTTTATGAACGGAATAAGATAGACATTACAAGGTTAACAACTATTGTAAGTTGACAATGAAGATATGCATAGGGAAATAAAGCGATCCGCTTGTATCTTACGGATTCTTCGTGATATAGACGTCATTTCAACATCGTGTGGTAAACAACAGCTTGTATCGAAATGTATTCAGTGCGAGGTAACGAATGAAAAGGAGCACATGGCAACTAGTACTACGTACCTGTTCAATTATTGCGAAAGTTTACTACTTTATGTTCTTTGGCATAAGATCGCAAAGCAACAGGAAATGGCGTCTGCACATGACATCGGTCGCCGGAGAAGCTAACTGAAGACTGCGAACCTAATAAGTGTCTCTTGCATTCGCGAAGAAATCGGTTCAAATAGCTGTCAGGCCATCCAGATCCTGGTGTTATAATCTTCCCCGAAATCATTCCAAGCGAGCGCCGGGATGATTAATCCAAAAGATGATGGTCCAATTCCTCCACACCCTCCTATCTTTTCTCGGCTGTAATGACCTGGTCGTCGACAAGCCCAAAGCAAGAAACAACAAACTGCGTTTAACGGGTAGGATTTCGAAGATTTCTAACGTATATGTAATGCAAATAACGTATGAAACTCTTGTACGTCCTCACCTGAAGTATTGTTCTGCAGTCTGGGATCCGTGTCGCAAAGTATTGATTGATAGTATCGGGGATGTGCACAAAAGAGCCGCGTAGTTTGTGACCGTTTGCCAAAGTCTTAGGAAACTGTCACAGAATTTGTGTGGAAGTTGGGCTGGAATTCTCTGGTGCACAAGATGACGTAGTTTCCGTGTAAATTTATTATCATACGAACAACTCCTGTGACTTAAGAATGCAATGAATTGCTTCTCTCACCAGCTTACTTGAGTGGAAAAAGTCAGGGAAATGTGGCACTGTACTTTTGCCTGTATGAATTCTTCCCTCTAGCAGTTATGAGCCAGAATACACAGACTAGAGAATGGTTTTGGTTCAAAGCTTCCTCTGCCACCCGATGTTTTTTTATTATGAAGTACAGAATGGACATGTTTAGCATCTTACAACACATTTACACACAAAGCAATTCTCTAGTCATTTCTCCGAATTATTATTCTAGCGAACCGTGTAACAATGAGGGAACGAAAATGGATTGAGACTCTTCTCTCCGAATTGTTCTAGTGAAATTTGTAATAATGAGGAAACGAAACTAGGTGTATCAATCTGTATTGTTTCATCCGACAAACCAAGCACAACAATAGTCGAGTTTAATGTTACAAGCAAGCCAGGATTATGCAACCAGTGAAACATTAACATCTGCGAGAAGGTTAGTATTTAATACGCTCATAAACGTTCTCTTTTTGTTTAGAAACAAAATCTCCACGGTCATCACTTTGGTTGGAAGGCTGTAAATTTCGGCAATGCGCCTCAATTTTTGAGTCTGTATTAGGGATGTAACGGAGCTCCGCATCCGCAAGTGCGGAATTTCCGCGTGAAATCATAAACCCGCTTCAGCAATTTTTAACGCGGATGTGTAGCGGATGTTTAGTTTATATTTTGATGTATATTATTCTTTTCTCTTCATATGAGTCGGCCCATCGGCGCTTAGCTAAGAACATCGTGGTTGTTTTTTCCTTACGATTTTGCAATAATAGTAACAAATATATAATGGACATAATTGAAATGACATTGTCTTCACAAACCCCAGAAATAAAGTATATGTGGATCAAAGGACACGCAGGACTACTGTATAACGAACGAGCGGACGCCTTAGCCAAACAGGGAGCCAAGGAGGGGATGATGCTGGCACTTCCGCTTCCTTACACGGATTTCCTCCCCGCGTCAAGCAGAAAGCCTACGAAGATCTACAAGACTACTGGAAAACATCGTCACTGCACAAGGGCTCTCACTACGCCACAATCCAACCTACAGTCATGAAGAACACGTGGTTCCAGAACTTTAAATCCAAAAGGCATCTCACAACATCATTAATACGAATGAGGTTAGGCCACGGAGCCTTCCCCAGCCACCTACATAGGATAAAAGTATTGGACTCTCCACGATGCGAAGCAGACGGGGAAGAAATCTCAGACCTCAACCATATTATTTTCAAATGCAGCAAACATAATCTCCCACGCGCCACCCTAATTAGCAAATTAGCAGCGATGCAAGTACCCCTCCCTACATCGATACAATGCCTGCTGTCTACAAACCAAATCAAGATATACCAGACACTAGCAAGATTCTTACAAGACGCACAAATAACGATATAGTCAACACGACACCACAGGCTCACAGAAGACAAAACCAACTGCCGGAGAAGACAAAAGAGAGAAGAAACAAAAATATACAAGAAACACCACTCTACTAAGGACCTACAAACGGATACACAAACACATGAAGATCAACTCTCAACGAAGAAAGCTACTGGAGAAAGTCAAGTTTGTAAAGCAAGAAAAAGGCGACAATATTGTAAATTGGTAACTAATGTAAAATAAGGTAAACACACTACCTAAGAGAATCAATTTATGGTAAATCAATGTATAAGAACAAATGTACAATAAAGGTTGGTGAAATGGTCGATTGACCAGAAACCAAAAATAAATTAAAAAAAAAAAAAAAAAAGAAAGCAGGGGATACAGCACACCAAATCTCAAGTAAGGCGGGTAGTGGGCGAATGGTTAATCTTCACTTTGAAGACACCAGTGATAGCGAAAATACTGATCGAGAGGTTCTAATTAAAATTTTCTGAAACAGCACGCAATTAAACATGTCCGTGACAAAATGATGCCGGTCAGAAGTACAATGCCATTCATAATTTACAAAAAAAACCTCATAGAAACAAATTTATAACTTCATCTCACATTGTAGATGAAGAACATGGAGAGAACTGTGTGTAAAAGTGTGAACGCGGGGAGGAACTAAGGACATAACGAACGAGAGTCTGAGAACGCGGAATGACGGGAGTATAAAATTCTGGGTAGAATCTCCTTCCACGCATGTTTCGTTACTTACTCACATACCGACGTACACCATGAAAGTATTTTTCGTTTTGCGGCCTTTATTGATGAATGTGCTTCAAAGTTGTCTCACAAACCAAGGTATTAAACCGGTTAGAGGAATCTGTTTAATTACCAGGATGTAAAATTAAATACGGCGCGTATCTCACGGGTAGAGCGCCTAACAGCGGCCCGGACGACCCGGGTTTGATCCCCAGCGAAGCGAGGATTTTTAGTCTAAGCTGATGTCCGGAACGGTTCTCCAGACTTGCTCAGCCTGCTATTCAATGAGAAACGTGGAGGAAACTTCACGGGAAGGTAAAGAAATCAAATCTTCGTATGGTATTGTTGGCAGAGGGACCCTGAAAGACTGTTCGGCCGCCAGTTGACAGAGTTCGGTGCGCAGAGCGCCTCTTATGGGCAACTAAACCAACCAGGTAATTCTACTGGCTACGGGGTCCTGCAGCGTAGTGTATAATTCGAACCATGAAGGCGTTAGACAACGCCAGGCTAAGCGGAAACCCGGTGACCGTTACTTTTTTATTTTACAATAAATACACTTAGCACATTCTTTCAAGTACCAATATAACATTATATAACAGCCTGTGCCAGAGGTGAAGATCGTGTTCAGGGCCGTTGAAAATCCCAGCCGAGGCCAGGAGTCGAACCGGGGACCTTTCGATGTCCAGTCAGACTCCCGAACCGGTTAATCCACCAGACCGCTGGGAAGGTGAGAGCGGGCGCAGGATTTAGCGTTGACCCGTCACATTCTTTCTAGTGCCTGCAGGTTGTAAAAAGAGTGCGGAGCTCTACGTCAGTGAATTCTTCGGACAGCGCCAGGAGACATAGGGACCCGTTGATCTGCACTTTTTTTTTTTTTTTTTTTTTTTACAATAATTACGCTCAGAATATTCTTCGGAAAGACACGATAGAAAATAAAAATTCCATTAGGTTTTCTCGAATATTTACAATGAAGTAAACCCACCATTAAGATAACTGCAATGTATTTAAAAGCGCTATGTGGACCAGGAAAGTTGCATTAACTTAAAAAGAAAAGGAATTTTGCTACCAACACATATAACCAGCCCAAGTGGTATTGTGTTTATTCAAGCCTACTAGTTGAAAAGCCCATCCATTTTTTTCTTATTGCTTTATGCCTCGTCGACGTCGAGGTCATTAGAGGCGGGATAGGACTGGGGACAAGGAACTGGATGGAATTCGGCTATGGCCTATTGAATAAAGCATCCCGGCATTCGTTTGGAGTGATTTGGGGAAACCATGGAAAACCCAAATCTGGATGCTCGGAAAGAAATTCGAACCGCCGTCCTCCCGAATGCGAGGCCAGAGCGTTAAGCATTCACCCACCTCCCTCGGTGCCCGTCAGAAAATAAAAGTATCACCTATGGTGCAGTAGGAATTTGTTCTGTAAAATATTATTAGGAAAAATAAATAACGATTAATCATAAACTTTTTTGTTGATATTTTTACTAATGTGAGTAAACTTTCTCTGATTAGATTCTCGGAGTATTTGCATTTAAATTTGAATTTTTATAGAAATGAAAAATTTTCTGAGTAAAGTTGAATTTAAAAAAATAATATCTATTATTTATCTGAATAATATATTTTGTGACTACCTACGTTTGCTATAAACTTTCTCCGAGTTTTAATAAACTTCCCCGTTTGTTATCTTTTATCACAAAGAAAAGGTTATGTTGTCACTTGTTTCCAGTTACTGCTACAGCCGAAACATCGGATGCTATTCGTCTTTCATGAATTTCTGCATCTACGCGCCGTAAAAAAACAAAAAAATTTAAGCGAACGACAGATTATGTTTTTTTTTTTTTTTTTTTTTTTTTTTTTTTTTTTTTTTTTTTTTTTGTATCTCTGCCTCGCATTACAGATTTTATATCTCTGCCACACAACAAACAATTGCATTTTAGCTGGCATGGCAGTTACACTTTTTTTCTTTTTTTAACAATGTAAGTGCTAACAAAATCGAATTTAATCTTTTATTTGAGATTTTACTTCTTTTTATCAATAAAAGTGCAAATAAAGTCAAAGCAGTTATTCATTTCAAATTAGCTAGTGTAACTAAGTGATCGGGGATCATCGGACTCGCAGAAGGTTTTCGAGGTATCAAGGATATGCCCAGCACCCAGGCTCAACGCATTCTACTAAAGTAGATTTTTATAATTGAGTTTCTACAGTACATTACTTTCTTCTAGTAAAGACGGGAGGGAAACAGCCCGAGAATGGGCTATGACCGGCGACCCCTGCGTAGCGAGGCCGAGCTGTCAGCAGACTTGACGCCGCGCCGTGCTGGAGAAGTTGGCGAGCCATCAGCTCTTGACCGGCCAACGCACCACAGAGCTCCGAATAAAATGTTGGCTCTATTTAGCCGACAGCCCGCAGGGCATACAAAAACAAACGAGGTCTGTGTGCGAGCTTTTGAGTTTTTGTTCCGCGGGGAAAAACTTTTAACCGCGATGATCAGAAAGCCGGGGCGGGGGGAGACGACCAAAAATAAAAACCGTACAAAAAGGCACAAACTGAATGTCAAACTGGGAGGCAGAATTAAATTTCACCGCGGATACAACTCCACGCAGCAGTGATCGTCGGAATTCACTGCGCAAGTGGAAAAATGAGGAGCAGCATTTTCATAAACAGCGGGAGAGCGGTCTGTTTGTCATACTTCCGTCCCTGTCACGTTCTCTTGTGGCTCAGTGAATGCAAGGCAGACGGATTAGCTTGTTTTTATTGTATCAGAGAACTCATAGTTTGAAATTAAACAGCGGCTAAATTTTGATAAGGGTAATGGTGAATATCTAATTCATACCGTTGGTAAATATGGTTGCGGCACCATGATGGTGTCCGCCGCTGACTAGGGGTTTGCTGGTTCAAATCGTGGTGGTGCAAAAAAATTTCACTACCAGGATGGCAGGGTATGAGAGGTGGTAGCGCGCTCTGGGTTAAATCCAAAACCTGTCGGCAGTGCATATCGAATGAAGGCTTAGCGCACTGTCGATGATTAATCATCGTTTGGATAGGGAGGGTAAGTCTGGAGACTCTCTCGGTATCTTTAGGAAGAATGGGCGTGGATGGGCCGGCACCTTGTTTCACCCTCTCCCTTCTTTCATCTGTCATTCACAACACAAACAACACTCTACACATCCATACTTTACAACACAACTTACGGACAGTATCATACTGAGGAAGGCAACGGAAAACCACCCTAAGTTCATCATCCCTATGGAGGGGTAAATATTCCCCATCGTAACCGTCTACGCCCAAACACAGGTGAGGCGTTCACAGAAGAATGTTGACTATCTTCTGCCGATTACTAACTGTGGCAGCGATCGCAGTTAAGTTTTGTTGTTTTTAAGTTGTTACCCGTTGGCACACGAAACATTTCAACATATGTTTTTCATACTAAGATAATCTACTAATCAAATCATACCAACTTCTAAATTTTAATTGTGGCATCACTGATGCAAATAATACACAGTTTTGTGTATTTCAAATTATTGTGGATATCTTAGGAAGTTGTAGACTTCTGACTAGAGAATAGGGCACTGCCGGAGAAAGACATCACCAAAACACAATTTCGTTCATTGTTTGCGATCCTGCAATACGTAGACTACACACAACCATGCCTTCAAATTGACAAAAATAACTGCACAAACATAGCACTCTTCTTTAAGATTCAGCGTCCCTAGTTATAATCCCGGTATTGCTGTATTGATATGAAAATGCTAAGACGCTCTCTACTTCGGATTCCCCGTTAAATACGGAGCGTGGTGGGTGAGCCGTAATTCTCTGGCCTCTAATTCGCGAGGACGCGGGTTAGAATTCCCGTCTGACAATCAAGATTGGGTTTTCCATGGTTTACTCAAATCACTCCTCCTGAATGGTTGGATGGTTCCTTTCAAGTAGCATGGCCGAATTCCTTCCGGATCCTTAAACTCTCCCCTCCCTCAGACATTGCGTGCCTCCAATGATCTAGACTTTGGCAAGGGATAAAAACATAAGCAAAATAATAATAATAATATCCACATTAAATTGAAAATCCGGTTATGACAAATGCAAAATGGGGAGCATATCACAACTCTGTCTACAGTTCACACGCATTTAATTTTTACCGGCATGCAGCTTTCGACATCACGTGTTGAGTGTTCGGGATTTGTAATTAAACCACGCATGGGATAAAGCAACTAGTTGAAACGGTTGGTAAGAGCCAGCGCTTTGTGTAAATCCCGTTCTGACTGGAGCATAGAGAACAGGTGAGTAAAACTGTTTGTCGCTTGCGGAGCACAATGGCGGAATGTTAAACGAAGCTTGGTTTCTGAGTATCCTCCGCCACACATAGCTGCCGGGCTTCGCAGAAATCCGTCACGGGTAAACAAGGGCGCCGAGGATGACTTCAGAGTCGCTCCTGGATGCGGGCGGAGGCATTTAGGGCTGCGCGGAAGACAAAGGCGTGGGCTGGTGTGGCTAAGCCCAGCCAGCCCTGACAAACGAGACTGTGTAGCCAGCCACCGCGAGCACAGCACCTCCACACTCAACAGCTCCGGCATCACGTCATGACATCACATAGCTATCAAACAGACCTGCGACAGCCAGCGCCTCATTTCCTACCCCCAGAGGACAATTACTATATATGCTCTGACAGTGTAATGGAATTTTTTGGAGTCGATCTCAATAATTACCGAATCAATATTGGGGATTCACCCATATTACTTAACACAGAGTATGGGAAAATTAATAAGGACGATAAATTTAAATATCTGGGTGAAGTGATTCAAAGGGAAGCAAACAGATCAAGAGCGATAAAACTAGAACTAGCAATGCCAGATGACTGAAGATATATACTAAAAGAAGAATCTAATTAACTAAAATTAAACAGTACAACACAGTTATCAAACCAATGAGTGCCTACGCTTGAGAATGCGTGATTTCTATGAAAACTGGAAAAATAGAGGAAGATCTATTCAAGGAAGAAGAAAATGAAAGGATGGCCGTAAGGATTAGAAAAATGAGAATCAGATTTTTTGGTCACATAATGAGAATTGATAACAACAGATTTACAAAAAGAATTTTCAACCATTTTTAAAACAGTAAGAATGGCAACCAATTGATCCAAAGTTAAAGACAGATATGATTGAGACAGGAATGACACAAGATATAATAAAAGACAGAGCAACTATCAGAAGATTTGTACAAAATTTCAAGTGTAAACGTCATAACTTAAGGACACAAGAAAGAAGGAAAAACAAAGTGAAAGAATGAAGAAAAGGAAGTCAAGAAACGAAGCATCGAGATAAATGAACTCTTCGTGATCCGCAATTGGTCAAAACTGAAGAGAAGAAGAAGTGTTCCTCAACCATTCAAGCCAGAAAAGTTGTTATCACGGAACTGGAGTACCATGTCGGGTACTGACCCCGTAAATTGCAGACAACAATCCATAAAGAGTGACCAGCTAAGGAACTGGATTTGTGACGGTTCATTGACCTGTTGCTCAAATGTGAACGAACTTTAAGTGAGTAAAAAGTGCGACAATGGGCACGTCTCTACTATGTAGGCTGCGACTGTAGAACATCTGGACTGACTGTGGAACACAGTACCGCACAGTCCGCTTTAAGTGAAAATGACGGACAGCTAAGGGACTGCTCCATCGTCAGTAGAATGCCTGTAAATGCAAGCTATACAATTGTGACTATCGGACATGCTATGTTTCAAGTTTCTTCATTTTTTTTTCAATTCGACCATCTAAGGACTGCGCACGACCATCCCCCTGCCGTTCACAGGCGGCCAGTGTGAATCATGAGAGGGAAGGACGTGTGTTCTCTCCGAATGCAAGCCGGGTTTGTTAGACCCGGCGTACTCAACCTGCAGGAGAAAAGTTTGTGCTGCCATCTTTCTGAGAAACGTATAACTTTAAGTGCTCTGTATGGTAAGTTTATTTCTGTTTGTGAAAAGTGCAGTTATCAGAACGGCCGCTGTTGCTCCCTGGTCCAGCGTGCGGCGGCTTAACTCATTGAACCACACTGCCAGATTTCAACTACTTGTCATTTATTTCAATTGTTTTATTTAACTGTTACTTATATTAAAAATTATTGCAATGCCATACGACATTTTAAATAACCTGTTGCTCCCAAATTTCTGAACTGTTTGTGGATCAGTCGCAGAAATAAATTAAAGGGATACATTTTGACAATTCTACAACTGGCTGCTTTTGTAGATTGCATTTCAGAGAAAAGTTTTCAGAGCAACATGTGTTTCGTATTTAGAATACATGCTTCCATCTGCGATATAGGTCGTAATGTCCTTCCAACGTGTCATGGACCAAAGAGTTCTCATGTGAATGTTAATAGAACCAAAACGCCAGAGAGTCAAATATTCAGACCACGGTGGATAACTTAGTTTGACCTTGGATTTACGTATGAGGAATATTTGGTGCTGCCAGGTTAGATGTTAAGATTTCACTTACCATCGGCACAAATTGTTTGGTAGATGACATTTGTATCTTTTATGTTGGTGACAATAGAACCTCATTAGAAAAATTGACAGATTATTTAATCAACGAAGACGATATGTTCTGTTCAACAAGACTTGTCCTCTGAAAGTAGGTGAGTCTTTTGGAAAATGTGTTATTGGGAAATGGTAAGTTAGACGACGAAAAATCTAGATAATCACACAGGGTTTCATCACAGTTTAAGGTCGTAGTTTTCAAATAGTTGTTTTCTGTTTACTGGATTCTTGATTCTAGAGATTTTGAACGATGTGCCATACACATCTGAAAACCAAAATAATGAGTGATTTGTTGGCCCAACTCTGTCTCACGTTGCAATTTAACTTCCAGTAACTCATCCTGCCACCTTATGTAAGTTAGACAGAATTTCGCCCTCTTTGGGTGCTGTAAGAAAATCACCCAAATGTGTAAAGTGCTTTCATATACCATCTACAAATTTTAACCCAGTAATATGTATGAATGTGCATGGTAGTTTTGTTTTTCATTCTTTTTTACTGTCGGGCATTCTGCATCCCTGCATACCACAGTAGTTTATCATCTCTTCAAAATAGTAGCAGAAGCCAAGTTCCAACAGCAGTCATTACTAATAATCTCTCAACTAAGAAATTAAATCTCCAATGGGATTTCCCGTTATTTTAGTCACAAATGCAATCAGTAGTCACGCTCGTTAAAATACCGGTAGACATAACGCTCCACAAGCTGTAGTTAACAACAGCTCGTTCAATAAAGAACGATATTCGAGAGAAAGTAGTATCTGCTTGTGGGGCTTTTTTGTAAACATCACAGCAGTGAAGTAAACGCCATATTCTAGAAAGTTACAATTAGTTTTGATTTACGATAAATATTCAGTTTTCCTGTCCGAAATATCTATGTGCATTTAAACCGATAAACAATGGCAGGATTAAACTCGTCATTTCTCGATTTGGAGTGCAGAATTTTTTAATTTTTTTTAAAAAATTTTTTATTTTTTTATTTTTATTTTTATTTTTTTACGGTTTTCGATATGAGGACTACGTATTTGTGAATTCGTTCTAGATTATTTAGCAGGGTTGTGTCAGAAAAAAATGACTTTTTTTTACTTATGGCTTTACGCCTCGTCGACGGCTAAGGTCATTATAGATGGAATGGGACTGGGGGCATGGAACGGGAAGGTAATCGACAATGGTCTTTTTGAAGGAAGCTTCCCGGCATTCGCCTGGAGTGTTTTGGGGAAACCATGGAAAACCCCAATCTGGACGCCCGGACGGGGATTGGAACCCGCATTTTCCCGAATGCGAGGCCAGAACGTTAACCGTTCACCAACAACGCTCGGTAAAAAAAAAATAAAAAAAAATAGACAAACAGATGTGAAAATCTACAGGTGGAAACAGCTGAAGGTTCCTACCCTCTCCTCGTCTTATGACACGTTTCGATAAATTATTAAACATAAATATTTATACAACTCTCATTTCAGAGGAATTATTCAACAGATAATACGATTTTTAATGTTTGATTTTACCTATCAGCATCACTGTATATTTGCTGAAAGACTATCTTGATTTTTGGAAAAAAAAACTACTATTAATTTTGGTATACAAGGTGCGTTACAAACTTTAAGAGAAGGTGTAAAAATTAAAACAATTCAGAAGTGCATAGGAAACCATGACAGGAAACGTTATGTTAAGGTTGTAGTAGAAGTTCAAGAAATGAAAGGATACAAGGCAGACATTAGGGGTAAAATGTTGATTCCATTTCATAATGTTTGAAGTTTCCACCATTACACTGCCACGGATTAGTGGACTTCGTCGAAAAAAACTTTATTTTCGTGGATATCGGCAGCAGCGCAGACGATTCTTGCAGCTAGATCAGTTTCAGAATCGCCAGGTGCTTCACGGCAGATTTAAGTGCCTCCGCAAATAAACAAATCGAGGCGCTTAAATCAGGACCAGCAACGGGTCCACCACGCTCAGTCCATCGCTGGCCAAATGCAAACTCTCTCATCAACAGCGCCGCCTATCGACGAGCAGTGAGGTTTCCGGCCATGGGTCCCGAAGCCATTCTGAATCCTTTGGATGCTCTCCATTCGGTATTTAAAATGTATACCTCTACTTATGGAACATCCTGTGCATCTGTTTGAGATAAATATAGGATACAACATTGATTGAACGCTGTGTTTTAGTGACAAGACAAAGTTTTTTTGCTGGCTGAAATGCATTCAGAAAGCACGAGATGACCCCCAATATAGAACGGAATAATCCATTCACTTAGGTCTTTAAAGTTGTGGATTCAAATTTCTTCAGAAGAAATGTCAAATCCTGATTGATAAGTTCTGTATGACCCAGACTGATGGAGCTTGGATCCTGCAGAAGATTCGTCGAATAAGATACCAGTGTGGTTTCTTGTAACCATCGAAGAAAAGAAAAGGCTAATATTTGCTCGCCCAAGAAGAGTAGCCTACATTTAACACTAGAATCGCTAAGAGGTAATTCGCAGACAAGCGAGCACGCTGTCCCGCTATCTCCGTGACGGAGGACACTTTAATCGGCATGCTTCCGCCAGGGCCAAAAAAAGAAGCCACTGGCTGGCAAGAGGTAACATCTCGATCTTACATAAAGAAACAGTGTAACACGACATCTGTTGGAACTGCGCCAAGGTTCCAAGGACGACACGTCCAATTTAATAGGCATTCCAGTGAGACCTTTCCTCTTGAGTTAAGAGTAATCCACTCAACCAGACGACATTCCACTTCCTTATTGTTACAAGCTGTGTAAGCCGGCGCTGGCAGTGTAGGGACTAGCCTGCCCTCCTCACATTGTCACGGTCTCCGGTTCGACTCCGGCCTAAGGCATGGGTGGTTTTAATTGTTCGTCTTTTGTTGTCCTCACCACTGTGCACCAGAAATACATGAGAGAAACCAGAAACAATACTTAATACAATTTGTAGCTGGCTAAATGGCCGCAGAGACCGAAGGCCCTATCTATATGTACATTAATTTCAATGTTTTATACAAGAAGGTAGTACTGTGTGTAGACATGTTGCTCACCTGTAACACATTTCTTTCTATTGCTTCCACAAAAGAACATGGTGAGCGGTATTCGAGAGGACACGGGTTCGATTCAGAGACCACAAACTGGATTTCGGTTTCAAATGGTTTCACTAAATCACCCTATGCGATGGTTCTTCCATCGGAATCGTTACCGTCGCTTGTCCCTAATCTCTCAGCTCTCCGCAAAATTCCAGTAGGAAAAGAAAGAAAGAAAAAAAAAAAAAACTTCGACTGGCAGTTCTTTGAACAGAAGGTGTCCATCTCGTCTGAACAGTATGAACAAAAATTGTCGTCATGACACGTGTAAGTTTTTATCAATATGTAGAACAACTGATCCCCTTTATTGTGGAGGAAGGTAGGGAGGTAGGGGAAAGGGAGTGGTTTTAATTCTTTTGTTGTCCCCACCAGTGTTGTGCAGGATGACAGAAGCAAGTATAAACCAAAGGGGGTATCGACTGCTTCGAACAGACTTCTAAGCCCTGTTAGCTTTGTGTTACCAGGTTTTATTGTGTTGTTCTCCTTAGGAAGGGAAAAAGCAAGTACCTTCCAACACTTCGACTAGATAATTACAGCAAACTGCCTAAGTACGCGCTCAGGGTGTCCGGTGCCTCGAGTTCGAGGTTTGAATCCGCGCTCGTTGACCAAAATCACCCCGCTCTGATAAGCTTAGTCAAATTGTTAGAATATGTTATCAAAGCAACTTCAATACGTCTACTTAGCAACACTTTTGTGAATCTACGGCAGCCAATTAGAACCCTGTATGAGTGATGCTATATCACCAAAGGATTTCTAATTCAAGAAACAACGCGCGTGGTGGGTGAGTGCATTCGGGAGGACGCGGTTTCGAGTCCGCAGACGGCCATCCTGATTCGGTTTTCCATGGTTTTTCCAAATTATTCCAGGCAAATGACGAGATGGCTTCTTCCAAAGACATTGGAGGCCTTGGCCGGATTCCTTTCCGTTTCTTGTCACCAGTCCTTTCCTGCCTCTAATTCTCTCGACGATAACAAGGCGCAAAAAAAAAAAAAAAAAAAAAAAAAAAAAAAAAAAAAAAAAACTGAAAGACATTTTCATGAGTAGTCCATAATGTGTGACTGGGGCACGCTTATAATGTTTATGAGTTATCGATTGTGGTGGTGAGATAAGGCGTAGCTGCGCGGATTTTGGTTCCTTGTGCGTTCCGGTGTTGACTGCAAAAGAAACAACATTATATTATCAAGGTAGCCCCAGCAGCATAGCTATACTCTATACCAGTGGTCGTACTACATGGGCGTTTTTAATTAGATTCTGTAATCGTCCTTTGCTTAAGTATTACTTCGAGACTGCATAAAAGGTTAGCTGAAAAACACAAAGAAACTCACTATAAAGAGAACTCAAGAACTGAGCTGAGTGATATAGTTTCAAAACCCTCTTTTTTCTTAAAAAAAAGTAAGCTTCTGTGTTTTCCTGTTTCCACCTAACAAATTAGCCTATATGTGAGAGACGTAGTTTAAGTAACCAACGATACAAGTAATAGATATACAACCTATTAATTGTACGATATTTATAACGGAAGTTCAAGGTAAGGTGAAAACTACACATCAGATTAAAGAAATGTTCATAATGAAAGCTGTTGCATCGAATGATATCCCCTCCCCCAAGCCCATCCCCAGGGGATAGGGGTACAAGTTTAAAACTTCAAATAGGAACCCCCATCACGATACAGGAAAAGCTACGTAACTTCTCAATGTAACATTTCTTTCTTTTCGTGATAGATGGCGCTGTAATTGACAAAAATCTGTGACAACTGTCAGTGCTGACGTGGCAGATAGTGAGAAGAGAGGGGATTCACCTAGAACCAGCATCTTGATGGAAACATAAAAAAAACATCTGTTTTCCCACGTCGTTGTGTTTGAGTAACATTAAAAGTACTGCATACATTTAAAATCAACCACAATGGATGGTGGGGAAGGGGAACTTTCAGAAAAAAAAAATGTTTCATGCAAAAATTATTAATTTTTTTCTGTAAAATTCGGGGGGGGGGGGGGGGTCCGGCGAAATCTCACGAAACCTCACCAAGGGGGATGGAGGGGGAGTCAACGGAAATCTCACCTGTGGTGTTGAAAATCTTTAACTGCCCTTGGGAGCATGAGAGAAAAAAAAAGTCTTCAAAAGATCATAATCGAATTCCTTGCCGTTCCTAGTCTCAGGTCCTTTTCCATCTCTGATGATACTGATGTCAACGAGGCATATCTCTATAAAAAAAACACTTTCCAGATAGCCTCTCTCGTGTGAACTGTAATGTCAAACACGTTTTTATCATTTCGATGAATACCGCAGATTCATTGCATTCCGAAACACTGTAACAAATTAGATAAAATCCTGTCCGGTATCTAGACGAATGAGACTGTTGACGAAACGCGACGTTTCGGCGGTCATAGACTGCACCATTGTCTAGTGACTGTTATATACCGCGTGGAGTATGTGCTACGTCATCCTTAATTAGATTAATATAAGGAGCCCCATCACCTACCGGCAGTAGTCACTAGACAATGGCAGCAGAGCCTATGACCGCCTAAATGTTGTGTTTAACAAACGCATCCACTCGGCTACTTACTTTCTTTCCATGTCCAGATTTTCAAACTGCATCTTTCCCGAAACTAGCTGCTTCTGCTTCGATCGCTTTGTTATTAACTAAGAATAGGTCTTCCACTTGGCTCACGTGGCCCATGTCTCCGCAATCGAAGATATGTTCAGGAGCCGCAATCACACTTGTCGTCCGTGTATCGTCCTGCATCTTAATGCTCCTGTTCTGAGCCTATTCAAGGCCTTGCATTTCTCATATGCAAGATTCGACCCAGCCAGTTTTTCCTGGGCCCTGAAATTTGAAGGTGTGGGAAGCATCTCCTTCCATAAGGAAAGTCGCCTTTCTTATGATGTTACCGAGCGTGGTGGTGTAACGGCTAGCGTTCTGGCCTCGCATTCGGGAGGACGGTGGTTCGAATCCCTGTCCGGGCATCCAGATTTGGGTTTTCCATGGTTTCCCCAAATCACTCCAGGTGAATGCCGGGATGCTTCCTTCAAAAGGCCATGGCCGAATTCCTTCCCATTCCTTGCCCCCCTTCCTTTCCCGTCTCTAAAGACCTAGTTGTTATAGGAGACGTTAAGCAGTTAAAAAACAAAAATAATCTTATGATGTTCTACTGAAAGTCCTACTTCATTTTAAGAAACTTCTCCGTGAGTGGAGGCGTCATCGTTTGCTTGCTCATCGGGTGCTTTGGCTCTGTTTCTTGTTTGAACTTGTCCTTCCCCACGGCCACTTCTATCTTATAAGGAGATGCTCATATATCTGAATGCAGCCGCAATCACATTTGTCGTCGACCGTATATCCCCATTTTTTCAGGGTGTATCTTGATACTGTTCTGAGCCTATTCAAGTCCTTCCAATCCTCATATGGAAGATTCCACCTAGGGGCCAGTTCTTTTTGTGTCCTGAAGTTTGAAAGAGCGAGAACCGTGTTCTCCCATCTTTCTTCTGATGTTCTCCGTGAGCACAGGCGGAGTGAACCATGGCTTGGTTGAACATCGGATACTTTAGGTCTGTCTCTTGCTTGAGCTTCTCCTTCTACGGTGGTGCTATTCCCGCCAGTGCATATGTGCATATATTTTTTTGTGTCGGAATTGTCTCATGCGCGCAGTTACCAACCTGAAAGTCTCATTGAGCGCCACGTCTACCAACCTGTTTATTGTGAGTGGAGGCTTCCCTTACTGGTGCGCAATATTCCCGGTCGAAAATCAGAGAGCCAAGGCTGTGAATCTTAAAACGGGGTGTGCTTCCTGGGTGGATTTTTTTTTCCTTTTGGCCTTATACCTCGTCGACGTCTAGGTCATTAGAGGCGGGATGGAACAGCGGACAAGGATCTGGAACGAGAAGGAATTCAGCTATGTAATTTTGAAGGAAACATCCCGTCTTTCACCTGGAGTGATTTGGGGAAATCATGGAAAACCGAAATCTGGATGCTCGGACGGGGATTCGAACCGGTATCCTCCCGAATGCGATGCTAGAAAGTTAACCACCCACCCACCACTCTCGGTTTCCCAGGCGGAGCCAGTAACTTTACTTAGTATTTTACTTGTCACTCGGGTATTACATACTATTGTACTGTAATAAATTATTGTATTTCTTGAGGCCATTTGTTGTTATAATTCAAGGAAGTGGTGAGAGTGAAACGAGTGTGTTATGCTAGGTACGCACAGTGTGTGGGAGCGTTGGGCGTGCGGTGTGTTGAGACTGCTCCTTGCAATTTAGCGGGGTCGTCAGTTTTGATAAGGCGGGCGGGCTCGCAGGTTTATCAATTAACCGCGCCCCGCCGTCCCAGGTGGAAGCTTTAATGGCGCGGGAGGCCCGACTAGTATAATAATACCGAAACGAGCCGGGCCGCGTTTAATGAGACCGCCGGCCGCCGGCCGCCGGCCGCCGCGGAAGACGGCCGCTGCTGTGTTATTCTTCGGCCCGATACGTGACCGCACACGCGACTAATTAACCGCAGAGCACCGCCGCTGTTTGTGCAAGCCGAGTGCGCAGATTGGCGGAACCGCACCCACAGCCGGACTCTTCACATTTTATACCCTAACTTTGTGCCGTGGAAGCAGGTTCAACTTCGAACGCTGAATCTCTATGCTTGACATTATCCAAACATTTGTGTTTTAGTGTTGTCTCTTAACTATTTTCCGCCGAGAAATCATTGCTGAAGTTTCATTTTGATGGATAACCGAAACACATTAGTAAGTAACTCGGTGATTACTTACTTCTTGCTGTTCAGTCCTGTCGCGGAAGCCGTTATAAGCATCTCTGAAGAATCACTTTTCACTTAGGTTTATTTCCGCGAGCGCTACAACAACATTACACAGTGCCCACAGCATAGGCATCGACTCGGCCGAAGATACTAAACACTATCATACAAACATTCGAGTGATTCTAACTTTCAATTAACTTCCAACTCTCTGCTCAACTAACTCGTCTCTGTCACTTGCTTATATAGTCGCTACACAAAGATCCAGAATAATTCAAAGAGTTCCGGCCGACGTTCCTCGAATTCTAACAATATTTTAACAATTAAAGCCATACAAACATTGTTACAAATTGTACAAAATCACTCTCGACCATTAGAAAACATCTTGAAATGAAATTTAATACGGTTTATATGCAAAAAATTATCAACATAAACCAGTACATATTGTCGCGAATTTTAATCCAAACATCGTAACTCACATGAACACTTACAATTACAAACTTTTAATTAATGATTCATACATAATATTGTCCTAGAACTGATTTCATAGCATTTGTATAGTTTCTCTCCATAAAACAGTGTTCCTTTACATGATAAATATACTACAATTAATAACACAATATATATATACAATTCCCTAATTAATCAACTCCCAGCTAGCTATACATAATTCTTCAAATCACATTTTATTAGAGGGCTGGTTAACCTGATTGCTAATTGGAAGCTACTTCAAGGATCGACGGTTCTACGTGACAGTAGATGGTGAAACGTCGTCAATCTACACGATAACAGTGGGCGTCCCATAAGGTTCAATCATCGCACCACCAAGCTTCAGTGTATATGTGAATGATTCCCCCATACCACCACATGTGTTGAAGGCGCAATTTGAAAATGACACCACCATTACATTACCGCAGACAGGCACGACTTAAACATAACCCACCTCCAGAGGGGAATGGATACGTTCACTAATTGATGCGGCAGAATAATATAAAATCAACGCCAACAAGTGCGTGGGAATGTATTTCACTAAAAAGAAAGCTATAATACCAGGACAGCTGAACGTAATGGGAAGGAACATAAAATGGGCAAATGAATACCGGCACTTGGGCATAACAATTGACGAAAAGTTGCTCTTCAAAGAACGCATAATGGACAGGAGAAGAAAAGGCCTGGCAGTAACACAGAATCTTGTCCTAGTGCTTCGTAACGGCGATTTCGGGACCAATACAAAAATACGGATTGACAAGTCGGTAATCCAACCATTTCTTCTGCATGGGTGCCAAATACGGGGAATGACAAGCCCTTCAAATATAATGAACATCCAGAGGATCCAGAACAGATGTATAAGGATGACCCTAAAAGAGTCACAATATACATCATGAAGCGAATATAGAGAACATAAACACTGAAATATTCAACGTAACAAGTAAATTGGTAGAAAATATAGAATTTAAAAGTCATAACATAGAGATATTGGCAATCCTGAGAACAGTAATACCAAGAACGTGGCACAAGAACAAGGTGCCCCTAAGCATAATCTATAACCGAATGTAAGTAGCACACGGATCATTGCTTTTTTTCACCATTAAGGTCATCCAAGATGACCAATGACCTGGTTTTTTCCTAGAAAGTGTACAATAAATAAGTCTCCAAAATAATCCTGTAACCTGACTAAAAATAGCAAAGCTACCGAAGGTAGTGGGCTATATACACAGCCGCTGAGTCAACGACCCCAAAAGACGCAGTTTTTCACAGTCATCGAAGTGACGGCATGACACTACTCACTCTGCGTTCTTATAAACTACACCATACACAAACAAAATAACACAGTTTACATTTCCACAAAGATCAGGTGGTTGTAGAAGGATGCCAACAATCACTTCCCTCCCAAATATCATCTTGTATTTTTTTTGTTTTTGATTTTTTTGGACTATGTCTTTCGGTTTCTAGACTTTATTGCCAGCACACCATTTGTATCTGATTTACCATATATTCTCTTAGTTTTCGCTGTATTTGTTTTCTCAGTGTTATGGAGGGAAGTAAATTAAATATCTCGTACCGCAAGGTAAGACACGAACCGGGACTTTTGCGACTCGACTCCAATACGCTAATCACCACACGCTAACGCGATGGTCTCCGGCGAGTCATATCGTCATAGCAACCCGAATAATCACGTGCTTTTATTAAAAGCTCACAAAAATTACAAGTTTACAATTCAAAAAGATAGCGTGGCAGATAATACAGGACCGTATTGCGAACAAATTCTGTACTGACATACAGTTACTCATCGAATGTGATTTATGGCTTCCTAATTGTCATCGTAATAGATGAACCCGCCATTGTACCAGCCGTCGGGACTGCGGTTTTTAGGCGGTTTTCCACAGCCACCAAGGTGAATGTCGGGATGGTCCCCTATACTACACATTTCACAAACAAGAAACACACATACCACACACAGATCATAGATACAGCTTTCGCAGACAGATGGCAACACTTCATTTCCCAGTTAACGTTCTGGCCTCGCATTCGGGGGGACACGGTTTCGAATCCCCGTCCGGGCATCCAGATTTGGGTTTTCCATGGTTTCCCCAAATCACTCCAGGCGAATGCCGGGATGCTTCCTTCAAAAAGGTCATGGTCGAATTCTTTCCCGTTCCTTGTCCCCAGTTCCATCCCGCCTCTAATGACCTTAGCCGTCGACGAGGCGTAAAGCCGTAAGAAAAAAAAAATGAAACAATTTTATTCCCTCCATTAGTAAGTATAACGACCTGGCATAGGTATAAAATGCTTGGGGTCAGCAAAGGAAAGTGGCCGAAAAGAAAAATTCTAAATTTGACCATGTCAATGATGAGCAAAACACATCAAGGCAGCCGAAAATATGGGGAAAGATGGAAACCTATAAACTCTTCTGATATTGAAAACTCCTCAGCAAAAGGAAGTGCTTGTATTTGTAATATAAAATTTTTGCGTGTCCAGCGGATGGTGCTGTAAAAAACAGCGTTTCGACAGTTGGCTCTGCTACCTTCATCAGGTGCCTGTATTTTATTCGTTACCTGAGATGCAAATTTCTCAACAAACAATACAAAAAGAATTCGATGTCCCCAGATGGCAATGGAGAATCATCAATCGGATTCGAACGGAACAAGGCGTATAGGACTACTTGTTACAAAAATGGGGCTGGGTCAATTCTGCAAATTGTGACTGTGGAGCCACCTTACAGGCAATCCACCATATCGTTTCCTGCTGTTCTCTTAGAGCCTACAAAGGAACAATAGCGGACATACACGATGCTTCGATCAGTGGAATTGAATGAATAAAAATATTAGATCTAGAGATATAATATAGTACGGGTTTGTGATGTGCACTTTTGTCCGCACCTTTTGTTTATCTTCCTAAATATCATACGGTAAAAAAATATATATATATATATTTTTTTAAGTGCCTACTTTATGATAACGCTGGCCAGAAAGCAGTAACATCAGTATTTGGAGAATTTCTTCAACGTAATAAGGAATAAAATCACTGCATACAACCTTTTACACCATCCACGCTTGTGTCTCCAAAAGTTTACTGTCTTCACAGCTGCAATAAAGATTGGAGATATTTAAAAAAACTTTTTTGTGTAATATAATGGTTCATTACTATTAAAAATATTAAGTAGTCGACGGTAGTAAAATAAACTATTTGAAATCTGATGATAAGGTGCAATATTTCGACGTGGTTCGTTACGCTATATTGACAAATTTTTCACTAAAACAGTTAACTGCTTTGTTGCTTGCTCTCATCTGGTATCCCCCCTTTGCGTTTTTAATTCTGTGATGAAAGCGATGCGCGAGTAGCCGCGTGGGAAAGGGTTTGAGCCCTGGCGACAGCTCGCAACGGCAACATTGGCGGCCCACTGCTGCCAACCTTGACCACGAGCTGGCAACGAGCCAATCCGGCCACTCCAGCTCGAGATTCATCATCCGCGGCCGGCAGCCGACTCCAACCAGACGCCGTCACTCTCACATTCCCTCCGCATTCATTTCTCCGACAATAATTATTGTTCCCTTACCGGAATTTTCGAACTCACTGTAAAATCAAGTATCTGTCTACAGCAGAATCTTTTTCACCTGTCTGACGTTATAGATTACTTTTAGGAAACTTTCGGTTGTCCTTATGCAGTTACTTCTTTGATAATTTCTTTTACTGCAGTTACTTCATTTTCCTACAATTTTTTGATACCTAAAATGTTTTAGGGGGTCTCCAGCATCCTGAGAGACATTTGTTTGGAAAAGCGGTTTGGGGAACAAGTGGTTAAAGAGTCTGACTTGGGATCGAAAGGTCCCCAGTTCGAATCCCTGGCTGGGCGAGGATAATCATAGGCTCTTACCCCTACCATCACCTCTGGCAAAGCTTGACGTGTAATGTGAAGTACGCATCCCAGGTTCGGATTCTACGTTAAACTGTATGTCGCCTATACCCGGTAGGATTACTGGGCTAGGTGAAGGAGAGCACGACAGAGGCGGAATGCGCAGCCAATAGAAACCCTGTCACTATGTCATTACGACCACACGGAATTATTACTACTCGTATTATTTCTTTGGAAGAAGTCATCAAGTCAGTCTACGCAGGTACCAGATTCCAATAAAATATCGTTTCAGCGTTGTATTGTGAAGTGGAGTTGGGAACTGAATATAGTAAATAGTATTCTAGTCACAGGGCGCAACGTAGCATACTGCCAAGCACGGTATTTTATTTTTAACAATGGGTTAATAAGGAAGTTAAATACAATTTTCATCTGTTATATTTGGTAAATTTATTAAAGTATCTTACGGGAAGCAGCCTTGGTGAATTTAGAATGGTAACTATCAGAAGCTTATTGCAGTGTATTAAAAACTGTGAATTTGCACAGAATGGTTTAATTTCCTGATTTTTGAAGCAAGATCCCAATTAGTCATTCTTGCGTAGGTGAAATTCTCAGCTTGTATTCATGAATACCGGAAAGAAGGAAAATTGAAGCATTTGAAATGTGTTGTTACAGAAGAATGCTGCAAATTAAGTGGATAGACAAAGTAAGAAATGAATGAGTTTTGGAAATAATGGATGAGGAAAGAAGCTTGTGGAAGAAGCTTACAGAAAGAAGAGACAGGTTAGTAGATCATATTTTGAGACGTGCTAGATTGGTTAATTTGCCGGTGGAAGGAACAGTCGACGGTAAGAACTGTAGAGGAAGACAGAGATTAGTGTATATGAAGCAGATAATTGAGAATTTGGATTGTAAGGTATATTTAGCGATGAAAAGATTAGCACTAGATAGGGAGGGATGGAGGATGGCATCAAGCCAGTTGAAAGACTGATGACAGAAAAAAATAATAATAATAGTTCATGACTGTATGGTTGAAAAGTGGTTGGTTTGATTTGTTAATTTTGTGTTAGACTAGCGACAGTTAAACAGACACGTTAATGTCGCAATGTTACAGGAACGAGATGCATTCCATTCCACGGCAATGACGTTTTGAAGGATATTGATGTGGACCAGCGATTTATGCAGTTTCCAAGAGTGGGCGAAAGCACTCAGCTGTTTCGGAAACTGGTTCTAAAAGAGGGCGTCCTTGGATTGAGGAGTATGTGAAACATGACCGCATAGGACTGGGATGATTGTCCAAGTATGTTTCAGCAGATCTGCAATCTGTTAATACTTCAGTGAATGAGGCGGTAAAATAGAGAGAGCTTTTACTTTTAGTAATCAGTCACTGAATTCGAATTTTCTGTGAGTTACAAAGTTGGTTTAAGGAGGAGGCGAACTGTAGACTTCAAATGGGGGATGAGGAGATACAAGGGGGGTCCATTTACTACGTGAGATGAATTGGGGAGGGGGAGAGTCCGGCGAAATCACACCAAGGGGGAATGAGGGGTCGACGGAAACCTCACGTTAGCTTTTGAAATTCTTTAAAGACAGTAGAGCTAAACAAATATCCATAAATGACGCGGATGTCGACTTTAGGGAGGTTTCAAAAAACTACGAGGTCGATAGGAAGGTGGTGGTGGTGGTGGGAGGGGGAGGGGGTCCGAAATTCCGAAAAAACACCTCACGTAATTAATGGATGCCCCCCAACTAGCCTGGGCCAGCTAACATCTGGCGTCTTGCAGAGACGGGCTACGGTCGCTTGTCTGACGTGGCGAGCCCGGCGGCTAGCCTCTCCTGTTTGTGATCGCTCCTGGGCCAGGTAGTACCCGACTATCACCTGTCGTATTAGAAGCAGCATCGGAACACCACGACTGTTTACTCCTACTGTTCTCCACTAACAATTCAACCCTGCCGGCCGCTGCAGCTCAGGTTGCGGGGTCGCCGGTTGGAGTCCGGCCGAGGGCAAGGGTGATTTTAAATATGTGTTGTGTCCGCCTTGTGTTGTCCGTACTGGAGAGTAAATGATAATGAAGTTAATATAGTACATACACACTTGAAGAAACGAAAACACACTGACACAGCCGATAGCCAAATTTTAAAAAGAAAGAAAAAAGAAACAGTTTATCCCGTAAGCGCATGAGTTTAGAGTACTCATAAATTTTCTCATTGCACATGATTCAAAATTTTTCTTTCATCTATCATTACAGATATCAATTATTTAAAATAAAAATAGTATTTTGGATGATAAATAAATTATTATCTCACGTTATTTCAGTAAAAACCGATCTGTAATATATAAATTAAAAACAAATCATTGTAAGCAAAAATATTAAAATTTTGGCAACGTAAAAGTATTGCTAAGACATTCCATTTAAATTTAGAAAAGAGTTTGAGAACTTCCTTCTGTGAAGTGTCGTATAGACCAGAGACGTAGAAAATAAAAAACAAGGAGGAAATAAGACTGCGAAGAATAATGAAGATTTGCCTAAATAACTAATATTACGGCAATGCAACTGATTTTTTTTCATTATTATTCCACTTCTTTCTCAGAAGCTGAGCTATTCTACATTTTTCATTCCCCGCGTCAGTTAAACAAGTGAAACAATAGAAAACATAGAACCGTTGAAGATGCATTACAGTAATATTAATTGGCCGTCTGTTAGGTCAGTGGATTAAGCGTCTGACTGGAGATTGAAAGGTCCCCGCTCTGAATCCCTTTCTCGGCGGAGATTTTCGTATGCCCTTAACTCGACCTTCACCTGAAATACAGCTTGCTGTATAGAGTGAAGTAGATCAGAAAGCTTCCGTAGTCTGCATTCCACGTAAAGTTGTAGGTCCGCTGTACCCGGTAGCATTACCGGGTTAGGTTAGATATGGAGGAAAGGAACTGATCACTATACCTCCGATACCAGGCTAAGTATATTTCCTTCGGGAGGGTGCAACCAACCTTCTTACTGAATACCGAGCTTAGCTTGATATTAATTGTTAGTATAATTTGATTATATTGTGAATGAGAACATGGACCATAACATGCAGTTGTTAATAATGGAAATAGTGAAATGGACGAAAAAAAGGAGAAATAAGGAAGTTCTTAGGATATGAGGACAGGGGAGGAGATAAGGATTTTAACGAAGAGCAAATTATCTTCATTATGTGACATGTTTCATAGAAACTGTTTACGAATTAGAATCACGGAATGAAATATGAAAGGAAAAAATACTAAGATCGAAAAAAAAGTTTAGGATGTTAAGAGATATCAAAAGATTGAGGAAATTATGATGTGAATAAATTGAGAATGTCCAGTTGATGTCTACTGAAACACAGATTCGCTAAAGAATGGGAATTTTATGCAATTCAACATTCACGCCATGAAGCGTTGCTCCCAGTTATAGGGATCATATCTGCGGCTGTAAAATTTATTTCTTCAATGTTTGACGCTTGAGAACAATGTAAAACTAGACCTCATGCAGAATATGGTGGAGATACATAAAGCGTTAAACTAAAGTCATAGCTAGATCTCCTACTAGTGGAGCAAGTTTTCACAAGTTAATAAACAAGGCGAATCAGAAAGGACTTTACAACTTTGTAAAGATATAGAAATTTATTGAGATAACTTACAGAATCGGTAGATGTGTCATATTTGTAGCAAACAACCTCAAGTTTTACATAAAAGTGTCAAATGTCACTTTGGTTCGATGTGACTACCATTTGACATGCAGCAAACATCCCACCGGTATTCAATTTCTTCCCACACTCGTTACAGCAAATGGGGCGTAACTTGCGCAACGGCTGAGCAGATTCAATTTTTCAGGTCGGCCAAATTGAGAAAGAAATCCAATTGTGTGTAGAGCCAGTACACTCCGCACCAGTGAAAGTAGCCATTTTAACCGTGCACTACGCTGGCGATCCTGGTGGCGGAATGGTGTACTGACACACTACGTGCATCAAACTTGAGGTTGTTTGCTACAAAATGACACATCTACCGATTCTCTAAGTTATCTCAACAATTTTCTATATCATTCCAAAGTCGTAAATTCTTTTTGAAGTAAGGACAGGTTATCAGTAGAGTAATTACTTTTTAAAATTAGGTGATGTTCTGGATGAGTGGACCACCCAGGGTACATTTAAAGCGTTCGTAGTGCGCGCCGCAGACGGTACGTCCTACCTGAAGTGAGAGGGAGTACAGAGCTCCACACGACTGTTTTATTTACCTCGAGAGATTTCCCCGGGCGGAGCATAAACGTCATAAGTGATGATGATGCACGCCGCCAAGTCGTGCTAAATGCGCGGCGCGCGGCGGAATTTAATATTCCACCCGTCCGGAACAAAGAAAAGTGTCCGCCGCGCGCCGCGGCGCTCGATAAAACCTTTTGTTGGCGGCGCCGTCGTGCAGGTGTGACGGCCTAAGTATCGGCTGGGCGCCACCCCGAGACAGCGGAGTATACTGGTGTCCACACCCTCCAGATACGGCGAACAAGTCGGGCAGAGCACACACCAGTCTCATCATTTCAAGCGAAGCATGCGGCTCTTATTTTGTTTTCCCTTATGGCTTTATGCCTCGTTGACGTCGAGGTCATTAGAGGAGGGGAAGAAATGGGAAGGAATTCGGCCATAGCCTTTTCAACAAAGCATCCCGGCATTCGCATGGAGTGATTTGGGGAAGCCATTGAAAACCCAAATCTGGATGCCCGGACGGGGATTCGAGCTGGCATCCTCTCGAATGCGAGGCCAGAGCGTTACCGCTCACCCACCACGCTCGGTCGGCTCTTAGTATTCAGGACTTAAAATCGATTAAAATAATACTGGATGAAGACACAGTATAACTTCTCCCTTCATCTTAAACCTGAAAAAATAACTTACGTCGCTGAGGCGCCCGTCAGTAAACATATTACTGTCGCTTTTCAATTACACTAGACTACCCGTGAGAAAATTTCGCTAGTAAAATACCCTGAATAGTGAGTTTGAATGCTTGTTATATAATTAAAAGTAGAACCGAACTTTTGTAGAAAATATTTATTTGTTTGGTGTAATAGGCAGGCATCAAAATACTTACAACATATTACGAAACAGTTAGGAAACTTTAAAACACACTTTATGTACGACAAACTGTCACTGACTTTAACAGAATACAACCAACCAGAACAACATGCACACAGCACATCAACATTTCTGCCATACGTGTTGCTGTGCGAATAAAATGTTTACATTGGAATTCTACAGCAAAAGAAAAATGTTTTCGTAACAGAAAAAAATATCCGGAAAGCTAATTATTGTACAAAAAACAATTTATTGACATCTCTGTGATATCTGCTGCTGCAATCTAGGGACTTGGCTCTGAAATTTTTCGTACGTGCGACCTCTTTAAGTATCAAATTTCTAAAAATTCTTTCTTAATTTTTGATTTTACCTCATTGGAGACCTTAATCTTTAAAACAATTTGTCATTTATCGATTTAGGTTAGGTACCGAAGGAGATAGATGACTCGTAATAAATAAAAAAAAACACGTTATAGAAAAATTATTGATGCTTTTGCTCTTTTATAAAATATGCTGTGACCAAAGCGGATACCTTGGTATTTAAAATAATACCTCATTTATCGCTTTTGGTTAGGCATCAAGCGAGGTATAAAAAAAATAACAATAGAAATGATGATATTTTCCCCTTAAGGGTTGATATTGGAGAAGGTTCTTTCTTAAAATATGATGAGACCAAAAGGGATACATTAATCTTTAAAATGATACCTCATTTATCGATTTCGGTTACGTATCAATGGAGAAAATTGCTCGTGACAGAAAAATGCGTTGTAGAAATGTTAATACTTTTGCCATTTAAGGGTCGAATTCCAAAAAGTTCCTTCTTTAAAATATGATTAGAGCAAAGCGGAGACCTTAACTTCTAAAATAATACCTCATTTCTCGATTTCGGTTGGATATCAAGGAAGAGAAATAGCTTGCGACAAAAAAAAGTTGCGGAAGTAATGACAATTTTGTCCTTTAAGGGTCGTGTTACGAAAAATTCCTTTCTTAAAATATAATGTGACCACGGCAGAGGCCTTAATCTAAGATGATACTTCATTTATCTATATCGGTTAGTTATGAAGAGAGATACATGGCTCGTGACACAAAAAAGCATTGCCCTTTAAGGGTCGAATTCCGAAAAATTCCTGTCTCAATGTATAAAGTCACCAAGCGAGATCTTAATCTTTAAAATTATACTTCATTAAACGATTTCAGATAGGTATCCAGGGAAATAAGGGTCAAATTCAGTAAAATTTCTTTCTTAAAATATGATTGACCAAAGTGGAGAGCATAAGCTTTAAAATGACGCCTCATTCATTTATTTCATTTAAGTATGAATGGAGATAAAGGTTTGTGACAAAAATTATATGATGATGATTATCATCAATTAGTTTGTAAGAAAAATACCCTCCATTTTTGTGATAATCTGTGGATTGAATCAATAAACGGAAGAGTGTCAAATTTTCATTTTTTTTTTGTAGGCGTTTAGTGAATTATAGTAAAGTTATAATAAAAAAATTCATATAAGAGTTGAATTTTATTTTTAGAGTTTTTCAATATCTCTAAAAAAAATATTTTAAATAAATATAACCAATCAGAAAAAATACACGCGTTTGAAAAACGTGCACCTGTGAAGCTTATGCTTATGATTTACCTATGTTGTGTTATGGTACTCTTTCTAGGGTTAATTTACTAGCCAGCTGTGGCTTTCATTAACTACAGTGCTCGTAATTGAATCTCTTGATTCAGCAACTGCAAGTGCGCTAACTAACACTCAGTGCTTTTAATTAATATAGCATCGGTCTATTCACCAAAGATCGTCTCTGTTAATTCAGATAGCTAGAGGCTAAGCTTGGTATTCTACCTGAAGGTTGGTTGAATTCCACATAAGGAGGCATACTTAGTATGGTGTTGCCGGTTCCTTTCCTCCTTACCTAATCCTACCCGGTAAAGGGAACCTACGGTTTATCGTGGTATCCGAACCACGGAAGCTATATGGCATGCTTGCGAAGCTGTACCAGAAGGTGAAGGTCGGGTTAAGGCCCTTTTGTAAATATTCGCCGAGGTAGGGATTCGAACCGGGGCCATTCGATCTCCAGTCAGGCGCCTTATCCACTGATCAACCAGGGGTGGCCAACCAGCGGTCCGCCGAGCTGGATCATTATACATAATGTAAAAACTATAACTTTCAACGGTGATATCAAACATTAAAACACTCAGCACCCCCGTTTCGACTTCAACGCATTAAAATAACTATTTTTAATATCATTAAATATGTATCTTTCATTCTTGATTATTTCTTTCTTCCATATAAATATTCAAGTTTTTTTCCCAAGAAAGTAGTACGTGGGGCCCGATTGAAAATTCTATTTCTATAATTTGGCCCGGCTGCTGAAAATATTGGCCACCTCTGATTTAGGTAGACCTTATCTGAAAATCCACTTAATAAAATGAGGTGCAGAGCTAGTTCCTCTCCATGTGGTGCAACCTGGGTGACGCTAAATGAACTAACACATTAGTCGCCAAACAATCAATGAAAATTTATCTCCTGGCGTCATTACATCATATTGAAAAGTTGAGATTCCAAGTTTACTGGACATGATGGCAAACATCACCGACCAAATCAAGAGCCCTTCAATGGCCAGACGAACTTGGTTCATGTATTCGAATCTGCCAATTACATCATGCCATAAATAATATCTCGTACTTAATAAAATTAGGATCTAGAAACAAGTCAGTAACAATAGTATGTATTTATTTTATATACAGAGGGGGAAGAGTAGTTTTTCGTAAAGAGATTATTTCTATCTTTATAAATCTAATTTTTGTCTGCTTTCACTATCCAGTTTCTATCTACTATTCTTCTCATACAAAACAAATCCACTGTTCTAGAATTGTTAATAGTGACTGTGTTCGCAAAGTGTGTGATTGCGCTACGATGTCAACCGACTGAATGACGCGCATTTTAAAAAAGGAAGTTATGCTGCCGCACCCTGTATAACTTACTTCCCGATTTATGAGAAGTTATGGCAGTCTCCTCAAAATCAGACAGCCTTCGTATGTTGTAACATGGTGGAGCACTGATACAACGGAAACGGTTGCATTACAACCAATAAAATAGAACAGATTTTGTCCCTGATGAGGTCATATTGTTACAAAGTTAAAGGCACCTCAACTTTACCTTCCAATCGTGACTTTCTTACACGTTCAGGTAGCTTGCGTGTTACCAGCCCCGAAGATGTGACTCAAGACATCAGAAGCAATATTCTTGCCTTATGGACGCTGCATTAGGTAAGTCAAAGATTAGCTTTAACTGCACCTATCTGGCTTGCGTTTCGTTCTGTAAGGTTGCCCTGCAGCTAGGCACCTCTGTGGCACAGGTCTAGAGCCTTCAGACCCTAACCAGAAAAGCAAAATGTCTGCCTACCGTACCACCAGTCTCGCAACTTCATTCCTGTATCCCTAATCTCACACATATACCTTAATGTAGCTTTAGTAGCAATGACAGTAGCTCGTCGAATGAAAGCAGTGTTACAACGGACAAGTACGTTCCAATTAGATGTTTCCAATAGTTTTGAAGAAAGTAAGTAAAGATAAATTGAATGCACCAAGCTTATGTCAAGCACTGTGTCGAAAAACTAGACCTATGGCGGCATTACTAACTTGAAGTACCCACGGTAGAGGTTTGAATGGAATGTTACAACCAAACATAAGAGCTGAAATTGGGGAATGTAATGTGTTTACGGCGAATACAGAACTTGGCAATATTGTAGATGGCTTTCCGGATTTGGAAAAAGATCTTGCCAAGGATGATCAGAATGTTATAGAATTCCGAATACAATATTTGCCGGAACTTCCATTATAACTTCTGTTATTGTATTGAAGGAAAAACCAGTGGCCTCTTCGAACGCTATGATTAGGGATGGATGCGCAGCTAGCTACAGTTTATCAAGGGAAATTTGTAGTGTGATAGATGTATCCTACATAAAATGGAGAGACCGCCGATTCCATCTGAATGCTACAGACAAGTAGATACTAAGACGACTGATTGCCAGTAGCATCAGAGAAGTACTAGCTGTACTCAGCCAAGAATTGAAACATCTGTTTAATACTTCATAATAGCGTCATCATCAACAGTTCTATTATATTGGATGATATAATACGACTTAATACGTTTCACAAAGAACTATTTTAAAAATTCAGAAATATATCTTCTCCCCCTTAATGAGCATAAGAAAAAGGTCTATTTTTGTTTATCAGGGATAAAGAATGGTTGGGTACCATTATTCAAAAGCATAATTCATAGATTTCATCAAGTGTGGTGTAGAAGAAGATTTTGAACGCGGTATAGTAGAAGTAGACCAAATCAACAACAGGTTTGTAGTTAGTTCTGACAGTTTTTAGCAACTCAAAGGAAAAAATCAATATATTTTGTGCCAAACTTGAAACTGTTCTCATAAAAATTTTACAAATGAAAACGAAAGCAGTCTTCTTTGATCATTCAGCGTAATTTTTTTTCTAGAGCGTTTCGAATGTTTGAATTGTTTGAATCGTTTGGTCTTTCAAAGAGAAGAATCATGGAGTGATAAGGACAGCTCAAATATTAAGTGGTTTATCTGAACATAGTACGCAGTAAATGTGTATTGGAAGGTAAAAAAGTGAGAGAATTTCAAAATTCAGGTCAACAGCTGACATATTAATAAAATGTCTAATAATTAACTTAGGAATAAGAATTGGACAAATATGTTTAACAAAGAAAGAGTGTACAGGAAATTAAGTAACTTTATGAAAATATTTCCTAAAACATTATGAAAAATGTATTGTTGAAAGTCATTTTCACTTAATCAAAAAAAAAAAAAGACTAAAGAAGAGTTGATTGACAACAGGCATCAAAAAAATCCCCAAGAAATAATAGAGAACTTTATATAAAAAGTTCGAAAAATTAATAATGAGATTGTCTGAACCCATAATAATATATATTGCAAAACATTAACAAAAGTAATAAAAAAAGCAAAGCATTCGATAACAAATGGAGAAATTACTAGGTTAAATAATGAAATAAAAACAGTTTTGAATATTATTGGAAGAGAAACCAATGTATCGCCTCCTGAACATAAACCAATAAAGATTTAACAATTAAAAATTAACTTGTAACTGTCCCAGCAGGAATAAGATAAACTTTTAATTATCACTTATTCTCGGTTGCTGGAAAGCTAAAGAAGGATTTATATGCTTTAGTAATACCTAGTACTTTGTCACCAGAAGTTGAAAGAATGTCTCTGTTACCTACTACCGGTTAAAAAAAAAATCTTTGTTTCACGCAAGGAAACACTGTAGCGCTAACATTAAAAGAGTTATGAGTGATATTTGTAATTGCTGACTTCGTGACTTTACATTTATCATGACCAGAAAGTTATTAAATTTTAGATGGGTTTTAATTTCACTGAAGAGGAAATATTGTCAGCTTTGTAAATGTTACCTATAAATATAATAGAACTGACATGATTTTGCGACTGAATATCCGGCAGAGCTCAACTAATATTTTCCAGTTTCGCTCGGTCCATTTACGAGTATAGTATTTATCTATTGTTTTAGTCTGTCTTCTTTGTCTTCGAAGTTGTGCATCAAAGTCTCCTACTAAGATTTTCAAATGGTTTTATAGGATGTTGTATATCATTTCTTCTGTTTCCTATCATTTATCTACCGTTCTACAATAAGTTTTTATCTTTGATGATTGGCATCTGTACATTGATTAGTGTTTACGTATATGTTGTTTGCACACTGGAAGGAGATTGTCATTAGTCTGTTATTTATGGATTTCATGTTTGTTGCCAAATTCAATATGTTTTTTGTTAATTGCAACAGCAAGTCATAAATGTGGGGCATTTATGAAGATTCGTTTATTTGTCTTAATTTCGAAGAATCTGTAACTCCTAAAGTCCATTGCATTTTCATCTGTTAATCATATTTCTGTGTTAGTATCAGAATTTCTGTCTGGTTAGGATTACCTTGGTAGTTTATGTACTTTTACTGCTCGCAGGAAATTATTAACGTTCAACAACTGAAACAATATATTCTGATGAGAAAAAAAGAAGCTTACATCAAGTGTGTGAAGGAATGCAAACAAACGCTTCTTAGTACTTTGCGTAGTCCTAAAGGGTTTATCCGCAAATAATAATAATAAGATTGTAACCGAACGAAAGTAGGTACATTTAAGATTAAAAAAAAAAAAAAAAAAACAGTTTGCGACACTGTTCATAAGCGATAGACAAGGAATTAACTACTTTTAAAAATGTGTCTGTTTGTATGGATGATCGGTTCTCACGCAGAAACAACTGGTCCGATTTTTATGGAGTTTCGATTAATGTACAGCCCTATAGTCGCGGGAGTAAAACAGGGCAGGTTTCATTTTGATGTCAAGTAGTGAAGCTGACAAATTAGGATAAAACAGTGCACAGATTAGTACCCCTTTAAGGCAACTTACTTCTCGCAGTCAAAATGTTGATCGTGATTTCAGCTTACCAGGGGAGTCGTATTATTCAAAGGTATTGAGTTACAGGTTTCTTTTTTTGTCTGTGACGAAATGTTGCCCGTGATATAATCGGATTAGGAGGAGCCTCTGTATATTAATAGTTCACGCGAACGAAGTTGCAGGCAACAGCTAGCCATAGAATAAATACTGAACGAATACGAGGCAGCGTGTTCTGCGGCGCGGTGCTGTGCGCGATGTGTCACTGCGAGGGCCACCACAAAGCTGTTGACAGTCTGAGGAACGGGCGGATCCGCCTTGGACATACATCACGTTTTTCGCCTCGCCTTGTCACCGCTGATAATTCACGGCGCCCGCCTGTCACTCGTGCATACCACGTGACTGCGTGTCGCGTTCACTGCCTAGCTATTACCCGGAACACATCTCGCGCACTGTTTTAGATTCTGCCGTAAAATTTCGCATGATTAGCGACAGCTATACGCCCCAGTCGGCTAAAATTTTGAAGCGTGAACCTAAGTTATATGCGGAGGAACTGTGACATTCATAAAAAAAAACTTTGGTTTCGATACATCTTCAGTTTGCTATTATTTTTAGCATTGTGTAAGTCGATGATGCATTTCCATCTATCGAGTTATATGAGATTTCACACGGCAGGTAGCAGTCATTATAGTTCTCAAAGTAGACTAATATATATATATATATATTCTCTTTAGATTTCAGCACATTTTATAATTTTCTGTGCCTGTGATTTCATTCACATCGTATCTAAAACTTCTGCTGTTAATTCACTAAAATAGCTACCAAACACGTGGTGGCTAACGAAGAAATAGCAGTCTTCTTTTTTCGACTTTGATGGCGCTCCTCCTTTCCTTCTGAATTTAGTTTATGCGTAAATGTTTCAAACGCATTTTTGCGAGTCATTTGCTACTACCTCCCCTTGAAACGGTCTCTACTTCCGAAAAATTTATTGCTGTGTATAGAACACAGGCATATTTGAGAACTGTCCAAAAAGTATTTCAGTAAACAATGTTTAGAATGGCGCTGTAAGAACAAATTGCTTTTTCAGTTTTTTGTGTGTAAACTATTATATTATATCCCTGGTAGTACCCAACGCACCATCAGCCACAATAAATGCCAATATTGCTAACTGCTTGGGAGTGTGTAAATTATTTTCGTATTTCTGACAATAATACAATTACAAGGTAATAACAGCTACTTTTTTCCTTGTTTGGATATAATTTATAATGATTACTGTGAAAACCAATTAATACGTGTGATATATAAATAAACATTGTGCTAAATTGCTCTAAAAAAATCCAGCGATTTTCTGGGAGACTATGCATCCTATCGGAATATAATGTATCCTATATTTTAACCTGCGACGTAAACCATCACAGAGTGTTCGTTTCGTTCAAATCTTGTCTTCAGTTTTGCGTGATGTCTCCACAGGCAGACAAAGATTCCAAAATTTACGACTTTGGCATCT
The DNA here is from genome assembly GCA_031002005.1 of Vandiemenella viatica. Lineage (NCBI taxonomy): Eukaryota > Metazoa > Arthropoda > Insecta > Orthoptera > Morabidae > Vandiemenella > Vandiemenella viatica. The sequence continues at coordinate 95,450,300 of JARYHS010013630.1, read as the reverse complement.
GTATCGTCGGGAACCACACAACGTATCGTGATAAACAATATACCATACGTTAAGCGATGACTTAGGCTCTCACTATGTGTTGTCTCATCGAAATTCTTAAGTTAGCTTTTCTTGATGCGTTCCACAATTAACGGTTTTGGCTTTGAACTACGTAACTTCGCGAGACATAAGGTATCCTACATGTTAACCGCAGCATAATATAATAATATGTGAAGTTTCATTGAAATCCGTTTGTTAATATTTCCATGAGGCGTGCACGGAGAGATAACAAAAATCCGACATTTATGTTTTTCGGGTCTTTACCACGGGTAACCATGTAAATTATTGGCATAAAATGTATCTTATATTTTAAACAATAATTCAATGTGTAGTTCTGTTCTAATACGTTAATTACATTTTCCGTGATGCATGTAGAAATACAAAACAAATTCCAAAATTAATGGCTTTGGCCTTCAGCTACGTAGGTTACAGTATCTTATATGTTAACATATGATTTCAGCTTTTATTGTGTGTGGTTTCGTAGAATTTAGTTCATAAATTTTAGCATAAGCGTAACAAACGTACACTGATCAGTCAAAACATTATGACAACTTACTTATTAGCATATTGGTGTACCTTTCGAACGCAATAGATCAGCGATTTAGTGTAGCATGGATTCTACAAGTCCTTGGTAGGATTCCAGAGGCATCTCACACCAGATTTCAGGGTACGAAAATCCCTTAAATTACGGTCCAGAGGTTTTTGGACTGGCTTTGGTAACGAGCATCTCGGGAACGGAGAGGCTGGTCAGTTGTTCGCGTGCTACTGCAGCGAGCATCTATGGAAAGTGTTTGAAGGACGGTGAAACCACGAGTAGGCGACAATGTGATGGACACCCACGTCACATCACAGAACGTGGAGGTCGGAAGCTTGCCCGCTCTGTAAAGTAGGATAGGGGGTGATCTGTGGCAGATCTGACGGAAGGGCACAATTCTGGTGCTTCCAGAAGTGTTTCAGAGCACAAGAATCTCGCTTGTGCCACAGATCATCCACTATCCTGCTTGACGGAACGGGCAATTCTCCGACCCCCACGTTCTGTGATGTGGGTGTCCACCACATTTTCGCCTTCTCGTGGTTTCACCGTTTTTCAAACACTTTCCATAGATGCTCACTACAGTAGCACGCGAACAGCTGATCAGCCTATCCGTTTCCGAGATGCTCGTTCCCAGTATCCGCGGTCACAAACCGCTGGCCCGTAAATTAAGGGAATTTTGTGACCTGTGGGTAGAAATCTGGTGTCAGATACCGCTGGAAACCTACCAAGGATTTGTAAAATCCATGCTATGCCGAATCGCTGCTGTATTGGGTTCGGAAGGTATGCTAGTAAGTAGGTGGTCATAACGTTTTGGCTGAAAAGTGGAAGTACCTATTGAACAACGCTACGAACTTCCTATCTCTCGCAGGCATTTTCAAAATATTTTTTAATAAATAGTTCTATAGAATGACATTAGTTCTTTAATAATATTTGTTTAGGCGAGTATACTCGAGTCTGACGTATTTAATCTGCTACAAACGCTGAAAATAATGAATCAACTGTGCAGTGATTATGCTTGCAGTTTTCTACAATCCGGTAGCTAAAATATTTGGTTTGAGATGGTAGTGATGGGTACGTTGTTTCACTTTGGAGAATCGTTTAGACTAGATTCATTACTTGATGGGGACCGATTCTTTTAAACTGTTCTCCTATTCTTTTCGCATTGTATTTTGAAGATCGAATATTGATAACGGGGAGGATTTTACTAACTAATGATGGAATTTGTATTTAGTGATTAATGTGTAATTTATTTTATTATTTAAACAAATCAGAATAAATTCACAGTAAAAATGATGCAATTTACAAAACAAGATCACACCAATTTACTATTCCAAAAATCATTTTGCGTGAATTTTTGTGATGTGAACCGATTTCGTTTTCCGGCTTTTAAAAGAAATAAAAATATCCTTTTACACGTAACAGATGTTGCTGAAACGCATAGTATTTTCAGTAGTAATTTGGAAATATTCTATTTCTTTCATCCAACCGCAGAAGAGGGTCCAAGTTTCTCGGTAGAAGAGGTTCGGCTAAATATTTCTCCATCTCTATAATAGCCGAAGCCTCGGAATCTGGAATTTGAGGTCCCTGAAGTCGGCAACTTGCTGTTGGTGGCGTTTCAGGTAAACATGCTTCACCTTCAGACTCCTCGAAGTCAAGGTCTGGTTGTGCCCTGAAATATAATATCATAGTTAGTCCGTTTACCTTTGTCATAATGGTTTTATAAGGTTCCTGAAATGACTGACCTCCACATATCCTAGTTTCTTGAACCTTGGGTCCAAGATAATGGACTAGCCAACCAGTTCAACGGATTCTGTTCCGCCGAATCATTTTGTCAAGTCGTCCAACAAACTCTCGTCCAATTTCCGAACCTCCCACAAGAGTTGCTTATTTTCGAAATGTAATTTTCCTCTTTTTCTCAGGCCACGATCCAATATGCTTATCTTTGAGAGGTTCGCCGTTTTTGAAGCAGAGACATCCAATGCCACTTCAAAAAAGGCTCCAAACATATTAACGACCTGCTTAATAATTTCCAAGCCAGGATCTGAAAATGTTATATTAGAATTGACAAGCGATAATGCTGCAATTATAGTCTCTTCAAGGGTTAAAAATCTGTCGAACATTATGTTTGTGGAGTTTCACCCAGTGAGAACGTCCTGCTTCGATTTTAAGGTAGTAATACCCATAGTTTCTTACATATCTCAAGACTATCATATTTTAAAATGGAGAAACTGTGTCGTAGTAATGGTCACCAAAACTGTCACAACCGCAGGTTAAATTTGCGGTTAATAGAGCCAGACGGATTTGCCTGCGTTCAGTATTCGGTGACGAAGCTATAAATTTAATATTGTTTTGCGTGATAAGTCTAATCGTGCGAAGTTATGCGCTATTTAAAGTAAGACCTTCAGGTCCCAAGTTTCTTTAATAACAGTTTTCGTTGAACAGGTTTGAACAGGTATGCCGCTATCCATAATTCTTTCTGTGGGGGGTGGGGGTATGGGGAGGACACGAAAGCGTCCCCCGGAACGCGTTTGTTTTTCAGACTAAAGGACCATTAATCACTTCGCGATAGCTAATGAATTGCTGGCCGTGAAAGTTTACACCGGGAGTTAAACGGCTTGTGTTGAATGGACATCCTGGGCGAAACTTCAACCTCTGAAAGGATAAATTATTTAAAAGCTGTTGCGTGAACCATTAATTTTCATTCTTGATTAATTTTTCTAGCAAAGTAAATTACGTTAAAGCGTCCTTTGATCATTATTGTGATGTATTTCAGCACCTGACGGTAGTAATGCATATTAATGAGATAATGTTATTAGAGGAAAACACTCGAAATTAGCAACCCCAACACAACCCTCTCCGCTCTTATCACAAACTGAATATTTTGCGAAGACAATAAAACCTAATTCGGTTCATTATAAATTCAGAGGGTGCGAGCATTGAGGGTCAGCAGTGAGTAATGAGATTAAGCCCACCCTGCTGCGGTTTGTCGACACGCTAGTCTGTTCCACTCCACGGCCTCCCACCTCGCAAGCACCCAACCGCAGCCCCAAACAAATTGCTTATCTGCAAATCACCTCTAAGTTATTCGGGTGAGAAGCGGGGAAATTAGGAACCAACATTCTTAACGCAAAGATATAAAATTATTTTAGCTAGGTAATCAAAAGTTCGAGACAGTTACAAGGTGTATGACGCCACTTGTTATTGTTCCTGCAGACTGAAGTAATATCTGCAGCCAGCAGTTTTTTTGTTTGTTTTAAAAACTAGCTATTCAGAAGACTGCAATAAATATAGCCATATATCGTCAAATCGTGCAAGATGTTTTCATAAATTTTAGTCTTTTGTTGTGTTATACAGCGCAAAGTTTCCACACACACACACACACACACACACACACATATGTATAATATATATCAATTAAATTTCGCTGTTTGGGTTATCTTGAAATCTAGAAACATTTTTAGTAGCTTTATTCATTTTTAGGGTAAGGTAGTTAGGGCTGCTACTTATTTAAGCTCTTAGGGAGGTCTCTGGTCTTTCATCTATAGAAAATACGTTAAATATGCCACCTTCCAGGTTTGAGTTATGTCTACCCTGTCTCCAATACTGTACCTAATGGCACTTTGTATGTGTGCTGTAGTTTGAGTTCATATGTGCCGACAGTAAGAAATCGGTCATAAAGATCTCGAATTACTCCAGTTCGTCTGTTTAACTTTCCTATTTTGTAGACGGAGTACATATGACGAGATTCTCGTTCTGTAATGTGCGTTTAGTAATGTAGTTTAATTCCACATCATGCCCCAGACTTCGCACCCGGATAGCAGTGCTGGTAAGAATGAGATCTTCTAGATTTTCAGTTTTGTTTATCTGGTGAAAATGTGACATAAGTACAGAAAGACTTCAATCCCTTTTCTTCTGTGATACAAAATGTGCTGCCGAAAACGAAGCTTATTGTCAAATAGGACCGATAAGTATCTATACGTGACACTACTACTGAAGACTTCATTAAAAGAAAATTTTGTGTTAATATCGGCCTTATGTTTGTAAAATATGTTATTTTTATTTTGCGCTCTGTGTTCCAAATATGTGCTTCGAACAATACCCTACGTAGGCCAAATCATTTTACGTTCACGTTGTGCCTTTTGCTAGTGGTGTTAAGGGTTGTGTCGTCAACGTATTTCACGACATGAACTTAAAAAAAAAATTAAAAAAATGAAGTGATGATGAAGTGACAACAGGCTGACTCACAGAGAAGAGAAATATTTTATGAAAACAGTCCAGCAACACATACCAATTGGACAGTGGTTTGGGAAGAATGCTTGTTCCAAACAAATTGCGACAGCTATAGTGCCTGAGAAGAAATCACGGGCGCCCAAACATTGTCGATAATCCACTCCGATAGTGCGACCGCATTGAAGAAGGAACACCAGACGACCTATTCTTTGGCTGTGACAAATAGGAGTATACTGCCGTTGGAGACACTCTGATAACGGATAGCAGGATGCAAATAGATTTAAATCAATTTTTTTTTTTTTTTTTTTTTTTTACGTGCTTAACGTCTCTTAACAGCGAGGTCTTTAGAGACGGGAAAGGATGGGGGACAAGGAATGGGAAGGAATTCGGCCATGGCCTTTTGAAGGATATCTCCCAGCATTTGCCTGTAGTAATTTGGGAAACCATGGAAAACCCAAATCTGGATGCCCGGACGGGGATTCGAACCGCCGTCCTCCCGAATGCGAGGCCAGAACGCTAACCGTTACACCACCATATTCGGTAAATTTAATTGCAATGGAGCACATGCTCCGGTAGCAATTTCCCTACACACACAATTTCTTATTAATTTGTAATTTACATATTTTTAGTGTAATCTTCCCACCCACTTACTTCTGCCTTTTACGAATTTCAAAGTCTTTCAGTGTGATTGCAGAACTATTCATCACTTCCGTTAGTAATTTATTTTAATCCATGACTCACTTATAATCCTCTTCCTTATGTCTGAATTCGAGTGTCAGCTTGTGTTAATGGAGATCCTTTCTCTTCCATACACTCGCCTGAATTTTCTACCAATATCATGCCAAGCCTTATCACCAACATACGCCTAGTACACTCCAAGCACTATATTTTATGTCAACTAACTGTATCTTGCAAGACTTTGTCGCCAAAATACTTACCGAACACAATATGTTTGGCTAATATTATTAATCTTCACTTTTGTACGGCTATGACGAAAAATATCATTTTACCATTCACGTTTCCATGTGTTTAATATTAGCTATCTGTATGGCTGCTTACTAAATACTAAAACAAACAACAGTTTTGGTGTTTTTGTGGTTAAACTGGTACTAACGACAGCGTTCGCGTAGTGAGTATTGAAAACAGTACTGAAGTTTGGCGGTGTGCAGAACATTGGTTTAAACAAGAACAATGTTCAGAATGATCAAAAATACCGGTTCTATTTCACACGCAACTTAGATAGATTTTTATATGAGTCATCTCATACTTCACGTTACAGTCAAAATTATATTCCGCAAAGGAAATTAAAAACAATAGACATTAGACTGGCACGATCGATTTCGTTATAAACCGTCGTGTTTACGTAACTCCGTCGTTTAATACAGTTTTTCTTGAGCCAGTAGATGAGGATATCTGCAGACTGTTCTTTGATCGCTCTTTTGCGCGACAAACACACGTCATCAGTGAACGGACATTTTGTGAAGCCATCACAGAGAAATTCTGTTACAACAGCGACGAGGCGGACGTAAAACGGGATTAATTATACGACACGCATCAAGAATCTTCCTCAAACACGTGACGTGTCCGGCAATAGAAGTTCCGACACAAAGGTTACAAGAAAAATATCACCTGGTGAGAGGGCGCTCTCTTTCACTCTCATCTGTATAACAATGAGGTTCAGTGAACTTAGGTGACGGAGAATGAAGATACAACAAGTAAAAATATGCAGGACCTTTGGTGGCAACTACGAAAAGTAGAATGTCAGGTATTGATGAGAAACATTTATACTTTTCCATTTCGTGAGATGTATTAGATAAAATCATTTATTAACGGTGAAAAAATAAATAAATAAACAGATTTCAGTATTTGAAGATACATTTCTGTCCAGAGCGTCTTTGAAGTGGTTGTCACTCTGATTCTCTTCGACGAATAATAATGATGAATGTATCAGAAATCTGAGTTTTTTTCTTACGTAATCATATATTGGTATGTGTAGGCCTACTTCAATTTTCAGAGCGCCTTATTTATACCTGCGTCACTCTGTCCCTTTGTCCAAGCATCACGCATAAACTAAAGAACCATTTTGGCTGTGATTTTCACAGTTTGAGAGCTTACAGTATAATGATATGCACTATATCTTATGAATCTACGTGGTCAACGGACGGAGCAAGAAATGATTGTTCGTAGCAATAGCGGATAGACGCCACAAATCACGCTGCATCTCAGACGAACACAAGACACCCACCAAAGATCCCGTATAAATAGGTAAATACTCTTTGGATTCTGTTAATATGTTGTCTTTTTTTGTTAACGTAACATTTCTTTCAATTTCTGAAAGATTGTACGTTAGAATACATGGAAAACATTAACGAAACCACTACATCAAAGATTGAAACTTCCCTTAAAGCATAATGAAATCGTGGAATTTAACTAGCGGTTACAGAAATACTACATTACAAGTGTTTACGCTTTGATACGAATAAAAACAAACGCATTACTGGGCATACCTTCACGGTCCCCGCCGGAAAGGTTCAGTTTGCTAATGCTAGTTGTAATTAGGTCTGTTAAACATTTCGTAGTTTTTGGTTGATGTCTCCCCCTTCTCTTTTATTCATGTAAGGTATTATTTTGCTTATACCTTCGAGCTACCGGTGGAAATCGTACAAAGAAGTCTCACTGTTTACTTAGTAGCATTATGCATGGATTGGCCATGGAAGGGAATCTAACTCTATCTTAGTTTCTTGCAGATGAAGAAATTCATACAACAAAGTGCGTACTATTCACCAGTGAAAGGTCCCTTGCCACCTATTCAGCTGGTAAGTGATCCTTTATTTTTATTTTTTTTTACCAGTGGTACTGTGTGCTGAAATTAACATCACTTCAACAGCTGAGTCTAGCAAAAAATATAAACATTTGGCTACCAAATGATGCAGCATGAGTAACATCCTAAAGCAATATTCTTCAACAATTGACAACTGCGAACCGGCAAAGAACATAAATATTCTGTCCATATGCGGACGGTTAAGAAATTAAAAAAAAAAAAATAAAGTGGGAGGGATTTTAGTGATTAAATTTAATGTCATAAAATTAAAGTTCTAGATTATTTCGACATCTATTGCGTTTCATTGTTAGAAAAGTCGCTGTGGATTTTTTTCCTCTGAGAGAGGAAGCCCACCATCCATGCAGTTTTTCTAATTAGCTTTTATTTTACTTAAGGAGTAAAAAATAAAAAGACTACCGATTGGACAGGTTTATATCTCTGAGAGAAATATACTTTTTGAGTCATTAGGGGAAATTATGAATGATATCATAGTGCAAAAGAAGACAAGTCGATTAGTGTTTCTCTGTCACGAGGATTAAAAGGGGATTCATTTTCACAGCGTCCAGGAGATTATCTTTAAGAGGTGTTTAATTTTCAGAGAAACGTTGTTCACGTTTCCACTTCACGTGCTTAAAGGAATTGTTAACTTTTTTGTTGATATTAGCAGTAATATAAACTCGGAAGTTGAAAAAATTCTGTAGCCTTCTTTCGTACGGCCCCATAGGAACAAGATTTCAAGATAGTAAAATAGTATACATCAAGAATGAAACTCTCTACATAAAAATTGAAAAACTCTCAGATACTATGCGCAAAAGGAGACTAAATTTCAATGGACTTCTCAGAATGAACTTTGGTAGACCAAGCAAACAAATTTTTGATTTTTTCTGGAACCGCATAACTAAGCCTAACTGGTTCACAGAAATTGGAAAAGACCTAAGAGAATTAAAAATTACAGAAAACTCATTACTTGATAGAACAGCGCAGATAATATCTAAAGATGAAAAAATAAGGTTCCAAGAAAAATCTAAAATAAAGTCAAAACCCATCATCTCGGAAGAGGAGAGAAAAAGGAGGTCCGAGAGGATGAAGAAATACTGGGCGCAAAGGAAGGAACAGCATGCAAAGAAGTGACTGATTCTTCGTACCCCAAAGAGGGTGAAACGAAAGAAGAAGAAAGTACACCACCATCCCAAAGACCGGCTTCTTTTTTTAATATAATCACTTCCCAGTGCAAAATAGTTATGACGCCTGAACAGAAGTCTTATTTTCGTTAAGAAGGCTAGGTTTTGTATGTGCGTCATTTCATGAACCTTAGTTCATTCATTCCTCATTCAAGAAAGGCTCAACCACGGCTGATTTTCGCTGTCTTGAAAGTCGCTTTATTTCTTCCCTCAGATAAATAAATGGTCCCTTTCGACTGTCACCTAGTTCTGCATGGTGAAGAAGATGATAGCATCGGACTCTACCCTAAAGCTGTGTCGTGAACAACCTGAAATCATAGCGTGAGAACGAATTTCAATTATAACATTCACAGGGCAGTTTATTACAGGGTTTAAGATACTTTGCGAACAGATGTTTTGCTTGATTATACGCAGTGTCGATGCGCGAATTCATTTTCCTCCTGAGCGACATCCATTCCCGCTGTCTGAATTAACGGTTCTTCCAGGTAATTAATGCGACAAACACATTGTTCTACTAAGTCTTTGTCTTATCCTTCACCTCACAAAGCAAAGTAGGATAGCACAATGTCAGTTGATTCAACGAGTTAAATCTCTATCCATACCTCTTGTGAGGAAGGTTAAATGGTTTTGTTGTGTCCTTTACTTGTCACTGTTTTTTATGTTGCGAATTTTTGTGAAAAATGAAATAACTTAGTTCCCGAAACACCACCACACAGTTCTAGAAAACAATGCTTACGAGCGCGGTGAAGTAAAAATATCTCTGACCTGACTTTGACAGGCATTGTGGCAGCTACGCGATACGGGCGAAAAGACCATCGGTTGCAGAAGTAGATATTCTGAAAGTATGTCTAAATGTTTTAGTAAAATAGCCATGAAACCCAAAACCACGCAAAATAAGCAATCAAGAGACAAAACATACGGATAGATTCTGCGGTATATGAGGTTCTTAATAGCTGTTTACTTCAGACGCCAATGGATGTAACTTATGCGATACATTTTTAATTGCGGTATAACATAATGCAGTGTGATGACTAATGTGTTCGATTATGTCAAACGAAGAGCTGAAAAAGAAACTAATAAATATATATCACAAATAATTTTTTCTGAGAAGTTTAGGAAGATGAGTACCGCAAAGAAAACAAGGAGCCGGAAGGTGAATATCTCTTTCTGGAGGGAATGATATCGTTCTTGTTGCTGTAGATAGCATCGTTGTACTTTGTAAACGGCAATATAACTTACAAAATGAAGATGTTTATACAAGTCATGGCATAACTTTTAGCGTCAAATACTGATACTGACTTCAGAAAACGATTCGTGAATATATATTTATGGAGAGCAGCGTTTTATGGAAATGAAGATTGCTTTTTGGGAATAAAATAAGAAGGAAAATGATGCTGAAAATTAAGAGGACATATAAAGTGGAAAAAGACATTTTACAAAAGAAAAACAAACAATGGCTGGCTACATTTCAAGCCGTATAGCATTTAAAAACTTGAACAACAGCTGATGAACTTTTAGAGATTAGCTCAAGAAAGGAAGGAATAAAGAAAACAAAAACTGCAAATATGTATTTCTTCACCTAGAAATGCTTACTACCATGTGAAATATACCTATATGTTAAATTAAAATGCTTATATACGATTATATACTTATTGTGCCTTTGATGACAGCATTATAAATCACATATTTACAGGTAGGAGGAGGGTGTCAAAATATACTGCAGTATGAAATGTGTGAGTGTTAGAGCAATTACATTTAAACTGGTTGCTGTAAGTTCCTGACTTGTTAATGTAAACACAAGAGAATATTCAATTATGCATTTGTTCCATTACGTTACACAAACGAAAAAGAAACTTTTAGAGACCAACCAAAGAGGGAATTATTGTTTTCGTTAAGGTTGTTGCTGGTTTGTATTTGCGTACATCCGGAATGTAGACAGCGCGTAACCACACAGGCAGTTATTCATATGGCATTCAAGTATCGTCCCAACAAGTACTGTATAGAGAAACCGTTTCCTCCCTGTTTAATTTTTTTTTAATTTCTACAAAAAAGAAGAGAAAATTATAATATAACTCCTGCATTGTAATCTATTATAAAAAAAAAAACACTTTCATTTTACTTATGCAGTTTCTTTGTATACAGTTAAATAATATTGAGAAAAGTTACTTTTATCGAGTACCAAGGAAGCAATAAGGGTATTAAAAAAATATGGAATAAGTGCTCAAGACGAAACAATCTGTCTGCTGCGATTCGCTGGTGGCGTTGTTCTTTTAGCATAACATGCTGAGGATATTGAGAAATTTCTAAATGCCGCGAAAACAACTTTATGAGAAAAATTGGGACTAAATATAGGCCTAACCAGAGCAAGACATGAAATATGGCAGAAATGGTACAATAATTGTAGATTATATGAATTTACAACTGATAGCCGAAGGAAGAACGATGTTAAAAGTATAATTACACAAGCGAAAAGGTTATACTTGAAAAAGGGAAATCTTTTAGTTTCAAATATTGATATAACTCTTAGAAACGTCTTTTCAAAACTGTATGTGTTAAGCACAACACTTTATGGTAGTGAATCAAGTATTTTAAGAACACCAGAAGGTAGATAAATTGTACAATTTGAAATGTGGTGCTGTAGGAGGGTGTTGAAAACTAATGGTTCGGATAAAATACAAAAAACCAAAGGCAGTGGGATTGCAACTTGATATCCGTACAACAATTATGCCTGTGTGAAAGCTGTTGAGCAAGTGTTTCATTTCAGCTATTAAGATTGCGATGTGACATGTGATGCAAGTAAAGATTTTATCTAGACGAGCAATAAATTTAGACAAGTATATGGCTGTATCAAGAGACATAAAAACAGAAGAAAAATACAACTTAAATTATACAAGACGACAGCTATAACAACATTTCTGTTGTTAGAAATAAACATTACGCGACATTAATAGTTGCTGAAATTATTTAAGAAAGCCTTGAGAAACGAAATAGTGAATATGTTTGATAGGCGGATTGATTGAAGTATGACAATGATGATGACATTTCCAGAGTCATTGTCTCTCATTAGTATTTGTTGTGTTTTAAATTTTGAGCCTTGGCGTACTTAAGTTTCCATACTTTGCAAATCATTCGAGGCTTTATTCTCAATCTTTTCTTAATGAATGCTGCTGGCAGGAATGAGTCACTCTAAAAATTTGTATGAGACTAGAATAAATATTGGAGTTACGACATACCATATATATTATTTCTATAGGTGTTTTTTGTCACAAGATATTTATCTCCCTTGATAACTAATCGAAATAGATAAATGAGTTATCATTTTAAAGATTAAGGTCTCCTTTTTTGTAACATGATATTTTAATAGAGAAATGTTCAGAAATTTTCGAAACTTGAAGGGCAAATGTATTGACTAGCAAGATTAAGGGTATGAGACAATTCAGGGCCAAGCCGCTAGGCTTAACTGGCATCGATAGCGATTGATTCGTACCTCTAGATAGCAGCTCTATGTACCTCAGATATATGGATGTATTGCGTGTGTTTTATTCAGCTTAGTCGTATTCCGCTGAGGTCTGTGACACTTCGGTTTCAGATGTTTACGTCACAGTAGAGGGCTGTAGGACAGCACACATTAGGTTAAATTAATTAGTTTTTTTACTCCAAACGAGCCGGTACTTCTTTCAAACTACTACAAACCTTCAACCTCAAAATTCATCTTATTTTACTCTCGAAATTTTGGCAGGGTCATCCAATTATAACGTAATTCCATAGATGCCCTGTTCACTTGCAAACAACTTTTGGTTTCGTTGCAAAACTACAGAAGACGATGCCATTATTTCAACTGTCAGAATTCTATGTTGCATCTTGAAAACAACAAACGTTTCAGTTTTACTCCGAAAAATAGAAGCAGATGGCCTCTTGGATCGATTAATAATCATCTGTGTTAAACTGCAATCACCAAATGACATCAAACAACGCATAATAACTTTTAAAAATTCCGAAATATTCTTAAAATGATATCAGAAACAATACCATAACAACGAACTAAAAGCGATTAACAGACCGACATAAATGTAACAGAACAATGAGTTAGGTACGAAATGTTATTTTCAATTATATTATGGTAGACGATTAGCGCAAAATATTCCAAAGCAACACTAAATCAATTCGGCTAGTAGGGAATCCATCAAGTTAACAACCTGCGTGGTCTTTGTGCTGGGAGCGGAGTGCATTCCGTGGAGACTGTTGCCGACCAATCCAAGGACGCCATCGGCGGCCGACGCACGTCCAGGGTCATAACTGAACGGCCGGCACGTCCCGATACGGTCCGCAATCACTCCTACACCACGGCATCCGAAACGGAAAATCACCGGGGTGCTCACTCACAAAAGGACAGCACCTGGTGTAGTCTATATGAGTGAATGGATTAAAAATCATTAACACGAAACCTGTCTAAAAACAAATTAGTCAACAAGTCACCGTCAGCAAATTACAAGAGTATTGAGAAGGAATAAAGGGATCCACGGCTGACATATGTCATCCGTGTATTCGCGTAGAAAATGTGGATAGAAAATCAGAAGTTTCAGATTTGAAACGATTTTGAAAGAGTTTTCAATTGATGTCACTCTTACAACATAAGCATTAAAGACTAAGACATTAACTGCGAACGTATGTAATGTCATTATTTTCTAGTCACAAAATTAAAGTAAAAGATATAGTTTATGGTTCCTATGTAAATATGTCCTGTCGACTGATAGTAAATTATACATCAGTACATTGTATGAGATGCAGTAATGAAATAATAATAATAAAAAAATCCAGTGATACGACGACAAACACCTTTCCTCCTGGACCTGCAATCCTAGTCACGCAGAATCCTGGCGAAGCTTGTAGCAACAAATTGATGCATCTAAACATCTCCGGCCGAGCCCCGACGGGAGCTTTCCACTGAGCTGCCAGACCGATTTTACGAACTACTTAAAACACCTAAAACACTAATGCAAGACAACAAAGAACGCTTCCAGTTGTGTATTACAGTCTTTTACAGATTACTTAACTTTATTCCTCGCACAAAAATTTTGTACTAACAGCCGGAATGGAACTTTCTTAAGTTTTCTATCTCAGTTGGCAACATTTCAGCAGTTCAAAAAGTTCTTTCTTGGAAATGGAATGCAACTTCTAAATTAACGGTATGGATGTTATTTTTTTATGTTAATTTCCTGTAGCTTCAGTCTATCTACCAGTAAGTCAGATTTTTCAGTTTTTTTTTATTTTTTTTTTTTTTGTAGAAATCTATTGGATGGTTTCCAAGAGTTCAGTTACTTGAGCTACTATATCAACGTAGACAAAGAATAACTTTGGTTGGGTTCATTAATATTTACTTCACAAACAGAACCCCTATATATTCCATAATTTAAAGAATGAAACTGTATAACATGAAGTATAAGTTTGCTAAAACAACGTAAGGGCTATATTTGAAGTTTTACTTTTGCGGAAGGAAGTCATAAGATTGGTTAGTGAACGGGAGATGAAGGTGGCTGAAAATTAGATACAGATTTTTGAAACCACATATAATTAAGTAATGCGATTTTGGGTGAAGTTCTTTTATAAGTAATTACAATTTTTCCCTTCAGTCTGAAATTATAATACAACAAATTAAATTCTTTCAACACATGCTAAATATCGTTTCATAACATTTATGATATTCATATATGGTCAGGACTAGATGATCCATAAACACAAAAAATGGTTTGGTAAGTGTTTACTTAATGCGTTTCTGAAGATTTAGCAGCCAAGTTTTTCAGAGGCTCCATGTCGTAACTGTCACATATTATGCTATGGATGAATGTGAAGGTAAAATGGTAAATATGAAGGGATCCAAGTCAAAATGAAAAAAGCCAACCGTTTAATTTAATAGCTATTCACATCGCTAGGAAAAAACATGATGTAGTTAGTGTGGTAAAGATCATTATAGTAATTTAAGTAAATTGAACTGAGGCATCGAAAAAGCTTTTTCTGTAAGTACTCAAAAACATGTTCTGTAAGTAAATTACGCTGTTTAAACTTGAAGGATTTTAAGCTTCAAAAGCGTAGTATGTTCAGTCGGAGTATTTTTTCTTATGCCCTTGGAGGCAGGTAACTTATTTCTTTTAGACGCAGCAGGTTTCAAGGTTAGCATAGGTACCTGCCGTGAGAGACCAGTCTTCCACTCCGTCAGCTTAAAAGTACTTACTTAGGTCTAATGAACCAATTATGGGCCAGCACGTGATTCCCCCACTCCAGGCTTACAGCCCGGGACTCGCAGTCCTAGCTGACGCTCCAAGAGAGTCCTTCTTCGACGCCATGACTGCAAGGATCTCGAGACTTCATGTAGAATTCTCAGGTACAGGCTAATGCGCTTACTACCCTCTGCTGGCTTGGGAAAGACATTCCGAGTGACTAGATTGTATTAGTAATGTTACTGATTTTCATTAGAGCTATTGCCGTTTATTATTTACATGAATTTTGTATTTTGGTCACTGTACTTCAAGTCAGTGAATTTATTAAAGTCGCTTAATCTTTCCACTACTATTTCAATTGCTATCACTGAATCCCTGCTCATTACTAGCTATAAGTAATAGTAGGACCGTAATATCTTTGATCACATGATCACATATTTCTGGTAAAACTAACTAGCGAGTGATTGATCAGAGACTCAAGGTTTTGTGGCATTCAACCGCTCGGACGCTTCAACGCTGTCCACAGTACTAAGTTGAAGAAACAAATTGTCACTTACGTGAAGACGTTGCTCTCAGCCAATAAGAATGGATGGCATTTTCATAACCACACTAAGTTCACAGATCGCGTTAAAATCGTAAAGATATCTATTGAGTAATGAATCCTGACTGTATAGGATCTAGCGTGTGTCCCAACATAAAACTGAATGACTTAAAGAAAAATGTTCTAACTTTCACGTTAGCCACACTGATACGATGTAATCTTAAGTTAAAAAAGTCTCATGGAGCAAAGTTACTGGGTCTGACAAATAATATTGTAATATACTTACGAGACGATACTTTTGCATTTTTTTCTGCTTATTGCTTTACGCCCCGCCTACCTCGAGATCATTAAAGGTGGAAAGGGGTTGGAGGCAAGGATTGTTGTTGTTGTTCTGCTTCTTGATTTATGCCTGTGGATGGCCTGAAGGGGATTCGAACCAGCATCTTCCTGAATGCGAGGCCAACGAGATAGTACAAGAAAATAATGAAGTCACGTTTCAGGGATGTATGTTGTTTCTTTAGTACGTACAAAAATAATTTAAATTCTAAACGCTGAGCTACGTATTGAAACCAGATTGTCCTGAAGATTGACAAATAATAATAAAAAACCCTCAAATGGGAGTTAGTTTTGCCTGCTAAATGTTCCATATACTGAATTTGCATTTTTTTAACTGCTTAACGTCTCTTAACAGCGAGGTCTTTAGAGACGGGAATCTGCATTACATTTAATTACTTAATAATCTCTTTTTTTTTAAAATCGATAAAAAGTTATATTTAAATTGAGTTCATTATTAGTATTATAAAAATTATTTCAAATAGCGTAAATAATAATGAAATAATATACAGTTGAAAAAAAATAAAGTCGGTGTTAGAAAAATTTAGAAAATTGTTGAAGGAAGTACAACATATTTATTATCAGATTAATGAAATTATTTATCTAATGATACACATGATATCTGTCAAATTTGTTAAAATGACTTAGTTATTTTTCAAAAACGATAATCTCTAGGGAGATGGCTACAATTGTTTCGTAAACGTTGGGAGGATAAATAACACCGTAAATTTTGAAAAAAAAAAAATGGATCAGAGGGGAATTACAGTTTTTGGACAAAAGATCATAAAAATCGCAGAATGAAAAGAGAAATCCAAACGTTTTTAGATTCAGATGGTTGCTATCTCCGATTTGATACTAATGAACAGTATGCAGAGGATACTTTTCTTCATTCTCCCTCCCTTCCCACTAAAACACGTACAATTTTTTTCATCCTCTACGATTTTTAAAAATTTGTAAATTTGCTAAGGTCAGAAAGTACTAAAGTATCGAGCAGTGACAGTTTGCTAAGTTGAAAGGTTCAGAAGTTCTATGGGGTGACAGACGGACGGACAGGCAGAGCAAACTCATAAAAGTTTCGTCTTTCGCTTAGAAAGTACGGAACACTGAAAATAATTATAATATACTGAACTCAGGAGGTCTAACAGCTTTACATCAAAACAGAACTGGAGCACCTAGAAATGTTCAATAACTTTTTTTAACTTACATTTGCAGTTCTGAAACAGTGAAATGTTAAATGTTCTACGAAGAACTGTAAGTATATAGGCCTACCCATTTTCATGAAAAAAAAGAAAGATAGACAACTGTCGGAGCAGAGTCCAGGGGATAATCAGAGACCAAGAGGAAGACCACCTTCAGACTGACTGAACAAAGAACCGCGGTAATACTCTGGCCTCGCATTCGGGAGGACGCGGATTCGAATCCTTTTGATACCATCCATAGCTATCCATGGTTTCCCAAAATCTCTCCAGACGAATACTGGGATGGTTCATTTAAAAATTCATGGCCTCATTGCTACCCGTTCATTGCCCCCAGTCCTTCCAGCTTGTAATATCCTGGACGTTGACGTTATAAGTGATAAATAAATAAGCTTTCTGCCTGGTAAAGACTGTTGCAGTACCATCTATGCTCATGTCTGTAAGAGACTACATCGTTTAGTGGCAGAATTTGCTGTAGATGGTGATAAACTTAATTCGGAAATGGTTCGATATAGGACTCGTATACAAAGAATATTTTGGTTGTAAAAACAACTGTAACAGCAGCGTACCAATCTCCGCGCATTGTTTATATTTATTTGCATCACTAGTTCCCAGTCGCACGTAATACAGGAGCTCTTTAGAGAAGTAGGTTTACACTATTCGTCCCATGAACCGTGTTCATCGCAGACCTTGACAATTATAAAAACTCTGAATAGTCGCCAGATTCCAATACGTAGTGGCGGGACCTACCTAAAATCCAATGTTTTCATTTTGTAGATTAAAATCTGCCACACGTTCATCGTGACTGAAATTATTCGGAACTTATCTGCTCCGGGTGCCTCAGAGTAGTGAGATTGGTGACCAGCTGAGAGTCTAGAAGCTGGGCGGCTCTTTACCTCCCACCACGCTCACAGCACTCACCTGCAACAAGAAACAAAGGGGGCGTCAGAGAGGCAGGTAAATCACGAGCGAGTGACACAATACACCAAAGAGCAGACATTAAAATTTAAACCTTCACAGAGGGCGATTAAACTAATGCAGGTACACAGACTGACGACGGACAGAGCTGCTCGTTCGAGGGCGGGAAAAAGTAATGAAGGCATTGCATTTCAAGTCTGACGAACATGAATAGAAACAAAATTAGTTTTAAATACGTTTGTTAAACCAGCAATGGGAACTTTCATGGGAAGTTGACCTGTGGTGTGTGTACGTCTTCCATGTATGTCAGCATGACACGAGATGCTGAATTAAACACGGATTAAACTTTTTTTTAAATTGTATTTAAATGTATTTTATGTACCATGTCAATGCATATTCAACCCATTTTCATAGTTTTGGTCATTACGATAGTATTTATGGTTATATTTTGAGGAAAAATTTGGTAATTTTTTTAAGAGTACCAGGAATTAACAAGAAATTATAGATGAGAATAAATTAAGAAAATTATCCACAAAACTTTACTCCTATAATACATTGGAGAAAAAAATAAAACTAATTGTCACTGAATTGGTCAGAATTCACAAGTGAAGAATTATTGTCACTCTCTTGACGTTAATATTCCGCCCTCCTTTTAATCTCGACAATGAAGCAGCAGCATTCCAGTGTCGATGCGCAGCAATCAATGTCTGTGTGTCGCCAGTACTTTAGAAGACAATCCTGTCATCGTTAAATCTGCAGTGGATCGGTGAGTACCGCCATGCCGAAAGCAAGATCTTCTGAAAGAGCAGAGTTATGGAGTTACGTATAAAGGAATTTGGAGAGGAGGATTTTAGTACAGACGAAAGAGTTATTTTCTGTAAATTATACGAAATTAAAGTAACTTCCACATAACGATTTAAAATTAAATGTTACAGTGGTGCTGTCATTGCACGGTGGCAAATTATGATGTCTTCATGAAAGATAAAGTAAATGATGTACGATTGAGCATGTTTTGATGTATAATAAATTTAAATGTTTGGTCATATTTTTTATTTTTATGTCATATTCACCCGTTTTTAAGGTCATATTTGCATGCATATTTCTCTATTTTTTTTGTTATAAAAATCCAAACCCTGTACATGGCCAACCAGGACAGATTCAAACAGTGCGTGATTTCTTGCGCCAAAGGGCAGAGCAGCACTATGGACGGACTCACATTGCGCACCTGCTATTAACTCCGAAAGTATGTGTTTGCGCCACGATGTTTATCAGACAGTTCTGTCTTTTTTCGATGCATACTATAATTTCCTAAAATATTAAATACTTTTTTGTAATACCTTGCATAATTTAATAAAAGGTAAACGCTTTTCACCGCACACCTGGATCGGCACGGAAGAAGCTGTGGGTGAATGCTGGTAATTAATGTACGATTCTTCAGGAGCGACTATTGAAAAACGCCGGTATAACAGGCGGTGTAACCAGAGATTCTCCTTCGCTGGAGCTCCTTTTCTCTGATTCACTCGACACCATGACGGAATGTAACGACGCGCACTGCAAGTATTCTTAAGAAATGAGCCATATTATCGCGTTTCTTGTTCCCAGTTCTTAGAAGTTGCCGGTTCCACTTACCGATAACTTCGTGCAGTGCTCATAAAAGATAACGACCTACCCTAGCTGAACTTCGCCGGAAAAAGGACGACTCGAACAGAACTGAAGAATCAACGCGTTCGTGTGCCACATCTTGTAGCCTATATTTTGATAGCGTTACTGATCTAAAAGGAAGCTTATCGCCCGTCATCGGTTATGTAATAAGTCTTCGCGCAATGCGCATGGCTCATTGTAGGAATTTACCTTCTCAGGGCTTCGGCGAGGAGCGGAAATTAATTTTAACTTTCCCGGCGAAACTTGCACCGGCGGTACATTAATGCAGTTCGCGGCTTTGCATAACTTTTGTCGCTTGAGAGAGAACGAATGAGACAAAATCTTATGACTGTCAAATACGGTTGAACAGTTTATGCGTAGAATTTCTGATCAAAATTTCACTACGCGAAAACCATCGCAACTTGGCAAAATGTTACGCAAAAAGCGACTACAGAGGGCAATGTAAGGTATCATATGATACCGATAAAAATATTTCTTGAGTCTTTATAGGTCGAATACAAAATAAACGTATGTGACACAGGTTATAGCGAACAGAAGAAAACAATTTAATCGTTTCATATCGTCCATTGAAGGAAATTGTTTTGTAAGGTTTAGAAAAATGCAATCTGTTTCCAGTTTCACTTAGTTCCATCAATAACTGAGCTTCTTAGAGAGCTAATTTCACTCTACTTGCAAACGTAATTTCTGAACCACAAAGTAAAGTGTAGAACTAAAATTGCTCTGATGTCGAGATAATAAAACAATGAAACACAGATAAAACTAAAAATAAATATTTCTAATCTAAAAAGAATACAGCTTTATTTCGAATTATAGAATATTTTAAACCTTGTCGGACTACTTGTCTAGTGTGTCTTATACAAGAATCACTAAGGAATTTGGTAACTGATCGAATCTTCATATCATTCCAACTTGAACAGATGTGGAGTACTGACAATTGAATTCCACTGGAGTTTCAGCCACGATAGAAGGGGAATAATGAAACTCCGTCACCAAGTTTTGAAACGATATGAATTTATCTTACTCGTCAGTCATTCTGCTTACAGTTTGTTCAGTACAGTATATAACGGAAAAAGAATATTAAACCTTCCGTATCTGAGAAGAGATAGTAACAGGGCGATCACCGACATCGAATGTTAGAAGACAGCGCTTCAAAACTGTAGTCAGCTGCGAGAGCCTTCAACTTGAGCGAAACCTTATAAGAAACGTTTGTATTTTTTTTTTCTTTTTTTCTGAGCAACAATTTTGCACCATTAATATTTCCATTGGACAGCAACAATTTTGGTGTTTAGGAAATAAACACCATTTCTTTATGAAATTAGTTTCCTGATTCCAGATATGATCTGCATTTTGACATATCAGCTCTGTATGTTTAGGTATGTAACATCCCTCTGCTATACATATATTAGGACTCAATCAAAGTGAATGATGTTTATAAGTGTATGCGTGTGAGTGACAGTACATATGTTTCTTTTCATTCTAACATGGACAAATGACGCACATGGTGTTCAACTGAAATCGTGTTTAATTTCGCTGCATGTCTGGAACTCATTTCTCACAGTGATTTACCGTAAATGCCGTGTTTAAAACGTCGCTGTCTGAAGCTACGCTCACTCACTCACAGTCCATATATTTTTGGGGTTATGATGTATGTATGTACAGTACCTCTACTGCGTTTCTAATTTTAATTTGATATAATCACTTCAAATGCCAACATTGAAATTGATAAATTTTCTCTTAAGACAAGAATCAGGTTATACGAAATACCAATACTTCCTTTGCATGTGGGATAGTGAAGACTGTGACTATGTTAATAAATACTGGGCCCTTGAATAGATATGGTTATTTATAGAGCTGCCAATATTAGAAGTACCTTTAGTTGAGTGAGAAAAAAATCATCTTCCCACCTTTGCACATAAAACTTGGATTGATAAATCATGGGAAGTGCTTCAAGTATATTTGCAATGTGTTTCCAGAAAATACATTTGAAAATCTTAAAGCAGGGATTTTTGATAGACCAATGATCAGTAAGATCATAAAAAACACAAAATTCGTGAAAACGATGCAGGAGAATTAAGCATTAGTTTGGCTAGCCTTTTAGAAGTAGTGCAAAATTTCCGTGGGAAACACAAAAGTGAAAATTACCTAGACCTTGTTAAGTAACATGGTGTCAACGTTTCGTGATATTGGCTTGAATATGATCATCAAAATTCATTTTCTTTTTAGTCATCTTACCGGCCTGGGAGAACAGAGTGGGACTAAACAAAGACTGCAACAAATCGAAAGATGGTTTGCCACCTATGTCTGAACATAGGAATTCACAGAACAGACTAAGAGTCGACGTTACAAAGAAACTCTCACTTTATGGGTATACCTAAGAGGACTATCACGTGGTACATTTGTTGTAATGTTCACAACTCGGATCCCAATCAGATCTTCAATCGGCCAGTGACGAATTCATCGCATTGGCAAGAAACTACTACATATCTGAAGCTGTCATCTACACGTGAAGAAGTGGAACAACGTTTAGGATGAATATAAATATTGCGGTCAGCTTGACAAGTGTGTTCTGATGGTCCGTAATACTACTGATAGTTCGGTTATAAAGAAGTACTCAAAGACACGCACCAACACCATTAATCACGGCAAACGATGGCTGTCAGCAATCAGTATATTGCGATACAGTGCACTGGGCGAAATTGTTTCGAGAGAGGAAGTTACTTTCCGGAACCTCACCAACTAACTTGAAATTTTCCATGCTGCAGTATTTATTCAGATTTACGTTAGCTAATAAATTCCGCTTTATGATTGTTAGAACTGAAAAGCTGAACGTAAAACAATTCATCGATGACGAAGTTTACGCGCTAACATTTTCTACTGTACTGCTGTCTTCAGCGATAACGTTGACTAGAGGGTAGCTGGCAGATAAGCACTGAGTCCTGCTCCGTCCGCATCCTTGGAAGTCTGTTTGTGACCGCTTTACGAGTTTCCGAGAAGGTCCCTAAGTTTCGCTGTGGAAATGAGTTATGTTTCCGTCAGAAGTTGAGTCTTCAGCAACAAAGCGAACGTTCGGAGTGATGAGTCATCGCCGGGAAGGTTTTTAGAACTGACGGCATACTGTTATTGTACCCACGTGATGATTCCTTTTTGAATAGCTCTCGTTTGCAAAGAAAAGAATGGATATAAGTAGTTAAATCTGATAAGGTGTGTCGTTTTGCTACATGCCATTGAAGAGATCCAAGATGTTGAAAAATACACAAAATTCCTTTCGATGTATCAGTTTGTTTCATTATTTTTCTGTGAATTGGCATAACAAAAGCAGAAGCAAGTAAATTTCGAAATTAAATATAAGTTGCCTGGAACAATGAGCTATTATTATTCGTATTACTTATTGAATTGTTTTGAAGTATGGGCGATAGCAGTAGGAAGCGTTTCTTCCGCAACCGAGCGTGGTGGGTGAGCTGTAACGCTCTGTCCGGGTATTTGGGAGGCCGCGGGTTCAAATCCCCATCCGGCCATCCAGATTTCGGTTTTCCATGGTTTCCCAAAATCGTTCCCGGCGATACCGCGGTAGTTCGTTCAAAATGCCATGGTTAAATTCCCCCTTCTCCTCTCCATAGCCTTCTTGCACTAATAACTTCAGCTTTGACGAGCCGTAAGGCCCGAGGCAAAAAAGAGTGTGATATACATTCTCGGTCGAACATTGATCAGTTCGATCATCGGTTAGCGCGATAGTGTATATACATCAAAGATATGACGTGTTTAAGAAACCATCCTGACATTAGCGTAAAGTGATTTCGGTAAACCATGAAAATCCGAAATATAGATGACCCCACTGGGATTCGAACCCGCATCCTTCAGAAATTGATTTACTACAGAAATAAGCAAAATTGGATATAATCAACGCAGACTAGTTTATTATTAAAAGGTCCAAAAAATTGAACAATGCATAAAAATACAAGCAGAAAAATATACGGCAAACGGTGTTGCGTTAAAAGAAAATTAGGAAAATTTGTTTGTATTGAAGTGTTTCGGATATAATTGGTATTGGTACTAATAACGTTTTGTTAAATATAATGTACACAGGTCAGCGTTTTAAGTAACAAAGAATTTGGCAGTATTCAAAATTGTATTTTTTGTTTTTTGTATGTGTTTGTGAAGTATGACACACTTTTGCATTTTATTTTGTAACAATATCAAGATGATAATTTGATATAGGCTACTGTACAACACTATTGAGCTTTCCTTTAAAATTTCGTCATCGTTCTTAACAGAAAAAACTCACCGAAAAGATAAATAAACGATGAAATTGTTTGTTAAATGAGAACTTAAAACGAATTTATGATGTTAGTTAAAGAAGGTTCATAGGAACATGTACACAACTGATTTTGCAGATATTATTCTTGGGCTTCCATAAATTTTCGTCAAGGTCCAAATGCTGCTGGATCCGACTCAGAAACGACAGAATGAAGGTAATGTTAGTGTTAGCTCTTCGTTCCGCACAGCAGGGCATCTGTCTCTCGCCGCACATTTATCGCAGGGTCTTTGAAGAATAGGGCATTCATGTAGTACCTCCAAACATCCGCCGAAGCCCGAAGATTAAGCGAGATCTGTTGGCAGGAGGCCGGCCGCGTGTCGAACTAACTTGCATTACGGGATTGAAATAGCGGAGCCGTCTCGGCCAGTCGCCAGCCGCGTCATTAAGATTTCCATTAGGATTGTTGCGGCGCGTCGATATCGGCGTCGGTGGCGCCGGCCGGCCCGCGGCCATCCGGGATTAAACCGGAAGGCGGGCCATTGTCCGGCTATCGGCTGGTTAACGTCACCACTCCTGCGGTAACTAGCTTCAGCCGGGCCCCTCAACAGTGATCTGCTGTTCCACAGTCCAGAGTATGTGCAGACTAGGGTTGGAACGGAGGTCACCTTTGCGGGTGTGGCTGCTCAATGCTTGACATCAGCGGATGAACATGTTTTGCGGAAGCTAATGCGGAGGTGAAAATATAAATTCATAATTATTTAGATTTTAATATTTCATCCAAAATAAACTTAAAATCAAAATAAGTATACCTTTTTATCACCAATTCTACATAATCCAAGTCTTTTTCTATTTACCACTGCCTTATTGATTCATTTTTTGCTTCCTCCTTCAACAACAAAAAACGTGGGATGAATTCACAAGTGAATTAAATTATTTACCTAACTACGCAAGCGTCAAGAAACCAGTCTTTGTCATATGAACTTTTCGGAGTTCGCGACTCGACTAATTCAAGCGTCAAGCACTAGGTCACGCCACAGCACATCTCCGCGCCCCGCCTTTCCACAGTTCTAGCGATCCGTTCACAGCTCAACTTGTAGGACTTACGATAATCCGATTGTCTGATAAAGGACTCTGGTTGAGCCGTGAAAGGGGTTGCAGGACTACATGAAGGACGTTTTTAATGTTGTTTAACTTCCAGACAACCAACACCGATCCGTGCTGTCCAACAAGCTATGGCATTGGATCATGATTGGAGGAAACGTCCAACAAGTGAGCGATAAGGACAGTGGTGTGCCGCGAGAAAGAACGAGTGGAAAGAACTGCTTGGAATATCTCGTTGGACCTCTTCTAGTAGCGTGAATGGGTCAGCGTATCATACAGTAGTTCTACACGGAGGTCCTGTAAGTTGGACCGCGAATAGGCCGTTTTTCTTTACAAGCAAGTTCAACTTGTAAATTCGTCATTTAGGTAATAATACCGTTCAGATCAATGCACCGAGATGGGAGGAGGGTGAAATCGCCCTCCTACCTATCATTCGGGAGGACGGGGGTCAAACCCCTTACGGCCATCCTGACTGGGGTTTTCCGTGGTTTCCCTCAGTCACTCCAAGCGAATGCTGGGATGGTTCCCTACAAGGCCACGGCCGACTTCCATCCCCCTTCTCTGCCCGTAGGGTAGTTAGGCTGACAATAGTCTTTGTGACTCTCCAGCAGCCCGCCTCCCGGCCTTCAGCTGGGAGGAATGAAAGTAAAAAAAAATCAGTTCATTGTTACTTTAACAGCATGATCGTAAGAAAGGAACAACCACGTTGTCGTTAGCTAAGTGACGATGGGACGAATCTCCTATAAATAGAATAATATATATTGCAATGTAAACAAAACCTCCATTATACACCCGCATTAAAAATTGCGGATGAGGAGGTAGAATTTCACACGGAAGTTCCGCACTTGCGGATGTGGAGCTCCGTTATATACCTAGTCCAACACGTCTTTTAATTTCGGTCTAGGGAGGCAGTTGGCGGTTACAATGGTATTTGTGGAGACAGTCGTGTATATAGAGATGAATGTTTGAAGCATGAAAATGACGGGTCTGTTACGAAACACAATACATGAAACAAGACGTAACGTAAATGGAATATTATTCCAGAACTGTTTGCATTTTGCTAATTAGAGTGTTAATTAGCCGACTTTAACAACCAGGTCAGTCCAAGAAGATTCAGACTGTGTATAAACATTTCCACTGTAGAGGAAATTACAGCGTACTATGGATGAGAAGACACATCTCACTCCGAACACTTGTAAGCTGCTGCTCATTTAATTTTGAAGCTACAACACCGTGAGTTAATTTGATCTGCCAAAAATGACAGTAATTATTGTTACGAAGGACTGATGATTACTGTTTCCAAAAATACCCGGTTTCTTCTGCCACAGTATCCATTAGCTAAACCATTATTTAAATATGCTAAACATGACTACTTGAATCGATTACAGGCACACGTTACAATCTTTTAATATCTCCATGCTACGGAGTCTCAGATACGACAATCCACACACGACTCTCTGCTGCTTTACAATCGCAGCAGCCAAAAATCTTAGTACTATTTATCGATACTGAGTTATTATATTCCCCAAGGACTAGACACACTACTTACTATGGAATAATACGGTACAATATTTCGAAATACAGTACAGTTAATATTAGCACAGTCATTTATAATATATAAAATTGATAAAGGGGAATAATAACGATTGGTGGGGTGTGACATAGTCACAATTGAACTTAATGATTTTAGCAAAGGCAGTTGAGTTAGTAATAACGCTCTATGTGGAGAGGATATTATATGTCGATTGAATCAAAGGACGTCTGACACACAAAATTTAAATCCCTTTCTGTGGTCCACTAAGATTGACTGAAAACAGAACTCAATAATTATGGATACATTGTGGAACCAATTACCAGTTATGGTGCAGATTGTTGGACAATTGCAGAAAGAATCATATGAAGAAAGAGGCAGTGGAGATGGATTTCCTTCAAAGAGCTTCCCGAGTGTCTAAATTAGAGCATATGCGGAATGAAAAAATCGGGGAGCACGCTAACATTAAAGATACAATAGTCAGGAACATTCAAACGAGACAACTATGGTACAGGCATTTAATCTCCTCCCCAAAAAAAAAACTAAAATCCCCTCAAGCCCCTGCCAAACGAAATTCCTGGATCCGCCACTGTTCCTGGGAAAGAAGAAGTTGAGTCCGCGCTATTTTGGATCAGGTGGTTACCGTACCATGATGGTGGCCGATGCATGACACAGGGTCATTTTGTTCTAACCCCAGTGTTCGGAGAAATTATCGTCATCCGGACTTGGCTGGCATAGGAGAGGACGTGGTGCAGATTGTGTAACAGAGCCATGTGGTAAATCCGTAGCCTCTGTGCAGGGTGAGGGGATGCGGCACTGTTGTGGTGATTCCTCTGTCAGATGGAGACGTGAAACTAGGTAGACCCCTTTCGCGTCTTTCGGAATGGTACGCCTGAATGTGCTGCCTTCGGATTTTGTCCCTTTAGCTTTTTCCATCTCTCTTCCACAAAATAAACGAAACTCCACAAACACACCATCATAGTCATACCGGGGAAGGCAACCCAAAACCTCCTGCAGATCTAATACTCTTTTCCCTTAACAAGGTAATTTCCCACGCCCGGATATGGCATACACTGAGTAAAATTGAACGAGGCACTTGTAATTTTGGTTCTCTCCAATGCAAGACTAGCGTTGCAAGGAGGATGGCTGCTCGATCAACTACCCCGAACTGAGACCTGATTGTTTTAACAGATAGTATGTTCTGCATTTCTCTCTTCAATTGATAGTAGAAGAAAATACACTTCTTTACGGGATAATAACGAAGTGTATGTGGATTCTCAATCATTTACGTTCTTTATTTATTGTGGCAAGAAGGTTTTAAGCAACTACTACAGTCATTGAAAATTTCAATTCTCCTGCATGCGCAATGGGGAAAGGTAAAGCATTTTACGGCATTGAATTTTGACTTGCGTATGAGCGCCGCGGTAGCTGAATGGTTAAGGCGTCAGATTGAAAATCATAAGTCTCCGGTTCGAATCCCTGTCTTGGCGGGAATTCTCATAGGCTCTTAACCCGATCTTAACCTCTAAAAACTTCACCTGTGTAATGCGAAGTACACCTCAAATCTTCCGTGATTCGGATTCCTAGTTAAACTGCAGGTCTCCTTTGCCCGGTAAGATTACCGGCTTATGTTACATAAGGAGGGAAGGAACTGGTCATTCTATCTCCAATACGAGGCTACGTATACCACCTTAGGAAGGGCCCAAAAAAACTTTTGTTTGAGTACCAAGCTTAATGTTTTTTCTTTTACTTGTGTATATCCGTTTTTACTCAACATCAGTGGCAGCTGATACAACACCAAAAAATTCGACAAAACCACTTGCATTGTGGTAAGGCTGGCGTTTTAGGTTACAGTAGCAGAGGAGGTGGTATTCTGTATCTGTAGATTGGGCGTAGATATAGTTAATACATTAAATATCGCTTCTGCTAGTGTTACAACTCGGGTCAGAGGCCGCAGTTTCGCGATGTCCGCCGAGGCGTTGCGACAAGTAGAGTTATTCGCGGTGCAGCGAGCCCTTGGCTTGTGGTCTGCAGTAATGGGCCGTCCATTAGTGCTGCGTATGATCGCCACATTAGGGGCACCCCATGGGGCGGGGCAACAGGTCTCCACTCTGACCGCTGCCCTGCACGCTGCAATACTCAACACACAGTCGCCAGACGAAAGACTACTACATTCGATTTGGTATTGCAACGTTGATTAGTAGGTGACACAGAATCGGAATTACTGCCGAGACTCGATTGCATCCCACCGAGAGTGGTGGGTGAGCGGTAACACAGTGGCCTTGCATTCGGGAGGACGCGGGTTCGAATACCCGTACGGCCATCCCCGTTACTGTTATCCCTGAATCATAGGAATGCTTCTTTCAAAACGTCCCGGCCGAATTTCTTCCCGTTCCTGGCTCCAAGTTTTTTTCCACATCCAGTTACCATTACGTCGACAATCCACAAGCACAAATAAATAAATAATAATAATAAATTGATTGAATCCCTTTTTTTGAGATAGTGAGGTAAGAGAAGTGATATCCCCCTTTCTCGTCCATCTACCAAGTATTTTAGAGAAATATAAAATTTTAACAAAATTCGCACTCATTCATGTAGTAAGTAGAGAATCGGTGTGGCGGATGGATGTCCGGTATGAATATAGTTTCATTTTCCCCAAACATTCGTGCTTAGTTAATGTGACAATTTGCTTGACATTGATAAAAAATACACGGCGAGGGAGAAGGAAATTAAGGAAACTACCATTTCAAGTGTCTTACGCCACCTTGAGACGGTATAGTCCTACTTCAAATAACGACAGATTACTAGTATTGTCCATACTTAACTTCAACAATGACACGAGATTTTCTGCTTGTATAAATATAAGCTACCCTATAAGATGTTATTTTTTGTGTACTATATGATTAGTGATAGAAAATGGTTTCTGTTTCGTACTGTACAAGATGGGTCGATGGAAATATGTAATCCCCTAATGCATTGTTTCTTAACAAGCAGTTCGCAAAGATCAGCAGGTGGTTCGCAGGAAGAAATTTAGACACTGTGCTCGTCCTGTATAAGGCTCTAAGCGAGTAAAAACTGTAAGCCAAACTTTTTAAAAACCACGAATATTTGAACGACCAGGATATGAGGATAGGACAGCATTGTTCCTACAACAAAAGATTCGCTAAATACGTTTCCGGTAAGCATAAAAGGAAGCACCATTCGTTTAATGATTTGTGAGTGTCTCGTAGCAACTGTGAAGTACCCCGTGGTATGGATGGTAACAGAAAACTGCTTTCAGTTCTCGTTTCTTTTATTTTATGCATGTAGGTCTGTGGCGTAGTGCAGCATTGAGGCTACAGTAACATAACTATTCACCTTAATAATGGTTATTAAGAGTCTGGTCAAGAGATAATTTTCTTCAATAGCTCACCAGCAATTTCGTAACTGAGTTTCCATAAGAATTCAAAATATGTTTTAGATTTATTGTGTTAAAATGGTACTACACAATATGCCGCAGAGGTAATTACGATAATATAAACGTAAGTAAACAAAAAACAAAAACAAAAAAAAAAAAATCAGATTCGCATTAGTTAGGGAGCGTCCATATACCACGTAGCTCCATTTTGGCTTCCAGTGAATCCCGCCCCCTCCCTCCACGTAGCCAACGTGTACTTTGCCTGTACCCCTCCCCCCAACCCCCATGTGGCAGGCAGCTTCTTTGGCTATTAGTTCCAGAAAACATTTTGTACTGCTTTCTCTTGTCACACTATCATAAATTACATACTGAAAAAGTTAAATAACGGAAATAAATATTCGCATGCCGTTGTATGTTATGTTTTTCATTTTAACTATGGCAAATTATAACAATGAAAAGCTACGTGGCTTGGCTCTGAACCCCCCCCTCCCCACACGCAGCCCAGCGTAACTTTAAAGCCACCCCCCCCCCTTTCCCAGACAGACTCACGTAGTTTATGGACGCTCCCTTAGTGGTTCGCAGCATTATTTTTATCAGTGTACTGGTCTTCTGATTGAAACAGGTTGAGAAACTCTGCTCTAATGCAATGCTTCGCTGGGATGCTTACCTGCAGGTACCTCATGGCTATCGTGATCATGCGTCCTGTTTTCTGAGGGACAGTCCCCGGCGAGGGTAAAAATGTCCCGCTTTCGCAAGTATATCTATACCTATATCTGTCTATAAAGGTCTAAGACAGGCATGGGCCATTGCTGATCACGTAAGGATTTACTAGCAGCAACCAAAATATGGAAATGTTCGACGAGCTTTCTCTTATTTCCAACTACGTCACAGATCAAAAATCATTAGCTGGAACGCTAAGAATGTTGCTGCGTAAAACCGTAAAGCGGATTTATTTCAACACTTCCGTTCTAACACTCTCAACTTTACTAACTTTCGTACTACTATTGAGTACGTTAAGTGTCTGCCTGCAAGTAACGTACCTGTCGAAAGAGTTCTTTTTTCTCTGATGAATAGAATATGGAAAAGTGACAAAACACAGTTAACTGTCGCAGTATTGAAACCCATTTTGATTTGCAAGACTAACATCAACAAATCATGTAGTGAGCTCCATTCATACTTAAAACTAGACTCGGTATTTTGAAACTGAATTGCTCCGCCGATAATTACAAAACAACTGGCTATTTAGACGTTAGATGTTAGACAATAAGGCCAAGTATCTCAACTAACATGTAATACTTTCTGCTTTTTATAAGTGCTCTTTGTTTTTGAATAAAAACTGGTACAATACGAAAAAAAATTCACAAAATTCATAAGGCGTCCCGCTCTGACGAAAAAGATAAAAATCAGGTTACTCATGGCATTACTTTGCTGGTATGTGATAACGAACAACTTTATTACTGCCAGCCTCGGTAGCGTGGGGGCTAGAGTGCTTGCTCCCGTGCAGAAGGTTGCCGGTTCGAGTCCGGCCGAAGACATGGATGTTTAAGTGTTGTGTGTGTGTGTTTGTGTGTGTGTTAGAAGGGCAAATTTACCCTCCTACCTACTATTCGGGAGGACGGGGGTCAAATCCCATCCGTCCATCCTGACTGGGTTTTTCCGTGGTTTTCCTCAGTCACTCAAGGCGAATGCTGGGATAGTTACCTAAAAGGCCACGGCCGACTTCCATCGCCCTTCCCTCCCCTTTAGGCTAGACGGCTGAAAAGGGTCCTTGAGACCCTTCAGCAGCCCGCCTCTCAGGCCTTACCTGGGAGGAATGAAAATAGTAAAAAAAAAAAAAAAAGAGTTAATGTCATGTGCGTCCTGCAGTGTCCACAGGTAGAAGCTACTACAACGTATTGCAGAAACTGATACACTGAAAGAGTCATGATGACACATTGAGCTGGCTGTATGGTTTCAGTTGCTGGAAGTCATAAAAAAAAAACTTTATTACGGAGCCCCAAAACTACAGGGTGCGGCAAAAAGATCTGACGGTTTTAAAGTACAAACAACATGAAAAATAAAAGTGATACAAAATATTTTATTGCTTATTACAGAAGGGTATTCATGAAAATTAATGACAATAACATCAGAACAACCAATTTCATCCGTTTAAGATGTGAAGATAACGTCCTTTAAATGACGTCCGTCTTTGAACAAGCATTCTTCCAGCCTTGCACTGAAGCTGTTGAACACCTGCTCTAACATTGCACAAGGCAGGCTGGCGATTTCTTGGCGTATGGATTCTTTCAGTTCGTCCAGTGTGCAGGGTTTGTTTGTGTAAACTCTTGCTTTAAGGAGCCCCCACAAGAAAAAAATCACAAACGCTAAGGTCTGGAGAGCGAGCTGGCCATTCAATGTCCCCAAAACGCGAGATCACTCGACCACGAAACATGCTTCTCAAAACGTCCATAACCTCACTGGCTCTATGGGCAGTTGCCCCATCCTGCTGGAACCATATCCTATTGCGCACTAAACGATTTCTCTTAAGTTCAGGGATCATGAAGTTTTTTAGCATCAACAAATAACGTTGCGAATTGACCGTAACGGTTCGACCACCCTCTTCGAAGAATTATGGCCCAATGACACACCTTTTCGTTACACCACACCACACGGTAACCTTAGGACTATGCAGAGGACGTTCATGCAGTTGTTCCGGATTTGTAGCCGACCAATAACCAAAGTTCTGTTTGTTCACATAACCATCCAGATGGAAATGTGCCTCGTCGCTCATCATTAAAAATTTTTCATCCGTCAGCATTGCAATCATCTCTTCTGCAAATGCTTTACGCTTTGCATAGTCATTAGGCTTTAACCGCTGGACAATAGCCATTTTGTACGGGTGGAAGTGCAGATCGAAACGCAAAATTCATCTTTCCGAGCGGTCAGACATGTGCAAAGCAGCAGTTTGTTTACGGGCCGACCTCCGAGGACTGGCTTCCACAGCTTCTCTTACTCGATCGATATTCTCTGGCGTCCTAGATGACCTTGGTCAACCTGTTGACTTCTTTTTTAACGCTGAACTGATAGCTCTGAAGTTGCTCACCCATAGCATAATGGTGTTCCGAGTTGGGACTCTTCCTTTTGGACCCACGTTAAATCGTCTACGGAACAGCCGCTGAACAGCAACGCAGGAATCGCCACTTTTAAAAAACGCCTCGACAACAAATGCACGGTGCTCACCCGACCATTGTTCCATGGCTACTACAAATGTTCACGTGTGGGCTCTGGATTGCGCCTATCCCCAACACCCCCCACCATCTACTCACTCGACAATAGGGCGATGAAAACCGTCAGATCATTTTGCCGCACCCTGTACCTTCAACTAGTGTCGATATTTTTTATTGTGTCTACTCATTTATGGCACTTCAGGATGGTTCTAGACTGCAGTTCATACGTCGATATGAATGCAGTAGCAGTACTCAATTATGACGTCTGTACAGCAAGATTGAGATATTAATGATACCTCTTTTTTTTTTATTCGCTCACATTTGAGATACCGTGAAATGGCCAAGCTGCTCATAATTCAACGATGGACAGCTCGTAAATATTGGAAGTGGCGCGTGATGAGTCGAGTTTACCTCCTCGCGAAGAGGGCCGGGGGCGTAAAAACAGCGCACTGGAGGGCCTTGTCGTGTGTGCGGCGGCGCTGTGGGCCCTTTGTGGCGGCCCAGCGCGTAATTAGGCGTGCTGAGGCCGGCGACAATGAGCGCATTGTAGTCCGCAGCGCGGCCACCACATTGCA
This sequence comes from Vandiemenella viatica, assembly GCA_031002005.1. NCBI lineage: Eukaryota > Metazoa > Arthropoda > Insecta > Orthoptera > Morabidae > Vandiemenella > Vandiemenella viatica. Next base: position 95,416,564 of record JARYHS010013630.1, on the reverse strand, counting down.
TTACAGCGCGACGCACTCGGAAGGCAAATCGAGCTGATTGCCGGGCATTCTCTCAAAATACCCTCACTCAGCACCAAGACGGACAGTGGGACATCGTCTTAGTAGTTCTAACATCACGTGCCAAGTTGGCAGGTGTCAAAATCAATCCATCGAGTTTTAAACTGCGAATACGTATCTACATTTTTTTTTTTAATTTGTTTACGAGAGGACGAATATCTGCCCAAAAAAATGCGTTCTGCACTACGACTACGTGCAGAAAGAACTGTGGTTATTATATGGCAGATTCCGTGGAGTATTTGGGAGTAACAGTACAAAGCAACATGAAGTGGGACATGCATATTCATTTGGTCGTACGTAGAGCTAATTTTAGGCTGCGATTCATAGGTTGAATTTTGAAATATTGACGTGCACAAACAAACGAAACAGTGTACAAAACTCTCGTGCGTGCACATGTGGACTACTATTCCGCCGTTTGCGACCCGTTTCGTAGGGGACTGATTGATTGTATAGAGTAGGGTTCCTCAAACTTATAGCTCCACGTGCCCCACAAAAATTTTCCAGGAAATAGTGAACAGCCTACTTTTTTTTTTTTTTTTTTTTTTTTTCAAATAACGATTTTTATTTTACAAAAGTATTTCAGTCACAAAAGGCAATATGTTATTTATTAATGTGATTAATGGACTTGATTCTTGCAATTTTTTTTACTTATGGCTTTACGCCTCGTCGACGTTGCAGTTATTAGAGGCGGGATGGGACTGGTGACAAGGAACGGGAATGAATTCGACCATCTGCTTTTTGAAGGAAGCGTCCTGGCTTTCGCCTGTAGTGACCTGGGTAAACCATGGAAAACCCAAATCTGGATGCCCGAACGGGCATTCGAACCGGCGTCCTCCAGAATGCGAGGATAGAGCATTAACGACTCACGCACCGCTCGGTTTGTTTCTTGCAGTAGGTTGAGTTTAGGAGCATTTAGGTTTTGTGCGTCTTACACGCAAATCTTGTCACGAACCCCCTACGGCAAACTGGCGAACCCCAGGGGTTCGCGTATCCCACTTTGAGAAACCCTGGTCTAGAAAAAGCATAGAGAGTAGCCGCTCGATTCATGATTGCTTGCCACAGTCCTTACGAAAGCGTCACAGAGTTGATTCGTAGACTGGGTTGGGATACTCTGGTACACAGACGACGTAGGTTTCGTTTTGAATTTGATGTTAAACATGCATATACCCGCTTTCATTCACGAGTGTGATAAAATACTTCGTCCACCAACCTATTTGGGAGTGGGACACAATGACAGTGATAAGATTAGAGAAATAAGATTCCGCACTGATGCTTATATGAATAGTTTCTTCCCTCGTGCTATTCAGGATTGGAATGCACGGAGCAGAGGTTAATTTTGGTGCAAAGTATCCTCCGCCACTCGCAAGCTTGCGAATTGCAGAGCACATATGTAGATCTAGATGTAGATAAAGCCAGTTATAATCTTCTTCCTGTGGTCGCTGTTAAAATATCCCTACTTATCCACTGATAATTACTGTCTCAGATTGTCCCTCCACTTAAATCTAAATTATTATTCTTTTGATTTAATCGTGTTCTTTCCTTATTTCCAACAGGAATGTGCTTCCTCTCTTTATCTGAAGGAAAAAAAGCATACTATACCAGAAATTAATTCTCTTTCTTCAAGAAAAACCACAGATCCTACAATCAGTATTAAACTTTACTATGTGCACTCAATCACACACTTATTACTCGACTTCTAGTTCAAGTTGTAATGCACTCAGCATAACTTTTACAAGAATATATTTTTCCATCGCCGCAGCCAAAACTATTTTTACATAAATCGAGTTCCTCACATTTGAAGTCAAACTATTTGCATAATGCTTTCGTAACTCTTTCATAGCTACTACCAACCTGATCAGTCTTGGTCATGTTAATCTATGCATTTTACCATAATTCGTCTTAATGCACCATCTTCAACAACCAAAGAAGGTTGATGAAGATGGTGGAAGATGTGGAAGAAGGTTGCTCATTGGTACCGAGTTTGTTCCTTGCTACCAAAGATGCTCCCAAGAAGCAATTAGTATTTAATATTCGCAAGGTTAATAACAGTAATAAGATCCTTATTTTTATATTTAAAAGCAAGCTGACGTGACACATGTTCTTTACGAAGTGAATATTAGCGCAGAAAAGGAAGGTGGGGAAAACATACTAATTAATATCTAATGATTTTCTTCTTGAAGTTAGCAACTACGTAGTGATTTTGTTAGTAACAATTATTATTGTGACATACACAGAGTGTTACTTGGGTTTCTTAGTCCTTATCAGTAGGTCTAGCTTCGAATTAAATCATTTTATTGACTTTCCAGTCTTGAGGAGTAGCTGTATAGAGTAAATATGAAATACACTTGGAGACCATAGCCATGAAACAGCCAACTCTCTCATTTATGTCATGTAGTGTTGACAACTTCCTTGGAAAAAATCGATGTTAGGTACAGTCGAAGAATACGCTGACTCGACACTTGGTAGTCCGATACAAACTCCAGATTCCTGAAGTGCACGATCTTAGGGTGAAGTGCCCGAGAGTTGGCATCGGATGGTTGAGAAATAAAAATTGGCAACAGAATAATGTTTCAATGCAAAGGAATACTTTTGTTGCAACAATCGTTTCGTGTGATTATATTAGAACCTGGTTGATGGAGTTTCTTACTGGTTGCGTAATGTCGACTGTTGTACCGGCCTTTCCAAACACGGGAGTATTACCGGGTATAGGGAACCTACACTTTAATGTGAAATTCAAACCAAGGAAGCGTTCTGGTGTTCTTCGCTTCCACAACGCAAGCTTTGATAAAGGTGAAGGTTGAGTTGGGCGTCTTTGATAATCTCAGATGAGACTAGGATTATTATCGGGTACCTGTCGACCTCCTGATACACGTCCTAAAAATTGATCCAAAAGATTGATCAACACTTCTGCTGTAAGTTACATAGAACAAAGCAACCTGCCATCACATTTAGGAAGGAACCCTCCCGATATTGCTCTGAAGATACGTCTATTTTTCTTCTTTGCTTTTACCTCGTGCCACCTCTCTGCGAAACATGTAACTATGTTCTGCATATGATAAGTGTATTGTTTTGTGCAATGTATAATTTATGAGGTGGAGATAAGGGACCGTACCAACAGTGGCCTTGATAGTTGTGCGAGACCTCCTGAAAACCGCAATCCGGAGCGCCGAACTCGAACCTGGACTCATTCAGTGTGTTGGCGCCTCAGGGAGAGCCCATTGATTACGTGAGGTGAAATAAGGCGGGGGGGGGGGGGGGGAGGGGGAGGGTCTTGCGAAATCTCACCAAATCTTACCAAGGTGTAGACAGAAATCTGACGTCATCTTTTTAAGAACAGTAGAGCAAAAAAAAGGTCTACGAACTATTTGCGACAACGATTAGAGGGGGAGGGTTTCAGGGTCTCACCTCCGTTAAAAACCAGGAGAGCTAAGGAAAAAAGGTCTCACGAGGGGGCGTCTCGCCAGATCTCACGAAGTCTCACCTGAAAGGGGGAGAGGGTCCGGATCTCCAAAAAAAAAAAAAAAAAAAAAAAAAAAAAAAAAAAAAAAAAAAACTCACGTAATTAATGGACGTCCCTTAACGTTCGCAGCCACACTGGCGATTTACTTTGAACAGATGTCTGTTATCTGCGAAAGAACAGAAATCGGAATGTCCCGAAGCGAGATGGGTACTCCCCCGCTCGCAACCAACAAATAAATGAGATCATTCAGCGAAGAAAAACGTGTCACCGAGACGTTTTATGTATGGTTTTAAAAGTCCTACGCATTGCTGCTTCTTCTTGTTCTGTTCGCCCAAAATTCAATGCCACCAACTTTTTTCTAAGTACTACAGTTCGCGACCGAGCGTGGTGGGTGAGCGGTTAACGTTCTGGCCTCACATTCGGGAGGACGCGGATTCGAATTCGAGTACGGGCATCCAGATTGTGGTTTTCCATGGTTTCTCCAAATCACTCCAGGTGAATGCCGCGATGCTTCCTTCAAAAGGCAATGGCCAAATTCCTTTCCGTTGCAGTCCCATCCCGCCTCTAATGACCTCGACGTCGACGAGGCTTAAAGCCGTAAGTAAAAAAAAAAAAAAAAAAAAAAAAAAAAAAAAAAAAAAAAAAAAACTACTCTTCGTAAGTTGATTTGAACTAACTGCTACTAACACATAAGCATTTAATTTTTTCCAACATTTTAATAACACATCTTTGCTCAAAGAATTCTGTCATTACTGTGAAATTATCAAATTACTCCAAAAGAAAAAATACCTTAATATTTTTAGAAGTATCATAAGAGTACCTGTCACATATATTTTCGTGTTTATTATATTCTTTGCGGCTTTCTCTTAATTATTTAATAACGATGCAGTTAGCTAATTACTAGCTTCGAAAATTATTATTGTTTCACTCCTTTTCCGAATTATATGTTGCATGAGCTATCAACCGGCAGATATCTTCTTGTTTAGGAAACTACCACTGCATTGCTGCCTAGTTTTACAAGTAACAAAAATCTTTCACAATGGTTGATTTGTAAAATTATATTCTTATGACTTTTGTGCTATCTAAGTAATTAGTGAAATTTTATTATGATACTTGAATTATTTTTTTTTAAAATGTTTATTTGGCGACGATTTTTCAGTGTGTTTTCTGGGAGGGACGAGATACGTTAGATGTGTTTGTTCATTGTTTCTAAGTGAAAGATGTAAATAACAAAGAGAAGAGAAAGTTGTTTGTATATCGTCAGTGAGAGAGGAGACAGACAACAGGTAAATTAAAATTGATTCCTACAAAGTTAATTTGTGATGGTTAAAGTAACCTTGAAGACCACTATATTCTGTCGAAGTACAATGTTAGAAGGGGGTAATAGAAAATTACAAAGATACTACAAAAATAAATGTCCATGTCAATAAGTCTATTAGTCCGCTCCTGCTTGAGGATAATGATAAATGATACTAAATTAATACAAACTGGAAAAAGAAGAATTTTTTTATTAGTTAAAAGAACCAAAAAAAAACTATTATCTTTCTTGTGCGTTAAGAGTGTAGAAGATTTTACCTTTGAAAAGCGCTTGAAGTATTAAAATATAACGCTGATGCGCTTCTGTTGTCTCTCTAATATGGCCGACACATGAGGCATTTTTTATTTACTGAATGTGCAGAAAGGAGTTTCGTGGCCACGGCAACGACAGATCTTCCAATAATAATAACAAAGCGTTACAAGCTATTGTCATTTAGTGACGACATTATATTCTTTCTTGTGTTTGTAGTTCCAGATACGGAACTTTACTTGATTAAATTAAACATCGCGAATTTCTTATCTAATTAGTGGGCTTTACGGGAAGAAACGATATTTGGGATATATAGTTACACATGGGGAATCTCGCTCAAACTATTGCCAGAGGAACGCGTAGAGGAAAACAAAAGCAGAGGGTACGCCAAAGATGATGTATTCAGTTTGAAAAGAAATCAACATAGCTCAAAGAATAAATTCGGGAGGACGTGCGTTCGAACCCCTGTCCAACCATCCAGATTTCGGTTTTCCATAGTTTCCCGAAATCAAGCCAGGTGAATGCCGAGATGGTTCTTTCAAAAGACTATTCCCGAAATCACTCTCGTTCCTTGCCCCGAGTCGTTTCCCACCTCTAATGATCTGGATGTCGACGAGATACATACCACAAAAAATAAAGAGTGTATTCCACATAGGAAAAGAAATAATTGGAGTTTATTTACAGATTTATATACAGTACGATACGTTCAATTATGCTTTCAGATAAATAAACACCTAGATCATTCTCAATACTAGAGCACAATCTTCTAAAGGCCACTTTAAATTGTTGTCGTCTCCTTTCCGCCCTCTTAGAAAATAAATGAAATCGCGCCCACAGTTCTATAGCGGTAAATTCAGTCACGGCGTGTGTCTGCGTCTCAATCACCCAGCTGTTCCCAGTCGCGCTCTTGTCTCAAACGCTGATGGAGTGTAAATGCGATCCCCGGTGGTTCTGTGAGCGCGTATTCCCAGAAGTCTTCCTTTTTGTCGATATCAACAGTACTTTTCACTTTCTGCCTTGGCTTATTTCGGTTTGGATCGCGCCTCCGCGGTGTCTGTCTGGATGCCGTATCCCACGGGAACATCAGTCCCAAGTCCCGGATACGCAGTGTGTTTTGGTATCTATTTTATACCCATCGCCGTCTGTTTCTTTTCTCCTGAAGAGATAGTGGAAACGAAAAATAAATTTAAAAAATGCAGCAATCAGTACTTAGTTTTGGTCCTGGCTTTGTTGTTACTGAGGAATAAAATTGATTCAATAATTATGTCCAGTTTTGAGAAAATTTTGTTCATACTTCGACGCTGATCATTGGGTGTGTATCTTGATAACTGGGTTACCGCGAATCATTCTGAAATCGTTATGAGAAAAGTAATACGGCAATTACCTTGTAGTGGCCATACCTGACGTCCATATATTAACAATTCTAAATATAAAATAGTGTATTTACTTACTGTATTACTAATTATAAATGTCCAATAGTCATCCTGTTTCAAAGGTATCTCTTAAGGTAAGGAGAATCTGATTGATTTAGAGTTCAGGAAATGGAATAATTACGAAAAATGACTAAACCAAGAAGAGAAAGTCTAGGTTGGCGTAAAAATACGGCGGCAGCTTGGATGAATATGCAGAAGTTATAAAAAAAATTAGCTGGACTGTAAATGTAAAAATCTGTTGAATTGTGTAAAATTTATTACGGTGGCGGACTAATAAGTCACGCGCAAGTTGAAAGTTGTAATTAGTTTGTCATAAAGTATGGAAAGTTGTGTTTCGTTTAACTAGTAAAGTTATTGATGAAAATGTGATCGACAAGTAATTGGAAATAAAAGAGTAAACAGCAAGGCAAAGTAGTATAAACATTTTCTTCCAGATTTTATAAAAGGAAGAAATGATGAGTTAAAAAGAATGCATCTCGAAAGCCAACATCATATATCCATTAACAAAGGGAGGGCGGCAATTGTAAAATTTAAACTCGATTCATACCGAGTGTAATAAAAGCTCATGGTCAGTGGTGAGATGTGGCAAAGCAGTAACATGCGCTTCTTCTCCGTTGTGGAGAAAATCGACACTGAAATATTCAGTTGCGTGCAAATACTTCCTGTGTTAGTGAGATTTGAAGGGGTGCGTGGCGCAGCGAGCAAGCTGTCTGCTTCATAAGCCCGTCTTCATCGGGTCGAATCTCGATGCTGGCAGCATTCCCCCCTCCCCCCAAACACAACAATGCGTCTTTCACCTGTTGTTTGCAAACTTCACTGTATATCGATAGAATCTTGTTAAATCACCTCATTTTCATGTGGAGGACCCGTATCATTCTCAGATTTTTCCGCCTCAATTTTTTAAAAGGGTAAAACAAAACTCTCACGCACACACTGATTTTCGACGCTGTTATAAGTTGTGCCAGGGACCGCTTCTACCTGTTATACGGCGTCTCGTTTCGACTCTCCCGTCCCTTTGTACGAGAATGAGCATCTGTTATTCAACTGTAAACCTCGAATAACGGTATACGTATTTGATACCCTCCGCAGCAAGTATTTCTATTTTTGAAATATAACTTTGTTTTCAAACAACGTAATGAAATTCTAAAGAGTCGGTATTTCCGCAACAAGCGGCGTTTAAAAAAACTTTTTATTTCCATAATTCTTGAAACTGCCGCAAATTATGTGCATGCACATTTGAATAAATAATTAAAAAAGTTGCCAGCAACGAGATTCCATCAGGCGACGACAGGTTTGTGAAGTAGAGAGCTTCTGGTTGCGCCACTTGATATCGCTTTTACGTAGAAAGTATTTGAACGCAACAGAATATTTGAATGCCGATTTTCTCGTTGACGGAGAAGAAGCGTATGTCACTAGTGTGCCTCATAAAACCTCTAGCCATGAGGTTTTATTACACACAGGAAGAATCGAATCTGAATTTTACAATTGGTGGCTTCCCCTTGTAACTCTAAAAGGAGAAGGAAGGTGGTTTCGTCCTGGCTGGAAACGATCAAAAAGACGTATTAAGGCAAAAGTAGTTAATAACAATTAGTTTACGACACAGTCATCGACAGAAAATGCTTGGTAGTTGCGTATAGAAGTGGAGACAGACCTTGCTGTGTTGTATCCCGTGTCGAGGTCAGGACGGTAGCTCACAATCTCCCTCAAAGGTAATATTTGCTTCACATCTGATCCATTAGTACATGTCTTGACGGTTCCCTACATCCTTTAATTATTCGATTACCATCATTGGTGACAACCTAGTGCTCGACCATAGAGCTGCAAGAATTATGCTGATAGTGTGATATCAAGACTATTCTGGATCGACCTTCAACTGCATTCGGATAGTAACGCCGCTGCCTGCATCGAGGTGTCTGCAATAGCTGTTGAAGCAAACCTTCGCTGATGTATCTCTGAAATGAAGCGCGTGCAGAGAACGTCGGCTCTGTAGAGGTGATGAAGTTATGTTTAACTCAGTTCAGAGGAGTCAAGGACACAGAGAACCACGTTAAAGCCAAAACTCGATGCTCGCTGAATTCCTTTCTTTTGTAGTACTGAAAGGGTGTAGACGTGACGGTGCGGTGGCGAAGAGATTCCCGGCAAAATGAGAAAGAGTGAATGGTCAGGGGAAAGAGCTGCCAAAGTGGCAGACTACGCACAACGAGATGGAGTTTAATTAACGGAACGCCCAAGCGACAGGTGGCGAGCCGGCCGCTAAACGGAGCTCGACGGCGCGGCGGCCCCGCCAAGAGTGGAAGATTGTTACGAACAGGCTGGACGGCCGAGCGCAGCGGCTATAAAAAAAACGCACGCCTCGTTTTTACTGCAGCTCGCGGCGCGGCGGCCAAGGCCGGCTCACCAGACGGCCGCACTTCAGCCCGCCCTCGGCACACACGGCATGTCTCACAACCAAACTTCTCATCTCACCATCGTCAGCAGGTTCCATCACTAGATGATGTGGCCTCTGAGGCCCTCTTCACACTGCGCAATCCAGAAGCGACGTGAGTATCGTCAATTTGAGTTGCCTGCGAGTACGATATTGAGGATACTGTGAAGTGATACAGTCTCCTGTCTGGCTCTGGTGACCGTCGTTCTAATAAACATCCCTGCTGTGACAAAAAATTTCCTCGGGTGTTCTGCAGGATCAGTTCTCCCATGTGCGACGTTTCAACAACAGTCTTTTCTCTCCATCAAGCGAAAATGTCGTAGTTGATACTGTTGTCGAAACGTCGTACATGAGAGAACTGATCCTGCAGGATACCCGAGAAGAATTTTTGTCATCCGTACGCCGGGAAGATTCAGTTCTCACATCTCTGCTGTGGATTCTAATAGAGTTTTGCATCATTTCAAGTGATGATGTCACTGTTGCCTATTCTTACTACAACTATTGTAGAAAAAGAATAATCCGAAGAATGTGCTACCATCCTTAAATCATACATACAAGAGAAAAGAGAGGGAAAATGTAATATGGAGTAAATAAACAAATTTAAGAAAAGTTATCGATCAATTAAGAAAATTTGAAGTTAATACTAATGAAAAATAAATAAACCTGCAAGATTTTTTTTACGTGGTGTTAATTAATTAAATAGTCACCGCACCAGCCCAACAAGAATTGATACTTACTACGGAAGAAAAAATTCTCACACAATACGTAATTATAACTTCCTGAATTTCTTTATCAAATGATAGGTTGCAACTGTACAAATGTTGATCCACAATAATAAATTTAAGTTCTGTTTTTATTAAACTGTTCGCTGATCTTCTCACATATACACCTGACTGATTACTACAAAAATGCTTGCTGTTGATTTTAATGTTTAAACTAACTATGTGATGAAGACTGATTGTTCCCTCCACACCTTGAAGTGAATAACGTTGCGGTACCCCCCGACAATGAATACAAGTAACACTATAGCAAAAACTTACAAATACTCGATTAAAGCCAAATATTTATTAAAACCCGTTTGAAATAATTTTAAATGATACATAAAATTACTAAATACTAATTGCACGTACTCTTTTTGCAAAAAAAGCTTTTAACAATGTCAATAAAAGCAAAATGTTTATCGTTGGCAGAGATGTTTATGAGATTATGGTGGATACAATGGAGTAATGAAGTGCAATGCTTTTTTTCTTCTTCTCAGGACATTATGAATCGTTGATATTGAGGCATCAAAGGAGTACTGGGAATTTGGCAAAAGCCTTTTGAAGGAACCATCCCGGCATACGTTAAAAAATTGAAATCGGGATGTCCAGGTGGGGAATCGAATCTGCATCCTCCAGACTGCCAGACCCGTGCATTGCCACTCAACGAGCAGGCGGAGGTTAAGCGTCATATGGTTCTCTGATGATAATTTCCTCTTAGTTCAACTATTAAGGTAGTAGATTTACCGAATACTTAGAACAAATTATTACATGAAAAAATGGCATTATTTAATTTGTTTTCATGGTGAGCAGTGGAATAAAAGAAAACAATTATAACATTAATGCATAAGAGAGGCAAGGAAATGGAGATATATTAAGAAGTAATTACATCTGATTGGGCGGAGACATCCAGGGATTAAGCAGCTAGATACGAATTCCCGTGTGAGTGACTGGAGTTTTGGTATGTTAGAAATAGATTGGAAAGCTTATGTGCCACAGGCGGAAATGACAGAAAGTTCAGGTTAAAGTAGCAGAATATAAATTAGTCAATTAAGAGGTGTTGAAACAAATTCTTTGCATACCACTTTTGTTGAGCCTTGGCTTTGTAGTCGCCGGGCCTACAGCTGACGGAAAGGTACCAAACACTGATTGCGTCATCCACGGTACATTTCAACTATACGCAAAAAAAGGACATATTTTAACGACTGATTTTAGTACTAACGTATAACAAAACCAATATTTTGCTTAATAACCTGGGAGGTGCATTAATTACGCGAGATGTTTTTTTAGCTCTACCATCCTTCAATCCTATTTCACCCCACGTCATTAACGGACGCTCCCCAAGTATTAATTCCTGATTCCTCAGCAACAGGATTTTATTCGCTTTCTTTTCACTTCTCCCAGGTTATACTCAACCTATGACAGACAATTTATACGATGGATCACGAGGCTCGAAATACAAACGTTTATGACAGGTTAATTTTAAAACCGGTAGGTGTATTTGCTGCGTTCAGAAATCGTATTTTTGGAAAGATTCCGGTTTAAAGTCAGATGCTTCATTGTGGGGTTTACGGCTCCTGTATTGTAGTTTTGCCGACTGTATCACCCCGTTACCTTTGTGTTGTCTTTCATCTTAAGAATCTATAATGGAAGATTGTTTTTAAAAAAGTAATTGCTTGTAGGCCTATAACATAAAATCACTCGACTTTGTTAGAATGCTTTATTTATTTTAGCTCAGTAGATTCAAATCAATTCTTTCTACACAGTGCTTGCTTTTAACAGCACAGATTTTTTATTCATTTATATCTACTCAATGAATTTTATTGTAAACTATTTTTGTTTTTAAATTTACAAATTCAATGTAACTTTTACATCACGTAATTGTACTTTACACAAGTATATGTATTAATTGCATTAATAATTCGGCACCTGTTCATCACTTTTCAACTCCCGACTTCTTCCAAATAAAATACTACAGCAACGACTCTCTCTCTTTGATCCACAAATTGTTTAAACATTTCGTACTCGCCAGAGGTTTTCTTTTCCACCGACTTCAACCACAGATTGTATTAGAGTGCTCCGTACTTAAGTAATTGTAACATTTTCATTACTGACTGTCTACGACTGTCTGGTTTACTGTGTTATATTAATGGAGGGCAGTTCTTCTTACCAAATGCTTTGGAGTTTGAGATTTTGAAGTCTTGTTAATATCCTCAAACCAAAAAATTCCTTATCCTTTAAATGTCAAGAAAGTCAGGTATATTTAACTAAGCTTTCTCATATGTTTTACAATGTGCCAAACAAACTGAATATTTTAAAAGCCTTAAAGAAACATTTAATGGGGAGTCGTTGTTCAAATATCCTCGCATTCTGTCATGCAATAAGCGTATTTAATAGAATTTGACAAGCGGTAAAATTATTGCAAAACCTACCCCAACCATATTGCTATAACCATTAATATGATTCTTCAGAATACTTAACTGTTTTTACCATAATTCCTTCAGCCTCTTTCCACATACACAAAGAGAAAGGGTCCATTACGATAAAGAGCATACAAAGTGCGATACAAAATATCAGCCGTGGTGGTGTTATATGCTTTCAATATTTACAAGAATGTAAAACAATTACTTCATTTTTTGGCAGGTACTTTTACGAGTACATGTGCGTGCTAGCGTCTCGCGCCGCCTGAATGGCAATAAAGAAATGGTTACTTTCTGTATCGAAATCGACGCGAAATGAGGTAACACTCGACGTCGTATTGGACTATCGGCCGCCGTGGGTTTGAAAGGAACGCCATAAACTCGGCGAAAGTTATTTTCGGAGGCCATTGTGATGCAAATTTTATGTCGGTGTGTCCAGGAGAGACACGGCTCTCGGCGAGGCACTTGACGTGTTGTTTGTTCGACCAATGGAGACCGCTGGGGTTAAAATCCGTAAACAAATCCAGACTTAGTTCACGCGACGCACAAAACGTTGTCACCCACATGTGCAGTTCAGCTCAATTTGAGTAATCATATTGTTAGAACGTCTTGTAGTAACATTAACGCATTCAATGCTAGTTTCGCTTTTCCTGCCTATACCAAATTCATTTGAGGTATTAGTATGGGGTAAGCGGGGTGAAAACGATTTTTTTTCTTGGGCTTTACGCCTCATCGACGGCGTGATCATTAAAGGCGGGATGGGATGGGGGACAAGAAAGGGGAAGGAATTCGGCAATGGCATTTTGAAGGAAGCATCCCGGCATTCGTCTGGAGTGATTTGGGGAAACCATGGAAAACCCCAATCTGGATGCCCGTACGGGGATTCGAGCCCGCATCCTCCCGAATGTGAGGCCAGAACGTTAACCGTTCACCCATCTCAGTGTGAAAATTATATTTATAATGCTGATGAAACGACGGTGATGGTACTAAGCATCAAATTGGAATTTCGCAATTAATAGCATAAACGTTTCGTTATATCAGACGATTTCAATAGCTGTATAGTTACAAGAAGAGACAGGAAAAGGGTCATGCACATTCTTTCAGTAACTAAAGTGACAGACATCTTAAAAAGAGTCATGACCCAAAAATGGTAATGGGCTGGTCGTATTGCTCGCAAAAGAGATGAAAGATGGACTACGGCAGTACTGGATTGGATACCAAGGAACCTGAAAAGAGATAGAGGAAGACCCCCGGATCGCTGGGATAAGGATATACGTCGAGTTACAGGCGTGAACTGGAAGAGGGTGGCTGAAGATCGATCAGCCTGGTATGTAGAATTAAATTCTAATATATAGCTCATTAGACTTAAAGAGGCTACATCATGAAATAAGGATTGATATAGCTGCAATAATAATAATAATAATAATAATAGGTAATATTATGGAGTGTACATTATCATAAAGCAATTAAAGCTCCTGAAGTGGGGGAAGGCGCCGGGTCCTGATGGTATTTCAGTAAGATTATTTTCGGTATGCGCGGAAGAAATAGAACCATTTCTATCAGATATATTTCGTAAATCTTTAGAAGAAAGAAAAGTACCTGCTGACCGGAAAATAGCGCAGGTGATTCCCGTTTTCAAGAAAGGTGATCGGAGAGATCCTAGGAATTATCGACCCATATCTCTAACATCTGTCTGCAGTAGAATTCCGGAGCATGTCATATGCTCTAACGTTATGAAGTTTCTGGATGAAAACGAGTTACTTACAGCAAACCAACACGGATTTCGTAAGAACCGTTCGTGTGAAACGCAACTCGCTCTATTTTCGCATGGCGTAATGAAGGTTATCGATGCAGGATCACAAGTTGATGCTATTTTCTTGGATTTCCAGAAGGCTTTTGAC
>JARYHS010013630.1:94887664-95401543 GCA_031002005.1 Vandiemenella viatica | reverse complement strand
CGGAACACATCTCGCGCACTGTTTTAGATTCTGCCGTAAAGTTTCGCATAATTGGCGACAGCTATACGCCCCAGTCGGCTAAAATTTTGAAGCGTGAACCTAATTTATATGCGGAGGAACTGTGACATTCATAAAAAAAAAAACTTTGGTTTCGATACATCTTCAGTTTGCTACTATTTTTAGCATTTCCATCTATCGTGTTATATGAGATTTCACACGACAGGTAGCAGTCATTATAGTTCTCAAAGTAGACTAATATATATATATATATATATATTCTCTTTAGATTTCAGCACATTTTATAATTTTCTGTGCCTGCGATTTCATTCACATCGTATCTAAAACTTCTGCTGTTAATTCACTAAAAAAGCTACCAAACACGTGGTGGCTAACGAAGAAATAGCAGTCTTCTTTTTTCGACTTTGAAGGCGCTCCTCCTTTCCTTCTGAATTTAGTTTATGCGTAAATGTTTCAAACGGATTTTTGCGAGTCATTTGCTACTACCTCCCCTTGAAACGGTCTCTACTTCCGAAAAATTTATTGCTGTGCATAGAACACAGGCATATTTGAGAACTGTCCAGAAAGTATTTCAGTAAACAATGTTTAGAATGGCACTGTAAGAACAAATTGCTTTTTCAGATTTTTGTGTGTAAACTATTGTATTATATCCCTGGTAGTACCCAACGCACCATCAGCCACAATAAATGCCAATATCGCTAACTGCTTGGGAGTGTGTAAATTATTTTTGTATTTCTGACAATAATACAATTACAAGGTAAAAACAGCTACCGGTACTTTTTGCATAGAATTTATAATGATTACTGTGGAAACCAATTAATACGTGTGATATATAAATAATCATTGTGCTAAATTGCTCTAAAAAAAACCCAGCGTTTTCCTGGGAGACTATGCATCCTATCGGAATATAATGTATCCTATATTTTAACCTGCGACGTAAACCATCACAGAGTGTTCGTTTCGTTCAAATCTTGTCTTCAGTTTTGCGTGATGTCTCCACAGGCAGACAAAAATTCCAAAATTTACGACTTTGGCATCTGTATCGTCGGGAGCCACACAGCGTATCGTGATAAACAATATACCATACGTTAAGCGATGACTTAGGCTCTCACTATGTGTTGTCTCATCGAAATTCTTAAGTTAGCTTTTCTTGATGCGTTCCACAATTAACGGTTTTGGCTTTGAACTACGTAACTTAGCGAGACATAAGGTATCCTACATGTTAACCGCAGCATAATATAACAATATGTGAAGTATCACTGAAATCCGTTTGTTAATATTTCCATGAGGCGTGCCGGAGAAATAACAAAAATCTGACATTTATGTTTTTCGGGTCTTTACCACGGGTACCATGTAAATTATTGGCATAAAATGTATTTTATATTTTAAACAATAATAAAATGTGTAGTTCTGTTCAAATACGTTAATTACATTTTGCGTGATGCATGTAGAAATACAAAACAAATTCCAAAATTAATGGCTTTGGCCTTCAGCTACGTAGGTTACAGTATCTTATATGTTAACATCTGATTTCAGCTTTTATTGTGTGTGGTTTCGTAGAATTTAGTTCATAAGTTTTAGCATAAGCGTAACAAACGTACACTGATCAGTCAAAACATTTTGACCACTTACTTACTAGCATATTGGTGTACCTTTCGAACGCAATAGAGCTGCGATTTAGTGTAGCATGGATTCTACAAGTCCTTGGTAGGATTCCAGAGGCATCTCTCACCAGATTTCAGGGTACGAAAATACCTTAAATTACGGTCCAGCGGTTTGTGGACTGGCACCTGGGAACGAGCATCTCGGGAATGGAGAGGCTGGTCAGTTGTCCGCGTGCTACTGCAGCGAGCATCTATGGAAAGTGTTTGAAGGACGGTGAAACCACGAGTAGGCGACAATGTGATGGACACCCACACCACATCACAGAACGTGGAGGTCGGAGGCTTGCCCGCTCTGTAACGTAGGATAGGGGGTGATCTGTGGCAGATCTGACGGAAGGGCACAATTCTGGTGCTTCCAGAAGTGTTTCAGAGCACAAGAATCTCGATTGTGCCACAGATCATCCACTATCCTGCTTGACGGAACGGGCAATTCTCCGACCCCCACGTTCTGTGATGTGGTATGGGTATCCACCACATTTTCGCCTTCTCGTGGTTTCACAGTTTTTCAAACACTTTCCATAGATGCTCACTACCGTAGCACGCGAACAGCTGATCAGCCTATCCGTTTCCGAGATGCTCGTTCCCAGTATCCGCGGTCACAAACCGCTGGCCCGTAAATTAAGGGAATTTTGTGACCTGTGGGTAGAAATCTGGTGTCAGATACAGCTGGAAACCTACCAAGGATTTGTAAAATCCATGCTATGCCGAATCGCTGCTGTATTGGGTTCGGAAGGTATGCTAGTAAGTAGGTGGTCATAACGTTTTGGCTGAAAAGTGGAAGTACCTATTGAACAACGCTACGAACTTCGTATCTCTCGCAGGCATTTTCAAAATATTTTTTAATAAATAGTTCTATAGAATGACATTAGATTTTTAATACAAAATGCTAAATCGTTTCGAGAAGACATGTATTTGTTTAGGCGAGTATACTCGAGTCTGACGTATTTAATCTGCTACAAACGCTAAAAATAATTAATCAACTGTGCAGTGATTATGCTTGCAGTATTCTACTATCCGGTAGCTAAAATATTTGGTTTGAGATGGTAGCGATGGGTACATTGTTTCATTTTGGAGAATCGTTTAGACTAGATTCATTACTTGATGGGGACCGATTCTTTTAAACTGTTCTCCTATTCTTTTCGCATTGTATTTTGAAGATCGAATATTGATAACTGATGGGGAGGATTTTACTAACTAATGATGGAATTTGTATTTAGTGATTAATGTGTAATTTATTTTATTATTTAAACAAATCAGAATAAATTCACAGTAAAAATGATGCAACTTACAAAACAAGATCACACCAATTTACTATTCCAAAAATCATTTTGCGTTAATTTTTGTGATGTGAACCGATTTCGTTTTCCGGCTTTTAAAAGAAAAAAAAATATCCTTTTACACATAACAGATGTTGCTGAAACGCATAGTATTTTCAGTAGTAATTTGGAAATATTCTCTTTCTTTCATCCAACCGCAGAAGAGGGTCCAAGTTTCTCGGTAGAAGAGGTTCGGCTAAATATTTCTCCATCTCTATAATAGCCGAAGCCTCGGAATCTGGAATTTGAGGTCCCTGAAGTCGGCAACTTGCTGTTGGTGGCGTTTCAGGTAAACATGCTTCACCTTCAGACTCCTCGAAGTCAAGGTCTGGTTGTGCCCTAAAATATAATAACATAGTTAGTCCGTTTACCTTTGTCATAATGGTTTTATAAGGTTCCTGGAAATGACTAACCTCCACTTATCCTAGTTTCTTGAACCTTGGGTCCAAGATAATGGACTAGCCAACCAGTTCAACGGATTCTGTTCCGCCGAATCATTTTGTCAAGTCGTCGAACAAACTCTCGTCCAATTTCCGAACCCCTCACAAGAGTTGCTTATTTTCGAAATGTAATTTTCCTCTTTTTTTCAGGCCACGATCCAATATGCTTATCTTTGAGAGGTTCGCCGTTTTTGAAGCAGAGACATCCACTGCCACTTCAAAAAATACTCCAAACATATTAACGACCTGCTTAATAATTTCCAAGCCAGGATCTGAAAATGTTACATTAGAATTGACAAGCGATAATGCTGCAATTATAGTCTCTTCAAGGGTTAAAAATCTGTCGAACATTATGTTTGTGGAGTTCCACCCAGTGAGAACGTCCTGCTTCGATTTTAAGGTAGTAATACCCATAATTTCTTACATATCTCAAGACTATCATATTTTAAAATGGAGAAGCTGTGTCGTAGTAATGGTCACCAAAACTGTCACAACCCCAGGTTAAATTTGCGGTTTAATAGAGCCAGACGGATTTGCCTGCGTTCAGTATTCGGTGACGAAGCTATAAATTTAAATATTGTTTTGCGAGATAAGTCTAATCGTGCGAAGTTATGCGCTATTTAAAGTAAGACCTTCAGGTCCCAAGTTTCTTTAATAACAGTTTTCGTTGAACAGGTTTGAACAGGTATGCCGCTATCCATAATTCTTTCTGTGGGGGGTGGGGGTATGGGGAGGACACGAAAGCGTCCCCCGGAACGCGTTTGTTTTTCAGACTAAAGGACCATTAATCACTTCGCGATAGCTAATGAATTGCTGGCCGTGAAAGTTTACACCGGGAGTTAAACGGCTTGTGTTCAATGGACATCCTGGGCGAAACTTCAACCTGTGAAAGGATAAATTATTTAAAAGCTGTTGCGTGAACCATTAATTTTCATTCTTGATTAATTTTTCTAGCAAAGTAAATTACGTTAAAGCGTCCTTTGATCATTATTGTGATGTATTTCAGCACCTGACGGTAGTAATGCATATTAATGAGATAATGTTATTAGAGGAAAACACTCGAAATTAGCAACCCCAACACAACCCTCTCCGCTCTTATCACAAACTGAATATTTTGCGAAGACAATAAAACCTAATTCGGTTCATTATAAATTCAGAGGGTGCGAGCATTGAGGGTCAGCAGTGAGTAATGAGATTAGGCCCACCCTGCTGCGGTTTGTCGACACGCTAGTCTGTTCCACTCCACGGCCTCCCACCTCGCAAGCACCCAACCGCAGCCCCAAACAAATTGCTTATCTGCAAATCACCTCTAAGTTATTCGGGTGAGAAGCGGGGAAAATAGGAACCAACATTCTTAGCGCATAGATATAAAATTATTTTAGCTAGGTAATCAAAAGTTCGAGACAGTTACAAGGTGTATGACGCCACTTGTTATTGTTCCTGCAGACTGAAGTAATATCTGCAGCCAGCAGTTTTTTTGTTTGTTTTAAGAACGAGCTATTCAGAAGACTGTAATAAATATAGCCATATATCTTCAAATCGTGCAAGATGTTTTCATAAATTTTAGTCTTTTGTTGTGTTATGCAGCGCAAAGTTTCCACACACACACACACACACACACACACATATGTATCATATATATCAAGTAAATTTCGCTGTTTGGGTTATCTTGAAATCTAGAAACATTTTTAGTAGCTTTATTCATTTTTAGGGTAAGGTAGTTAGGGCTGCTACTTATTTAAGCTCTTAGGGAAGTCTCTGGTCTTTCATCTATAGAAAATACGTTAAATATGCCGCCTTCCAGGTTTGAGTTATGTCTACCCTGTCTCCACTACTGTACCTAATGGCACTTTGTATGTGTGCTGTCGTTTGAGTTCATATGTGCCGACAGTAAGAAATCGGTCTTGAAGATCTCGAATTTCTCCAATTCGTCTGATTAACTTTCCTGTTTTGTAGACGGAATACATACGACGAGACGAGGCTCTGTGATTCCCGTTCTGTAATGTGCGTTTAGTACTGTAGTTTAATTCCACATCATGCCCCAGACTTCGCACCCGTATAGCAGTGCTGGTAAGAATGAGATCTTCTAGATTTTCAGTTTTGTTTATCTGGTGAAAATGGGACATAAGTACAGAAAGACTTCAAGCCCTTTTCTTCTGTGATGCAAAATGTGCTGCCGAAAACGAAGCTTATTGCGCCGGCCTCGGTAGCGTAGGGGCTAGAGTGCTACCGAAGGTCACCGATTCGAGTCCGGCCGAGGGCATGGGTATTTAGTGTTGTGTCTGTGAATGTCTTGTCCATGTTGTAGTGTCTTTGTGTCAATACTTGATAGCAACAAATCACATTGAGCTGGCTGTATGGCCCAGTAGCCGAATGCCATTAAAAAAAAAAAAGCTTATTGTCAAATAGGACCGATAAGTATCTATACGTGACACTACAACTGAAGACTTAATTAAAAGAAAATTTTGTGTTAATATCGGCCTTATGTTTGTAAAATATGTCAGCGTTTATTTTTATTTTGCGCTCTGTGTTCCAAATATGTGCTTCGAACAATACCCTATATAGGCCAAATCATTTTACGTTCACGTTGTGCCTTTTGCTAGTGGTGCTAAGGGTTGTGTCGTCAACGTATTTCACGACATGAACTTTTAAAAAAAAAAAATAATAATAATAATAAAAAATGAAGTGATGATGAAGTGACAACAGGCTGAGTCACAGAGAAGAGAAATATTTTATGAAACAGTCCAGCAATACATACCAATTGGACAGTGGTTTGAGAAGAGTGCATGTTCCAAAGAAATTGCGACAGCTATAGTGCCTGAGAAGAAATCACGGGCGCCCAAACATTGCCGATAATCCACTCCGGCAGTGCGACCGCATTGAAGAAGGAACACCAGACGACCTATTCTTTGGCTGTGACAAATAGGAGTATACTGCCGTTGGAGACACTCTGATAAAGGATAGCAGGATGCAAAAGATTTAAATCAATTTAATTGTTTTTTTTTACCTGCTTAACGTCTCTTAACAGCGAGGTCTTTAGAGACGGGAAAGGATGGGGGACAAGGAATGGGAAGGAATTCGGCCATGGCCTCTTGAAGGAAACATCCCGGCATTTGCCTGTAGTGATTTGGAAAACCATGGAACACCCAAATCTGGATGCCCGGACGGGGATTCGAACCGCCGTCCTCCCGAATGCGAGGCCAGAACGCTAACCGTTACACCACGAAATTCGGTAAATTTAATTGCAATGGAGCACATGCTACGGTAGCAATTTCCATACACACACAATTTCTTATTAATTTATAATTTACATATTTTTAGTGTAATCTTCCCACCCACTTACTTCTGCCCTTTACGAATTTCAAAGCCTTTCAGTGTGATTGCAGAACTATTAATCACTTCCGTTAGTAATTTATTCAAATCCATGACCCACTTATCATCCTCTTCCTTATGTCTGAATTCGAGTGTAAGCTTGTGTTCATGGACATCTTTTCTCTTCCATACACTCGTCTCAATTTTCTACCAATATCATGCCAAGCCTTATCACCAACATACGCCTAGTACACTCCAAGCACTATCTTTTATGTCAACTAACTGTATCTTGCATGACTTTGTCGCCAAAATACTTACCGAACACAATATGTTTGGCTAATATTATTAATCTTCACTTTTGTACGGCTATGACGAAAAATATCATTTTACCATTCACGTTTCCATGTGTTTAATATTAGCTATCTGTATGGCTGCTTACTAAATACTAAAACAAACAACAGTTTTGGTGTTTTTGTGGTTAAACTGGGGCTAACGACAGCGTTCACGTAGTGAGTATTGAAAACAGTACTGAAGTTTGGCGGTGTGCAGAACATTGGTTTAAACAAGAACAATGTTCAGAATGATCAAAAATACCGATTCTATTTCACACGTAACTTAGATAGATTTTTATATGAGTCATCTCATACTTCACGTTACAGTCAAAATTATATTCCGCAAAGGAAATTAAAAACAATAGACATTAGACTGGCACGATCGATTTCGTTATAAACCGTCGTATTTGTGCTAACTCCGCCGTTTAATATAGTTTTTCTTGAGCCAGTAGATGAGGATATCTGCAGACTGTTCTTTGATCGCTCTTTTGCGCGACAAACACAAGTCATCAGTGAACGGACATTTTGTGAGGCCATCACAGAGAAATTCTGTTACAACAGCGACGAGGCGGACGTAAAACGGGATTAATTATACGACACGCATCAGGAATCTTCCTCAAACGCGTGACGTGTCCGGCTATAGAAGTTCCGACACAAAGGTTACAAGAAAAATATCACCTGGTGAGGGGGCGCTCTCTTTCACTCTCATCTGTATAACAATGAGGTTCAGTGAACTTAGGTGACGGAGAATGAAGATACAAGTAAAAATATGCAGGACCTTTGGTGGCAACTACGAAAAGTAGAATGTCAGGTATTGATGAGAAACATTTATACTTTTCCATTTCGTGAGATGTCTTAGATAAAATCATTTATTAACGGTGAAAAAATAAATAAATAAACAGATTTCAGTATTTGAAAATACATTTCTGTCCAGAGCGTCTGTGAAGTGGTTGTCATTCTGATTCTCTTCGACTAATAATAATGATGAATATATCAGAAAACTGAGTTTTTTTTTCTTACGTCATCATATTTTGGTATGTGTACTTCAATTTTCAGAGCGCCTTATTTATACTATTATAAATCTGTAAGCAGTCTGCGTCACTCTGTCCCTTTGTCTAGGCATCACGCATAAACTAACGAACCATTTTGGATGTGGTTTTCACAGTTTGAGAGCTTACAGCAGAAAGATATGCAATATATCCTATGACTCTACGTGGCCAACGGACGGAGCAAGAAATGATTGTTCGTAGCAATAGCGGATAGACGCCACACAACACGCTGCATCTCAGATGAACACAAGACACCCACCAAAGATCGCGTAGAAATAGGTAAATACTCTATCTACTCTTTGGATTCTGTTAATATGATGTCTTTTTTTGTCAACATAACTTTGGTCATATTTCGTTCAATTTCTGAAGTATTGTACGTTAGAATACATGGAAAACATTAATGAAACCACTAAATCAAAGATTGAAACTTCCCTTAAGCATAATGAAATCGTGGAATTTAACTAGTGGTTACAAAAATACTACATTACAAGTGTTTACGCTTTGATACGAATAAAAATAAACGCATTACTGGGCATACCTTCACGGTCCCCGCCGGAAAGGTTCAGTTTGCTAATGCTAGTTGTAATTAGGTCTGTTAAACATTTCGTAGTTTTTGGTTGATGTCTCCCCCTTCTCTTTTATTCATGTAAGGTATTATTCTGCTTATACCTTCGAGGTACCGGTGGAAATCGTAAAAACACGTCTCACTGTTTACTTAGTAGCATTATGCATGGATTGGCCGTGGAAGGGAATCTAGCTCTATGTTAGTTTCTTGCAGATGAAGAATTTTTATTTTTTTTTACCAGTGGTACTGTTTGCTGAAATTAACATCACTTCAACAGCTTAGTCTATCAAAAAATATAAACATTTGGCTACCAAATGATGAAGCATGAGTAACATCCTAAAGCAATATTCTTCAACAATTTACAACTGCGAACCGGCAAAGAACATAAATATTCTGTCCATATGCGGACGGTTAGGAAATAAAAAAATTAAAGTGGGAGGGATTTTAGTGATTAAATTTAATGTCATAAAATTAAAGTTCTAGATTATTTCGACATCTATTGAGTTTCATTGTTAGAAAAGTTGCTGTGGATTTTTTTTCCTCTGAGAGAGGAAGCCCACCATCCATGCAGTTTTTTCTAATTAGCTTTTATTTTACTTAAGGAGTAAAAAATAAAAGACTATCGATTGGACAGGTTTATATCTCTGAGAGAAATATACTTTTTGAGTCATAGACAACATTAGGGGAAATTATGAACGATATTATAGCGCAGAAGAAGACAAGTCGATTAGTGTTTCTCTGTCACGAGGATTAAAAGGGGATTCATTTTCCCAGCGTCCAGAAATGTATAATCAATAAGGAGATTATCTTTAAGAGGTGTCTAATTTTCAGAGGAACGTTGTTCACGTTTCCACTTCACGTGCTTAAAGGAATTGTTAACTTTTATGTTGATATTAGCAGTAATATAAACTCGGAAGTTGAAAAAATTCTGTAGCCTTCTTTCGTACGCCCCCATAGGAACAAGATTTCAAGATAGTAAAATAGTGTACATCAATAATGAAACTCTCTCCAAAAATTTGAAAACCTCTCAGATACTATGCGCAAAAGGAGACTAAATTTCTACGGACTTCTCAGAATGAACTTTGGTAGACCAACCAAACAAATTTTTAATTTTTTCTGGAACCGCATAACTAAGCCTAACTGGTTCACAGAAATTGGAAAAGACCTAAGAGAATTAAAAATTACAGAAAGGTCATTACTTGATAGAACAGCGCAGATAATATTTATAGATGAAAAGATAAGGTTCCAAGAAAAATCTAAAATAAAGTCAAAACCCATCATCTCGGAAGAGTAGAGAAAAAGGAGGTCCGAGAGGATGAAGAAATACTGGGCGCAAAGGAAGGAAGAGCATGCAAAGAAGTGACTGATTCTTCGTACCCCAAAGAGGGTGAAACGAAATAAGAATAAAGTACACCACCATCCCAAAGACCGGCTTCTTTTTTTAATACAATCACTTCCCAGTGCAAAATATTTATGACGCCTGAACAGAAGTCTTATTTTCGTTAAGAAGGCTAGGTATTGTATGTGCGTCATTTCATGAATCTTAGTTCAGTCATTCCTCATTCAAGAAAGGCTCAACCACGTCTGATTTTCGTTGTCTTGTAAGTCGCTTTATTTCTTCCCTCAGATAGATAAATGGTCCCTTTCGACTGTCACCTAGTTCTGCATTGTGAGGAAGATGGTAGCATCGGACTCTACCCTAAAGCTGTGTCGTGAACAACCTGAAATCATAGCGTGAGAACGAATTTCAATTACAACATTCACAGGGCAGTTTATTACAGGGTTTAGTTGGTCACAAAGATACTTTGCGAACAGATATTTTGCTTGATTATACGCAGTGTCGATGCTCGAATTCATTTTCCTCCTGAGCGACATCCATTCCCGCTGTCTGAATTAACGGTTCTTCCAGGTAATTAATGTGACAAACACATTGTTCCACTAAGTCTTTGTCTTATCCTTCACCTCACAAAGCAAAGTAGGATAGCACAATGTCAGTTGATTCAACGAGTTAAATCTCTATACATACCTCTTGTGAGGAAGGTTAAATGGTTTTGTTGTGTCCTTTACTTGTCACTGTTTTTTATGTTGCGAATTTTTGTGAAAAATGAAATAACTTAGTTTCCGAAACACCACAACACAGTTCTAGAAAACAATGCTTACGAGCGCGGTGAAGGAAAAATATCTCTGACCTGACTTTGACAGGCATTGTGGCAGCTACGCGATACGGGCGAAAAGACCACCGGTTGCAGAAGTAGATATTCTGAAAGTATGTCTAAATGTTTTAGTAAAATAGCCATGAAACCCAAAACCACGCAAAATAAGCAATCAAGAGACAAAACATACCGATAGATTCTGCGGTATATGAGGTTCATAATAGCTGTTTACTTCAGACGTCAATGGATGTAACTTATGCGATACATTTTTAATTGCGGTATAACATAATGCAGTGTGATGACTAATGTGATCGATTATGTCAAACGAAGAGCTGAAAAAGAAACTAATAAATATATATCACAAATAATTTTTTCTGAGAAGTTTAGGAAGATGAGTACCGCAAAGAAAACAAGGAGCCGGAAGGTGAATATCTCTTTCTGGAGGGAATGATATCGTTCTTGTTGCTGTAGATAGCGTCGTTGTACTTTGTAAACGGCAATATAACTTACAAAATGAAGGTGTTTATACAAGTCATGGCATAACTTTTAGCGTCAAATACTGATACTGACTCAGAAAACGATTCGTGAATATATATTTATGGAGAGCAGCGTTTTATGGAAATGAAGGTTGCTTTTTGGGAATAAAATAAGAAGGAAAATAATGCTGAAAATTAAGAGGACATATAAAGTGGAAAAAGACATTTTACAAAAGAAAAACAAACAATGGCTGGCTACATTTCAAGCCGTATAGCATTTAAAAACTTGAACAACAGCTGATGAACTTTTAGAGATAAGCTCAAGAAAGGAAGGAATAAAGAAAACTATAAATTATAAAAACTGCAAATATGTATTTCTTCACCTGGAAATGATTACTACCATGTGAAATATACCTATATGTTAAATTAAAATGCTTATTATACGATTATATACTTATTTTGCCTTTGATGACAGCATTATAAATCACATATTTACAGGTAGGAGGAGGGTGTCAAAATAAACTGCAGTATGAAATGTGTGAGTGTTAGAGCAATTACATTTAAACTGGTTGCTGTAAGGTCCTGACTTGTTAATGTAAACACAAGAGAATATTCAATTATGCATTTGTTCCATTACGTTACACAAACGAAAAAGAAACTTTTAGAGACCAACCAAAGAGGGAATTATTGTTTTCGTTAAGGTTGTTGCTGGTTTGTATTTGCGTACATCCGGAATGTAGACAGCGCGTAACCACACAGGCAGTTATTCATATGGCATTCAAGTATCGTCCCAACAAGTACTGTATAGAGAAACCGTTTCCTCCCTGTTTAATTTTTTTTTTTTTTAATTTCTACAAAAAAGAAGAGAAAATTATAATATAACTCCTGTATTGTAATCTATTATAAAAAAATCCAGTGTTTCATTTTACTTATGCAGTTTCTTTGTATACAGTTAAATAATATTGAGAAAAGTTACTTTTATCGAGTACCAAGGAAGCAATCAGGGTATTAAAAAAATATGGAATAAGTGCTCAAGACGAAACAATTTGTCTGCTGCGATTCGCTGGTGGTGTTGTTCTGTTAGCATAACATGCTGAGGATATTGAGAAATTGCTAAATGCCGCGAAAACAACTTTATGAGAAAAATTTGGACTAAATATAGGCCTAACCAGAGCAAGACATGAAATATGGCAGAAATGGTACAATAACTGTAGATTAAATGAATTTACAACTGATAGCCGAAGGAAGAACGATGTTAAAAGTATAATTACACAAGCGAAAAGGTTATACTTGAAAAAGGGAAATCTTTTAGTTTCAAATATTGATATAACTCTTAGAAATGTCTTTTCAAAACTGTATGTGTTAAGCACAACACTTTATGGTAGTGAATCAAGGATTTTAAGAATACCAGAAGGTAGATAAATTGTTCAATTTGAAATGTGGTGCTGTAGGAGGGTGTTGAAAACTAATGGTTCGGGTAAAATACAAAAAACCAAAGGCAATGGGATTGCAACTTGATATCCGTACAACAATTATGCCTGTGTGAAAGCTGTTGAGCAAGTGTTTCATTTCAGCTATTAAGATTGCGATGTGACATTTGATGCAAGTAAAGATTTTATCTAGACGAGCAATAAATTTAGTCAAGTATATGGCTGTATCAAGAGACATAAAAACAGAAGAAAAATACCACTTAAATTATACAAGACGACAGCTATAACAACATTTCTGTTGTTAGAAATAAACATTACACGACATTAATAGTTGCTGAAATTATTTAAGAAAGGCTTGAGAAACGAAATAATGAATATGTTTGATAGGCGGATTGATTGAAGTATGACAATGATGATGAGATTTCCAGAGTCATTGTCTCTCATTAGTAATTGTCGTGTTTTAAATTTTGAGCCTTGGCGTACTTAAGATTCCATACTTTGCAAATCATTCGAGGCTTTATTCTCAATATTTTCTTAATGAATGCTGCTGGCAGGAATGAGTCACTCTAAAAATTTGTATGAGACTAGAATAAGCATTGGAGTTACAACATACCATATATATTATTTCTATAGGTGTTTTTTGTCACAAGATATTTATCTCCCTTGATAACTAATCGAAATAGATAAATGAGGTATCATTTTAAAGATTAAGGTCTCCTGTTTTTAACATGATATTTTAATAGAGAAATGTTAAGAAATTTTCGAAACTTGAAGGGCAAAAGTATTGACTAGCAAGATTAAGGGTATGAGACAATTCAGGGCCAAGCCGCTAGGCTTAACTGGCATCGATAGCGATTGATCTCGTACCGCTAGATAGCAGCTATATGTACCTCAGATATATGGATATACTGCGTGTGTTTTATTCGGCTTAGTCGTATTCCGCTGAGGTCTGTGACACTTCGGTTTCAGGTGTTTACGTCACAGTAGAGGGCTGCAGGACAGCACACATTAGATTAAATTAATTAGTTTTTTACTCCAAACGAGCCGGTACTTCTTTCAAACTACTACAAAGCTCCAACCTCAAATTTCATCTTATTTTACTCTAGAAATTTAAAATAGAAGCAGATGGCCTCTTGGATCGATTAATTATCATCTGTGTTAAACTGCAATCACCAAATGACATCAAACAACGCATAATAACTTTTAAAAATTCCGAAATATTCTTAAAATGATGTCAGAAACAATACCATAACAACGAACTAAAAGCGATAAACAGACCGACATAAATGTAACCGAACAATGAGTTAGATACGAAATGTTATTTTCAATTATATTATGGTAGACGATTAGCGCAAAATATTCCAAAGCAACACTAAATCAATTCGGCTAGTAGGGAATCCATCAAGTTAACAACCTGCGTGAGCTTTGTGCTGGGAGCGGAGTGCATTCCGTGGAGACTGTTGCCGACCAGTCCAAGGACGCCATCGGCGGCCAACGCACGTCCAGGGTCATAACTGAACGGCCGGCACGTCCCGATACGGTCCGCAATCACTCCTACACCACGGCATCCGAAACGGAAAATCACCGGGGTGCTCACTCACAAAAGGACAGCACCGGGTGTAGTCTATATGAGTGAATGGATTAAAAATCATTAACACGAAACATGTCTAAAAACAAATTAGTCAACAAGTCACCGTCAGCAAATTACAAGAGTATTGAGAAGGAATAAAGGGATCCACGGCTGACATATGTCATTCCGTGTATTCGCGTAGAAAATGTGGATAGAAAATCAGAAGTTTCAGATTTGAAACGATTTTGAAAGAGTTTTCAATTGATGTCAGTCTTCCAACACAAGCATTAACGACTAAGATATTAAATGCGTACGTATGTAATGTCATTATTTTTTAGTCACAAAATGAAAGTCAAAGATATAGATTATGGTTCCTATGTAAATATGTCCTGTTGACTGATAATAAATTGTACATCAGTACGTTGTATGAGATGTAGTAATGCAAAAAAAAAAAAAAATAAAAAAAAAAAATAAAAAATAAATAAAAAAAAAAAATAAATAAAAAAATCCAGATCTACGACGACAAAACTCCTTTCCTCCTGGATTTGCAATCTTAGTAACGCAGAATCCTGGCGAAGCTCGTAGCAACAAAGCGATGCATCTAAACATCTCCGGCCGAGCCCCGACGGGAGCTTTCCACTGAGCTGCCAGACCGATTTTACGAACTACTTAAAACAGTAAAAGGCAATGCAAAACAACAAAGAACGTTTCCAGTTGTGTATTACAGTGTTTTACAGATTACTTAACTTTATTCCTAGCACAAAAATTTTGTACTAACAAGCTGAATGGAACATTCTTAAGTTTTCAATCTCAGTTGGCACCATTTCAGCAGTTCAAAACCTTGTATCTTTGAAATGAAGTGCAACTCCTAAATTAACGGTACAGATGTTATTTTTTTTATTTTAATTTCCCGTAGCTACAGTCTATCTACCGGTAAGCCAGTTTTTTTTTTTTTTTTTTTTTTTTTTTTTTTTTTTTTTTTTTTTTTGTTGGTGAAATCTATTAAATTGTTTGCAAGAGATCAGTTACTTAAGCTACTATATCAACATAGACAACGAATAACTTCGGTTGGGTTCATTAACATTTACTTATCAAACAGAATCCCTATATATTCCAGAATTTAAAGAATTAAACTGTATAACATGAAGTATAAGTTTGCAAAAACTACGTAAGGGCTATTTTTGAAGTTTTGCTTTTGTGGAAAGAAGTCATTAGATGACAAGGTTTTTTACGAGAGAAGTATTGCTTAATGAATGGGAGATGAAGGTGGCTAGACAGGCAAACACTGTGAAAGTTAGATACAGGTTTCTGAAACCACATATAGTCAAGTAATACGTTTTTGGGTGAAGTTCATTTATAAGTAATTACAATTTTTCCATTCAGTCTGATATTATAATGCAACAAATTAAATTCTTTCAACACATGTTAAATATCGTTTCAATTGTTTTGACTGATCTCTTTCATAACATTTATGATGTTCATTCATGATGAAGACTAGATGCTCGATAAACACGAAAAATGGTTTGGAAAGTGTTTACTTAATGCGTTTCTGTAGATTTAGCAGCCAACTTTTTCAGAGTCTCCATGACGTAACTGTCACGTATTAGGCTATGGACGAATGTGAAGGTAAAATGGTAATTAAGAAGGGGTCCAAGTCAAGATAAAAAAAAAAGCCAACCGTTTAATTTAATCGCTACTTACAATGCTAGGAAAAAACTTGATGTAGTTAGTGTGGTAAAGATCATTATAGTAATTTAAGTAAATTGAACTGAGGCAACGAAAAAGCTTTTTCTGTAAGTACTCAAAAACATGTTCTGTACATAAATTACGCTGTTTAAACTTGAAGGATTTTAAGCTTCAAAAGCGTAGTATGTTCAGTCGGAGTATTTTTTCTCATGCCCTTGGAGGCAGGTAACTTATTTCTTTTAGACGCAGCAGGTTCCAAGGTTAGCATAGGTTCCTGCCGTGAGAGACCAGTCTTACCAGCTTAAAAGTACTTACTAAGGTCTAATGAACCAATTATGGGCCAGCACGTGATTCCCCCACTCCAGGCTTAGAGCCCGGGAGCTCACTCCTAGACTGACGCTCAAGAGAGTCCTTTCTTCGACGCCATGACTGCAAGGATCTCGAGACTTCATGTAGAATTCTCAGGTACAGGCTAATGCGTTACTATCCCTCTGCTGGCTTGGGAAAGACATTCCAAGTGAATAGATTGTATTAGTAATGCTACTGATTTTCATTAGAGCTATAGCCGTTTATTATTTACATGAATTTTGTATTTTTGTCACTGTACTTCAAGTCAGTGAATTTATTAAAGTCGCTTAATCTTTCCACTACTATTTCAATTGTTATCACTGAATCCCTGCTCATTACTATCTATAAGTAATAGTAGGACCGTAATATCTTTGATCACATGATCACATATTTCTGGTAAAACTAACTAGCGAGAGATTGATCAGAGACTCAAGGTTTTGTGGCATTCAACCGCTCGGACGCTACAACGCTGTCCACAGTACTAAGTTGGAGAAACAAATTGTCATTTACGTGAAGACGTTGCTCTCAGCCAATAAGAATGGATGGCATTTTCATAATCACATTAAGTTCACAGATCGCGTTAAAATCGTAAAGATATCTATTGAGTAATGAATCCTGATTGTATAGGATCTAGCGTGTGTCCCAACATAAAACTGAATGAGTTCAAGAAAAATGTTCTAACTTTCACGCTAGCCACACTGGTACGATGTAATCTTAAGTTAAAAAAGTCTCATGGAGCAAAGTTACTGGGTCTGACAAATAATATTGTAATATACTTACGAGACGATACTTTTGCATTTTTTTCTGCTTATTGCTTTACGCCCCGCCTACCTCGAGATCATTAAAGGCGGAAAGGGGTTGGGGGCAAGGATTGTTGTTGTTCTGCTTCTTGATTTATGCCTGTGGATGGCCTGAAGGGGATTCGAACCAGAATCTTCCTGAATGCGAGGCCAACGAGATAGTACAAGAAAATAATGTTGTCTCTTTAGTACATACAAAATAATTTAAATTCTATAACGCTGAGCTACGTATTGAAACCAGATTGTCCTGAAGATTGACAAATAATAATAATAAAAAAAAACCTCAAATGGGAGTTAGTTTTGCCTGCTAAATGTTCCATATACTGAATCTGCATTTTTTTAAACTGCTTAACGTCTCTTAACAGCGAGGTCTTTAGAGACGAAATCTGCATTACATTTAATTACTTAATAATCTCTTTTTAAAAAAATCGATAAAAAGTTATATTTAAATTGAGTTAATTATTAGTATTAGTAGGCCTATAGTATGTTTCAAATAGCGTAAATAATAATGAAAGAATATACAGTTGAAAAAAAAATTAAAGTCAGTGTTAGAAAAATTTAGAAAATTGTTGAAGGAAGTACAACATATTTATTATCAGATTAATGGAATTATTTATCTAATGATACACATGATATCTGTCAAATTTGTTAAAATGACTTAGTTATTTTTAAAAAACGATAATCTCCAGGGAGATGGCTACAATTTTTTCGTAAACGTTGGAAGGATACATAACACCGCAAATTTTGAAAAAAAAATTGGATCAGAGGGGAATTACAGTTTTTGGACAAAAGATCATAAAAATCGCAGAATGAAAAGAGAAATCCAAACGTTTCTAGATTCAGATGGTTGATATCTCCCATTTGATACTAATGAACAGTATGCAGAGGATACTTTTCCTTCATTCTCCCTCCCTTCCCACTAAAACACGTACAATTTTTTTCATCCTCTACGATTTCTAAAAATTTGCTAAGGTCAGAAAGAACTAAAGTATCGAGCAGTGAAAGTTTGCTAAGTTGAAAGGTTCAGAAGATATATGGGGTGACAGACAGACAGACAGTTAGAGCAAACTCATAAAAGTTTCGTCTTTCGCTTAGAAAGTACGGATCACTGAAAATAATTATAATGTACTGAACTCAGGAGGTCAAACAGCTTTACATCAAAACAGAACTGGAGCACCTAGAAATGTTCAATAACTTTTTTAAACTTACATTTGCAGTTCTGAAACAGTGAAATGTTAAATGTTCTACGAAGAACTGTAAGTATATAGGCCTACCCATTTTCAAGAAGAAAAAAAAGAAAGATAGACAAATGTCGGAGCAGAGTCTAGGGGATAATCAGAGACCAAGAGGAAGACCACCTTCAGACCGACTGGACAAAGAACCGCGGTAATACTCTGGCCTCGCATTCGGGAGGACGCGGATTCGAATCCTTTTGATACCATCCATAGCTATCCATGGTTTCCCAAAATCTCTCCAGACGAATACAGGGATGGTTCATTTAAAAATTCATGGCCTCATTGCTACCCGTTCATTGCCCCCAGTCCTTCCAGCTTGTAATATCCTGGACGTTGACGTTATAAGTGATAAATAAATAAATAAGCTTTCTGCTTGGTAAAGACTGTTGCAGTACCATCTATGCTCATGTCTGTTAGAGACTACATCGTTTCGTGGTAGAATTTGCTGTAAATGGTGATAAACTTAATTCGGAAATGGTTCGATATAGGACTCATATACAAAGAATATTTTGGTTGTAAAAACAACTGTTACAGCAGCGTACCAATCTCCACGCATTGTTTATATTTATTTGCATCACTAGTTCCCAGTTACACGTAATACAGGAGCTCTTTAGAGAAGTAGGTTTACACTATTCGTCCCATGAACCGTGTTCACCGCAGACCTTGACAATTATAAAAACTCTGAAGAGTCGCCAGATTCCAATACGTAGTGGCGGGACCTACCTAAAATCCAATGTTTTCATGTTGTTCATAATTAAGCTGTAGATAAAATCTGCCACACGTTCATCGTGACTGAAATTATTCGGAACTTATCTGCTCCGGGTGCCTCAGAGTAGTGAGATTGGTGACCAGTTGAGAGTCTAGAAGCTGGGCGGCTTTTTACCTCCCACCACGCTCACAGCACTCACCTGCAACAAGAAACAAAGGGGGCGTCAGAGAGGCAGGTAAATCACGAGCGAGTGACACAATACACCAAAGAGCAGACATTAAAATTTAAACCTTCACAGAGGACGATTAAACTAATGCAGGTACACAGACTGACGACAGACAGGGCTGCTCGTACGAGGGCGGGAAAACGTAATGAAGGCATTTCATTTCAAGTCTGACGAACATGAATAGAAACAAAATTAGTTTTAAATACGCTTGTTAAACCAGCAATGGGAACTTTCATGGGAAGTTGACCTGCAGTGTATGTACGTCTTCCATGTATGTCAGCACGACACGGCATGCTGAATTAAACACGGATTAAACGTTTATTTAATTGTATTTAAATGTATTTTATGTAGCATGTCAACGCATATTCAGATCATTTTCATAGTTTTGGTCATTATGATAGTGTTTATGGTTATATTTTGAGGAAAAATTTGGTAATTTTTTTAAGAGTACCAGGAATCAACAAGACATTATAGATGAGAAGAAATTAAGAAAATTATCCACAGAACTGTACTCCTATTATACATTGGAGGGAAAAAAACTAATTGTCACTGAATTAGTCAGAATTCACCAGTCAAGAATTACTGTCACTCTCTCAACGTTAATGTTCCGCCCTCCTTTTAATCTCGACAATGCAGCAGCAGCATGCCAATGTCGATACGCAGCAATCAATGTCTGTGTGTCGCCTGTACTTTAGAAGACAATCCTGTCATCGTTAATCTGCAGTGGAACAGTGAGTACCCCCATGCCGAAAGTAAGATCTTCTGAAAGAGCGAAGTTATGGAGTAACGTATAAAGGAATTTGGAGAGGAGGATTTTAGTACAGACGAAAGAGTTATTTTCTGTAAATTATACGAAATTAAAGTAACTTCCACATAACGATTTAAAATTAAATGTTCCAGTGGTGCAGACATTGCACGGTGGCAAATTATAATGTCTACATGAAAGATAAAGTAAATGATGTACGATTGAGCATGTTTTGATGTATAGTAAATTTAAATGTTTGTTCATATTTTTTATTTTTATGTCATATTTACCCGTTTTTAAGGTCATATTTGCATGCATATTTCTCTATTTTTTTTTTCGGTCATAAAAATCCAAACTCTGTACGTGGCCAACTAGGACAGGTTCAAACAGTGTGCTATTTCTTGCGCCAAAGGGCAGAGCAGCACTATGGACGGACTCACATTGCGCACCTGCTATTAACTCCGAAAGTGTGTTTGCGCCACGATGTTTATCAGACAGTTCTGTCTTTTTTCGATGCATACTATAATTTACTAAAATATCAAATACTTTTTTGTAATACCTTGTATAATTTAATAAAAGGTAAACACCTTTCACCGCACACCTGGATCGGCATGGAAGAAGCTGTGGGTGAATGCTGGAAATTAATGTACGATTCTTCAGGAGCGACTATTGAAAAACGCCGGTATAACAGGTGGTGTAACCAGAGATTCTCCTTCGCTGGAGCTCCTTTTCTCTGATTCACTCGACACCACGACGGAATGTAACGACGCGCACTGCAAGTATTCTTAAGAAATGAGCCATATTATCGCGTTTCTTGTTCCCAGTTCTTAGAAGTTGCCGGTTCCACTTACCGATAACTTCGTGCAGTGCTCATAAAAGATAACGACCTACCCTAGCTGAACTTCGCTGGAAAAAGGACGACTCGAACAGAACTGAAGAATCAACGCGTTCGTGTGCCACCTCTTGTAGCCTATACTTTTGATAGCGTTACTGATCTAAAGTAAGAGGAAGCTTATCGGCCGTCATCGGTTATGTAATAAGTCTTCGCGCAATGCGCATGGCTCATTGTAGGAATTTACCTTCTCAGGGCTTCGGCGAGGAGCGGAAATTAATTTTAACTTTCCCGGCGAAACTTGCACCGGCGGTACATTAATGCAGTCCGCGGCTTTGCATAACTTTTGTCGCTTGAGAGAGAACGAATGAGACAAAATCTTATGACTGTCAAATACGGTTGAACAGTTTATGCGTAGAATTTCTGATCAAAATTTCACTACGCGAAAACCATCGCAACTGGCAAAATGTTACGCAAAAAGCGACTACAGAGGGCAATGTAAGGTATCATATGATACCGATAAAAATATTTCTTGAGTCTTTATAGGTCGAATACAAAATAAACGTATGTGACACAGGTTATAGCGAACAGAAGAAAACAATTTAATCGTTTCATATCGTCCATTGAAGGAAATTGTTTTGTAAGGTTTAGAAAAATGCTTTCTGTTTCCAGTTTCACTTAGTTCCATCAATAACTGAGCTTCTTAGAGAGCTAACTTCACTCTACTTGCAAACGTAATTTCTGAACCACAAAGTAAAGTGTAGAACTAAAATTGCTCTGATGTCGAAATAATAAAACAATGAATCACAGAAAAAAACTAAAAATAAATATTTCTAATCTAAACAGAATACAGCTTTATTTCGAATTATAGAATATTTTAAACCTTGTCGGGGACTACTTGTCTAGTGTGTCTTATACAAGAATCACTAAGGAATTTGGTAACGGATCGAATCTTCATATCATTCCAACCTGAACAGATGTGGAGTAGCACTGACAATTGAATTCCACTGGAGTTTCAGCCACGATAGAAGCGGAATAATGAAACTCCGTCACCAAGTTTTGAAACGATATGAATTTATCTTATTCGTCAGTCATTCTGCTTGCAGTTTGTTCAGTACAGTATATAACGGAAAAAGAATATTAAACCTTCCGTATCTGAGAAGAGATAGTAACAGGTCGATCACCGACATCGAATGTTAGCAGACAGCGCTTCAAAACTGTAGTCAGCTGCGAGAGCCTTCAACTTGAGCGAAACCTTATAAGAAACGTTTGTATTTTTTTTTTTTTTTTTCTGAGCAACAATTTTGCACCATTAATATTTCCATTGGACAGCAACAATTTTGGTGTTTAGGAAATAAACACCATTTCTATATGAAATTAGTTTCCTGTTTCCAGATATGATCTGCATTTTGACATATCAGCTCTGTATGTTTCTTTTCATTCTAACATGGACAAATGACGCACATGGTGTTCAATTGAAATCGTGTTTAATTTCGCTGCATGTCTGGAACTCATTTCTCACAGTGATTTACCGCAAATGCCGTGTTTAAAACGTCGCTATCTGAAGCTACGCTCACTCACTTACAGTCCATATATTTTTGGGGTTATGATGTATGTATGTACAGTACCTCTACTGCGTTTCTAATTTTAATTTGATATAATCACTTCAAATGCCAACATTTCAATTGATAAATTTTCTATTAAGACAGGAATCAGGTTATACGAAATACCAATACTTCCTTTGCATGCGGGATAGTGAAGACTGTGACTATGTTAATAAATACTGGGCCCTTGAATAGATATGGTTATTTATAGAGCTGCCAATATTAGAAGTACCTTTAGTTGAGTGAGAAAAAGATAATCTTCCCACCTTTGCACATCAAACTTAGATTGATAAATCATGGGAAGTGCTTCAAGTATATTTGCAATGTGTTTCCAGAAAATACATTTGAAAATCTTAAAGCAGGGATTTTTGATAGACCAATGATCAGTAAGATCATAAAAAACACAAAATTCGTGAAAACGATGCAAGAGAAGCATTAGTTTGGCTAGCCTTTTTAGAAGTAGTACAAAATTTCCGTGGGAAACACAAAGTGAAAATTACCTAGACCTTGTTAAGTAATATGGTGTCAACGTTTCGTGATATTGACTTGAATATGAGCATCAAAATTCATTTTCTTTTTACTCATCTTACCGGCCTGGGAGAACAGAGTGGGACTAAACAAAGGCTGCAACTAATCGAAAGATGGTTTGCCACCTATGTCTGAACATAGGAATTCACAGAACAGACTAAGAGTCGACGTTACAAAGAAACTCTCATTTTATGGGTATACCTAAGAGGACTATCACGTGGTACATTTGTTGTAATGTTCACAACTCGGATCCCAATCAGATCTTCAATCAGCCAGTGACGAATCCATCGCATTGGCAAGAAACTACTTAATATATGAAGCTGTCGTTTACATTGAAGAAGTGGAACAACGATTACGATGAATATAAATGTTGCGGTCAGCTCGACCAGGGCCGGCGCTAGGAATTTCGGGCCCGGGTAAAATGGGCGACCTTTTTTTTTTTTTTAGCTCTACAAACCTGGGCGAAAATGGGCGGATTCTAGGCTTTAGGCTTCGCGGCCTTAGGGCCCCTACAGTCGATGATCGGGGCCTCCCATAGGTCGGCGGGCCCGGGTACTTTTGACCCGCTTACCCCCCGCTAACGCCGGCCCTGAGCTCGACAAGTGTGTTCTGATGGTCCGTAATACTACTGATAGTTCGGTTATAAAGAAGTACTCAAAGACACGCACCAACACCATTAATCACGGCAAACGATGGCTGTCAGCAATCAGTACATTGCGATACAGTGCACTGGGCGAAGTTCTTTCGATCAAGGAAGTTACTTTCCTGAACCTCACCAACTAACTTGAAATTTTCCATGCTGCAATATTCATTCAGATTTACGTTAGCTAATAAATTCCGCTTTATGATTGTTAGAACTGAAAAGCTGAACGTAAGACAATTCATCTATGACGAAGTTTACGCGCTAACATTTTCTACTGTACCGCTGTCTTCAGCGATAACGTGACTAGACGGTAGCTGGGAGATAAGCACTGAGTCCTGCTCCGTCCGCATCCTTGGAAGTCTGTTTGTGACCGCTTTACGAGTTTCCGAGAAGGTCCCTAAGTTTCGCTGTGGAAATGAGTTATGTTTCCGTCAGAAGTTGAGTCTTCAGCAACAAAGCGAACGTTCGGAGTGATGAGTCATCGCCGGGAAGGTTTTTAGAACTGACGGCATACTGTTATTGTACCCACGTGATGATTCCTTTTTGAATAGCTCTCGTTTGCAAAGAAAAGAATGGATATAAGTAGTTAAATCTGATAAGGTGTGTCGTTTTGTTAAACGCCACTGAAGAGATCCAAGATACAGAAAAATACTCAAAACTCCTTTGGATGTACCAGCTTAAATTTATTTAACCGTTATTTTACTGTGAAATGGCATAACAAAAAGAGAAGCAAGTGAATTTCGAAATTAAATAGAAGTTGTTTGGAATAATTAGCTATTATTATTACTTATTGAATTGTTTTGAAGTATGGGCGATAGCAGTAGGAAGCGTTTCTTCCGCAACCGAGAGTGGTGGGTGAGCTGTAACGCTCTGTCCGGGTATTTGGGAGGACGCGGGTTCAAATCCCCATCCGGTCATCCAGATTTCGGTTTTCCATGGTTTCCCAAAATCGTTCCCGGCGATACCGCGGTAGTTCGTTCAAAATGCCATGGTTAAATTCCCCCCTCCCCTCTCCATAGCCTTTTTGCACTAATAATTTCAGCTTTGACGATCCAAAAGGACCGAAGCAAAAAAAAGTTATCTTTGCCAGAGCTTATTGGTCATCTGGGACACTAGTGGTCAGGTTTCCCCCACTATCGTCCTAGGAAAACCTATACGTAACGACTACATTTTTTTACTCGAGTAGTGTTGTCGTAGACTTGGCGTTGTATCGAGTGTGATATACATTCTCGGTCGAACATTGATAATTCGATCAGCAGTTAGCAGTGTAGTGTCTATTGGTCAAAGATATGACTTTTTAAGAAACTAACCTGGCATTCGCATAAAGTGATTTCGGTAAACCATGAAAATCCGAAATATAGATGACCGCACTGGGATTCGAACCCGCATCCTTCAGAAATTGATTTACTACAGAAATAAGCAAAATTGGATATGATCAACGCAGACTACTTTATTATTAAAAGGTCCAAAAAAATTGAACAATGCATAAAAATATACGGCAAACAGTGTTGCGTTAAAATAAAATCAGGAAAATTTGTTTGTCTTGAATTGTTTGGGATATAATTGGTATTGGTGCTAATAACGTTTTGTTAAATATAATATACACAGGTCAGCGTTTTAAGTAACAAAGAATTTGGCAATATTCAAAATCGTTTGTGTGTGTGTGTGTGTGTGTGTGTGTGTGTGTGTTTGTGAAGTATGACACACTTTTGTATTTTATTTTGTAACAATATCAAGATGATAATTTGATGTAGGCTACTGTACAACACTATTGAGGTTCTCTTTAAAATTTCGTCATCGTTCTTAACAGAAAAAACTCACCGAAAAGATAAATTAACGATGAAATTGTTTGTTAAATGAGAACTTAAAACGAATTTATGATGTTAGTTAAAGCAGGTTCCGTGGAACATTTACACAACTGATTTTGGAGATATTATTCTTGGGCTTCCATAAATTTTCCTCAAGGTCCAAATGCTGCTGGATCCGACTCAGAAACGACAGAATGAAGGTAATGTTAGTGTTAGCTCTTCGTTCCGCACAGCAAGGCATCTGTCTCTCGCCGCACATTTATCGCAGGGTCTTTGAAGAATAGGGCATTCATGTAGTACCTCCAAACATCCGCCGAAGTCCGAAGATTAAGCGAGATCTGTTGGCAGGAGGCCGGCCGCGTGTCGAACTAACTTGCATTACGGGATTGAAATAGCGGAGCCGTCTCGGCCAGTCGCCAGCCGCGTCATTAAGATTTCCATTAGGATTGTTGCGGCGCGTCGATATCGGCGTCGGTGGCGCCGGCTGGCCCGCGGCCATCCGGGATTAAAACGGGAGGCGGGCCATTGTCCGGCTATCGGCTGGTTAACGTCACCACTCCTGCGGTAACTAGCTTCAGCCGGGCCTCCTCAACAGTGATCTGCTCTTCCACAGTCCAGAGTATGTGCAGACTAGGGTCGGAACGGAGGTCACCTTTGCGGCTGCGGCTGCTCAATGCTTGACATCAGCGGATGAACATGTTTTGCGGAAGCTGATACGGAGGTGAAAATATAAATTTATAATTATTTAGATTTTAATATTTCATCAAAAATAAACTTAAAATCAAAATAAGTATACCTTTTTATCACCAATTCTACATAATCCAAGTCTTTTTCTATTTAACACTGCCTTATTGATTCATTTTTTGCTTCCTCCTTCAACAACAAAAAACGTGGGATGATTTCACAAGTGAATTAAATTATTTACCTTACTACGCAAGCGTCAACAAACCAGTCTTTGTCATATGAACTTTGCGGAGTTCGCGGCTCGACTAATTCAAGCGTCAAGCATAAGGTCACGCCACAGCACATCTCCGCGCCCCGCCTTTCCACAGTTCTAGCCGCCCGTTCAGAGTTCAACTTGTAAGACCTATGATGATCCGATTTTCTGATAAAAGACTCTTGTTAAGCCGAGAAAGGGGTTGCAGGACTACATGAAGGACGTTTTGGATGTTGTTTGACTGTCCAACAATCTATGGCATTGGATCGTGATTGGAGGAAACATCCTACAAGTGTGCGATAAGGGCACTGGTGTGCGGCGAGAAAGTACGAGTGCAAAGGACTGCTTGGAACATTTCGTCGCACCCATTCTAGGTGAATGGGTGAGCGCATCGTACAGTAGTTCTACGCGGATGTCCTATCAGTTTGAGCGCGAATAGGCTGCTTTACTTTACATGCAAGCTCAAACTTGTAAATTCGTCATTTAGTTAATAATAGACCCTACCGTTCAGTTTACTGTTACTTTTATTGCAGGGTATTAAGAAAGAAACAACCACGTCGCCGTTAGGCCTATAAAGAGAAAAGAATAATATATATTGCAATGTAAACAAAACATCTATTATACACCCAAA
The DNA here is from genome assembly GCA_031002005.1 of Vandiemenella viatica. Lineage (NCBI taxonomy): Eukaryota > Metazoa > Arthropoda > Insecta > Orthoptera > Morabidae > Vandiemenella > Vandiemenella viatica. Next base: position 95,374,486 of record JARYHS010013630.1, on the reverse strand, counting down.
TTAAAAATTGCGGAGGAGGAAGTACAATTTCACACGGAAGTTCCGCAATTGGGGATGTGGAGCTCCGTTACATCCCTAGCTCAAACACATCTTTTAACTTCGGCAACTGGTCCAGTGATGGTCCAATGGTATCTGTGGAGACAGTCGTCTATATCGTGAAGGATGGATGAAGCGCGAAAGGAACGGTACTGTTACGAAGCACAATACAGAAAACAAGCCGTAACATAAATGGAATATTATTACAGAACTGTTTGCTTTCCTAATTAGAGTGTTAATTAGCTGACTTTAACAACCAGGTCAGCCCAAGAAGATTCAGACTGTGTATAAACATTTCCAGTGTACAGGAAATTAGAGTGTTATGCATGAGAAGACACATCTCATTTCGAACACTTTTAAGCTGCTGCTCGTTTAATTTTGAAGCTAAAACACCGACGGTTAATTTGATATACCAAAGATGACAGTAATTAATGCCACGAAGGAATGATAATCACTGTTCCCAAAAACACTCCGATTATTGTGCCACAGTATCTACTAGCGAAACCGTTATTTCAATATGTTAAACACCACTGCTTTACTCGATTACAGGCACATGTTACAATCTTTTAATATTTCCACAGTACTGAGCCTCAGATACACATGTCTGCGTTACGACAATTCATACACGACTCTCTGTTGCTTACATCGCAGCAGCCAAAGATCTCAACACTATTTATCGATACTAAATTATTCTATCCCCCAAGGACAACACACACTTTAGACTATGGACTACGGTACAATATTTCAAAATACCTGTATCAGTACAGTCATTTATAAATATATACTATCGGTAAAGGAAAATAATAACGATTGGTGGGGTGTTAAATAGTCACAATTATAATTAACCAATTTAGCAAAGTCATTTGAGTTAGTAATAACGCTATATGCGGAGAGGATATTATATGTCGACTAACTCAAAGGACGTCTGCCACACAAAATTAAATCCCCTTCTGTGGTCCACTACAGAACTCAATACTTAAGGAGCCATTGTGGAACCAATTACCAGTTATGGTGCAGATTGTTGGACAGTTGCAGAAAGAAATCATATGAAGAAAGAGGCAGTGGAGATGGATTTCCTTCAAAGAGCTTCTCGAGTGTCTAAATTAGAGCATATGCGGAATGAAAAAATTGGGGAGCACGATAACATTAAAGATATAATAGTCGGGAACATTCAAACGAAACAATTATGGTACAGGCATTTAATCTCAAGCCCTCTTCCCCTCCCCCCCCCCCTCCCCAGCCAAAATCCGCTCAAGCCCCTGCCAAACGAAATTCCTGGATCCGCCACTGTTCCCGGAAAGAAGAAGTTGAGTCCGCGCTATTTTGGATCAGGTGGTTACCGCACCATGATGGTGGCCGATGTATGACACAGGGTCATTTTGTTCTAACCCCAGTGTTCCGAGAAATTATCGTCATCCGGACTTGGCTGGCAGCATAGGAGAGGACGTGGTGCAGATTGTGTAACAGAGCCATGTGGTAAATCCGTAGCCTCTGTGCAGGGTGAGGGGATGCGGCACTGTTGTGGTGATTCCGCTGTCAGATGGAGACGTGAAACTAGGCGGACCCTTTTCGAGTCTTTCGGAATGGTACGCCTGAATGTGCTGCCTCCGGATTTTGTCCCTTTAGCTTTTTCCATCTCTCTTCCACAAAATAAACGACACTCCACAAACACACCATCATAGTCATCCAAACATACAATACTAAAATACCGGGGAAGGCAACCCAAAACCTCCTGGAGATCTAACACTCATCTCCCTTACCATGGTAATTGCCCACGCCCGGATATGGCATATACTGAGTAAAATTGAACGAGGTACTTGTAATTTTGGTTCTCTCCAATGCAAGACTAGCGTTGCAAGGAGGATGGCTGCTCGATCAACTACCCCGAACTGAGACCTCATTGTTTTAACAGATAGTATGTTCTGCATTTCTCTCTTCAATTGATGGTAGAAGAAAATACACTTCTATACGGGATAATAACGAAGTGTATGTGGGTTCTCAATCATTTACGTTCTTTATTTATTGTGGCAAGAAGGTTTTAAGCAACTACTACAGTCATGGAAAATTTCATTTCTCCTGCATGCGCAATGGGGAAAGGTAAAGCATTTTACGGCATTGAATTTTGACTTGCGTATGAGCGCCGCGGTAGCTGAGTGGTTAAGGCGTCTGATTGAAAATCATGTCTCCGGTTCGAATCCCTGTCTTGGCGCGAATTCTCATAGGCTCTTAACCCGATATTAACCTCTAAAAACTTCATCTGTGTAATGCGAAGTACACCTCAAATCTTCCGTGATTCGGATTCCTAGTTAAACTGCAGGTCTCCTTTGCCCGGTAAGATTACCGGCTTATGTTACATAAGGAGGGAAGGAACTGGTCATTCTACCTCCAATACGAGGCTACGTATACCACCTTAGGTAGGGCCCAAAAAAACTTTTGTTTGAGTACCAAGCTTAATGTTTTTTCTTTTACTTGTGTATATCCGTTTTTACTCAACATCAGTGGCAGCTGATACAACACCAAAAAATTCGACAAAACCACTTGCTTTGTGGTAATGCTGACGTTTTAGGTTACAGTAGCAGAGGAGGTGGTATTCTGTATATGTAGATTGGGTGTAGAGATAGTTAATACATTAAATATCGCTTCTGCTAGTGTTACAACTCGGATTAGAGGCTGCAGTTTCGCGATGTCCGCCGAGGCGTTGCGACAAGTAGAGTTATTCGCGGTGCAGCGAGCCCTTGGCTTGTGGTCTGCAGTAATGGGCCGTCACCACATTAGGGGCACCCCATGGGGCGGGGCAACAGGTCGCACCTCTGACCGCTGCCCTGCACGCTGCAATACTCAACACACAGTAGCCAGACGAAAGACTACTACATTCGATTTGGTATTGCATTGTTGATTAGTAGGTGACACAGAATCGGTGTTACTGCCGAGACTCGATTGCATCCCACCGAGCGTGGTGAGTGGGCGGTAGCACTCTGACCTTGCATTCGGGAGGACGCGGGTTCGAATACTCGTCCGGCCATTCCCGTTACTGTTATTCCTGAATCACAGGAATGCTTCTTTCAAAACGAACCGGCCGAATTTCTTCCCGTTCCTTGCTCCAAGTTCTTTTCCACCTCCAGTTACCATCACGTCGACAATCCACAAGCATAAATAAATAAATAATAATAATAAATTGATTAAATCCCCTTTTTTTGAGATAGTGAGGTAAGAGAAGTGATATCCCGCTTTCTCGTCCATCTACCAAGTATTTTAAAGAAATATAAAAGTTTTAACATTCGCACTCATTCATGTAGTAAGTAGAGAATCGGTGTGGCGGATGGATTTCCGGTATGAATATAGTTTCATTTTCCCCAAACATTTGTGCTTAGTTAATGTGATAATTTGCTTGACATTGATTAAAAAAAAAAAAAAAATACACTGCGAGGGAGAAGGAAATTAAGGAAACTATCATTTCAAGTGTCTTACGCCACCTTGAGACGGTGTAGGCCTACTTCAAATAACGATAGAATACCAGTATTGTCCATACTTTACTTCAACAACGACACGAAATTCTCTTCTTGTATAAATATAAGCTACCCTATAAGATGTTATTTTTTTGTGTACTATATGATTAGTGATAGAAAATGGTTGCTGTTTCGTACTGTACAAGATGGGTCGATGGAAATATGTAATCCTCTGATACATTGTTTCTCAACATGTTGTTCGCAAAGATCAGCAGGTGGTTTGGAGGAAGAAATTTAGACACCGTGCTCGTACAAAATCAGATTCGCATTAGTTAGGGAGCGTCCATATACCACGTAGCTCCATTTTGGCCTCCAGTGAATCCCGCCCCCTCCCTCCACGTAGCCAACGTGGACTTTGCCTGCACCCCTCCCCCCAACCCCCATGTGGCAGGCAGATTCTTTGGCTATTAGTTCCAGAAAACATTTTGTACTGCTTTCTCTTGTCAGACTATCGTAAATTACATACTGAAAAAGTTAAATAACGGAAATAAATATTCGCATGCCGTTGTATGTTATGTTTTTTATTTCAACTATGACAAATTACAAGAATGAAAATCTACGTGGCTTGGCTCGGAACACCCCTCCCCCCACGCAGCCCAGCGTAACTTTCCAGCCAACCCCCCCCCCCCCCCTTCCCAGAAGAGTCACGTAGTTTATGGACGCTGCCTTTGAGGTTCGCAGCATTATTTTTATCAATTTACTGGTCTTCGGATCGAAACAGGTTGGGAAACTCTGCTATAATGCAATGCTTCACCGGGGTTTTTAACGCTGATACCTCATGGCTAACGTGATCATACGTCTCGCTTTCGGAGGGACACTCCCACTTTCAGACTGTCCTTCCTGCTGTCCCCGGCGAGAGTAAAAAAGTCCCGCTTTCGCAAGTATATCAATACCTATATCTATCTATTAAGGTCTAAGACACTCATGGACCATTGCTGATCAAGCAAGGATTTACTAGCAGCAGCCAAAATATGGAATTGTTCGAGGAGCTTTCGTTTATTTACAACTACGTCACAGATCAAAAACCATTAGCTGGAACGCTAAGAATATTGCTGCTGAAAATCATAAGGCGGATATATTTCAACACTTCCGCGCTAACACTCTCAACTTTACTAACTTTCGTATTACTATTGAGTACGTTAAGTGTCTGCCTGCAAGTAACGAACCTGTCGAAAGACTTTTTTTTTTCTCTGATGAATAGAAAATGGAGAAGTAACAAAACACAGTTAAGTGTCGCAGTATTGAAAGCCATTTTGATTATCAAGACTAACATCATCAAATTGTGTAATGAGCACCATTCCTACTTAAAACTAGACCCGACATTTTGAAACTGAATTGTTCCGCCGATAAATATAAAACAACTGGCTATTTAGACGTCAGATGTTAGACAATAAGGCTAAGTAACTCAACTAACATGAAATACTTTCTGCTTTTTATAAGTGCTCTTTGTTTTTAAATAAAAACTAGTACAATACGAAAAAAAAAAAATCACAAAATTCCTAAGTCGCCCCGCTGTGATGAAAAAGATAAAAGATCACATTACTCATGGCATTACTTTGCTGGTATGTGATAACGAACAACTTTATTACTGCCATCCTCGGTAGCTTGGGGGCTAGAGAGCTAGCTCCCCGTGCCGAAGGTCACCGGTTCGAGTCCGACCGAGGGCATGGGTGTTTAAGTGTTGTATGTGTGTGTGTGTGTGTGTGTGTATTAAGAGGGCAAATTTACCCTCCTACCTACTATTCGGGAGGATGGGGGTCAAATCCCGTTCGTCCATCCTGACTGGGGTTTTCCGTGGTTTTCCTCAGTCACTCAAGGCGAATGCGGGGATGGTTCCCTACAAGGCCACGGCCGACTTCCATCGCCCTTCCCTCGCCTTTAGGCTAGTCGGCTGAAAAGGGTCCTCGAGACCCTCCAATAGCCCGCCACCCAGGCCTTACCTGGGAGGAATGAAAATAGTAAAAAAAAGTTAATCTCATGTCCGTCGTGCAGTGTTCACAGGTAGAAGCTACTACAACGTATTGCAGAAACTGATACACTGGAAGAATCATGATGACACATTGCGCTGGCTGTATTGTTTCAGTTGCCGGAAGTCATAAAAAAAAAACCTTTATTACGGAGCCCCAAAACTACCTTCAACTACTGTCGATATTTTTTATTGTGACTCATTTATGACACTTCAGGTTGGTTCTAGACTGCAGTTCATACGTCGATATAAATGCAGTAGCAGTACTCAATTATGACGTCTGTACAGCAAGATTGATATATTAATGATACCTATTTTTTCTTTTTTTTTTTTATTCAATGCTCACATTTGAGATAGCGTGAAATGGCCAAGCTGCTCATAATTCAACGATGGACAGCTCGTAAATATTGGAAGTGGCGCGTGATGAGTCGAGTTTACCTCCTCGCGAAGAGGGCCGGGGGCGTAAAAACAGCGCACTGGAGGGCCTTGTCGTGTGTGCGGCGGCGCTGTGGGCCCTTTGTGGCGGCCCAGCGCGTAATTAGGCGTGCTGAGGCCGGCGACAATGAGCGCATTGTAGTCCGCAGCCCGCCACCACATTGCATTACAGCGCGACGCACTCGGAAGGCAAATCGAGCTGATTGCCGGGCATTCTCGCAAAATACCCTCACTCAGCACCAAGACGGACAGTGGGACATCGTCTTAGTAGTGCGAACATCACGTGCCAAGTTGACAGGTGTCAAAATCAATCCATCGAGTTTTAAACTGCGAATCAATATCTACATTTTTTTTTTAAATTTGGTTACGATAAGACGAATATCTGCCGCAAAAAATGCGTTCTGCACTACGACTACGTGCAGAAAGAACTGTGGTTATTATATGGCAGATTCCGTGGAGTATTTGGGAATAACAATACTCTGGAATACTCTGGTACACAGACGACGTAGGTTTCGGTTTGAACTTGTTGGTAAATATGCGTATACCCGCTTTCATTTACGAGTGCGATGAAATACTTCGTCCTCCAAACTATTTGGGACGCAATGACAATAATAAGAAAAGAGAAATAAAATGCCGCACTGATGCTTAAATGAATACTTTCTTCCCTCGTGCTATTCGGGATTGGAATGCACGGAGTAGAGATTAATTTTGGTGCAAAGCACCCTCCGCCACCTACAGTTTTGTCAATTGCACATATCTTGATCTAGATGTAGATAAAGCCAGTTATAACCTTCTTCCTGTGGTCGCTGTTAATATCCCTACTTAACCACTGGTAATTACTGTCTCAGATTGTCTCGCCGCTTAAATCTAAATCCTTCTTCTTTTGCTTTAATCGTGTTCTTTGCTTACTTCCAACAGGAATGTGCTTACCCTCTTTATCTGAAGGGAAAAAGTATGCTACACCTGAAATTAATTCTCTTTCTTCAAGAAAAACCACAGATCTTACATTTAGTATTAAACTTTACTATGTGCACTCAATCATACACTTATTGCACGACTTCTAGGGCAAGTTGTAATGAACTCAGCATAACTTTTACGAGAACATATTTTTCCTTCACCGCAGCCAAAACTATTTTTAGATAAATCGACTTCCTCACATTTTAAGTCAAACTACGAGGGTCGTCTCAAAAGTAAGTTACACTTAAAAAAAAAAAATAACGCCCAGAATTTGTTTAAAAGGTTATATTTGTGAAACTACATATATTATTTATTTTTCTACATAATCTCCTTGAATTTCAATACATTTTTGGTATTGTGGTAAAAGTTTGCCCTCCTGAGTTTCTTTAACACCTCACAATAGCGTTCAGCTGTTATCGTTGTCCCACGTGGCAGGAAGTCGATCAGCAATACACCCCCTTCGAATCCCAGAAGACCGTCATCATAACCTTCCCCGCTGATTCCACAACTTTCGCCTTTTTTGGAGATTGCTCGTCCTTCCCTTTCCACACCATGCTTTGTCCTTTGGTTTCAGGCGTCCAGTGATGGATCCAAGTTTCATCCCCGGTCACAATTCGGTCGAATAGGCCATCTCCTTTATCCTCAAAAAACTGCAGAAATTGAAGAGCAGCGTCAACTCTCTGCTCTTTGTGGTGGTCTGAAAGGAGCCGTGGAACCCACCTTGCACACACTTTGGACAGATGCAGATCATCAGAAATGATTCTGTGAAGCGATGCACGGCTAATTTAAACATTTGGCGGGAGTTGTGAATGAATGTCGTCGAGCGTAAGGCGACGATTGGCGTCGACGACTCTTCGGACTTCTTCGACAATGTTCGGGGCCCGTGAAGTGGATGGGCGGCCGATTCGTTGTTCGTCGTGTGTTGTTGTCCTGCCTTCAATAAATGATTGGCGCCAACGAGAAACCATTGGCCTCGACATAACGTTTTCACCGTACACACTGCACAACTCACGGCGAATTTCAGTTGCATTTTTATTTTTTGCCATTAAAAAACGAATCACACTGCGTACTTCGCAATCGGCGGTAGGAGTAAGAGGTAGCTCCATAGTGGCTTGATCGCAACTGACAAATGAGTCATGGCGGCCTCTTAGGAATTTTACAGTGCTGCCACCACACCCGGACGAAAGTTCCCTGCGAATCCCAGACGTCTCCTGCCAACTGCGCGGATATAAAAAAATAGTGTAACTTACTTTTGAGACAAGCCTCGTATTTACATAATGCCTTCGCAACCCTTTCATAGCTACTACTAACCTAATCAGTCTTGGCCATGTTGATCTATGCATTTTATCACAATTCGTCTTAATGCATCCATCTTCAACAACCAAAGAAGGTTGTTGAAGATGGTGGAAGATGTGGAAAAAGGTTGATCCTTGGCTCCGGGTTTGCTCCTTGTCACCAAAGATGCCCCCAAGAAGCAATTAGTATTTAATATTCGCAGTGTTAATAACAGTAATAATATCCTTATTTTTATATGAAATCTGATGTGACACATGTTCTTTGCGAGGTGAATATTAGTGCAGAAAAGGAAGGTGGGGAAAACATATACTAATTAATATCAAATGCTTTTCTTCTTGAAGTTAGCAACTACGTAGTGATTTTGTTAGTAATAATTATTATTGTGACATACACAGACTGTTACTTGGGCTTCTTAGCCCTTATCAGTAGGTCTAGCTTAGAAATTAAATCATTTTCTTCACTTTCCAGTCGTGAGGAGCAACTGTGTAGAGTAAATAAGAAATACACTTGGAGACCATAGCCACGAAACAGCCAACTCTGATTTATGTCATGCAGTGTTGACAACTTCCTTGGAAAAATCGATGTTAGGTACAGTCGAAGAATACGCTGACTCGACACTTGGTAATCCGATATCAACTCGGGATTCCTGAACTACACGATCTTAGGGTGAAGTGACGGAGACTTGGCATTGGATGGTTGATAAATAAAAATCAGCCACAGAATAATGTTTCAATGCAAAGGAATACTTTTGTTACAACAATCATTTCGTGTGATTATATAAGAACCTGGTTGATAGTTTCTTACTGGTTGCGTAATTTCCTCTGCTGTACCGGCCTTTCCAAACACTGGAGTATTACCGGATATAGAGAACCTACACTTTAACCTGGAATTCAAACCAAGGAAGCGTTCCACAACGCAAGCTTTGATAAAGGTGAAGGTTGGGTTAGGCGCCTTTGAAAATCTCAGATGAGACCAGGATTCTTATCGGGTAGCTGTCGTCGTTGTAACATTACAGTTACCTTCCGTCGGCTACGAAGTAGTGTCTATGGAGCGGAGAGATAAATTTTTCCTGTCAGTTGTATGCGAATTGTCGCAGAGCGCGGTTCGCGGAGCGCGGCTTACGTAGTGAACGCATTGACCTATATCCTAATTGTATGACGTAGTTTCGTATGTGTAACTGTGTTTAAGAAGAGCTTTATGTTGGCGATAGGAACAGTGAAGTTGAAACAGTGTTTAAATGAACACTGAACCTCAAGTTGTGATAGTGGATGATTTAGCTGGAAGGAGATATGAATTATAATTTTCCTTTTGTCTCTGTAATCTTTCGGATACGAAGTTTCGATTAGTCTTTACTTTGAAATTTGATGGTGGCCAAACCGTTCACAAGTGTTAACGTGCTTTATCAATAAACCTGTCGTGGGCATAATTATTCTTATTAATGAACTTAATGACCTTTATTAATTTTTCTTATAATTGCTGCTTAGGACGGCTTTTGTTTCATCATCTGACGACCGACGGCACAACGAACTATGTAAAATTAAATTAGCTTGCTTCTAGAACTGTGTCTTTGAGAAAGAACATATTTTTGAGAGTATTAATATACCGCTCATTATAAAAGAGCAGCCTAAAAAAGGCGTCTTACATGTCTCACCGTGATCAGGACTGAAAATAAATAAATAAAATGTTCTTACAACCTCCTGATCCACGTCCTAAACATTGATCCAAAAGACTGCTCGACACTTCTGCTGTAAATTACATAGAACAAGGCAACCTGCCCTCACATTTAGGAAGGAACCCTCCAGGTATTGCTCTGAAGAAACGTCTATTTTTCTCCTTTGTATTTATCTCGTTATTCGGGATGTGACTTTTTTGAGATTTGGTCTGCTTGTCGCTTGGCCTGACGCCTCCCGGGAAGGAGAGTTGTGTTGCCATCTGTCTGCGAAACATGTAGCTATGTTCTGCATGTGACAGGTGTATTCTGTTGTGCAATGTGTAATTTACGAGGTGGGGACTGGGGACCGTACCAACACTCGCCTTGATAGTTGTGTGAGACCTCCTGAAAACCGCAATCAGGAGCGCCGCTACGCGGGGACCACGACTCGAACCCGGACCCATTCAGTGTGGTGGCGCCTTGGGGAGAGTCCATTAATTACGTGAGGTGAAATAAGGCGAGGAGGAAAGGTCCGGTGAAATCTCACCAAATCTTACCGAGGTGTCGACAGAAATCTCAAGTCATCTTTTTAAGAACAATAGAGCTAAAAAACAGATCTACGAACTACTTGCGACAACGATTAGAGGGAGGAGGGAGAGGTCTCAGTGTCTCACCACCCTTAAAAACCAGATCTCACGAAGTCTCGCCAGAAAGGGGGAGAGGGTCCGGATTTCCAAAAAACACATCTTGTAATTAATGGACGCCCCTTAACGTGCGCAGCCACATTGGCAGGTTACTCTGAACAGATGTCGGCTATCTGCGGAAAAACAGGAATCAGAATGTCCGGAAGCGAGAAAAAACGTGTCACCGAGACGTTTTAAGTATGGTTTTAAAAGTCTTACGCATTGCTGCTTCTTCTCGTTCTGTTCATCCAGAATTCAATGCAACCAACTTTTATCTAAGTACTACTGTTCGCGACCGAGAGTGGTGGGTGAGCGGTTAACGTTGTGGTCTCGCATTCGGGAGGACGGCGGTTCGAATCCCCGTCCAGGCATCCAGATTTGGGTTTTCCATGGTTTCCCCAAATCACTCCAGGCGAATGTCGGGATACTTCCTTCAAAAGGTCTGGGCAAAATTCTTTTTTTTTTTTTTTTTTTGGGAACAGTTTAACGTCCCTTTTTAACAACGTGGTCTTTAGAGACGGGAAAGGATGGGGGCAAGGAATGGGAAGGAATTCGGCCATGGCCTTTTGAAGGAAGCATCCCGGCATTCGCCTGGAGTGATTTGGGGAAACCATGGAAAACCCAAATCTGGATGCCCGGACGGGGATTCGAACCGCCGTCCTCCCGAATGCGAGGCCAGAACGCTATCCGTTACACCACCACGCTCGGTCCTGGGCAAAATTCCTTCCCGTTCCTTGTCCCCAGTCCCATCCCGCCTCTAATGACCTCGACGTCGAAGAAGCTTAAAGCCATAAGTAAAAAAAAAAAATCTACTCTTCGTAAGTTGATTTGAAGTAACTGCTACTAACACATAAGCATTTCATTTTTTTCAACATTTTAATAATACATCTTTGCTTAAAGAATTCTGTCATTACTGTGAAATTATCAAATCACTCCAAAAGAAAAAATATCCTGATATTTTTAGAAGTATCATAAGAGTACCTGTCACATATATTTTCGTGTTTATTATATTCTTTGCGGCCTTTCTCTTAATTATTTATTAACGATGCAGTTAGCTAATTACTAGCTTCGAAAATTATTATTGTTTCACTCCTTTTCCGAACTATATGTTGCATGAACTATCAACCGGCAGATATCTTCTTGTTTAGGAAACTGTCACTGCATTGCTGCCTAGTTTTAACAAAAATCTTTCACAATGGTTGGGTTGTAAAATTATATTCTTATGACTTTTGTGCTAAGTAATTAGTGAAATTTTATTATGATACTTGAATTATTTTTTTTTATAAATGTTTATTTGGCGACGATTTTTCAGTGTGTTTTCTGGGAGGGACGAGATACGTTAGATGTGTTTGTTCATTGTTTCTAAGTGAAAGATGTAAATAACAAAGAGAAGAGAAAGTTGTTTGTATATCGTCAGTGAGAGAGGAGACAGACAACAGGTAAATTAAAATTGATTCCTACAAAGTTAATTTGTGATGGTTAAAGTAACCTTGAAGACCACTATATTCTGTCGAAGTACAATGTTAGAAGGAGGTAATAGAAAATTACAAAGATACTACAAAAATAAATGTCCATGTCAATAAGTCTATTAGTCCGCTCCTGCTTGAGGATAATGATAAATGATACTAAATTAATACAAACTGGAAAAAGAAGAATTTTTTTATTAGTTAAAAGAACCAAAAAAAACTATTATCTTTCTTGTGCGTTAAGAGTGTAGAAGATTTTACCTTTGAAAAGCGCTTGAAGTATTAAAATATAACGCTGATGCGCTTCTGTTGTCTTCCTAATATGGCCGACACATGATGCATTTTTTATTTACTGAATGTGCAGAAAGGAGTTTCGTGGCCACGGCAACGACAGATCTTCCAATAATAATAACAAAGCGTTACAAGCTATTGTCATTTAGTGACGACATTATATTCTTTCTTTTGTGTTTGTAGTTCCAGATACGGAACTTTACTTGATTAAATTAAACATAGCGAATTTCTTATCTAATTAGTGGGCTTTACGGGAAGAAACGATATTTGGGATATATAGTTACACATGGGGAATCTCGCTCAAACTATTGCCAGAGGAACGCGTAGAGGAAAACAAAAGCAGAGGGTACGCCAAAGATGATGTATTCAGTTTGAAAAGAAATCAACATAGCTCAAAGAGTAAATTCGGGAGGACGTGCGTTCGAACCCCTGTCCAACCATCCAGATTTCGGTTTTCCATAGTTTCCCGAAATCAAGCCAGGTGAATGCCGAGATGGTTCTTTCAAAAGACTATTCCCGAAATCACTCTCGTTCCTTGCCCCGAGTCGTTTCCCACCTCTAATGATCTGGATGTCGACGAGATACATACCACAAAAAATAACGAGTGTATTCCACATAGGAAAAGAAATAATTGGAGTTTATTTACAGATTTATATACAGTACGATACGTTCAATTATGCTTTCAGATAAATAAACACCTAGATCATTCTCAATACTAGAGCACAATCTTCTAAAGGCCACTTTAAATTGTTGTCGTCTCCTTTCCGCCCTCTTAGAAAATAAATGAAATCGCGCCCACAGTTCTATAGCGGTAAATTCAGTCACGACGTGTGTCTGCGTCTCAATCACCCAGCTGTTCCCAGTCGCGCTCTTGTCTCAAACGCTGATGGAGTGTAAATGCGATCACCCGGTGGTTCTGTGAGCGCGTATTCCCAGAAGTCTTCCTTTTTGTCGATATCAACAGTACTTTTCACTTTCTGCCTTGGCTTATTTCGGTTTGGATCGCGCCTCCGCGGTGTCTGTCTGGATGCCGTATCCCACGGGAACATCAGTCCCAAGTCCGGATACGCAGTGTGTTTTGGTATCTATTTTATACCCATCGCCGTCTGTTTCTTTTCTCCTGAAGAGATAGTGGAAACGAAAAATAAATTTAAAAAATGCAGCAATCAGTACTTAGTTTTGGTCCTGGCTTTGTTGTTACTGAGGAATAAAATTGATTCAATAATTATGTCCAGTTTTGAGAAAATTTTGTTCATACTTCGACGCTGATCATTGGGTGTGTATCTTGATAACTGGGTTACCGCGAATCATTCTGAAATCGTTATGAGAAAAGTAATACGGCAATTACCTTGTAGTGGCCATACCTGACGTCCATATATTAACAATTCTAAATATAAAATAGTGTATTTACTTACTGTATTACTAATTATAAATGTCCAATAGTCATCCTGTTTCAAAGGTATCTCTTAAGGTAAGGAGAATCTGATTGATTTAGAGTTCAGGAAATGGAATAATTATGAAAAATGACTAAACCAAGAAGAGAAAGTCTAGGTTGGCGTAAAAATACGGCGGCAGCTTGGATGAATATGCAGAAGTTATAAAAAAAAAATTAGCTGGACTGTAAATGTAAAAATCTGTTGAATTGTGTAAAATTTATTACGGTGGCGGACTAATAAGTCACGCGCAAGTTGAAAGTTGTAATTAGTTTGTCATAAAGTATGGAAAGTTGTGTTTCGTTTAACTAGTAAAGTTATTGATGAAAATGTGATCGACAAGTAATTGGAAATAAAAGAGTAAACAGCAAGGCAAAGTAGTATAAACATTTTCTTCCAGATTTTATAAAAGGAAGAAATGATGAGTTAAAAAGAATGCATCTCGAAAGCCAACATCATATATCCATTAACAAAGGGAGGGCGGCAATTGTAAAATTTAAACTCGATTCATACCGAGTGTAATAAAAGCTCATGGTCAGTGGTGAGATGTGGCAAAGCAGTAACATGCGCTTCTTCTCCGTTGTGGAGAAAATCGACACTGAAATATTCAGTTGCGTGCAAATACTTCCTGTGTTAGTGAGATTTGAAGGGGTGCGTGGCGCAGCGAGCAAGCTGTCTGCTTCATAAGCCCGTCTTCATCGGGTCGAATCTCGATGCTGGCAGCATTCCCCCCTCCCCCCAAACACAACAATGCGTCTTTCACCTGTTGTTTGCAAACTTCACTGTATATCGATAGAATCTTGTTAAATCACCTCATTTTCATGTGGAGGACCCGTATCATTCTCAGATTTTTCCGCCTCAATTTTTTAAAAGGGTAAAACAAAACTCTCACGCACACACTGATTTTCGACGCTGTTATAAGTTGTGCCAGGGACCGCTTCTACCTGTTATACGGCGTCTCGTTTCGACTCTCCCGTCCCTTTGTACGAGAATGAGCATCTGTTATTCAACTGTAAACCTCGAATAACGGTATACGTATTTGATACCCTCCGCAGCAAGTATTTCTATTTTTGAAATATAACTTTGTTTTCAAACAACGTAATGAAATTCTAAAGAGTCGGTATTTCCGCAACAAGCGGCGTTTAAAAAAACTTTTTATTTCCATAATTCTTGAAACTGCCGCAAATTATGTGCATGCACATTTGAATAAATAATTAAAAAAGTTGCCAGCAACGAGATTCCATCAGGCGACGACAGGTTTGTGAAGTAGAGAGCTTCTGGTTGCGCCACTTGATATCGCTTTTACGTAGAAAGTATTTGAACGCAACAGAATATTTGAATGCCGATTTTCTCGTTGACGGAGAAGAAGCGTATGTCACTAGTGTGCCTCATAAAACCTCTAGCCATGAGGTTTTATTACACACAGGAAGAATCGAATCTGAATTTTACAATTGGTGGCTTCCCCTTGTAACTCTAAAAGGAGAAGGAAGGTGGTTTCGTCCTGGCTGGAAACGATCAAAAAGACGTAATAAGGCAAAAGTAGTTAATAACAATTAGTTTACGACACAGTCATCGACAGAAAATGCTTGGTAGTTGCGTATAGAAGTGGAGACAGACCTTGCTGTGTTGTATCCCGTGTCGAGGTCAGGACGGTAGCTCACAATCTCCCTCAAAGGTAATATTTGCTTCACATCTGATCCATTAGTACATGTCTTGACGGTTCCCTACATCCTTTAATTATTCGATTACCAGCATTGGTGACAACCTAGTGCTCGACCATAGAGCTGCAAGAATTATGCTGATAGTGGGATATCAAGACTATTCTGGATCGACCTTCAACTGCATTCGGATAGTAACGCCGCTGCCTGCATCGAGGTGTCTGCAATAGCTGTTGAAGCAAACCTTCGCTGATGTATCTCTGAAATGAAGCGCGTGCAGAGAACGTCGGCTCTGTAGAGGTGATGAAAGTTATGTTTAACTCAGTTCAGAGGAGTCAAGGACACAGAGAACCACTGTTAAAGCCAAAACTCGATGCTCGCTGAATTCCTTTCTTTTGTAGTACTGAAAGGGTGTAGACGTGACGGTGCGGTGGCGAAGAGATTCCCGGCAAAATGAGAAAGAGTGAATGGTCAGGGGAAAGAGCTGCCAAAGTGGCAGACTACGCACAACGAGATGGAGTTTAATTAACGGAACGCCCAAGCGACAGGTGGCGAGCCGGCCGCTAAACGGAGCTCGACGGCGCGGCGGCCCCGCCAAGAGTGGAAGATTGTTACGAACAGGCTGGACGGCCGAGCGCAGCGGCTATAAAAAAACGCACGCCTCGTTTTTACTGCAGCGCGCGGCGCGGCGGCCAAGGCCGGCTCACCAGACGGCCGCACTTCAGCCCGCCCTCAGCACACACGGCATGTCTCACAACCAAACTTCTCATCTCACCATCGTCAGCAGGTTCCATCACTAGATGATGTGGCCTCTGAGGCCCTCTTCACACTGTGCAATCCAGAAGCGACGTGAGTATCGTCAATTTGAGTTGCCTGCGAGTACGATATTGAGGATACTGTGAAGTGATACAGTCTCCTGTCTGGCTCTGGTGACCGTCGTTCTAATAAACATCCCTGCTGTGACAAAAAATTTCCTCGGGTGTTCTGCAGGATCAGTTCTCCCATGTGCGACGTTTCAACAACAGTCTTTTCTCTCCATCAAGCGAAAATGTCGTAGTTGATACTGTTGTCGAAACGTCGTACATGGGAGAACTGATCCTGCAGGATACCCGAGAAGAATTTTTGTCATCCGTACGCCGGGAAGATTCAGTTCTCACATCTCTGCTGGGAGAGTTTTGCATCATTTCAAGTGATGACGTCACTGTTGCCTATTCTTACTACAACTATTGTAGAAAAAGAATAATCCGAAGAATGTGCTACCATCCTTAAATCATACATACAAGAGAAAAGAGAGGGAAAATGTAATATGGAGTAAATAAACAAATTTAAGAAAAGTTATCGATCAATTAAGAAAATTTGAAGTTAATACTAATGAAAAATAAATAAACCTGCAAGATTTTTTTAACGTGGTGTTAATTAATTAAATAGTCACCGCACCAGCCCAACAAGAATTGATACTTACTACGGAAGAAAAAATTCTCACACAATACGTAATTATAACTTCCTGAATTTCTTTATCAAATGATAGGTTGCAACTGTACAAATGTTGATCCACAATAATAAATTTAAGTTCTGTTTTTATTAAACTGTTCGCTGATCTTCTCACATATACACCTGACTGATTACTACAAAAATGCTTGCTGTTGATTTTAATGTTTAAACTAACTATGTGATGAAGACTGATTGTTCCCTCCACACCTTGAAGTGAATAACGTTGCGGTACCCCCGACAATGAATACAAGTAACACTATAGCAAAAACTTACAAATACTCGATTAAAGCCAAATATTTATTAAAACCCGTTTGAAATAATTTTAAATGATACATAAAATTACTAAATACTAATTGCACGTACTGTTTTTGCAAAAAAAGCTTTTAACAATGTAAATAAAAGCAAAATGTTTATCGTTGGCAGAGATGTTTATGAGATTATGGTGGATACAATGGAGTAATGAAGTGCAATGCTTTTTTTCTTCTTCTCAGGACATTATGAATCGTTGATATTGAGGCATCAAAGGAGTACTGGGAATTTGGCAAAAGCCTTTTGAAGGAACCATCCCGGCATACGTGAAAAATCGAAATCGGGATGTCCAGGTGGGGAATCGAATCTGCATCCTCCAGACTGCCAGACCCGTGCATTGCCACTCAACGAGCAGGCGGAGGTTAAGCGTCATATGGTTCTCTGATGATAATTTCCTCTTAGTTCAACTATTAAGGTAGTAGATTTACCGAATACTTAGAACAAATTATTACATGAAAAATGGCATTATTTAATTTGTTTTCATGGTGAGCAGTGGAATAAAAGAAAACAATTATAACATTAATGCATAAGAGAGGCAAGGAAATGGAGATATATTAAGAAGTAATTACATCTGATTGGGCGGAGACATCCAGGGATTAAGCAGCTAGATACGAATTCCCGTGTGAGTGACTGGAGTTTTGGTATGTTAGAAATAGATTGGAAAGCTTATGTGCCACAGGCGGAAATGACAGAAAGTTCAGGTTAAAGTAGCAGAATATAAATTAGTCAATTAAGAGGTGTTGAAACAAATTCTTTGCATACCACTTTTGTTGAGCCTTGGCTTTGTAGTCGCCGGGCCTACAGCTGACGGAAAGGTACCAAACACTGATTGCGTCATCCACGGTACATTTCAACTATACGCAAAAAAGACATATTTTAACGACTGATTTTAGTACTAACGTAATAACAAACCAATATTTTGCTTAATAACCTGGGAGGTGCATTAATTACGCGAGGTGTTTTTTTAGCTCTACCATCCTTCAATCCTATTTCACCCCACGTCATTAACGGACGCTCCCCAAGTATTAATTCCTGATTCCTGCGCAACAGGATTTTATTCGCTTTCTTTTCACTTCTCCCAGGTTATACTCAACCTATGACAGACAATTTATACGATGGATCACGAGGCTCGAAATACAAACGTTTATTACAGGTTAATTTTAAAACCGGTAGGTGTATTTGCTGCGTTCAGAAATCGTATTTTTGGAAAGATTCCGGTTTAAAGTCAGATGCTACATGTCAATATCCTGCTTTCATTGTGGGGTTTACGGCTCCTGTATTGTACTTTTGCCGACTGTATCACCCCGTTACCTTTGTGTTGTCTTTCATCTTAAGAATCTATAATGGAAGATCGTTTTTAAAAAAGTAATTGCTTGTAGGCCTATAACATAAAATCACTCGACTTTGTTAGAAGGCTTTATTTATTTTAGCTCAGTAGATTCAAATAAATTCTTTCTACACAGTGCTTGCTTTTAACAGCACAGATTTTTTATTCATTTATATCTACTCAATGAATTTTATTGTAAACTATTTTTGTTTTTAAATTTACAAATTCAATGTAACTTTTACATCACGTAATTGTACTTTACACAAGTATATGTATTAATTGCATTAATAATTCGGCACCTGTTCATCACTTTTCAACTCCCGACTTCTTCCAAATAAAATACTATAGCAACGATTTTCTTTGATCCACAAATTGTTTAAACTTTTCGTACCCGTCAG
Source organism: Vandiemenella viatica (assembly GCA_031002005.1). NCBI lineage: Eukaryota > Metazoa > Arthropoda > Insecta > Orthoptera > Morabidae > Vandiemenella > Vandiemenella viatica. The sequence goes on along the minus strand of JARYHS010013630.1, from coordinate 95,355,583 downwards.
AGGTTTTCTTCTTCACCGACTTACACCAGAAATTGTATTAGAGTGCTCCGTACTTAAGTAATTGTAACATTTTCATTACTGACTGTCTACGACTGTCTGTTTACTGTGTTATATTAATGGAGGGCAGTTCTTCTTACCAAATGCTTTGGAGTTTGAGATTTTGAAGTCTTGTTAATATCCTCAAACCAAAAAATTCCTTATCCTTTAAATGTCAAGAAAGTCAGGTATATTTAACTAAGCATTCTCATATGTTTTACAATGTGCCAAACAAACTGAATATTTTAAAAGCCTTAAAGAAACATTTAATGGGGAGTCGTTGTTCAAATATCCTCGCATTCTGTCATGCAATAAGCGTATTTAATAGAATTTGACAAGCGGTAAAATTATTGCAAAACCTACCCCAACCATATTGCTATAACCATTAATATGATTCTTCAGAATACTTAACTGTTTTTACCATAATTCCTTCAGCCTCTTTCCACATACACAAAGAGAAAGGGTCCATTACGATAAAGAGCATACAAAGTGCGATACAAAATATCAGCCGTGGTGGTGTTATATGCTTTCAATATTTACAAGAATGTAAAACAATTACTTCATTTTTTGGCAGGTACTTTTACGAGTACATGTGCGTGCTAGCGTCTCGCGCCGCCTGAATGGCAATAAAGAAATGGTTACTTTCTGTATCGAAATCGACGCGAAATGAGGTAACACTCGACGTCGTATTGGACTATCGGCCGCCGTGGGTTTGAAAGGAACGCCATAAACTCGGCGAAAGTTATTTTCGGAGGCCATTGTGATGCAAATTTTATGTCGGTGTGTCCAGGAGAGACACGGCTCTCGGCGAGGCACTTGACGTGTTGTTTGCTCGACCAATGGAGACCGCTGGGGTTAAAATCCGTAAACAAATCCAGACTTAGTTCACTGCGACGCACAAAACGTTGTCACCCACATGTAGTTCAGCTCAATTTGAGTAATCATATTGTTAGAACGTCTTGTAGTAACATTAACGCATTCAATGCTAGTTTCGCTTTTCCTGCCTATACCAAATTCATTTGAGGTATTAGTATGGGGTAAGCGGGGTGAAAACGATTTTTTTTTCTTGGGCTTTACGCCTCATCGACGGCGTGATCATTAAAGGCGGGATGGGATGGGGGACAAGAAAGGGGAAGGAATTCGGCAATGGCATTTTGAAGGAAGCATCCCGGCATTCGTCTGGAGTGATTTGGGGAAACCATGGAAAACCCCAATCTGGATGCCCGTACGGGGATTCGAGCCCGCATCCTCCCGAATGTGAGGCCAGAACGTTAACCGTTCACCCATCTCAGTGTGAAAATTATATTTATAATGCTGATGAAACGACGGTGATGGTACTAAGCATCAAATTGGAATTTCGCAATTAATAGCATAAACGTTTCGTTATATCAGACGATTTCAATAGCTGTATAGTTACAAGAAGAGACAGGAAAAGGGTCATGCACATTCTTTCAGTAACTAAAGTGACAGACATCTTAAAAAGAGTCATGACCCAAAAATGGTAATGGGCTGGTCGTATTGCTCGCAAAAGAGATGAAAGATGGACTACGGCAGTACTGGATTGGATACCAAGGAACCTGAAAAGAGATAGAGGAAGACCCCCGGATCGCTGGGATAAGGATATACGTCGAGTTACAGGCGTGAACTGGAAGAGGGTGGCTGAAGATCGATCAGCCTGGTATGTAGAATTAAATTCTAATATATAGCTCATTAGACTTAAAGAGGCTACATCATGAAATAAGGATTGATATAGCTGCAATAATAATAATAATAATAGGTAATATTATGGAGTGTACATTATCATAAAGCAATTAAAGCTCCTGAAGTGGGGGAAGGCGCCGGGTCCTGATGGTATTTCAGTAAGATTATTTTCGGTATGCGCGGAAGAAATAGAACCATTTCTATCAGATATATTTCGTAAATCTTTAGAAGAAAGAAAAGTACCTGCTGACCGGAAAATAGCGCAGGTGATTCCCGTTTTCAAGAAAGGTGATCGGAGAGATCCTAGGAATTATCGACCCATATCTCTAACATCTGTCTGCAGTAGAATTCCGGAGCATGTCATATGCTCTAACGTTATGAAGTTTCTGGATGAAAACGAGTTACTTACAGCAAACCAACACGGATTTCGTAAGAACCGTTCGTGTGAAACGCAACTCGCTCTATTTTCGCATGGCGTAATGAAGGTTATCGATGCAGGATCACAAGTTGATGCTATTTTCTTGGATTTCCAGAAGGCTTTTGACTCTGTACCACATAACCGCCTTTTGGCGAAGATTCGAGCGTACGGTATATCTGATCAGATCTGCGAATGGATACGCGATTTTCTAACTGGTCGGTCGCAGTATGTCGTTGTTGACGGGGAAGCCTCTTCAAAGCTAGATGTTACTTCGGGCGTTCCTCAAGGAAGTGTAATAGGACCACTTCTTTTCTTCATTTTTATAAACGATCTCGGTGACTACGTTAATTGCAGGATGCGATTTTTTGCTGATGATGCACTTATTTATAGGGAAGTGGGGTGCTCTGACGATTGCTTAGAAATACAGCGCGATCTGGATGTTATTTCGGAATGGTGCCGTAAATGGTAGCTTACACTTAACTGTAAAAAGTGCAAGGCAATGCAAATAAGTAATAAAAAGACCCCGTTTGCTCACGAGTACAAAGTTAACAATTCAGTTGTTGACGCGGTCGATTTCCTGAAGTATCTAGGCGTAACAATACAAAGTAACATGAAATGGGACTTGCACATAACTTCCGTCGTAGGCAAAGCTAATTCTAAACTACGTTTTATAGGTCGTATTTTGAGAAGCTGCAATGCTCATACAAAGGAAATAGCGTACAAAACACTAGTGCGTCCGCATTTGGAATACTGTTCTGCAATTTGGGATCCGTATCGCAAGGGATTGATTGACACGTTAGAGAAAGTACAGAGGAGAGCCGCTCGATTCGTTACCGCTAGTTACAGTCCTTATGTAAGTGTCACAGAGCTGATACGTGGGTTAGGCTGGGATTGTTTGGTGGACAGACGACGTCGTTTTCGTTTAAATTTGTTGGAGAATATGCGAAAATCTCTAATTTACGAGTGCAACGAAATACTTCTTCCGCCAACCTATTTAGGTCGCAATGACAGAAGGGATAAGATTCGAGAGATAAGATGCCGTACTGATACATTTATGTATTCTTTCTTTCCTCGTTCTATTTGGGATTGGAATACTCTTAAAATAGGATTGGTGCTTAGCACCCTCTGCCACCCACAGTAATTGTGAATTGCAGAGTATAGATGTAGATGTAGAAAAGACCTTAATAATTCCTCTTTTATTTTTACTGCTTATAGTTGATCGTTGGTAGTAATAAGAACGTAATTATTCGTAGGTGATTCTGTTATACATGCTGAACTGGTATTCATATACTTATACCAGACTTTCAAGTTATTTGTGACTGTAATTGGCCTTTCATTGCTGGTAGTAGCGGGAAATGTGTAGTCCAAATAGGAAAATGGTCCTGGTGAAATGTTTTATAACCATAATCAGGGCACTTTGAAGTTCTATCAACGTATAATTTCTATCGCAGAAAGTATCAGGTGTTTCGCGTAGGCCAGTTTGAGAATCAATGCATCGAAAATACGAAGCAATTGGAGTATTACTACTTTTCTGCCTTACATAATAAAACATATCTTTATCGTATGATAAGTTTTTACACTTATACACAAAAATCGCAGGTACAGTTATTTTATATGAACAGAGCTTCAATTAATGTGAGTAATAAATAATTTATCTGGAATTCTTTATATCCTTGAGTACAAACATTTTGACAGCGAGAAGTAACTTGCGTTTATGCTAATGTATCTGACTCAGCAGCTATTCAAGCAAAAACTGCTGTCCGGTTTTTTATGAGTTTCAGACATTATTCAGCGTAGGGTCCTACAGCAAATGAGATATGTTTCATCTCTATGCAGCACAGAGAAACTGAAAAATAAAAAAAAAGTGTCAGAATATTTAACTGTTCCATAGTATTGATTTAACATTGTTTACAGTCTGATGCTAGCGTAGTACTTACAGTCATTTGTTATATATATAACTAAGTACAATGCAACACGCGAATCATAATTTCCGAGGCATCTAGGGAGTTCTACGCACCATGGGAACTGCCTTACGGTGCAGTCATGTATATTCACGGAAGTTCAGATGACAGCTGGACAGTCTTGAAGTAAGTGCTTAATCTGGTTTCTCGCTAAAGCGAAAACAAATTAATGTATAGTGTTTGCAGTTTGCTAATTTTTACCACATATTCAGAACAGAAAATATTAACTGCACTGAATTTACAGATTAAAAAAAAATAGTTCCTTGACTTAATCAAAGCTTGAAGAAACAGTCCTTATAAAAATCATCTACTGAGAGAACGATGCGTTCATTAACAATCCACGTGAATGAAGTCGTGTGTCACAACTAGTAAAGATCTACAAACAATAAATCCAAAGACAAGACTCGCAAAGAGAGATACTGAGGTGTGAGTACTTGAAGACTTGCCATTAGAGGGATATATTCTGATATCATTTCGGCTTAAACCGGTACGCTCCAGGTCCGCAGAAAAGCGTAACAGACCGAATGTTTTCCTGCAATAATAATACTAGAGAGATGATACTGTAAAGTGCTAGCTGCACTGGGCTTGGGTATTAGTAAATAATGACAGCACCCTTGAAGAGAATAATAATAATAAAAATGCATTCAGCGATTTATTTCAAAGAAATATTCCGTCTGTATATCACACAACCTTTGTTTTCCACGGGTGCTACTTTTGTAGAGGGAGAAAAAACTGAAGATTAAATCTTCCTACACGGAGCTTCATTCCCGATCTAGATTACCAGCATGGTTTCCCCAAATCACTCCAGGCGAATGCCGGGATGCTTCCTTCAAAAGGCGATGACCGATATCCTTCCCGTTCCTTGTCCCCAGTTCCATCCCGCCTCTAATGACCTCGACGTCGACGAGGCGTAAAGCCATAAGTAAAAAAAATAAAAGACTATACTAAGACGGCTTGTTCATAACCACTGCCGCAAGATGGAGTGAGAAACCTCTTATTTCTCCCTCGATCCGGCTGGATAAGAACCACGCGGCTCGAGCCACCTGTTTTATAAAGTAAGAAATCCCGAGAGGATAGAAGGACATGTGTCCTACCTGAATTCAAACCGGGCTTGTTAGGTGCGGTGTATTCAATTTATAGGAGGAAACTTTGTGTTACCATGTCTGTGAAACGGGTAACTTTTTATGCTCTGTATGTCAAGTGTATTTTTGTTTATGAAATGTGTAATATTCACCTAGATCAGGGGTGGACAACCCAAATGATCTTGCGGGCCCGTTGGGATTGCATCATAACTCTGCGGGCCGCATGTAAAATTATATAACCCCATGTTTATTTATACTAAGTCACTGAAGAGTGACACAAAGAACCTATTATATTACATGTTCCAAGATTCGCGCGCATCATGAGTTCGCAGAATATAATTTAATTATCCTGCAAACTCATAATTGTAAACTCATAAATAAAACAGGAAATATCTGTTATATATTCACAAGAATATTATTTTAAAATCAAAGTTAATTTTTTATCATAATTTCGACAGTTAATTTTTGAACATATGGGTGCACAAATAATGTATTTTTTTCAATACATTGGTTTTCACCGTTTTGGCCATTGTAAAATAAGTATATTTTGTAAAAGTGTGATGAATCTCGCCGGACGGAAAAATGTTCAATGCGGGCCGCCTAAACCTGGTCCCATTGTACCTTCCCCATACAGTGTGCGGGACATTAACGTACTGAGCCACCTTAGCGGATAGTGAAAAATCCATGATGTTGATTCCCTGAACAGATCTTTTATGTCATTAGGGGCGTATCTTCATAATGCCTTGAACAACAGTAGAGCTAAATAAAAATCTACAAACGACATCGATTGCAACGTGAGGAGAGGTCTAACCGCCCTTAAAACATAAAGAATTTTAAAAAAAGGTCCCAAAAATTATGAGGTCGTCGGCAGGTGGGAAAAAGGGGGGGGGGGGTCAGGATTTCCGAAAAAACCACCTCACGTAATTAGGTCTCTGTTGTACCCAGGTGCGTGAAGTTTTCGGAGAGCGGCTGAACGGGGGACCTGTAGAATGTTTAATGAAGTGCGATATCACCAGGATCCACGACGTCGTATGGCTGGGGTAGTGTTAAGGAACTGTGTGACAGACTGACAACAAGCGCGCCGAGCATTACGTGTGGCCGGGCCGATACCTTCGTTTTATTTCTCCGTGAGTGATTGGATTTCCCGCAAGAAGAGGGAAGGAAGGAAAGGCTAAAGCCATTAGGGCGGGCGCGCCGGCAGAATGCCAGACGCAGGCAACAGGTGTCCGTCTCGCCGCGGCACGCACTCCGCAATGTGTTGCCGATACTCTAATTAACAGGGCTCCTCCGCGGAGACAGCAACTTCCTTCACTCTGTATCCACACACACTGTCAATCACAAACACACCAACTATCCTTACTATTTCACTCGTTCCATGCAATTTTCTCAAGAATAACAGCATTACCACAAAAAAAAAAAAAAAATATCTTCTTCATCACCACTTTTTTTCAACATTAGGGGTCAGCTACCTTTGATCAATTTTATTAATCATTTGCGTGGTCAAATTTGGAGTTTTTAATTTTACGGCACTATGCCCTTACTGACGCCAAACTCGTACATCTTTTCTAACAACAACACAGCACTGTTCTCTGACATTTCGTAGTAGTGTTACTGTGGCGGTGTTGTCCTTTAAAATTTTCTTCTACTTTTAAGGTTTTACATTTCTTCGCTTACGATGGGTGTTTATTGTTGTGTCTATTTAGTTGATGAGGATCAGTGGTCGTTCATTTCGGTCAACAATCGCATCATTTTGACCGATATTTCTTACCACAATGTTGTTTGACCTTTTGGAGCTATTGTAGGATGTGCTTGCCATTTGACGGAATATTTCCTTAAGTTTGGGCAGCATAGTCACCTCATGCAGAGGGCCAGCCGGAAGCCAGCAAGGGAAGAGTAAGGAACTCTTTAATGCCTTATTCTGGATAACCGGATGTGACTATCAGCCGCGTATGCCCATTATCGGTCTGATAAGCGCAGTGTAGACTTAAACTCATGTGGGTGGAGGTAAATGAGTAATTAGGTTTACGAGCGGGTACACTTCTTGTAGCATCTCACTCGCTCGGTGTCAGATGTCATCAATGTAATATTTATGAGAAGACCTTCCGCCAGATCGTACTACGTATTAATGGAGGAAGTGAAGTGTTGCCATCTGCCTCCGGAAAGTGTAACTACCTTCTGTGGGTATATTTTGTCTGTGTAATGTGTAATTTATGAGGCGGAGATGGGGAACCGTCCCGCCATTCGCCTAGATGACTGCGGAAAACCGCCTAAATTCTGCGTTTGATACACACTGGTGGGTTGTTTTCTCCAACAATATCAACGAATAACACATACTGGCATGTAGTAAATACTATAAACATGAGTATATCACTGTAAGATAGCAAAAAGCGAACAATAAATGCTATGTTCTATGTTCAATTATATCAACGTAACATATTACAACCGCTATCAGATATTTTGGAGGCATCGATCTAGAGAAAAATACAGAATGATCCGTTTTCGAATTTTCTTCCCATCTTCGTTAATATAAGTATTAGCTTGTTACATACCTGTGTCGAGAATCAAGGATTCAGAAACAAGTTGTATTGTTACTAGAAAGATATATTTTCTGCCTTGTGTATTAAGACATTTAAAGATAGCCGTAACAGACGAAAGGAAAGAATCTCGGTGATACATCTTTTCTAAATTATTTAGGAGAAGAAGACTTTTTTTAGTTTACGGCTTTATGCTTATTCTAAGTCGAGGTCATTGGAGGAGGAAAGAGACTGGAAACAAGGAACTCGGCCATGGATTTTTGAAGGAGCCATTCCGAAATTGGCCTGTAGCGATTCACGGAAACCATAAAAAAAACCGAACTTTGGATGGTTGGACGGGGATTCGACCCTGCATCCTCATGAATGCGATACCAGAACGTTACCACTCACCCACCGCAATCGTTGAAAAGACCATTTAGTACAGGGCGTTCGCCGGGAAACGCAACCCACTGTTAGCGCTACAAGGAAGAAACTGCTCCCGGCGGGCGAGCGGTCAGTTTCCGGCATTGTTCGACCGTCGGCCGCGGACTATTTCATAATAATTACGCTTCATAAACTTCAGAAACTTGTGTGCTAAGCATTTAAATGTGACGTAATTCATTAGCTTACCTTATAAAAGATGCTGGAAGTGTTGACCCTCTTGTGTAATGCACATTTCACATCTTCTGAACATATTTCGAGACACACGCTGCCCTAACTGACTTAATGATTTTTTGGGTGACTGTTCTAGTCGAAAAGCGATATCGTCAATTTTCTCCTCTGTGAGAATACGGTTGACCGACAGTCTCTTTTTGTTAAAAAATGAACCCGTTTCTCTTACTTTTTTAACCAGACGCAGAATTGTTGATTTAGCTGGCAGTAAAGCGCCAGGAAATTCGCGACGAAATTTACTGCGACACTTTTTAAACGACTTCTTCTTCACATATGTATCGTAAAGAAATATTCTTTGTTGCAAACTGTAACGTACCATAATTTTACTCACGGTCAAACACGGTACAGATTAATAAGAGTATGAAGCCCCAAACCAGCCAAACCGCAAAGAAACGTTTATTCACAACACTGATTAATAAGAGACTGAAGTCACAAACTATCTACAATGCAAAGAAACCGTTCTTAACAATGTAAGGGTCACTGCACTGCACTGTTGGGGGCAGCGGAGGTGTTAAACAGTGCGGTGATTCACGGTGCCGTGTGGCGGAAACTGCTGGCTGGACTGACCGAGCCAGTTGCCGACGGCAACAGACTGGGAGGGTAGCGTTTTCCGGCGAACGCCCTGTATTAACTGTCCTAACAATTGTTTAAATTGGATTGAGTATTTTCATTTCAGTATAGCGTAGCGGTTTTACTGACTTTCTTGCTTGCCGCATTACATTGTTATTAACACGTTAAAACTGTTGTTTACACAGCAGTGGGGCTTTCAGAATTAATATTAACCATTTGTTCAAAAATTATTCTTTATACCACCAGGTATCAATGAATTTTCTTTACTTTAGACGAAACTGCCAGAAATATGAAATAACCAAGGATTTTTTTTTTTTTTACGACGGCATGGTGATTAGAAGCGGGATGGGACTGGGGACAAGGAACTGGAAGAAATTCTGCTGGTCTTTTGAAGGAAGCATCCCGGCATTTGCCTGGAGTGATTTGGGGAAACAATGGAAAACCCAAATCTGGATGCCCGGACGGGGATTCGAACCGTTGTCCTCCCGGATGCGAGGCCAGAACGATTTTGTTACTCTTACTTGATGAGTTAGTATGGGAAAGCAGGAAAGTATAAAGTAAAAAGTTGAGAATATAGAATGAAATGCGCACACATTTCCAATCCATGAGAACTAAACATGAGGACATTTAAGAGTACGCTTGAAGTCTCATTGTTGTTTCTTTGTAATGCAATAAAACTGTTACTATCCCGACGTTATAAGTTTTATACAAATAGTCGTCACTCTAGTCAGGCGTTTCTCTTAAAATTTGTAAGATATATAACGACATGACGCATTTTTCTTTGAATGACGTGCAATGAAAAACACTACAGAGATAATAGTGCACTCGCATTTCCCACTGTTGTTGCTGTGTCTTGAACTAACATTAAAGATTAGCGGAATCTCATGGAAGATTTTTTTCTGATCTAAAATGAAGTCCTTATCTCCTCTATTACAGCATTAAGACACCGACTGAGCCATGTATATTGCTGCACAGACAGACTAAACGGCAGATAGCGTACGTCTCCACGCAGAAATACCAGATCTGAATTCCTTGCGGTGATGTACGACTCGACAAACAATACCACAAGCGGATTGCGGCGGCAACGCTATCTAGAAACCACAAACAAGACGACAAAACATCAGATGATAACACACACAGACAGGCAAGCTCAGTATAAGGCATACAAGCTGACTACCGGGAAATCCGAAGAAAAAACTGTATTCTGGAAGTGTTCAAAAGGAAACTACAACAACCCAAACCGATAGACAAAATAATTATAAATAACAACACGATAATATGTACTCAGGAAAATACATGGTACAGTAAATAGAGGTACAAATTTAAAGACAATGTTAAACAATCCAGAATTGCATAGGAATCCATTACGAGAAATTGACAGCAGAGGTACAAGAAATAAAAGGATACAAAAAGAAAATTAAATCAAAGTAAAACATTTTTTTCAATTTCGTGGTTCACAGAAGATCTTGAAAGTTACTATCATTACTTTCGTTCCATGCGGACGTATATTGGCAGAATTCTCTCTACGACACCAAATACATTTTTTTTGTCCATTGCGGGTGTACGAGTCACTCATGGTCTTCCCACCCTATGTTATTACAGTCGCAAAAATTGAGATGCACATGTGAAAAAATATGGTGGCCCGATACATGTCTCTGAGGGAACCGTTTTCTTTTATACGTTACTAACAGCTGTCATGAACGGTGCCGCCTAGCGACCAACAGTGTCGTTTCCAGTCAGGGATCGCTACGCAATTCTGAATAGTTTTGATACTTCACCTTCTCTTAAAGGTTGTACACCTATTTACGGACCACCCTGTATAAACAGCTAACTGTAATTGTTCCAACAGAACTGACGTTGGAAAAAGACGTTTCTGTGATGGACAGATACAACATGCGATATTTCTGAAGAAGTAACAAAATGAAAAATTAATAAATGTGTTTACAAATGCTCAAAATATATATACGATATCGAATAAAAGTTTCGATATTGTACTTACTATATGTGTGGTATCGGTAAGAAAAAGTAATATTTTACTCATAAAAATATTGAAAAAAGTATCGATTCCTCGAAGTATCGATAATATGATATTTTTCAAATCATGCAATGGGATTCATATTTTCTTTTATTTATTTTTTTATTTTCAGATAATTTCAAATTTTACCCTTTTGAAATTTTTGTATTTGAATCAGCCAGCATTTCTTATGATGAAATTTGCAGAAGTTTTTGTAGTCCTAATGTATGAAAAATGAATTAAAAATTATAACAAGGTTAAACTTAATCAGACTCAATATTTATTTTAGTTGTCAATCAAATCTATAGCAAATTCCATGAGGCATTAAACTGTGGAACTAAGTAGTTAAAATACCAATCTTAGACTTTGCACTCTTCTCTAATCATTCGATGATAATTAGTTTCTTGCCTTTGACATTGTACTGTCTGCCTTTTACGTTCGAGAGAGACTGACGTCGCTGGTATCGTCAGGTATTGATGGGATAACTTATACAAGAAAGGGAATGTTACTTTCATATCTTCGCATTGCTCCAAAGGGTCAGTCGACAATGGTGACACTAGTGTTTCAAAATAAAGGCTCATTTCATCCTTTTCGTAGTCTGTAAAGGCGAGTCTAAATTTCGACTTTTGCTTTTTTGTTTATATGAGATAAGGTCACGTAAAGAGACTAAAAATCATACACAAATATTGTATCAATAAAAGAATCACTATCTGTATCACCGGAGGAGGTGACATTAGTGTTTACTGCTGCTAAGTACCTTATAGTATATTTGGATCAAGCTGTGACATCCTGGAAGTGATTTTTTTTTTTTGATTTAGTATCTAGGAAGCAGGACTTTCCGATTAAATGTTTTCTTGAATGCGTTCGAATCCACTCTTGACACACATTCCGTACAAACCAAGCAAGCGACAACATTGATAACCAAAAATAATGTAATCTAACCCCTAAGTTTTCTAGTCGAGAGTTCGTGAATCCTTACTTCCTTTAGAAATAAAAACTGGAGAAATGTCTAAACTAAGTCCTCATAACAGTTATAGAAACGACAATGTTACCATCATAAAAAGACATATCGGTAGTCGTCATGGGAGCCATACATCATATAACCATGTATGTTGAATTATATTTTCAATTTTTGAGTGGCTTTGTAGTACTGTCAATAAATTTTCCAGCGTATTTTGGTATCGATACCTGCAGTAAAGTACTGATATGAGTAAAAGTATCGTATGAAAAGTATGGAGTGCAAAAGTATCGGTATTTAAAGAAAAGTACTCGATACCAAAAAGTATCTATACTTTTTCCTTGTCCCTACGTATAGGGGTCAGTGTGGGCATAAACAACGTTTGTTCCAGCTGTTGGTTCTCGTGCAAGTTTGAATGTAGTGAAACAGGAAGGTCGCCAATGAACAGCAAGTGGCGAGCCGTATTACTGCCGCGCGACTCGTCGCTGTGTGTGGCCTCCAGAAAGTCACCTAAAGGTCGGCGCCTCACCTTCACCCCACCCGCCTGCCGCTCCGTGTGTGGAGGAAATGCATAATCTAGGACACCGGCTACAGCGTGGAGACTGGTTACACAATCAAGCATAAACAACGGCGTGCTCTGAGAATGCATTCTGAAATGATTTATTACTGTTGATCTCAACAAGAAAATTAGTTCCTTTTTTCGAATGGAATTCGACCTTTCAGCCATTCAGACAGCTCCTAGGTATAAAGCTTTTCCAATTGATTTGTAAACAAAAGTGGACAATATATTCATACCCTCCGCCGAACTCGAACTGGCAACCCCTGTAACGCGTAGACAGTTCGCTACACCCTTTGATTCCGCGGCCGATAAGTTAAATTAGTGTAGATGACATTTATAAAAATCTCAGGTGGAACCTGGAGAACGGACAGGGTATCAACAGTGTTTGGTTTGGTGGTAACATGGCTAATAGAAGAAAGCGATTAGCTTCGAAGTCGTAGTGCTCCAGAAAGATTTCATCTTCGAATATTCAAGTAATCTTTGTAAAAGGAAATCCATGGAAGAGTGACACAGGACACCTCGCCCTAAGCCGGAATCGAATCGGCGAACCCTGTAACGCGAAGACACCTCGCTAGCCCCTATGCTGTGGGGGCCGGCAGGTTAGATTAGTTATAAGATTATCAGGTACCAACTGGAGAGCAGATAAGGTAAATAAACATTCCATCAATACTCTTCGGTTTGGTTGGAAGAGGGTGGAAACTAAACATCGATCCGCTTCAGAGGCGTAGAGTTACAGAAAGCAACTATTACGCAAGCAACCTTCGTAAACTGAGTTCACTTCTGTCGTAGGGTTACGTATGTATCCTCGATTACGGAATAGAAAGTCAAACCACTAGCAAACTAATTATGTACGCAACATTGCAAGGTGAACAGTTGGTTGTTAAAAGTCGGCTTGCGTCCGGCGAGAAGGCTCCGTAGTTGAAGAATGGCATCCAGAGAGCGCTCTGGCAACGCAGCATCCAGACCAGTCAGTCCGTAGAGGCCGGCTTGACCCAGACAAGTTCCACGACGGAGCGCAAGTAGCTCACTGACCGCCATTCCATGGTCTAGGCGCCACCCTCGACAAATAGGTTGTATCAGTTAATAGCACCTCTTACAGATAATGTGAGTAGTTAAGCGCCCCAACACTCGGTTCTGTAGATACTAAGTAGGTATCCGCTTCTATTCACTAACATAGGATTATCTCTGTTAGAATTGACAAACTGAGTAATCTATTTAGCGGAATTAATGTCGAGTAAAATGGTGTGGAACTGCCAGTGTGACAGCACGAGTTAAAGCAGATCGGAGCGTTACGATGTGTCGGGTTCGAATCCCGGGACCGCGTTTGTGTATTTTAGGCTGTTTCCCGCCTGGTCCCAAATGTTCATTTCATAAAATACAGTTGTCATGCAGAACACACGTTATACTTTTCGCAGACTGATGACAACACTTAGCCCCCCTAGTAGAAATAAGCTCTTCAATTAGCCTTTAAAGGAGGCGTGGCTATTAAAAGCTTCGCGTCATTAACATTTATTAAAATTTTCATGAATCTAAAGAGGCTTAATCCTTCGCGCGAAAATGTGGGAATAACGAAGGAAATGGCAAATGGATGCAATCTGAAAACTGCAATGGGATTTAATAAGTAACGATGTGGCTTTTCAAAGCCTTTATCTCCCCTGTCGACTTAATGCTATATTAAAAGAGAAACTAATAAAAAAATACTGGAAATATTTCAAATCGTATTTACTCCCAAGATTTTTATCGACGTATGTGATATAACACACATTAACAGCGCAAACATTTGTTCTCTTTTACTGACATGCAAACACTTCTCGTTCAGTAAGACAGATCTATTGGCTCGACAGACGGTGGTTAAGAGAGCTGTACACTGAGTGGCTTGATTCACTCTTCGTTCGTTTTGAATTCCTTCGCCTTGTTGATGTATGATGTGTGCTTCCCTGGTTGTCTGACTTTTGGGCGCAAACACTTCAATGAAGCAAGGTTCTGTGCTCACGCATGGAATGAAAATTAAGGAGCCACTTATGTGTAATAATTTTTTAATTAGTTAAGGCCCTGTGCCTCGTCAATGTATTAAAGCAAGAGAGGATATTGGACAAGAAAGGAACTGGAATGAATTCAGCATGGCGTTTTGAAAGCATTCACTTGCAGTGGTTTTGTAGAACCGCGGAAAAGACAAATCAGGATGGCTGGGCGGGGATTTGAACTCGTGACCTCCAAATGTCAGCTCCTGTTGTTTTCGCATACCGTCGCTAACAGATCTTCGTACAGTAGAAATAATGAAAATCGTAAAATTATATGTCACTTTTGGTACACATTATTATATAAGTTGTTTTGGAGAACTGTCGAGTATATTTAGCGCTCTCCATCTACTTTTATGAATGTGTTGATAACTCTGATAACTCGAATATCGTGCTACCCTCAACTGACTTTCTCTCTCCTTACTAGCTAATACACTCATTGATGGTGTTGTCTTGAGGAATAATCGATAAATCATTTTCATATTGAAAAAAAAATCATTCAAATTAGTTTTTCGGTTTATTGAAGCTTGGTTACACTGTTTCAACAGGTGCCAAGATTTGTCATAGCAAATTTATTTTTTTGAAATTATCTCACTTATTTGTATTTTTGAATCCCAATGTCCAAATCAATAACTGAAAACTGAGAATTGTTAAATTTAAAATTAGGTTTAAAAAATCCAGATAATTTATTGAAATCAGGCAGTAAAAGCTGTTGGAAATACTCCAAACGAATACAGTACCAACCGATCATGAAAGTTTTGTGTTAGAAAAGAAAACATATATTTTTTTTAACGACAACTCATCTATTCCAGTGTAATTAGCTTAGTATTTTTTCAAACTTTTAAGCAAACATAATTGTTACCCAAGAAAAAAATCTGAATTCAAAAAAATAAATTATGATTTTATTTAACTTGGTAGATGGAGGGTGGAAAAAGTCGTGGGAGTGTACAAGGCCTATATTGGCGATGAAGCATGGAAATATATTGGTGGGAAAATTGACAGAGGTGCGTGGAAGGGTACAGATGACAATAACCACAAGCTGACACATGATTTCAGGCGTAAAGTTGTTGGAAAATTTTCTTTCGTAGGTAAGGGTGTAAGGAATTGGAATAAATTACCAAGAGAATTGATGAATAATTTACCAAAAAGAACTGAAAGAATTTAAAGTAAAAATTTATTGAGGGTAAAATGAGATTGGAAGAGGATAGGAAAGAGGGAGATTGCCACCGGAGCGTGTGCTTCGTCGCAATTTTATCAATTATTATTATTTTATGAAAAGTATATTTTCGAGGCCACAGAATTTGTTGATAATAATAAGGAAGCATACTAAGCCTTATAAAGTTTATTGATGATATCTGTGGTAAATATAACGAAAAGATATTTGCATATTTATCAGAGTGTTTACCATACACAGAATACAGATGATGTAGCTACGACGTCATAGTGAGAAAGAGGGCTGTACATCTGTTACAGACGGTCGTTGTATATCGTGCCAAGATGCTTGGCAGGATGGCGAGGCAAAAGCTGAGCCATAAAGAAGAGCCGCTACAGAAATAGAAACCTACCTGACACCAATTGTCTCACCTTTAAGTGTCCCCTAAAAATACGGACGCTCTGCAGCGTGTTGCTAGAAACAGGCTGAAAATCTGTGCTGATACGCTGATGCGAAATGGAGAATTGTATAAAGTGATTCGAAGCATCTGTATCACCACTGTATAGATGTGGACATTTTTGCATCATGAATGATTTTTTTTTCGATCAAAATTCTACATTACTATGTCTATTGTACGTCGCAGAATTGTGAGTAACATTTATATATTGGTGGCAGTATAAGTGGTTTTTAATCAGAGTCATTTTAATTTCGAAAAATTTATATTAAATTCAATGATACTCTATACTTAATGACATATCAGTAAGTTTTTATTTTTTTATTATTTTTTTAAAGATAAAGAACATTGCAAACTGATGGGCGAAGTTTTCTAACTGGAGTCAACATCGTTACGGTTTCATAAAGGGAGTTGTTATACTCAAGAGAGGTTTTTTATAATTTTGTGCTCGCATGAAATTGTATATTACGTTTGCACTGCATACGGTTTGCGTGCTCTTTTATTATTTCCTCTACACTTGACTCTCGGAAACAAATCCTTTAAACTGGATGTGGGCTAAATCCGTCAAAGCAGTTCTTTATTCATGAAGCTATTCAGTTTAATGGAGTTAAATAGCTTCATCACTGCCAGTACCTGAGGAAGGATGGGCAAAACCGGAGATTTTTCAAATGCTTTAACTATCATATATTTGTCGTTATTAAACATAGCCGGTTACTGCCAGTGGTAGTATGTGAAATGAGTCAAATGATATTAAAACATACAACGCAAATTAAACTACTCATGTAAGTTTATAAAAAAAAAAAAGATACACAGGATTCTGTAATATCGAACGTAAAGAGACGTTCGAAATATGGTATTTTCCAGTACAAAACGTTAACAGCAGGATATTTGTGTGTTATGGCGAAAGAAACAGTTGCAAGTTATCCCAGTACAGCGATACGTAATATCGCAACATTTGTTTGACATTGTGATCTGTGTGGCCGCCTTGATGCGCATATAAATTTAGAGATTTATAAAATAATTGGCTTTTGCCTGCAACTTCTTCCGTGAGGCCCTAGGTGCGTGGATGAATGGGTCACAGTAGAGTTCTTATTTTCGAGTAGCAATTATTAACCCCGAGCAGAAAAATAACTAAATGTTACGTAACACGCAACAAAAAACAGCACGCGAACATCTCCCAGTATCACAGTAAAGCAGAAACTTCGGTTAGGATTATATCTGTGGTTTGAACTATATGATGTTTCTAAGGTTTAATATAGAGAAAAAAATCCACATTTTTTTTTTTTTTTTTTTTTAAAATGGAAACGATTGGATATATATATTTGGATAGGGCATAGTGAAACGTTTTGTTATTTTAATCAAAACGCAAATATACCAGGTTATCAACTTTATTGATTTCGAGCATAAAATTAGATTAGTATTTTAGGTTCAATGTTTAATACAGCTTCCTTGCAATATTTAAGATTAGCTACATTGATGTTAAGGCTCCACCACACAGAATTGGGACCAGGATCGAGTCTGGACCCCGCATACCAACCATCCTGATTGTGTGTGTGTTTTTTGTTTTTGTTTTTTGTTTTACTGTTTTCCGTGATCATCTGAGACGGTACCCAATATTTGCCTCATAATCTACAAATTTAACAAACAAAAATAAACTTAATCGCACACAGAATCATAGTTTCAGCATCGCTCCAACATACGTGGAAAGTATCGGGACACTACTACATTAATATTTCATTAGTAGCGCATGGTTATGACTTAACCCGGGGAAACCTGTCTTACTGCAGAACACAATTGATGATGATGTAACATTTAACGTAAAGAAAATAATTACATTTTTATGAAAATATCCCCGCATTCTGTCCGCGTTTTTCGAAAAATATTTAAGGGGATATTTTTCCATCCCCAGAGGCAAACAAATATTAATACAAGAAATTACCAGAACAAATTTTAAAATAAATCCGAAATTTTCAAACAGTAAAAATTCAATAAATGAAGAAAAATCGTCGCAAACGTACATTTTAATGTCAAAACAGTACAGAGAATAATTTTCGTGAAGTTGTTACGAATATTTATGGTAACTTGATTGTTTATGTTGTTTGTGGCAATATCCGATCACAATTTTGCTAAAAATCTTCGATCTGTATCTGTTTACATTTTGTGTAGATTATCTTTTCTTGTTAACGTAAGGTCACAAGAAATACTGCAGATTTGTAACTTTTCAAACCGTGTAAATCCAATCAAAATTAGTTAAGTACTTTTTGCTGGATGCCATAGACAAACAGAGTCCACTACAGATTAATATTTGCAAAGAAAGGTCAGTAATACAAAATGACAAAAACACAAGCCTAAAAGTAATAAAAATACACGTTTGAACGAGTGTGACAGGCTCTATTAGTTTAATGAAAGTGCTTCGGTCCATAACAGTATTTGCGATGTTATAGCTGCCTGGTAGCTCAGTGTAAAAAGCGTCACATTCAAAATTCGAGGAACCGACGCAGCCTAGAATTTTTACGAAGTTTACTTTGTTCACAAGAGCTACGCCAGGACGCTCGTGGTTCGGATCCTATGTTAAACTGTAGGTCGAGAACTGGCCGTTCTACCTATGCACACTGGTTAGTACGCTGCTGTGGCTTGTAGACTTAATTAATTTTTAACACATCGTCTGATACTAAAGTCCATGAAATCGCATCGTTACACTCAACGACTTCTGACTGCAGACAAGAATATTTTCTACAATTTCATTAAGGCCGGAGCTCTGAATTTAATTACCAAATTTAAAATGAATCTTTTCTTTTAGTGGAATGTATAACTGATGGAAACGTTCAGCGGAGATTTCAGATTAACCAAACAGAAATTATTTGAAGCGTGTCGTCTGCTAGAACCAGCACCAGACAAAGCAAACACAGTCGCCATCAGCTGTTGTCCGGGTGACTAGCACGGACGTTGTCTTCTCTCAGTCGGCTGGAATGAGGAGGCGATACGCGTGCCTAGTTCTCTAACGTTCAGCCGCAGATGTCTTTACGGGAATTTCGTAGAGTGCAAGAAACTAAAACAAACCTTAAGATCACTGCAGGTCAGGGTAGGAACAACAAGTTCGTATCGTACTGGTGATTCATGAACGTAGAAACCAAAACCATTAAATAAAGTTCGAATTAACACACGACAAATTTAAATTAGAATAAGACATTTATGGTTTACTGTTCGAACGTCTATGTTAGGCGCAACTAGATAAAATTTTATGCAAAAATGCCGTAATATATAAATGGAAAAATCCCAGTTAAATTATAAGATGTTTAATACGCAACACATTAGTAAAGAAGAAAGAGAATTTGTATAAATTTATCTCTGGATGCCTTCGTATTAATGGTGGTTCTTCTCTGATACTAAGGAGTTGTTTGTGATTTAGCCACCAACGACTCTTAATACAATCCGCTGCGTATGAGTCGTGAACCATCAAATCTCCTACACCGTTCGGAAAATCCTGAATAATGAAAATTCCTTCTACCTCGAGTTCGAATCAGCTAATCCGTGGTACCATGATGAAACAATGAACTGAAGCATGCGGGCGGTTTTACAGACATAAGCACCAGAAGATGGCGGCAATGAATCTAGTCGCCGAAATATCGTGTGACAACGCACTCTTGACTCGGCTAGTCACCCGAGAGCAGTTTATACATTCTCAACGCCGAGAAAGACTTCGTTCTTATATATAAGCAATGTAGTCTTAAAATCTGGTGCAACTCTTCTCAATAGTAACTTTACGTTAAAAATTTGCGTGATACTTTTTATTAAATACCTTAATAAATCCACAAAATCTGTTATAAACAAATTCTCTTCCGTTTAAATAAAATGCAGAGAAAATATATCCCTCGACGAGCAAATTAATAATCGGACAAGTCTCGCCCATATCTCATATGCTGCAGGTCCGAAGGTGGTCACCTGGGACAAGTATTAACACATTTTCAGTTTAGCCAGCGAACTCCGCTCCTCGGCTAGAAACACAACTCCACGTTGTCACTCGCACCGCAAGTGTAATTGTTCGGTTTTGATAATATTTATTAGACCTATACGTGTATTTATATACAATTAACTTTCGATAAAATGGTATTAATATGGGGCACGGTAACATCGATACTTGAAAATTATACTTAAGTATTTTTAATGTTTGCCTTTTAAATACAGTATACAATAGGCGACAAGTTCCTAGTTGATAGCGTTTTTAGCTAAAACAGAATAAAATCGGTAAGTTTGAAGAGTTTATTTAAAAGTTATTATTATTATTTTAAATTTTAACAAGCTGTTTGAGGGATATGGACTTGAATTCAGCCAGAGTAAGACACTGGTCATAGCAGCAAGTACATGGACTTCTAATGTGAATACGAGTACGAGGATTTACCTAAACAAACAACAACTACAAAATGTTGACCAATTCAGATATTGTGGCAGCACTTTTAGTAAAGACCACACCAGTAAATGTCAGCTTACAAACAGAAACTATAATGCAACCAATTTATAACCAAGTGAGAGCTCTGTTGTGGGACAACAAAGTGCCCAGAAAGTGCAGACACACACTATTCAAAAACTATTTCATCCCCACATTCCGCACTAGAGACATGTACCCTACCCAAAAAAGAGAATGGTAGAGTTCAAGCCTCTGAAATTTGTACCTACCATGCTGCAGAGAACACGAAAGGACAAAATAAGGAATGAAATCAATTGTGCAGAGGCCGGTATAAACATCAGTGTGGCAAAATCCTTACAGCGTCCTCGCCTGAGGTGGTATGGACATGTTCAAAGGATGGAGAAAGAAAGAAGAGCAAAGGCCTTCTTTAATATGAACGTCCAAGGAAAAAGAAGTGTGGAAAGGTTCAAAAAGAAAAGGGAAGACCAAATCAAGAAGGATCTGTAAGACATAGAGCATGACTGGAGGACTGTTCATGAACAACAGCTATTTTTTTTGTAATATCATTTTTTTTACTTATGGCTTTACGTCTCGTCGAGGTCATTAGAGACGGAATGGGACTGGGGACAAGGAATGGGAAGGAATTTGGCCATGGGCTTTTGAAAGAAGCAACCCGGCTTTCACCTGGAGTAATTTGGGGAAACCACGGAAAACCCAAATCTGGATGCCTGGAAAGGGATTCGAAACGGTGTCGTCCCAAATGCGAAGCCAGAGCTTTAACCACTCACCCACCACGCTCGGTAAAATCAGCTATTAATGGATAGAAAGAAGTGGAGAGTGCACCACGGAGAATGGAACTGGAGAATGATGATGAAAATAATGATGACTTTAAATGTCGGTTATATAGCTTGGAGTGATTTCGGGACACCACAGAAAGCCAGACCTGGATGACCCGACGGAGATTCGAACCCACATACCCCAAACGGGAGGCCAGAGCGTTACCCACCCAACACAATGAACACATTCGGTGGCCTTAGGCCCGTATCTTAAGAGTATATAACATGCAATCTAAGCTACAGTAAAGGTGATTATGTTACAGTGCACGGATATAAAGTTCGTCAGTCGCAGAATAAGTTCATGAGTTATTTTGGAGAGCGCAGTACGAACACGAGACGTGACACTGTGGCGTTATTCTTGACCAGTGCCTGGAATGGCTCGACAATGTGCCTGTTGGTAGCGAGCCACAAAGAGAGCAGCACAGGGCGTGTAATTCGAACCCACACAAGTTGAACGCGTATATTTCTCCCGGTACGAACCCTCTTTATCAGAGAGTACACCGACGGACAATGGATGGGTTTTTCCCAGTGCAGGAATACACGCGATACTGTTTATTGAAAAACCTATAAAGCTAGCCGCTGCCATTTTTAACATTGCCGACGCCGGGGGCGCGGGGAAGGGTGGAAACAGGCGGCCAGCGGTAAATGGGAAAAGGATGAGAAACAGGCGCGGGAACCGGCCACCAACTTTTGCGGTCGAAAAAAAGGGGGGTGAGTGAGGTGCGGTAGCGATCTGAAAAATGACGGGCTTAAATAAAAACGCGCAGCAGCGGCCAGATTACACGAGTGCGGGGGGGGGGGGGGGGCGAGCTAATCGGATCTCGCGACTTATTCAATTGGCGGCCAAGGCAACGCCAAAGATCACCTCATCGCTCCTACAAAATGCGCATATCTCAGGCACTCGGTACTACACCACAACCTCTGGAAAAAGGAACCTGCTATGTCTTTACAACAGTCATACACAAGCCAAGGCTTTGCAGGTTGTAGGAATCATACATCACGCCCACGTATTTTAATATGGAAGTGAAATATTGTATATTAATGTTAAAGTAATATAATTAATTTTTTGTATTAAATATTATAAGTATATGATATAAATGCGAATTTACGAGTACCTCTGAAGAGCAAAGAATAACCGGCGGTGATGAGGCCGGAGAAAAGGAATAAATGGATAAGTCAAGAATGGAAAAAAGAAAGAATCGATGGTGAGATGAAAGCCTGGCATGGTATTGATTGGTAGCAGGCAAGGATGCGCTGCGTAAACCCAAATAAATTAGTTGAATTGTACGACGAAGATTTAATAGTATTGTATAAAGCGTTTTAAAGTGACGGTCAAAAGATTCCGTATAAGTGGAGATCGTAAAAAAGCCGTGAAGTATTAAGACCAGTTGGAGAGTAAAAGTTGCTTGAGTTAAGCTTGCGAAATTATTTGAAGGAAAGTATATTTGAGGAATACTTTTTGGTGAGGAAATATATAATATGATATAATAGTATACAGGTTTATTTCAGATAACGTAGAAGAAAGAAGCGATGGAAATGTGTATTCATCATAGGTCGTGTAAGATAAAGGACGATATGTCATCAACCTGCTTGGGGGCGAAGGACAAGGTATACTTAGATAAAGAGGAATTAATAGTGATTAAGTTACATGCGGTCAGTAGGGATAAAGACCGTAAGTGAAAAATGAAAGTAAAGGTAACGAATTACTTTACACGGAAAGCGTAGTTGGTTAAGTATGTCGCGATTGGACAGATTCATAGATTAACTGACTGTAATAACTAAAACAATATATATATATAATGTCTGAGCCCAGAAAGGTAAAACCAAAAGACAAAGACATTTAAAGGCCATACGTGCATATGCGAACGTTTATAAAATGTTCGTTAGCTCCTGCTTACGAGCATCGAGGACGTATTTTTTAACGTTACAACGTCAAACGTGTGGTACTGAGACACCCAAATTCTTTTGTGTCTATTAGATGCTAAAAAGATTTAGACATAAATTTCCCACTTCTCGGCCTACGTAAACCACTTTAAATTCGATTAGAATATTTTAGATTCATTTAACAGAATTTGAGGAAGCATTCTTTCTATCAGGAGAGTTATTTAAATGGCTGTAATCAGTATTCAGTAATTTTCTCTATCATTTGAAAATATCTCAAGCATTATATTAATTCTGAACTCTAAGAAAAATTTAGTTCTTATGTATCTCAAGCTTATTTGAACTAATATTTGGCATTAATCGATTGTTACGTAAGAAACTGAAAGTGCTACATAAATAGTTCGCCATGCCACTAACACCGGGCAAGAGAAAAAAATTGATGATGGTGTGGAGATCAGACCAGTGGTGGCCTTGACGCGTGACGGGGGTAGCAGAAAGTTTGAAGAAAACGAACAATTTTAACGAAGACAGCGGGCCGGTACTCTGTGACGCATGGCGCTCGTTGCTAAGTACGAGCATTTCTAGTATCTCTGACGAAGGCTGCATCATATCAGCCGAAAGCTTAGAAATTCGAATAAATAACGCGACATTCTCAGAAAATCCAGTTCTTATTAACGAGCCTAAGAAATCAAGTGCTGTATTGTTTTGTTTGTCGAGTTACTTGTTGCAGCGGAAGCGCACGCGTTCCAGAACATTATATTGCTTTCTTAAGGTCGCCTCTGGGCGCAGATATATTCAGTGAGTAGAGTGGAGTGTAGTTTAGCGTGTGGAGGGATGAACAGTTTTAGCATACAATGAGGTTAACAGTTATGACAGCCGGGACGCCATATTCTGTAGAATCATTTACATGACAGTGAATCAGCAGTGCGTAAAAGCAAATTTATTCACCATTAGGGAGCGTCCATAAACTGCTTGGCCTGGTGTAGGGACGGGGGGGGGGAGAGGTTGGGTAGAAAGCTAAGTAGCGCTACATGGGAAAGGGCGGGGGAGTTTCGGAGTCAAGCCACATAGCTTTTCATTCATATTATTTCTTACGGTTAAAATAAGGTACAGAACACACAAAAGCAATATTTATATATTTATTTTCGTCATTTAATTATCTCCCAATGTTTTACAATACTCTGACAAGGTAAAACAGTACAAAATGTCTTCTGGAATCAATATGTAAAATAGCTACGTGCCAAGCGGAAGGGGGGTTAGAGACAAAGGCCTCGTCGGGCTACGTGGGGGGAGGGGGGTTCAGAGGAGGCCAAAATGGGACTACGTAGTGTATGGACGCTCCATTATGGTTCCTTCAGAACAAGCAGTATTTATTAGCAGACTGCATTTTGTAGTGAAGTTTCGAAATATATGTGTTAAAAAAATCAACGAAAAAGTTGAATTTATTTCTTGTACTTCACTATATGATAAAGTAGCATCCTGCCATTTATACAAGCAAATTGCAGTATTTCAAGAACAGGTGAGCTGCAGCATGTTTTGTATGTGGACACGCTATGAAGCTTAAAAGATGACACACACTGTGTCTCGAGAAGCCACTTGTTTACGTTCTGAGAAGTTATGCACCATCTTGTCTCCACTTGCTGTCGAGATTCTTCAAAAAAAAGTTGGTTTCCTCATCGATAATTTCCAGAAAATCTTCATATCCGAAAATATGCGTACTCTTAACTTGAACATTCTTCTGTAAATCACATCTTGGAAGCTTAGTTTGTCTTTCTTTGTGGCGTTCTCAAATCCAATGCTTCGTTATACGTGGTAAACCAGCGTTTTTCGTATACACAGTTTCACAAAGTTCTTTTTGAATCCTATGAGAACGTTTGATACTAAAAGGGTTTAGAATATAGCTATCGCTGCTATTGCTGGAATGCTTTTGGTATCCTGTTTGGTGCATTGATGACTTCTTCATAACACAATCTTCTTGCTTTTATATCTACTCGTATTATTCTACAGTCATTTCTGCTATACATTATGACCTTAGTGTAAAGTTTGTTAAGTTTCGCTCTCAATAAGTTGTTCAGTGATTTTTCAGTGACCTTTCTACCCTTTGTCAACAGGATAATATCATTAGCAAATAGAAATATATGTTTTTTTTGTTTTGTTTCTACTTGCTACTTTGTGCCAAGTTCTTTTTTGTCACTTGTGGCATATAGGAGTTATCTCTCAGTGACGATAGACTGTAGCCCGGCCTCAGTATCTTTGGAACAGATGCTCGTGAGTTTAGAGATCCTTGTTTTTTTTCTTGAAGTACGCACTTTGATGGATTCGTACATTTGTCCATCTCTAACACCTTTGTCAATTCTGAATCATTTGAAGTATAAATTTGTTATTGCATGCTGCTTCATTCTTTTCAAATGAAGAGGATTATAACCTGAAATTTTTAAAATGGCGAGGTGTAAAAATATTTTTAGGGGGAGGGGGGTTTCCTTGGATAATCTTGATAGCTATTAGTAAAAGATGACAAACCGTTGAATCAAAAAAGTTAGAATTTTTTAATTCCACGATTTGTGTGAAAAACCATAAAACGGAGGATTTTCCACCTTTATATCCGAAACTACTGATCAGAATACTTTTTTTCAAAATTTGTAGTGATTTGTAGCCTTCTAACTTTTACAGGGAAAAAATATAGATCTTTCTGGAGTATATCGTTTTCGTAAAACAACTAAGGAAATAATATTAACAACTTTGATACTTAAGCAGATAATTTTCATATGTATTATTCGATAGAGAATTGTATTAGTCGGATAATAAATATGGAAAAATCATTTTAAGATGATTTTCAAAACTTTTCAAAGGCCCACTAATTGTTTCCAACTGATTTTTGCGTTTGTATGATTTATATATACCATTTAAAAGACAATTTCAAAAAATAAATAATAAGGACTATGTAAGTATTATTTGTTATTAATTTAAAAAATAATAATTTGTAAGTCATTTTTACTTAAAACAAAATTTGTTTACGGAATCATCAACTCGTACTTCAAGGATTTTTATTTTATTTTTACTGTAACATCATCACTCATACATAGGTTTTTAGAAGTTAATACCGTGCGATCATGACCGCGAAAAATTTACAGTCGTATTCAGCTTTATTTTGTTGAAATAGCTTCTAAACACTGCTCTGTAGTTCCAAAAAGTCAATCCAGACTGACTGTATCATCCATTATTATAAATTTCCTTTTTGAAGTTATTAAGGAAGCCTGACGGACAGCCGGAGAGAAAGTGTTTAGTAACTCGTGGTCGTTATTATGCAGTGAAATTACGAAGCCTAACAGCGACAAGACAATACACCCATGTCACAGTGTTTTTGGCTATCGATCTTCTTAGGGAGAGTTATGAACATTTTTTTGCATGCATGTCATGTGGAGGAAACATCGTCTGAAAAATATTTCTTAGGATGATGCAGTAGTCATTTATTTGTTCCGTTATAACTTAATTTGTGAATGAATTTTTAATGATGAACATTTCTCAGAATTCAGCAGGGTTCTTCAGTGAATGATGTATCTTTTTGAACAGGAAAAATATCGATTAACGTATCCAGCACTTCTTTAGATGTTTTGGTCAGTTCCACATTAGAGAAGTATATTAAATTAATGCAGTTGCTTGTTGAAGTAACAAATTAATATTTAATAAAACACCTAAGCAAGTGTCAGATTTTTTTTGGGTGCATTTCGTTTCTAGTCAGGGTATCTTCAACGATTCAATCTTTATAGCTAAAGATAACTTGAAGAGAGGCGAAATGCGTCCGATAATAAACAAAAAATTCTAATAGTTGCTTTAATGTTTTATTAAATAATAATTTATTATTTTGTCAAGAGAGGTTCATTAATATTCTAGTGCTCGGCTGAGTGCGAAGTTGCACAATATTGTTTGGCCGCAAAACACATTCTGGCTTAGCGAGTTTTAAAAAAAACAAGGAACTATTCCACTCTAGAGATTTTGAATTACATATGCGAAGTTTGAATTCCCTTGTTCACGTAAAATAGCACTTGTTACAATTAAGCGTAGAAAACTATTAGCTTCACTCCGTGATTATCATCTGTATTGTTTGTCATCTGTATCTGACGCTCACAGTGTGTCGAATATAGCAACATATCCACTACCGGTGACGTTTTCGCGTATGTGGATGGTCTAACACACCCTCTTCCTTTTCTGCCGATCTCTCCAACTTGCTCCATCACTTGTCTCTAGTTCATCCCTTAGCTCCAATGGCTCTTTCACCTGTTACATCTATCTTGTCAGTGTGTTGAATAAATAACGACGTTCATACTGTGGCCATGAACAACAGGAAGTGTTTTTCCGCTCTGCATAAAAGCTCCTATTGGGACGAATGTCATGGTACGAACGACTGCAATAGGTATTTATATGATATAAAAAAATAACGAGTTTCTAAAGGAATTAATATTTCAGAAATACCAGGTAACTAATTAGGATATAATGCAGCGCGTTATGGAAATAATGAGAGGAGTTTGAAAATTAACAGCTAGAGAAGAACTTTAACGAAATTATAAGCCTGGATATTGTGGGCCATTTCCTCAATTGCGGTAGGATCAATTTTTTATGAATAATTCTCAGATCAATTCAATTGAATATGTTGTTTTTATTTTCCGTACGGTTTCAATTCATTCTCTGAAGCATCTTCGGCGGTTCTGTATTTTTACATGTTCACATTGGCTTGTAATTGTACCGTGTTTTAGCATCTGGTTTTTGTTGCATCTTTATGAGTAATTTTGTGTCACTTTCACTGCACTATAGATATTGATTTTTGATGGTTTGTTCACCTGTAGAACTGAGCAAATACCCTCAAACTTTATCGCACAATATTTAACACCATATTTATGTCTTTAATTACATGGATACAAAAAAATTTTGTCGACAACACCAAAAACTGATAAATACCAGATTTCTAGGGGGACATCACAGCTGAAATTATAATGCCACATATAATTTCTAAATTTTTTTCTCAATATATTCCAATTGGTTTCAGTTATAAAAAGGAAAGAACATTCGATGATGCATATGAATTGGTTTTTAGCACGATTATTCCGTTTTATCGTAAGTCTCGACGGAACTTGATAAATGCAATAATTTTGCATGTAATTTTTTTCTGCAGTTTCTTTGTTAATTAATTGTTTATACATAACGCATGGTAACTGTTGTTAATCACCTTTCACATCAGCAGTGACGTATCTAAGTGGAAATTAATACCTAGTTCAACAACGTATTAAATCATGTTTGACGTAAGTCGCAAGCAAATTGTAAAATTTTAGGGTTACTTTAAACATGATTTAATAAATTGTAAAATTGAGAACAAATTTCAACCCACATTTTTCGCTGATGATGCCTCGATGTGAGGTGAAACGCGTATGGCATAAAACAAATTAAAAACAACTAAAGAACATAACACTTCACTTTTAAATTTCTTTTCTCCTAACACAAACATTTTTCACTGTTTACCACTCCATTGAACAGTTGTCAATAAACTGTGTTCCTTTGTTGATTGTCGCAGGTGGCTGCATTGACGTAACAGCTGCCTGAATACAGGCTTTTAATCCTTCCATATTGCGTGAATTTCGGAATCAAACTTGTCTCTGTTTATTTTTTAAAAGCGTTTCCTCGTGTATTTGATATAAGTAAACGCGTAGCCCCACAATATGAAAGGTGAAAAAATGGCTTTCACCGCATGGCGTGGTATTTTGTGAATTGGACAGCCAAGAGACTGTTGGAAAATTAAATGTCATTCAAAAGAAAATGCGCGTTGCCTGTTTTTGTTAAGTTCTGTTGTTATCAGTCTGAAAGGATAATTTTAATGTAAAAAATATTTATTCAAAAGAATATCGCCTTTTGATATTCCCTTCAAGTACTTTATTGTGCTGTATATGAAAGTTAGAGTAACTTTTTTTAATTTCGTTTTATTTCATCTTATTAAATATACTAGCGACCTTTTTCACTTGCTATATCACACCAATCATGGGAAACGTTAATCAGCGAAGAAGTAATAATTATTTCTGAAGGATGAGCTGTATATTTGCCACCGGTAACCTTATTTTGCCATCACTGAAGGTCAGGCATGTTCCCTGTCACTGGGTGTAATAGACGTTGCACTCTAGTGCATGCAGACAAATTGCTTCCTAATTCGTCGAGTGGACATCAATGGAAACAATCTGTAACGTCTTGACGTTTTACACACTGGAGTTAAGAACTTCACATTTATTACAATGATTGAATGAAATTTGGCTGCGGTAGCCATTATTAGTAAAGATTTATTTGTCCTCTATTTATTTCCCAAATACAATAGATACCTACTACTCTCCATTATTTTGTATCTTTCAGAAGAAACATTTTTTTAAGACATCTACACTAACACAGGTAAACTACACCTTATAGATACGTCTTTATTTCTTGAAGAGGCTGTTTACCGTTCTTGGAATTGTACTAAGCTATAGAATATCAGTTAGTCGCAATGGTTCTCACTGCAACCCCTGAAAGAAGAGTCGGTTATCTAATGTGAACTGTACATTGGGGGTCATCGAATCGCATCATTTAGGATAGCCACAAGGTTTGGAATTGTCTATTACAAATAAATAGAACGCAAAATATCTTTAACGTGGACGACCCGCATTACAGCTTATAATAATAAAAAAAACGGCATTGATACCAACGTATAAGTGTTATACACGGGGAACTCCAGATGTACTCAGAAGCAGTGAAGTTGGTGTCTCCTTCCTGCCGTTGAATTCGACGCCGCCGTAGCATGTAAATAGTTGATGTATTTCTTACAAATTTCGATATACATACACGTGTCGTATATTACCAATGACTGCTCCTCTCGATCCCCGCCATTTTGCTCTGAAAAAAATGTTTCTAGTAACGAAAGGAATATATTATTTAACTATTTCTTCTTAGGAACCATTACTACATTTTTTCCTCCTAAACAGAGTATTATGCTTAAGCTATATCCCAACATTTATAAGCCCGTTTTTTTTGTTTTTGTTTTTTTTGTGGATTTTTTTTTTTAAAAGTCCAAGTTTTTTCAATTATTCACGGAGCATACCTATTATGACATAAAGGGCAGAAAACTGTGTCACTAAGGCTGCTAGTGCAGGGATGAGCGTTGATAGTGGAACAATCACTTACAGAATTCTACATGCTACCCTACACAAGGTACATTCATAATGGTAAAAGTATTTCTCTTCAAGGCTGCAAATAGACATTTAACATTCTTTTCGAAACTTTCGTGTAAGGTTTATGTGGACCGAATCGTATGACATACTATTATTCTATCATTAGGCTATGATTCAGCAGGCAAATGTTGATTTCAAAGGGCATGTTATGCAATAGCACATCAGGAACATTTAATGTGTGAAATATGTTCGGTGATTAACGAGTTTAACTACAAGAATGACGTCAACGCTTCTGCCAGTTTCAGTGTTTTACGACTTCTTTCTCAGAAGACGTTTCTCAGAGATTAATAGTACTCAGCAATATTCCTGTACACTATGACGCACGGTGACGGTTCTTTTGTCCGATGCTCTACGAATTTCCATATCAACACACCAAAAATCATCGAGCCCAGTGAGTTAGCGGTAACGCTCTGCTCTGGCTATCGGGAGGATGCGGGTTCAAATCCCCGGCCGGTCATTCAAACTTCAGTTTTCCATGGTTTCCCCAAACCGCCTAGAGCGGGTGCTGATATGCCGGGATGCTTCGTTCAAAAGGCAATGGCCGAATTTCTTCTCTTCCTCCTTTCCCGGTACTAATGACCGCGACGTCAAGCCCGAATCGAAAATAAGATAAGACAAATTAAAATCAATTTCTAGTCATACTATTTTTTTTTTTTTTTTACTATTTCATTCCTCCCAGCTGAAGGCTGGGAGGCCGGCTGCTGGAGGATCACGGAGATCCTTTTCAGCCCACTACACTACGGGCATGGTAGGTCGGCCGTGGCCTTGTAGGGAACCATCCCAGCATTCTCCTAGAGTGACTGAGGAAAACCACGGAAAACCTCAGACAGGATGGCCGAACCTGGTTTGACCCCGGTCCTCCCGAATAATAGGTAGGAGGCCGAAAAGGCCTCCTCCCATCTCGGTAGAATCATATTATATCGTTTAAGCATTTTATGTCAATAATAAGAAAGGAACAACTTCGAGAAGGAAGGTGGATTGATTCCTGTTACGGAAACCGTGAAATATGTACCCACATAGAACGATATGGAAATGTATTTAGATGTCTACAAAGAGCAGAAATTAGATTGCTGGTATTCTTCGAATAACGTTCGAGTGAGGTCCTGTTTCGGTGCACAAGATGTGTCTAGAGGAGAAGATTTATGACGCACCTTGTACTCAATTCGAAATTTTCTTAATCTTTGGGCTCGCTCGTTACTCAGCGCAGATCCTGACAGTCAACTAAGACAGAGATTGGGGAGAGGGGGGGGGGAGGAGCCGAATTAATTAGCGATGCGCTCGAGCCACGAAACAATTATAACTCCTGCTAGATGAGATGGCTCCATAATCGCTCCATAATTAGTCGAGCTCATGGTAGACAGCACACGCACGGCAGCATGCTGCACTCTCAATACGCAAGTTCGCGTCTTTATGTACTTGCAACGCACACAGTGAAACGAGGGCATTTGATTTTTGTACATTTTTGTTGACACATAAAGAATTGCATTAAAGTGACAGCACTCTCCGAGAGACGATAAAACGACAGCGTCGGCAAATAAAGACTATTAACAATAAACTATATTCCGTAAAATACCCTAAGAACAGTGCTAACAAATTCGCCTGTTATCCTGGTTATTTGCTTTCAAGCAGATTAACGAACTTCATGTAAATATCGTCATAAGCATTCGGTTTTTATAAAAAAACAATCATTAAAGAAACGATTATTACACGTTCTACAAGTGGACGCTTTTGGGTACTTAAAATATGGTAGGCACTTTAAAAAAAGGTATTCAGAGGACATCCGTATATTGCATATGAGACAATAGCCTTTGAAAGTACTTCCGATCAAACATCAATAGAAATAAACATCTCACGTTTATCTGTCCAAATACTAACTTGTGTGTTGATTACATATAGTGTACTTCTAGTTAATACCATCTTTCAATCAGAAATACGAGGCAAAAAGTGAATAACAGAAGTTTTAGTATGGGCCGCTGGATATATCTAAACGTAATTAGTGTTTGTTGTTTTCATTAACAACAAATTATGTTTCTTAAAACAGTGAATACTTGACCCTTTCAATACTAAAGGTGTAGGAAAAGATAAACCCTTTGCAGTGTGTAGCTATCGCGTAAGAGTTTCTTGTCACACATGAAGTTTGGAATTACATTGAGTTTCAAAATTATTGCTTGCACATTGATTCTGTTCAATTTTCGGTGGACTGCAGGAAAATTTCCCTAATCCGTTTTGTTTCTACTTGAAGAGTAGTGGATGGGAGTTGGAAAATTATCTTTTTTAGGTAAAGGAATCAGGGATTCGAATAAATCACAATGGGAAATGCTGAACAGTTTTCAAATCACAGAAAGAATTTAAACTTAAAATCCATACAAAAGTAGGGGGTGCAGATTCGACTCAAAGAATTAAAGATAGAAGATAATAAGATGAGGGAAATTGCCGTGTAAAGAAACTGCCACCGGAGCATACGTTGCATAGCGATTACATAAAAAAGATTGGTAAAACTATACTTGTCACACTTTCCACTTCAGAATCATGTACTTCTAATGAATAAATTTCCATCATTTTCCTGAAATATCAGAAGAGTTTATTTGGAACTCATTTGACTATTTCTATTCCAGATACTCAGTAGGGCAGAATATGGTTAGTTCATCTAATTAAACTTGTTTCTGTAAGTAAAGATGTTAACTTCGGCCATCAACAAAATGAGTTCTTACTCACCCAACGGCAAATACACCGATTTTACTCGCTCTGAGCTTGCTTTATAGTATTCTGATAGAACATTAACGTTAAAAAAATGAGAAAAGAAAGTGATAATATGAGCACACTTCCATCGTGGCCAACTAAGTGACAGCTCGACACTATGGTGCGTTTCTGAAGCTATAATTTGATTGATGGTTCCTTTTATACTTCATCTGCTTCACGATCCAGCGTTTGACTTGATTCAGGTACGAAATGAAGACATATTTGCTTCTAAATAATGAAATGTTGCTTTTGAGCTGCTTCTGTCTAACGCTAATGGGTATGACTTCACTTGGCAAGTATCACTAGCAACGTTCCTGTGTGTTAGGGAAGTACCAATTTCAATATTTCATATGTTTTTTTTTTTTTTTACGCTAGAAGAGAGCTCTTTGAAGTTATCTCCAAACCCTTCATTTAACTACAGTATTTTTCTGATCGACGTATTCTAATAAAGCACTAGTAAAAGAAATTGAAGTATATGTTTTCTTGATTTTTTTTTTTTTTTTTTTTTTTTTTTTTTTTTTTTTTTTTTTTTTACAAACAGTTGAAATAAATACAAATTTGATATGAAGTAAAAACATAGGGGGAGTGAATCGGTATCTCACTGAAAATATTGAACACACAGAGAGTTAGTGAACAGCATGAACAAAATGTTTAGGACAGGAATTTCAAATTGGAATGAACAATACAGATTTATATTTGTTAGGAATTGGAAATCTAACCAATGGCTGAGTTAAACAGGACATCAAGAACAGACTTGCATTAACTGAAAAATGAGAAATCTTTTGGTATAACTCACTGATCTAATAAGCAGAAACAATATTTTAACACTTTATACGTAGAGCATAGCGTTAAATGTACGTAGAAACCTGTATATAGGAGGCCGAAAAAAAAAAAATAAAGGATATATAAATTAAGTCCAAATAAGTGGCAGCGATATAAGAAAACATATTTTTTTTTTGTAGATTTACGGTATTACTTGATTCGTTTGTAGGGTGTAAAAAGGAATGGAATTTTAACAGACAGTCAAAAATTAGAGCACGTAAAACATTCAAAAAGAGAAATGAGATATGCCCATACGATGGACAATATTGCGTAAGGAGAAATGTTGTTTTCTGTCCCAATTTAAGCAATGAATAGGTTTAGAAACTTGGATCTCAAAATATTACCTTTCGGTACAGTACTCAGTGATGAATAATTAACGGCACGGCAGCAGACAACTGTAAGAAACCTCAGAATTATTATAAAATAGAAACAATGAAATTGAATTATAACCCAAAAACGAAAAATATAACCACAACATATTATCATGAATTGAAATTAATTTTTCGCATATCAAAGAAGTCAATGTATACAAAACATTTCACAACAGTGCCCAAATATATCGGCAATAATAGGTGACGAAAATAAATTAACAAATCTTTCTGATTTTCCAGTACGCAAAAATTGTTATAATATAATTATTATTTTTTTGCTGGAAAAGCAAATTTGACCAAGTAGAGTGCCCAAAAACTACGAAAACGTTGCAGGTAAACTTAAAGAAACTAAAATTTTCTTGCGAGAGCGTGTTGATGAACGTACTTAGAAACATATACAATTAATGATCCATATTTAGAGAAGGAAGGAACTACGTATTTTAGACGAGAGGACTACATACATACGTCTGGTTTACCGTGATTCGGAGCCAAGTGTAGCAAGGAGAAGGGGCAATAAAAAATTGTTCAGAACATTAACCTGTCGCAATATTCTTGGAAGAAGGACGGCGAACAAAAAAAATAAGAGAAAAAGGAAGAATACGAGTGAAGACGAGCCCAAGGCGGCAGTTTGCATTTCTGGATTAATATTTTGTCGTCGCCGGAAGCAGTTTTTGAAGTTCTCGTAAGTTGTGTTTGCAGAGCGGGTGGCCCGGACCTGTTGAGTCGCTAACAACTTGCCACGGCCAAATACGACGGTTTATCCGCCAGAAAATTACTTGGCCCGCGACCTCATTAAAGTGAGTTTCTCCAGGAGAGTGGAAGGGAAGCCTGCAGGAGGAGTCACGCTCCAGAGTTCATTCTAAGAAATCACCTGTCGCCGATCGGGAGAAACGAGCCTCCCGTTCGCGTCTTGCGCCACTCTGTCAGTGAGGTGAACGTATGTCGCTAACTCTTGTAATATGTTCATTTCGAATCCCGTATGTCACCAACTTCTACACAGTAACACTAAAATTTCTAGAGGACAATCACGTAAAAATCATAGCAAACCTCAAATCCTTTGCAATCTAGGATAACATTTAATAAGCGAAAATAGTTAGGTAGACTGAAGTACTTTGAAATGTTTCAAACATTCCTTTTGTTATCATACTAAACTTTTAATTGTTAAACCCAACGAAATACGTATATATATTTTTTATCTATCTATAAGGAGCAAGTAAATTAAAGAAGCGTTCTTGGTGCTTCTACGCAGAATAATAGTGATCAGTGTACATTATTAGTGTCATATCAAATTTGCAGTATATATTAAAAAGCTGTAACACAGTTATGGCATTAGTGTTCTGTCTGTCTGGTTATGGTGCCGAATATCAATAATAAACAAACAAAAATTACTTTTTGAGAACTAATAAAATCCGTATGATGACTGAGAACCGTTTTGGAGACAGTTTCAGTTTTATCGGAAATTAAATGGTAAGCGGTAAGGTGATGATCATAAAAAAGTTGACTAACATGTACAAAAGTCGAGAGAATATTTTTTTCCGTTATGCTCACTGATATCTCGTTAAGGAGAAATACGACTCATAAATCTGTTATTGACTGAACTGGGAATAAACAGATATATATATGTGTTCTCTGACTTCTAAATTGGGGGAGAACATTGTAACGCAGACAGAGTTCCCTGAAGACAGTTTTTATGTGCATTTGGAGCATTTCACGTTAACCATAGTTGTCATTTACATAGCTTACGAAAAAACTGAAACACTCTTTGAAACTCATGCTACCAGCGAAAAGCCGTCCACCTAATAAAGAATCGTACACAGTATAAATTCAAGTCTTATATTTCTCCGAACTTTCAAGTGAAATATTAGTTTTTGACCTCTCTTTAATGATGTTTTGGGCGATTAGGCAACGACATATGAACTTATAAATAAGGTCCGAACAACATTAATAAAAAAAAAAATTATTCGATTCATTGGCACCCTCTGAGAATGTACAACAACAGGCTTACCAAGAAGATCTTCTGACTTATCAAAAACTATAAGATAGGAAGCAAGTGGCTCAATAAGGTCCAAAAAGACTTGGATTCAGATGGATTTTTTTCAATACTGATATTGCAGGTCACTCCAAATTTTGTTATATAGTTAACTCCTGGTACCCTTCACTAAAAGTTACTTCATCTCAGAAACCCATCTCACAGGACAGAAAGGAAAAATTATTATCTGGGCTCAATACGTATTCTTAAAGAAAGCGAGCATCCAAAAAGAACCAGTCATAAGTTCTGACTAGTGGGCTTGAGTCAATAATAATACAACGTCAATATGAAATTTATAACAACAAGTCATGTGTTTGTGAGATATATTTTTCAGTGACAGAAACTGATTGGATTCGTTGATAACTACTGTAACTTATTTTGATTTATAAAAAGAACATAAGAAAATTAGTCTTAAAACTTACTCAGTTGATACTTGTGTCCCCACAGGTAGCTATCCTACGTTTTTCTTTTCGGTACGTTTTTAATCAAACCGCACTAAACTGCTAGCAAGTATGGTTGTTATTTTCTCTACAAAATGTAACAGACAGCGTATCTCATCCATTTGATATTGAAAAATTGAACAAAATCAAGCGGAAATTCCTGCGTGTCAATTTTCTGCTCAGAGAGAATACTATAGTAGTACCGTTGTCCAGTTAAGAGCAAAGCTGATAGTTGTAAGCCTTGCTGTCTACCTGTCGCAGTGCGTCGCAGCTCGTTTAGTGCCGCCGGAGCGGAGGCCGTCGTCGGGGTGTAAAGCGCGCTTTACGAGGGGCAATGACTCCGGCGGCGGCACATGCTGATGGCTGCTAATGTTTCTTTTATGAAGCGACGGCTGGAAGGAGCCGACAACTCTTTCAGAACGGGCCGCAGCGGCATTGGAAGAAATTCACCAACACCTTACTGAGTTTTAACACAAGTAGATCCTCATTTAGGCTGAATATTCCACTCAGAACACTCTCCGCACTTTTTACAATAGAAAATATGGAAGTGGCACAATACAAGAATCTTTGAAGATTTTGGATATAGAACACCAGGGTTCCGTACTCCGTTTTAGAAGCTCTTTAGAAGGTATTTTGTGAGCTGTTTTCTATCAATACTAACTACTACTACCTGACACTGAAAGCTAGCTGGCAATTGAAATGGCATGATTAGGTAACGTGAATTCTTAATCTAAGGAGTGTCACCTCGGAAACATGATAGGAAATCAGTAAACTTGATTTAGGCCTACTACAACAAAAGCCTAACGTTACATACCATCTACGTTAAGCCGAGTTGAGAAAGCAATGCAGCACCTTGATATGACAGAAGATTTACACTATATACACTTCAAGTGAAGAAATCAGCTGGTAAAAACTAAAATGGAACTGAAAAATATATTTAAGTGTGCGATATAAAATGAAGCACAATTGTCTGCTAAATTTGTAGGTTAGATTCAGGTAGACAGAAACAAAATTGCGAAAAAAAGTCCAAGGAAAACACTTTGATTCTCATGAGCGACGACGTGGAAAATATAATAGGGTAAAGATGTTACATATTAAGACATGGACTAGTGCAGGAAACCAATCGTGTTACACCAGCATAGGTCTACATACACTAGACCCCGCACAGGAACGGAAAAGTAAAATCTTTATTGGAATAAAATAGTACAACACAGATAGAGCAGCGGAAAAGGAGTTTGGAGCAAAGACAGCAACAAGTTGGTGCGCGCTATGCAGGCAGCTGTCGCGCTTGGCAGGAGTTTTATGAGCACTTTATCGCGGGCCCACTTCCCGGCGCGGCGGGAGGCCGTCATGCCCTCCACACAGCAGCCAGGGTCGCCGCAGGTGAAGGGCTCATAACACCGGAGTCTCCTGGTCAACACATTAGTATTACAAGCAGAACGAGTCTGTAGCGCTGCTAGATTAGATCTGAAAGCCTCTATGAAAACTTTCTGAGCTGTTTTTGGCTGATTGACAAATGAACAGGACTAAAAAATAAACTATTCGGAATTGTATACTTTGTTTAGTTGTGACAGCTAAAAGTGCTCTACTGATAAACGCTAATTGGGAATTTTTGCTTTGAAAATTTTTGTTTCGTAGAAATTGTAAGATTTATCAGACAAAATAAATATTGTAGACGATATACATGATGATTGAACTAAGAGAATTTTATTTAATGCGGCTCACATATTGTTACAGAATTCTAATTATACATAATGCTGTAAAAGGTAAATTGTAGTGTCGCTGCAATGGAGTGCACGCTCCGGTGGCAATTTCCTTACACATCCATCTTCCCCTTATCTGTGCCCGCCTAGTTTTGCCCTCTACGAATTTCTACTTTAAATTCTTTAAGCGTTTTTGGTAAATTATTCATCATTACTCTTGGTAATTTATTCCAATCCCTCACTCCCTTATATAAGAAATAAAATTTTCCCATTCACTCATGCCTGAAATCAAGGGCTAGGTTGTGATCAGGGTCATATTTTCCCCTTCATGCAATCCTCTTGTAAGAAATGTGTAACCTATGTCTCTGGAGAGAACTATGTTGGTGCGATGAAGTAGAGGGCTTGACAAAAATGTTTGTTACAAAAAACCTCTACAAGCAACATGGGTCTAATTGTAGAGAGATCATAGCCAGGTGTTAGTAGTGAGATGGAGTTGGGTTGTGACAGAAGAAGCTGATTGGGATTGCGGCAACAAGTGGTCGCGGTACTCACCATTTGGACGTCTGCGGCCGTGGCTGGAGCGGGGGCGGCGGCGGCTGGGAGCGCGAGGCCTGTGGCGTCCTGCAGACGCTTGGGGGCGGCCGTGGTGGCTGCGGCGAGGTGCTGCGGCAGCAGGGCGGAGGGCGGCAGCGCCAGGGGCGGCAGAACAGCGGCGGCGGGCTGGGGGCGGGACGGGAGCAGCACGGGGCACGGGCAAGGGCAGCTACAGCACTGGGGGCAGCAGGCGGCGGGCAGCAGGGAGGAGGGGCCGGGAGGAGGAAGCCACGCGTAGGAGTGAAAATACAGCGTGGCGACGGGCGACTGGCAGCGAGGGCACGACAACAATCACAACCTGCTGATGATACTCAACGACAGTACTGACGTCACCTCACTCAACTGCGAGCTCGGTGCGAGTTCGAAGAAACGTGACAAGCGCGCTGTAGGTAAGAAATATCTCGCCCACTGCGCTGTCGAGAGGTATACGGAACGAGAGTCGACTGTGGAGAGACTCGCCGCACGGAGAGTGTCACCTACGGATAGAATCGACGAGCAGAAACGAGACTGGAAGTGTAGAGGAGAGAGAGACAGAGAGGAGGAGAAGGAGAGAGAGAAAGAGAAGAGAGAGAGAAGGAGAGAGACAGCTGGCTGACTGCTGGCAGACCAGACAGCTGGCCGGACAGGCGGCAGGCAGCAGCAGCAGCAGCAGGCGGAGCGGGCGGGAAGGCGACCTCCGTCGGCGGGCGCGGGCACTCGACTGAGCGGGCGAGCGAGCGGCGCGCGGGACGCCCCGCCCCACCACGCCTCGCCTCCCCCCACCCCGCGGCGGCCGCGCAGCGGGCACCTGCCGCAGCGGCGCACCTCG
Source organism: Vandiemenella viatica (assembly GCA_031002005.1). Classification (NCBI taxonomy): domain Eukaryota; kingdom Metazoa; phylum Arthropoda; class Insecta; order Orthoptera; family Morabidae; genus Vandiemenella; species Vandiemenella viatica. Next base: position 95,315,608 of record JARYHS010013630.1, on the reverse strand, counting down.
CAGGTGGGGGAGGCGTTCATCATTTTAAAATCTCGCCTGCCTCCCCCGCCACCCGCAGCACGCGCCACCTGCTGCAACCCCTCACCCGACAGTCAACTTTCGCTCGCGCTATTGTCGCTTCTCGCACGCCTGTTTTCTTTCCTCACGGCCTTCACTCGCCGCGGCATACTTCTTTTTATTTAGATACCCAACAGTAAACCGTAATTCCTAACCCATGTTACTCTGCCGATGTGCAGAAAACAGCTACATTGTGACTGCTCTGCGAGGTGGATGATTAATGGCCATGTGTTGAGGCAGTGGCGCAAGGTGAACGATACAATGAGACTGGCAAAAAGCTATTGCCCACCTTCCAGCCACAGCAACATATCACCACCGATGTTCACAAACCTTCTACACAACCGCACATCTCAGAATGTGAAGCAGAAATGTTTATGATTTTTTTTATCTTTCTTTGCTTATGGTTTTACTCCTCGTCGATGTCGAGGTCATTAGAGGCGGTAAAGGACTGGGGGCAAGGAACACGAAGGAATTTGGCCATTAGCCCTTTAAAGGAACCATCCCAGCATTAGATTGGAGTGATGTTTGGAAACCGTGGAAACCCAAAATTGGATTGCCGGAAGGGGATTCGAACCTGCGGCCTGCCGATTGCGAGGTCAGAGCGTTACCGCTCGGTTTGATGGAAGAGAGTAAGAATATATTGCAATCACATTAAAAAGATCAAACCTTATACTGTACAAGGTAATGTAACATTCTGTATTTGAATCGAGTGCCGTCAGGTTTGTTAGTGACCATATTACATTAAAGTTTTGCTGCTTTGTTTATCCAATCAAGTCATTGATAATGGAGCCACGCCTTCATGAGCAAAAAGGGGTTGCTCTTGGAATCTATGTCACTACAGTCCACCTGTAAGATGTTTTCTTGACGTTAAAATCCACTGCAGGAAGTGGGACTTACTTCCAACTACCACTTGTAACCTACTGGTTTTGGAAGGTAAGTGCAAAAAGATTTCTGATAGAAGCATTGCTTATTTGGAAGATGAAGAAATTGATTACGGAACCAGCATTCGCATGATCTTGAGTCCGTAGAGAAATGGACAAGGATAAAATGTTTCAGTTTCTCTATCCAAGTACCACTTTAGTTCTGGAGATCCACTGTATATCACCCGTTTTCTACCGCTAATTCCAACCCAGTCCTAATGGGGGACCATGTAAACTGTATACTGTTTGACGAGTGTTAATTTGTTAAAGTGATGTGGTGACTATTTCAGCATTCGTTTCCATCTTTGCAGAAAACCGTTTGAAAACCGCAATCACGACGACCTACATGCAGGCTCTATTTAGATCCTGGCGCCCGTTCTACTTCCCCAACTCAGGATAATTCAGGATAGTAGCGCATTAACACTCACAGCCATATTGGAGGATATTCCCGAAGGTAAGACAGAGTCGATTTTCGTAAGATGAATGACTACACAACTTATTTAGATCACCCAAATACTTGTCAACAACTTTTAAATATAGTGGAGCGACATCGACGTCATACTCGTGTTAAGAAAGTCGTTCTGTCAGTTGCCGGTGGTTCAGATGCTAAGGGATAACAAACGTTTTCTATCTCGATCACTAGTTAGACTGTATAGTATCATGTCTTGTAACTACAAATAAATGTAAGAATATGACAAAAAAAATTTTTGATTTTTTTTAATGTGGGCCAGAAATCAAAAAAATTCCATGAAATTTCGTGGAGTAATTTTTCCAGCGTCTATGGAAGAGACAGGTAAGGTTTTAGCACATATGTGTGTGGTGTTGGAACAGGTATCAGATAACTTGCAGGTACATTTGCAGAACAACACTGCTGTTAACTCTTTTTTAGTTAGGTAATTGCGGATGATAGATTTATTCCTTTACTTTTTAAAAATAAATCTGGTTTCATAGGTTCGATACTCCAGATTACAATTGATTCAGCTGATAATACATTCTGGGACAGATCGTACAGGTAATTATGGACTGCACAACAGGAAGCATCGTCTCCGTTGTCGATAAGTAATTGCCGTTAAGGCTACACAATTTTTTGGTGAGTCATTTTTATAACAAAGGCTCAAGGCTGAGAAACATTCGCAACAACGCCCGAGAGACGTTTACCGCCAGTTATGCGAAATTCATGATACAAGAAGTTCCTGGAGATCTACGTCAGTTTTAGGTACTAAACGATATTAATAATAACTGTTATATAAAGAGAAACAATAAATAAGGACAAAATTCTGGGACCACAGAAAATATTTAGAGACGGGATGTGATAAAATAAAAACTGGTATGGCTGCAGATACGGACGCAGTGCGAAAGTGAAGGGTGCATCGAGTAGATAAAAAGCTTTCGATCAAAAGGGTTTTCTAATACGTTGTAGGATTACGAGTCCCCACGAAATGAGTAAAACAGGTGCAGACCGGCGCATAAGAGACTGCAATCATAACTCACATCATCAACAGCAGAAGGCAGTTCAGGAGACGCATCATAACTTCAAAAAAATCCTGGCAAACAAACACAAAGGGTGCTACAATGACAATAAGAAGGAAGAAGTTGCGGGAAGAGAAAATAATGGACAAAATTTTTAAGTTCTGCCGGCTCTACACTTGATCATATTGAAGATAAAATGAGTAAATAACACTCAAAACATCCCCTATAATCCGCAGTTTAAACTAACCAGCGCTATTCTCCAAACTCCATTTCATTTAACCAAATATAATATATACTTTTCTACATTAAAAATTAATTTCTGCCAAAGCTTCATTATTTGAAAGTGTGCTTAGTGAAACGAAGGAAACTATTACAATGTCACGATTGTTACAAACGAATAACACCTGCTTAATAATAGAATTATCAAGCGCAGTACAATAATAGAGAAATGCAAGAATTAATTGTAACGATGGTTCCCTGTTTCAGCAAGACATCTTTTCCAGAGAAGAGCTCTTAGAGCCATTGAGAAGGTGCTCGTAGATTTTTTTTACTGAGCAGTGGAGTTTCACTAATCTCGCAACGATATTTGGTGATGCTAAAGGAATTCAATCAAAATGAAAAAATACTGGAACTGAAGTTCGGAAGCATCGAGTAAAAGGTTGTTTGAACGTATTTGATATTAGAAATACTTTACAATGATAATTACGGATTCCGTCACATTGTTACTATGTTTAGATCGTTTACCATTATCTATAACAAGTGTCGTCTTTCAAAGAATATTACAAACGGTAATCACCACAAACCGAAGAAATTTCGTTGGGTAGTGAACGGTTTTTGCACTTCTGTTACGAAATCGTAGTACAAAATCACTTATGAAAATAACAGAATGAGAGAAGACTAGAAATATTTATAGGATTGAAATAGGTATAATAACGTCACAGTGGTGTGTATCAGCTGTTTACTATTTTGCTGCTTTTCAAAGAGAGGGTGCGTCGCAGTTACTTTGCTAAAAGTGAAATCTGTGAACAACACGCCAGATAAATTAATGTAAAGTGAGAGAGAACTTGAGACTGTTTTCATTACATCTCGCTGCTTACAGATGAGCAGTCGTTAACCTTTAAGCTAGCGAGGTTAGCGGAGGGGAGTAACTCATCACCGCTTAGGACATATTTTGCTAACTGCGTCTGCAATATTAAAGATTTACAAAAGTGATTCGAGATAACGAGCTATGTTAATCATCACCTGATCAGATATGGACGTTCATCGGAAGCGTCGAGCAGGTGATTACAGTGCCCAACGAAAAAAAAAAAAACAGCAAACATTTTAATCGGAACAGAAGGTTTAATATTGTATGGGAAACACAATGTGGCTTATATGAATAAATAAACTCGCTGCACGAGTTTCGTATATTTGAAAATTTTGCGATAAATTATTCCAGCTTTTCGTGTTGTAATATTCATGCAGCTCGTCCAACACATGCTCACTAGAGTTGTAAAAAATGGACAAAACTAAACTTAATCTACAATCAGAGGATTTTTTGGATCCTTCAGATGGTGGCGCAGAAAGCTGTTGTGTCAGAGGTAGGACGACCAGTTCCTTTACTCCAAAAACTACAGTTTAAAGTGGAATCCAAGAGAACTATAGAGTGTCCTCAAATGAAGCTGGAGCCTAAATTATGATGGTTAGTGTCTTAACCATTGAGCCAACATGTTGAAGACTAGAGCTGAACAATTTTCATAAATAAATTGTGTTTTTTTTAACATTACTTAAGTACGATATCAGCTATTGATACAGCAGTAGCGAGTTTATAATCGTTTACGACTCCATTTTTGTTTGTAAGATTTGGTTATTCTGGAATTCCTTTCATAGTAAATTTACATTTAAAAAATTTAATAAATTGAGAAAAATGACGAATTTCTGCTGTTACGAGATAGCGATAGTAGAAGTTCTGTCAATCATAGTAACTTTAGTAAATCCCTTTTTTGGAAACATCCTTCTTCGGTTCTTTACAGGTTGTTATTACAGCTAAATATGATAAAACGCTGAGCACTAATCATTTATGCCTTATTACACTTACAAAGTTGTGTTCTCAAACAATTTTACGAGTCAGAATTTGTGTGAGAGTAACCATCATATTCCCTGATAATGAATCAGTGATATAATTCTCTTGAATAGTGTAGAAAGGGGGAGCGGGGTTTAACTATTTAAGAATCCAGCGTGACAAATATTAAACAACAGAACGAAAACATTTTATCTAGTAGCTAGTCTGTTTATCTACAATTAATCTGAACCGACGAAACGTTTGACTCTCATGAAGAATGGTACCAAAACGCGATAGCAGTTTTTTTTAAATCTGTTTTGAATTATTACGATCTTCGACGATTTTATTTATACTTCCTACAGTTTTCGGCCATGTATTTCTTTCGTGGACTTGAATTACTAAAGGCAAAAAGAGACTTTTTACATAATGCTGAAGCACAAACAAAGCATGTTTACCGTGAAGTTCACAGATAAGACTACAAAAAAATTTGGTGGCTACCTCAGGAGGTTTAAAATTTTTATATCGTTGTTGTGATACAATTCTGTATGAATCAGTGCCACTATTGTCTATCTGGCATTATGTTATCGAGGTTTTACTGGTGCAAGAGACATCTCTGAAGAGTAGAAAACAGAATAAACAGGCAGTTGATGATTATTTTTCTCCGAAACTGAGGCAATGAAAAAAACAAAACATGATATCCCTCCTCATAATAATTTCCAAATAATAATTAGGTACAACGAACCAGACAAGAAACAAATAATTGAAACAGACGCATTTCCAAAATTTAGGTATACCATACGATTCACTTTCATTTCTGTTACGAAGAAACTGATCGAAGTATTGTTAATTTCTGTTACTGAATAGAAAACTATACTTGATTGACTAAACCCTAATAATGTAGACGTATGTGGTGATCACGAGGGAATGAAGTGCAACTTCAACAGTAGAGAGCTGAAAGGTGATCCAATCTTTCCAGAGTATTCCACATAAAACATTAATCATTACATACTTTTATTCACTGTCTCTCTATTCTTCCATCTCATAACAGAAATATTTATTTGTAACTTCTGTTATGGAGATTCACGATACTACAGAATATTAGTTATGCTATCGGGGTCCAAGTACTTAATTTTATTAGTTGCTATGAAATGAGTAATAAGAACACAAATTTGAAACACAAATCGTTTATGTTCTACTTTCTACCTTGTTATAAGCATAATTTTTTAAGTACTCACCCGCGGCTAGATATACTAAAACTCATTTATTGGCTAAAACGAGGGAACATAACCACCTGCGGGTTGAAATAAATGACCTACATGTTAACAAATGACTAAAAATATTTGAAAAACGTCTATCTGAAGCCATGGATGATGGTAATAGTGCCATTAAAATACTACTTTGATTATACTATCCACAAATAATGCAGCTACATTTTAACAAATTTATTAAATACAATCCGTACTGACAACAATCATTCGTAGTGTCTACTGTTCAGGAAGCCACAAAAGTGTATTGAATACAGGGTAGTAACGATTATAACAGCATCATAGATTTTTTATTACGATATTTACGTGTATCACGAAACAGGCATATGAAACTTGGATGAGTATCGAAGATACGATTCCTAACACGCACATTTAAGCTAATTTTGTTGCACATTCAATGAGATTTTTATCAACGTTTGTTTCTACTGTCCTTCTTCATGTACCCACAGACTGAATATGTTGCAGGAAGAAACAATCGAATCAATATAGCGGACTGGTAATGTCAAGTAGTATAAACCGCAGTTCCAAGGTAAGAATATGGTTTGCAGCCGTGCAGAATTTATTGTGATGATGTAAGGCGGATAATCTCTACGAACATGAACCTCCCATGAGACTTCATCAAAAGTGCCGTTCGATGACAAAATGCATGGAAGTGGTTGTTTAATTTCCGTGTGTGGTGTGGGGTGGGGGGTGGTTGATGGGGTGGGGGGTGGGCGCGGCTGGGCGGTGGGCGGGTCGTGCATGCGCACACCAGTTCTGCTCCGCTGGGCTCGCCCCTGCCGCTCGCAGCGACGCAAGCCCGCAGTGCAGTCGCCCAGGCTCAGACTGCGAACACTGCTTCCTGGGGCTGTACCTCCTAACACCTGCTGCCTCACGGTACTAGGAATCCAGAAATGTCACTTACGCACGAAGGCGCATCATTAAGCTCAAAGAAAAAAACCAGAAGATGAAATTTACTAACACCAGCATGCTGGTACTGATTCAAAAAGAGAGGTTTGAATTTTATGTATATTGTCAATAAATTATTGAATAATATGTTGTTGTCATTTATGATATTTAATTTAGATTTTTGCTTCAGGAGAAAATTTTGAAAATAATACATTTGTGTTAGTAAACAGGTGACACGATTGCAAAAGAGTTTCCTACAGCAATATATACAATTGTACAATTTTATATGTAGTGTCCAGATTTTCCTGTTGCAAATTTATGCTCCGAGGTTTCTATATATAAACCTAGCATTAATCTGGACACTACAAGTCAAACAATATTACAATAAACAGATAGAACATTACTGTAACACAAAAGTATTCATTTTCAATACACAGCATGCTCGAACGTATCAATAAAATTCGTTGGTGGGCATAAAATATACCCTCCCATTAATCTTTTTACCTCCTGCTATTATTCCATGAATTTATATTTCACTCCTTTCTATGGTGTAATATCAACTTGGAGATTAACAACAACGTAGAAGATCTCTAATCATTACGTTAGAATAGTACACTGAACGTGCAGAACTAAACAGGTTTGTTTTGTTCTACCAGCTTCAAACGTTCTAATTGGCATCCAATTTATTACTATGATCGTCGCTAGAAAAATTCATTAAGTAGAATCATCTGATGGTACAGCAATGTAAGTATGTTCGGTAATAGTACCATTACTGAGTTCTGAGCCCCATAAAAGAATGTTCAAAGCAGAACTTATTTACATGCAACCATAAATATCCGATTAGGTGACTGTTTCTCTCCCTTCAAAGTCAATAACATAACACAATGTACAACTATAAATTTCGATGATCGTTAATGCCAATTTTCAAAATATTTGTTATCACCTGCAAATACTTTTGAGAGAAAGTTCACAACAACGGGAAAGAAACGACGAAGAAGAATGTATAATGAAGCTAAATATTTCACGGTGCAAAATGCGTGATTGTGTCCTTCAGAGTTTAATACGATTACAATAATTTAATCTGTGTATTTGCAGCAAAGAAACGTTTTCTCAGAAACAAAGAGAGGTATGGCCTAGAGGAAAGAGCAAAGGCTAACTTAACAACTGAGGAACAATTTCGCTGAAAGAAGAAACTGTGCGGAACAGACAGGCCGGAAGAAACTTTAGGCCTTGTTAATTTGGTCGGCAACCAGAAAACTACATCTGTCTCATTATGACACTTAAAGAAGCAATTACCAAGTATCCGCCGCGGCCTGCAATGCGCGGGCGACCGAACTGCGAAACGAGGTTCCTCATTTTATCTAATTTCTGTTACCTGAGATAAAATAATTGCCACGATTTCAGAAAGTAATTTCAAGAAACAGAAAACAGAAACCGAATAAGAAGGGCAGGCCCCTGGCATCGTTTTCCATCCAAATTGCGAAAACCCACAGGGGCGCAGAAACAAGAAACTAGTTAAAAAAAAGAGAACAGAAAGCTATTTTGTATTACATTTCCGGGAACGAAATAAAAAATAAACTTTGACAAGAGATTGCATTGTCAGCCACAAAGGCGGCCAATGCAGCCGTATTAAAAATGTATGAAAGGGATTTGATGTGTCTGAAATAAAATACGGAAAGTTTGATTGACAAGCGGCAACTAATTTACTAATGGACTCAGATCAAAAATATATTTAAAATTTATGTGTCACGTATTTCATTGAAACCTTCGTATATTTCAGTAAGTGAAACAAAAATATTACACGCTGGTATTTTTAGCAATCCATTTATTCTTGTAGTCCTAATAGCTTCTGCCTATTGTTGGTTGAATAAAATGATACATTAGAAAATATTACTGTTACTCTGTAAACAGAATGCGTAGCTGCCGGAGAAAGCACGGAACCATGTTAGTTATTTTTATTGGACGTTATCAGATATATTACATCTGTATGTGAAGTTAACTTTTTGTTCGCTTTTAGAAAGAAAAAATAATTATTATTTTGCATGTCACCTTTATGCATCCTTACAGGTTGCGTTTATATTTATGCAGCTGATGTACCGAATTGATGAGAGTGTACGTTATATATACAGTAAGCTAAGTAGTCAACACACTAAGGATTTATAAATGCTTCAGATCACAGTGTTTATAAAATGTCTAACGTGTTGTTTTTAGACAGAGATCACTTTACACAGAAAAATGCTTTTAAACATATTTTTTAAACATTTAATATGTAGGTGTGTATGCCTTGCGTATGTGTACCCACCTAGAGCGAAACATGGGAATTTCAACGCATTCCGGGCAAAGTTAGTTATAATATAAATATACCAATGTCAGAATGGTGAATTATGTGGACGTAACTGTGAGGTGAGAGAACGGAATAGCATTGGTAGTGTGTTGGCAGTCAGCTGCTTTGTTACGCAGACAGCAGGACGCGGTGCATCGCGTGGTTGCCAGCCCGGCGCAGCCTTGACAGCGCGGGTTCGCCTGTCAGACGACACTCTCGACAGAAATTCGAGAGTCAGGTCGGTGAGGAGGTATCCAGCTGAGTATTTCGGCTGCGAGAAGTAGAGTAGCGCCTACCTTTACCTCCTGGTAATAAGGGATATTGAATTGATACTGTGGAACAAATATGCGCAATGTTTTCTTAACTTCTCAGCTTCCAGTGATCGCATCAAAAAGAACCATCTCTTATTTTTTTCCCTAGTTACATGTGCAGTACATTGTTTGAAAATACGTTCAGTAATTTCTGAATATATTGCGTTCGACAAAACATACAACAAGACAAAAAAAACTTTTGATTTCTTCTCTGTAGTTTATTGAAACTACACCGAACTCATTTTTCAAAACTATAGTATAGGGTATATTTTAGTCGTTCAGATTATTTATTCAGTTTCTCAAAGGTGTTAGCTTCTGAGGCGTACGTGCGGAAATATGTTGGTTCAACTGAGTGGAAACTGCCAGCCGAACCTCGGTGAATTACGTATGTCTGCGCGTGGCCGCAATTGCATCATCAGCTGAGTTCACTTTGCAGTAAACAACTAACAATCTTTATCACTTGTTTCCGATCTACGGAAAAGGCCAGCACGGCCTCGGGTGGCCTTCTGATTGATCGTTGCTAGTACGCGTCGATACTCGTCTTGATCAATTGACTTAAACTGTTTCTCGGTCAGAAAACAAGCTTTTGTTTGCATTACATCTCGTGAAGTCCACAACAGTATTTCAATTTAACTGCAGTATTAATTATGTTACAAATAGCGAGATTACACTATCTTGAACGAACAGAATTTTCTCAATCACAATTATATTTATAGATAAAGTGCATCCGACGGGGGCAAACAGTTCATTACAGATGGGGATCAAGTAAATGAAAATACATATTTAGTTTATGTTTACTGTTTCTTCAAAAGTCTCAAATCGTGGCTACTATTTTATCTCGGGTAGCCTGAATTAGATAAAACGAGGAACCGTTTCTTAAATTTAACAAAACTATGACATCATAAAACATTAAACGTATATATATCTATTACGATATAATTGTTTTTGTTGGGCATTAGAAAAAGAATCTTATCCAGATGGATACAGTTAAAACTGAAACATAAATGTTAAAATTACGACTATTAACTAACAGCGAAAAGACAACAATAACCTCGACTATCTAATAAGTATAGCAAGCAAAACTGTCTTTAAGTTAGCAACGAAAATTTCACAGGATAATATATAACACCTGGTCGGCAGAAAGTATCAGTAGGAATTAAGATCACCTTAAGGATGAAAGAATGTAGGCTCGAGAACATTTAACTCATCTCAAAAATGTCTGACGACGAATTGTACGTGAGTTATATCATCAATACCTGTTCTTGTCGTCAGACATCCGTTATAACCAAACTGTTTTGATTTTAAGTATGGCCGATGTACTCAAAACATTAGTGTTAAGAAAGGGGACAGGTGTATGAATAGAAACAGAGGACTGACCATTCCAGCAATCGTTGGGTTATTGAGCAGTGTACTTGATCGGCATTAACGAGATCATACGAACGGCCAACATACTAGATAGTAACGGAACCAACCAATGTATGTCAGCCACTTCTGCAAAGTCCAAATGTGCCACGAATTTTTTGGGCGCAGCTTAGTGCATAGTAGAGCATCCCCCATCAGACAGGAGCACATAACATCCGATCTTTGATATGTGTAACTACGGATTTTTACTACAAATATTTTTTTTATTGGCATTTGCTTTTTGCGACCTTACAGCAAATGTCTGTAAGAGCTTATTTTAACAGTTTACTAAACTAAATATTTTTAAAAAATATTTTCGATTGGAAGATGCCAGTACAGTCAGTCACATGAATATAGTTTGCAATTAATGCAATTGTAAATTACGGTAGCTTTTCGATAATCCGAATGACAGTTGTTAGAAACGTTAATTATACTAATATCTTTTTTTATATTTTATTTAAAATGTTTAGTGCACAACTTAGTTTTTATATACAGTAAAGTGTCCCTTTGCATTTGTTGCGTTCGGGAATTCCACGAATACTGAACTAGGTATAATGGTTTTAATCCTTACGCCTGGCGTTCGTTGTTGTATTATCGTCGCAGTATACTTAAGACAATTTGGATATTGGCTTTGATGTTGAACGTTTGTAGTTAATGCGACAACAATTAAGAGTGGAATTATAACAGTCTGTTAGTGTGCGGTAGTTTTGAGAGAAATCAGAAAAACGCCGTGTTTGTCCTGCGCCTTCGTTACTGTTTTGAAAGTTTTTAATATGAATGTTTTTAAAACAAAGCAATAAGACAGGCAACTTTAGTAGTCACAGTAACATGATGTGATAGGTGTAAGTCAGCTCCGTTTTGCTGTGTGGGTAATTTTTAGTGCTCTAATGGCTTATTTTGCAAAGAGAATACACAGAAGCTAAAGTAATATCAGAGACAAAATAATTTTGAATTGTGTATTGTACAAACTCTCAAAACTATACTGTAGTATATTTTTCATCCGAACAAATCGAAAATCAGAACGACCCTTGGTCCCACTTAGTTGAATTATTGACGATTTACTGTAGTTGTATTAAACAAGGAAAATGTATTCTGCTCATTTGTTAATGCTACCAATATAGTATATGAGTTGAATTGTTTCGTGAAGGTCAGGGCTACAATGAGTTCACGAGTTGAAACCAATTGTTCTGTAGTCATTAGATGGGTGTTTACAAATGAGAATTGCCGTTCTATTGCAGAAAGAGGGCCGGCTGTCATCACCTTTTTTAAGACAAAATTTATGCAAGATATTAACAAATTTCTTACTACATCTGCTCATTACTCCACAGAACATAGATGCTGCATTCATACATCATGATGCGATATCTTTTTTAAATAATATAGTCTAGAATCATTTGTTTTCAGTTGCTTAACTAAATAGAAATATTCTTAAATAATGCTCATAACCTTGATTTTGTAATGACGTAATCCTGCACGTATTTCGAATCCATCTCGTTTCATTGTACAGTCCTCCTTACACTTAAGTGGTAGATTTAAACGAAATACATATCGTACCTTTCTTTAAGCTTGGTTTCAAATTTTAATTCAAAGGGAAAAAGTAGTGAATCACTACGAAAACATAAACAGGTAACCTAAATTCACAGCTTGCTGCAAATAGCCATATCTATGGACAGATGGCATTAAGAAAACATCTACGTCATTCGAAGACAAATAAACAAAAATCAACTAATAATTAAACGTGGATTTAAACGAAATGAATTCTTTTCTTTATTGTTGGTTTGAAGCTTAATACACATTGAACCATTACAGAAACTTAAATAGCTTACCTAAATTCTAAGCTTGCTGTGATAGAGACATCTATGGATAGACTGCTAAAACATCTCTGGCCGTTGCTGTACCGCGGAGAAAGGCACGATGACACGACGCCCAAGCTGGCCTTTCATTACTACTGATGTTTATAAAGGATGTGAAGCGCTAAACTTTGTTCGCTAGGCCCAGTGTAAGTACTGGAGTAGCCACGGGAGAGGAGATCGGGCAGCAGAACATAGCGCTGGATGAAGACTCTAATTAAAGGCAGTCGCTGGCGCAGAGAGCAGTGTACGGTTCCACTGGGCGCGGAGTGGAACCGGACGCGGCGTCGGCCATGGGCGAGCGGGCGCGAGGACAAGGCCCTCCCGCCAAGGACAGCCCGCGGGCAGCCAGCCAGCTGCGCGATACGGCACCGCGCTCACTATGCTACATCAGTTAATACGTCACTCAGGCTCAGGATCTACAGTATAGTCTCCTAAACTCACTCACTCACTCACTTCGATAGCTATTGGGTGGAGAACGGTGTCACGTGTCGGCCTCAACAGCCACCAGATATCACTAGACGTTCGAGGTCCACAATTTAATAGCCAAGTCACTGACACCTAATTAATTTCCATAATACATTCATTAAGTTTGCTTTTTGTAGCATTTCATAGTTTAAAAAAAATATCGATAAATGTTTCGCTGAAAAAAGGTGGAACTTCTTTCCAATAACATGTTGTTAGTGAAAGCAACATAAAAAAAAACTTTTAAAAAACTTAAATAACTCATCATCTTTGCTGTAATCACGAATGCCAGTTGTCATTCCGGCCTAAGCTATATACAATTTAATTAAAACTTTCAATAATGTTGTTGCTTGACCAAAGTTTATTCATTACGAATTGTTTTCTTTTTACGTATTTTAATTACCACTTTCCTTAATGGTCATTATTCGTGTTAGTTGTACGTGAGTTATTAGGTTGGTCAAAATGGACATCACAACAAATATGCTACGGAATAGAGTATTCTGGCAATTCATTTTTCTGTAGTTGTTCAACTCTTTAGTAATCTGGAATCTGTGTTAAGTTCTCTGGCCGTTACAGACAATATTACAGAAAATTACACTATGAATATCCAAACTAAAAATAATTAAACAAAAAACAAATTACACAAAAACAACGTGATGCTTTCGAAAGAAACAGGAATTCTTCATATTTTCCAGAGTGAACTTTAAGGGTCCAATACAAGTCAAGTTTGTATTTCAGCAAGCGATCGTTCCTGTCCGTGTTTAATAACTATGTCTGTTAATATTTGTGAGCTCTTCAAGCTCAAGAGATTTTATTCACCTTAAGAGTGAAACACAGGACAAGTTCATATTTGATCAGATCAGGTCAACCTGTCATTATCTTAGACGCTAAAAATTGGAACTATTCTAGATCCGTGACGATACGCAAGAAACGGTCACGTGGTTACACTAGTAGCCCTATAAACATCTTAGATCTAGACAAGCATAGCTAACTCCTAGGTGGCACGTGCGTAATGATATATGATGAATAGCGAGGTTAGTGATTTCTATTAGGATGGAAGAAGAATCGGCTCATTAGTAAGTAGCAAATTACAATGTCAAACAAAACAATTAGAAATGATGAAATATTTCTGTAATGGAAACAAAAATATCTGAAAAGCTCCTTACTCTAGAAAACACACGCAGTTTATCTCTGTGTGGTGCTAATCGTTAGGGCGCTAACGACCTCGTTGTCGACGCGCCCTTAAACATCATCAACAACAACAACAACAACATGTGTGGTGCTGCTATCTAGCGGTGAAGAGATCACTCCTTAACTATGCCAGCGAAGCCTAGCAGCTTCACTCTGAACTATCACACACCCCTGCTTAAATTGCTCATATTTCTTTCATTTACTGGATAAATTTAGAAAGATTCCTTTTTTTAAGGAATGATGTTAGCGAAGAGGAAAACTTAATCTTTAACATGATACCTCATTTATCGGTTTTGATTAAGTCTGAGAAAGAAAAATGACTCGCCACAAATAAAAACAGTTTAAAAAATAATATATGCCATTAATAGCAACTTAAAACGCACAGTTGAGGATTTCAAAGTCACTAAATCGGTTGCCACTCTTCACAATTCACTGAGAATAGTCCTGTAAACGTCTTAGATTTTGACGAGTATTTTTTTAAATTTTTTGAAATTATTTAGTTAATTGATGTTTCAAACGATGTTAGTTTAAAGTGACCAACCACCAATTTCACAGGCAATTTTCTATTAAATCGGTTCTTCATCACCTAACGTAGCAGATTCCTGTGTTTGTTTGCATCATCACGGTACCCTCTTCGTTGTAATATCATGGAAGTAGTTATTTAAGGTATGTTTGCCCAAAGTAAATACTTGACTTGGACATAGGTTTACTTTATCACATGAACTTTTCTTTCTGCACTGTTCACTTAGACAATTTGTGCCTTCTTTCTTGTAAAATAAATTTACGATTCGATTTACGAACATCTGTAGACTCACCACTTACTTCCCTTACATCTTCATTGTTGAGTTAATACTTCTTTTCTCTTGTTCTTGAGAGTGTATCGATCCTCTCGCATCTTAATGCGTACCCACTCTGTTCTATCATTTGCTGAATTATACTCGTCCTATCAATTTGGGCAATCAGATAAACTGATTTAGCCAATAAGCGCCAAAGTGTTCTCTCGACCTCTATAAATGTTAATGAAATAAAAATCTTAATTAAAAAAACTATAAATTTTAGTTACAACTATTCATAATTAACGTGCAGGTTTAAATGAAATAAATACTTTTCTTTTACGAATGGCTTCAAATTTTAATTTAAAGGAAAGAAATATTGAATCACTATTAAAACATTTTCTTACAATGAATACCACATCTATGGTCAGAATACAGAAAGATCTCTGGCCGTTGCTAACCCTCTGACGAAATCTAGGAATGTGACGTCACAGTGTTACAGACGATATGACACGATGACCACGTACTGATATTCAACAAAGGTGCTATAATCTCTTAACTTTTTGTTCCTCCCTAATTAGATTTCAGAAATTGAAAATTTCGCAAATATTGTCAACGATAGGATGCGGCAGCTACCCTTTTTTAAGATTGGTGCTTATCAGTAAGATATTATATTTTTGAAACAAAAACTGAGTAGTTGATAGGAAAAAAATGGCATTTTATTCATTCACATCATCGACAATTTCCCATTTGAGAGGATTGTGTGTTATTTTTATGAATTGCGATGGAGTTTCAGCTCCACTAGCAATTGTGCTGGACTGTTACGTATATTTCATTCGCTTTTTTTAATTAATATACTTTTGCTGTATGAGATACATTCATTAGTACGAAGCTAGTTGCTTATGACACATTAATTCTTTTTAAGCCTGCGGTCAGAACGTCTTCGTGCTGGATGTTATGGTGTTTTACATATTTTCAGTGCTTATTGAGGGGGGTTTGTTTGTTGTTAACCGTCGTTACCATGGCATTGTGCACATTGTGGTTCAAATACATTCAGAAATTCTACAATGAATGATTGCAGAATATAAATTTCAACATTTACTTGTGATAGTACCAGCGTGAATCTGATCTGACCATTATATTCCATTTTATTCTCTTTGCATCACAGAAATTAACATTTATACAAAACCACTCAAGTTTATACTGAGTGATACGCTGTTTCTCGGCCACTCTATACGCGTGCGTGTTTCTATCACAATGCCACACCAATTACTATTCACTACTTGAGTATCCATTCAGGTTCACGAGCGGGGACAGGCCACCTACCCAGCTGAACACGCCTCTATGTTATTTCCTGCTGCCCCTCGCACAGCTGACTCGCTTTGGCACTAACCAAAAACGTTGTTTTACTACAAAAAACACTACTTTGTGCGTGAAACATAGGGAAAAAATTATACATGGTTTTATAAGGATCCTCGTACATCTAAGACACAGCATAGAGGGCGTCTATTAATTACGTGAAGTGTTTTTACAGAATTCCGGACTCCCCTCCCTCTCATGAGATTTGGTGAGATATGGTCGGACCCCTCCACCCCCCCTAAAATGACGTGAGATTTTGACAGGAGGGCCCCCCCCCCCTCCGAAATCGCTGATCGACCTCGTAGTTTTTTGATACCTTTTATCTTCTTCTTCTTTTTTTTTGGCTCCGCTTAAACCCTCCACAAAAGTGATATCCGCGACACCTCTCAACCTACTTCACCTCAAGTACACGTATTTAATGGATGCTCCCATACGCCTAATACACCAGGGATTTTGAATCTTATATAGATTATTTCCTACGTCGTGTTGTAAGGAACAGGAATGCACAAAGGTGAGACCAGTATTGCTGCAAGGCTCTCTCTGTAACTCTCAGAGTATAGACTCGGAAGAATCAGCTTTTGAAGTGGATCGCCGGGAGCAGTACTCGTCTGATCTGCAGAAACGTCATCACAAGCGTAAAAATGCAGTTACCGGCTACTGTGCGACACAGGGAGCAGCGGTGGCCACAAGGGCTGCGGTCCTGAATGACGTCCATTGTGCAGTAATGGCGGTCGCCGTGGTTTGTCAACAGTGCACAATGCTCCTCATCAGGCGGCCCGGAGTACCTCACGCGTGCACACACGCGCCGCTGCAGATGAACGGTGGCCCACGCGGCGCGGCGCATCGAGCTCTTCACGGTGCGGTTACCCGCCCGGCGCTAATCCCGGGCCAGCAGGACGCACAAACTCTCACTCTCGTTTCAAACGCTGCACAAAAACGCACTTCACTCGCACAGACATAATGATTGAAGCTGTCTGTCAAAGAGCTGCAGATAGTTTGACCATCCAGTAATTTCCGCATCTATGCCGTCGTAAGGCGTAATCAGTATTACGTTTGTAACGAACGTGGCAGTAGTTGCCAGATGTAACCTCCCATTAAACATTAACCAACTGCTTCAGCAGAAAGTCGCCTGATAAAAACTTCTCAATTACTGGCGACTTCGTACTACAAGTCTTTGGACGGTAGTTTGGCCCTTTATACACCTTCTCTCAACCACGCACATAGTATGAAGATTATTATTATTATTGCAGCTATGTCAATCCTTATTTCATGATGAAATCTCTTTAAGTCTAATGAGCTATATATTAGAATTTAATTCTACATAGTTTTGTTGTAGTTCTGTCCATGCTGATCGATCTTGAGCCATCCTCTTCCAGTTCATGCCTGTAACTCGATGTATATCCTTATCCCAGCGATCCGGGGGTCTTCCTCTTGCTCTTTTCAGGTTCCTTGGTATGCAATCCAGTACTGCCGTAGTCCATCTTTCATCTCTTTTGCGAGCAATATGACGAGCCCATTGCCATTTTTGGCTAGATTAGAAGATTTTAATATAATAAACCGTGAATTCGAACATGAGGTCAGTTGAATACTTCTAATTAATGATTAATGCACTGATGAAAAATCGCTACGATTGGATTTTAATGGCAAGCAGGACTGTTAAACATACACCCCAAAACATGTATAATTAATGCCGCAGCATTCACCGTATACCGTGCGCGCTTTGTACATCATCAACGATATACGTCCTCTCTCAGGGCACGACTTAAACTCTCTCTTTGGCTGCGTTAGCGTACCAAAGATTTTAGTATTACTTTTTTACAGATCTAACTTAAAAGACAATAAAGATTATCAGTCTGCGGAATTCGTGAGCAATCACATTATACATATCATTAAATTTTCATTTACCTAATTAATTAACCATACCAACAGTAGCTTTTATCAAAATAATAATTATACAATTATTAGCAGTACAATTGGGGTGGTAGCTTACGTTACACGTTTTGAAACATATAACTGAAATTTTTCTAACGATGAAACATGACATGCAACGTTGAAAGTTTTTGAAAAACGCAAAGCTATTGGCGCTCTAAATTTGTATGTCAGCAATGCTCTAGAATGATAATTAAGATCTTGCCATATAGCAGAGAGGATTATCCTTGAGCTTACGCTGGGATACGCTAAGTAATCTGACGAAATACGGAGCAGTCCACCGATGTGATTGCCTCTTGCTCAGTTTCCCAACCTTGATCTGTTCAATATCTTTCATAACTCTAACATATTTTCACTTATTTATCATTTCAATTATTCTTGATACTTATTAACTGTCAAAAATATCATTTCGACGTTGCTCCCATACGGTTTAATTTTACCTAACTCAGTGCTTTCCATCACTTCATGCTGTAAAACACTTCGGATTCCTTAGTTAGGGAATTCCATCAACTCATTAATTACTGCACATCCAGAGTCTTCACGATGACCTAAATTTCCCATACCTACTGAATTATTCAGCAAATCATATTCTAATGCTAATGGCTTCTAATTATAATTTTCTACATAATCTTTTAAGGCATTATAAGTTTAATCGAAACTAATTATAGCCAATCTTTCATTAATACCATAATAAAATTATAACTACAACATAATCAACGTTACTAACTGTTCGATTAACAACTTAAACATCAAGATGTTTATTTTACATAAATCGAAACCATTAGTTAGTACAAAGCATCCCTCCTGTTCCTCACGGTCACTTGCTTGAAATGTTGCTCGTATTTCTCGTTTCAAATAAAAACGCGATTATTTTTATTTCACTTGTGGACTTGCAAGTAACAAAATTCTTTTCATAGTTGTTTATTTTAATTTCAAAAAACTATTGTCAATTTCTTCATTAAAAGTAGAAGCCAGTAGTAAAATTTTAAATTTCCAATTTCCTATTATCATTTGCCCATTCGTCTTTTCCGGTATTTACTCCTACTTCCCCTTCTCCTAACCAAAAAGCCTCTTCTACAGGAACCGGCACAGCCAGCTTTACTCTTTGCTTCTCGTGATTGCTGCATACCAGAGACAGAAATCGTTACTCAAATTATTAGAAATATTCAACACGATACAGAGCTTGAATATGAGTGTTACCTTAATGGGGCGGTTGTCAGTTCATAGACGTGGTTGGCCCCTGAAAAACATCGACACCTACTACTATAACACAACTCCGTAAAACGAGCTCAGTAGTTCAAAGGCCGAACATCTGACGCAAGGTAGATGCAGCACTGCCTTTGACTACCCATCGAGTGCGCAACGACAGATTCCATAAGGCCATAGGGCCAGGGACTTGGAGGTGTTCACTACGGTCGAGGCGACGCCACATTTTCGTAGGTCCCAGTAGACACCCTAATGATAGCAAAGCGTACTTCTATTCGTGGTGGAGGGTATTTCTTTTGTGCCCATTTCCGGGATCGTTGTTCCATTGAGAAGTGGATTAACAAGGGGGTAGGTTCAGGGTACATAAGACGGTAAGTCAGGGATGCCCCAAACCCTTCCCGGATTCGTGACTAGGCAATGTTGCAATGTACATCAAACTAAAACTGAAAATTCGTAAAGCATAGGCAGATGTGTAGGTAATCTGTGGCTGGATCCCAAACGGGAGCTCAGTTAATATTAAAAATGAAGCTTGTAAATGCCACAGCGAAAACTTCAGAACAAGTGTTATCAGTAATCCAGCACTGACATGTATAAAATTTACTAAGACTTCACGGAGAAACGTAGTGACCGTTTCTATCAGTACGAAAAATAAGAAGGTGTCTGGATATAGTATTGATACGTCTATTTTGAGAAATAACTATTTCTTCGTGATAACTAAACGAAGAAATGACTAAGTGACATTCAGATTTAATCCTCTTATCATTCATAAGATGACGCTACAGCGATATTTCTTGGTGGTTATAACTGAATTCCAGAAACCTTTCTGAACCGGGAGCTAGTTTTGATCAGTATTACTGTTTAGCTTCCAGCATACGTCTAAAGCTTCTCAAATGAAATTTTTATAATTCCTTTCTGTTTAGTTAATGATTAAAATAATAAAATTATTGGTAGTGAGACAATTGAACTGTTATGTCAAGTTGATATTTGAAACGTCTGCAGGATTTATATGCTTTAAGTACTACTTACTATGCAGTAACAGAAGTTAAAAAAATAATGATGAACAGGTGTTAGGGTTTACAAGATAAGTTTACAAGTTTTGGTATTACATATTACTGCAACCTTGTCTATAGATAAAGTTCAGTAACAGCGAGAAATAATTTGAAATTTTAAACTTAGGAATATTTTCGATGACCTACCATAAACAATAATCACAGCATTCGTCTTTGAAAACAGTGCTTTCCTATTGAGCTGTAACTCTATTACAACATTCGGAAACAATTAATTCTGTCTTACGTAAAAGTTATGTTATTTTCTAGTGGAGACTATTGCACGATTTTTGTTAATTTTAAATGTTTGACTACAAGTAAAGGCCGAAAACGAATTACCTCTCCAATTCGATGATGTCACAGAGTTTTTGAATAGCCGCGCGAGTGCTGTTGTTTCATATCTAATGTATGTTCTTCTTTGACGATGTCTCAAACAAAAATTTCTGTATATTCTTTATGGTCCTATTTAGTTGTTTATATTCTATTACTTTGCTTCTTTTGCTAGTAATTTTATCTTTGTTCAGGGTGTTTTACCTTTGTTCAGTTGAATTATATTCACTAATTTTTCTTGATTTTACTTTTCGGGTATTTTTACAAACTGCTGTTTGAAGCAGTTTGTCAATTATAAACTTCACTGGTTTTTCTTGATTCTACTTTTCAGGTTTTTTCCAAACTGCTGTTTTAAGCAATTTGTCGATTATAAAGTCTTTTGTCTTATACGTGATTATGAAGCTTCCCGTTTTCTGAAAACACTTTAAAAGTAACGGACTGCAAGTAGAAATAATTAATACAAAAACTTGTTTCTAGTCCTTAGACTCGGGCCTTAGTTGTTGACCGACTGTCAAACATGTCAGCTGATCCGCAGGCTCACCCTACATCACGCAAGACAGGCCAGCCACTTCGCAGCTCTGCCCTGCGGGCTAGAGTCAGCTTTTCATTAGGCGTACTCAAGCCAATATTCCCTCCCACGAAGCTAGAAAATAACCCTAGTAAAGCCGTAACGATACAAGCCACAATGCTAATATGCTGCTCTGGGAGTAGTGTGACCATGCAATTAGGAGAACAGAATTATTTTATAACTGAACAAAGAAACGTTTGTCTTGTAAAAGAGTTTAAATTTAGTTTTCAATTTAGTAAAGATAAGCAATATTTGATGATGCAAATTTTCGAACATAAATGTGCTATCCCCTTGCATCCAAACGTCAATCCCTCCTTCAAGAACTGTGTTATTTTTATACAGATGAGTTCTTGTGACTGAAAGATTCCTGATATAACGTTATCCAATACATGGCAGCAATCTCAAAATCAGAGATTGGAGGATAAGATTGTGTTTAACCGTGAATAAGTAAAAGAAGTACATGGAGTTGTAATAACCAATGTGAAACTGTTGTATTATATATTTAAAGGAAAAATCGGTTCCTGGAACACAATCTTCTGCTCCAACATTCTGATTTTGAGATTGCTTCCATGTATTGGATAACTTCTTAGATTCGGAATCTTTCAGTCACCAGAGCCCCTCAGAATAAAGAGAACCATCTCCTAAAATCACATGAGGATGAACATCCAGAGTGAAAAATTACGGATATGAAATAATCCTTGAATCGGAACATAAAAAAGAATCCTGCGAAAGCCTGATACGTCTGGTATCGATCATGAAGATGAAGTCCATACAAAATGTCTGATGAGGGCCGTATGGAATAATTAAGTAACCATCAGAATTAAAGAAACTGAATTTAAAATTAGATTGCGCAAAACTAACCGATTTAGTGCCAATAGTTACTTGACTGACAGATTTATACTAACAGTAACTAAAGTGTGACTACATGAAAATGATGACAAGCCAGAAAATTCATATTTGAAACTGGTAAGCTAAGTAAGTGAATAGAGAGTGACGAGAATATAATCATCCGGGCAACAGAAGAAGGGTATACTGTAAGAAACTTTAGTATCGGAGAAGTAAAAGAGTTCCGAAGCCACCAGAGAGCACGAGAAATTTTTTTGTAGACAATAAGATGCCTAAATAAAAGATTTATAAATCCAGAATTACTCTGTAAAAAACTGTCTAGTGGATATGAACATAGAAATTTTTGAGCATGAGAGAACAACACGAAACAAAGATAATAGAAAAGAGAAACATAAAAGAAAAACACACGAAAAAGAAGCTGCAAAATATGCGTTTACAGTGATCAGGAGGAACTATTAAGGAAATTTGGGCATGGTTTTGGAGAGGTAGATAGCTGAAATAACTGAAATACATTTGGCACAACCATCTTTTATTTGTTTACGCGTTTCATATATCATTATGGCATCATCAGCAACAATAAACAAACGATAAACATCTTCATTGAAGTTCTTCATTAAAGAATAATTAACTAAGGAACCACGGGAAAAGTAGGCTACAACAACGTTGCATTGATTCAGCCCTGCGAGCCATTTCCAACAGGCCTCTTTAGGTTTGTTCGATTGTCTTGTGAGAGGTCGTGTACCCCCTGCAATTGAGCGAGACGCCGCTTACAAGTAGCAAAAAAGTGCAGGACGTTCGGATTTGATACAAGCGACGGTCAGTATTTTGTTGACTTCATAAGTTTTGGGGGAATGACAGATACCCGCATTAGATTTGTAAAGTATCTCAGTTGCCAGATTTGCTGGAGTAACAATGAAGGTAATTCAACAGAGGACCGTTATCAACGTAGGCTGGCACTGAAGATAGTATTACTTTACTTATTTATGAGAAAATGTGATGCAGTTTTGGAATTTTCAGGCTGAAGAAACAATAAATTGGTAATGAAGACGTATTCGTATTATAAATCTGGTTAATAAAAACTACCTCTGAATTACTTTCACTATATAGACAATGTCAAAATAGAAGGTCTTACTTGAATTATGAAGACACGCTAATATCCTTGGACGAGTTAGTAGATGGTCTTTGGAGAAGAGAGTTTTTGAGAAAGAGAGCTTGCTTGTTGCACTGAAACGATGGCATGCGGAGCTGAATTAGTAATTACAACACGGAAACTGTTTATAAGAAGTGTTAAAGCAGGTTTTCTACTAAGCGAAACTGTAAATGATGCATGTATAAAAATCGTTTATAGTTGTTTTGATGAATGAATCGAAATATAAAAATGTTTGTTTTTTAAAACGTGAGTCAGAAAGTGTGTTGATTTTTAGAAAGCAAAATAATCACAATTCCTTTTTAAAAGAAAAGTCGTATTGATCGAAGTGTGTAAGTTGACTACTAATGCATTCTAATTTTGCGGAAAATCTATTAGAGGCACCACTTAAATGGGAAGATCTTTTTAAAGGAAGAATAAGTAAAACAGGCGGGGAAAAGTTAGATGCGCATATAAAACTGCAAAAAGTTTTAAAAAGCACTACAAATACTATTCAAAATAGTATTAAATGAATGGCACATCGTCTTCAAATTTCTTGATATTGATTGTGAAGCATCACGCATGTTTGTGGGGAAAGATATTTATCTGCGTTGAGAAAAGTCAATTTTTGATATCGAAAAAACAAATAAAGGTAATGTCAAGATTTTAATAGTTTTACACAAAACATTCTTAAAACGTACATGGAATAAGTTGTAAGAGGATGAATTGAAATCTTTTTGGACCTAAATACTAATAGTGGCGCTACCAGTAAAATCACAAATTGGTAATTTCAACTCACTACAAAGAAAAGTAAAATCATTAAGGACGTCAGCAAATTTAATTATCTTATCTCATGCAGTGCGCTATGATCTAAGCCGACCGTTCTCTTATTTTTATTAGGTAAGGGTAAAAAGTCAGAAAAATGTTATGTCATAGGAAAAACTGCCTGCATAAGGAATGAAAGATACTTACAAAAACGAAGGTATTAAAGTATAAGAAGTAAAATGCCTATCATTCATGAATACTGGTTGGTTTATTACGATATTAAGTAGTAAGATTTTCGATTGTCGTAGTCCATAATGGAAACCATCCGCAAATAAATTAGCATACAAACATCAACACTCAAAAATTAAATTTTTGGTTTCATTCCTGGATTTCGATGATATTACTGAGTGCTAACAGATGTCTGACACTGAATTACTGGTTTCAGATCTTTTATAGTTGGAAGAGGATTTACGTTGCAGCATTAACGAGTGCCTTCTCTTGATAATGTAAAAAATAAAAACAATACATTCCTGTAAAAATACAGGTTACAGACTTGAAAAATTCATTAATACGACTACGAGGTATTTGCCCTCCCCAAGGTAGAAATGTTGTTGGCCGTTTAGAAAATATAGTGCCAAGAGTTGAAACAGCCTTGTATTTCCTTTATGGAGACTGATAAATATACTAGGACTACATTTTGAGACTGATTTGTCGGGTTTTCACCGCATGAAACAGGTGAAATACATAAATGCCGAAATGATTACTTAACATTGATTTTCTTCTATTAACTTAAAATTTTACTCCTCAGCTCCAACGTGAAATAAATTTCATTGTGTATCGCTCGACTTAGTCGCAGATCCGAGGATAGCAGTTGGTTCTGAGCGGCCAGGGCCCGTAGTGCATAATTACAAGCCTGGACGCGGCGCCGGCTGCCCATTAGCGGGCTAAGCAGGTATTACGAGTGGCCGGGCCGAAATACCCTGGGTTCGACCCCACCTCACGGCGCCTGCCTTTGATCAGCGCGCGTGCTGGCTGCTAAGGCATAATGTCCTCCAGAGGTATTTCTCATTGGTTTGTAAGAGTAGGATGGTTCTTGCACTAATATATCAAAGACAATTTAACTACTGCAAATAAAAATATATATATTTTTAAATTTATACGAGGTATGTAGTCCCAAGTATATTTTTGTGAAATCTATAATGCTAGATATTATCAAACCAGAAATGATGGCTACTCATACAGTATATTGATGTACATATGCTCATTATAACTACTTCACTTAAAAATCTTGTTCTTATAGTTCTGAGAATAAGTGCCAGAAGGTTTGGAAGTCCTGAGAAATTTATAACGATCGTAAGTTCCTGGCAGATTTTTACTTACTTACTTACTTATTCTAGGATGTATTTTAACCACTTGCCCTTCGATTTAACATTCAACAGCGTGGTCCCAAAACGTAAACAAAACTGCCAAGACTTCGAGACACGGCTCGGCAAATCTGTCTTAAGTTTTACCAACAGCACACGACTTACGTACCTATTACAAAAAAATTATTCGCGAAAAGTTAATTTAATAAATTACAAAAATACAAGTGAAAAATTAAAAACAAAGAAATGATTAGAATCAAGTGATATATTGAATTAAACAACAAACATTAAAGGTTATTAATTGAAGTAAATATATCACAGAAGGTTAATTATCTTGAAATAAAGAATAAATCAATAACATTTAAGTCCAAATTCTGAATGAATTGTTATCGCATAGAATCTGAGTTTTACAAAAATTATCGAAAAATTAATAATCTTCAATCGTGTGATATTTTTCGTGGTGTTTACATTTTACCCGACGGATGTATCCAGGGAGAGATTCGTGATAGTCAGCTTTGACTCTAAACCTGACCAGGAGCCTCACATGTGGTTGTAGGCCAAAGGATTAAAGGAAACTTTCCAAGAAATGTCGTATTTGGAACTGGATTCTGACGTAATTTAACAGAACACATTTTGGAGTGTCCATCATTTTAGATATCTCTTATCAGTATCGAGTATTTTCATGTTACTTTGTATAAATTGACAGGAAAAAAAAAAACCACACAGATTCCTGCTATCCTGTAGTAGAGAAACATAAACTACGGTTTGGTTTGGTTTATGAAAGAGCGAAAGTCGTAGCAAACTGTCGTGGGGTAAGCAGTATTCTGCTCGCCTGTTGAGATTATCCAGGGTGATATTGTATTATTACATTCTGAGAAGGAGAAAATCACTATCACTTAGATGGTATATCAGTACCTACACTTGACGAACTATAATAAGAAAACTTTATTACTGATAGCTACCCCTTTAATGTCGCAGAGAATGGAAGAAAAGTGGAAGATAGATTGTACATAAGTATAGGAATATGATAAGAAACTTCGCTTATCAACTTGAAGGTAGTGTCGTCAAAACTGAATCCAATACATTACCTAACTCCCCGTACAAAGCAACGCGAGTCCATTCATGCTCTCGCCTTAAGTGATCCTCTCAGTAAACTATAATGCAGCAATGTAACAAAAGACAGCCCATTGATGAAAATAAGTTTATTCCGGAGATTGGTGTATGTAGTCATTTCATGATACGGGGCCAAAACCAAAATTTTAGAGTTTTTGTACGTGTATGCAGTGATAAAAAAACAATCATTCCAATGAAACATAGTGGTAGCTTATATCACGTTAGTTATATTTTGATGTGACAGCGACATGCTGAATTTTTTTTATTCTATTTTTTTAAAACCTTCCAGCCTCCGCAGTAGAACGCATTACCGAGCTGTTTACCTGTATCCTTCGCACCCAGCACTATCCCCGATGCTGGAAGCAGGCAACGATGATTGGAGTGCCCAAACCGGGGAAGAACAGCACTTTCCCTAAAAACTACAGGCCCATAAGCCTCCTTCCAACACTAAGCAAGGCTTTTGAGAAGCTCTTACTCAAGCGGCTGGAAACATATTAACAGTGAGAACATCATCCCGGAGTTCCAATTTGGCTTCCATAGGGGTCACTCCGCCACACAGCAGATCCTGCGCATAGTCGAGCGTGCCACGACTGCATTCAACTACCGCAGCTACTGCCCACTAGTCCTGCTCGATGTGGCTCGAGCATTTGACTCCTTTTGGCACAGTGGATTACTTCACAAACTTGACAACCAGGGACTCCCCGGCCTGCTTGTGAAGCTAATCAAAAGCTACATCTCAGGAAGATCCATCATAGTGAGAGTTGGAAACGAACTATCTTCTCGCCGCCCGATCAATGCAGGCGTGCCGCAAGGGTCAGTACTAGGGGCGGTACTGTACAACCTTTACACTGCCGATATTCTTGCTCCGGCAACGGTTCGCACAGCCTTATATGCAGATGACACGGCCTTCTTCACCGCGCATAAATATAAAACTCTGCCATTCGGCGCCTACAAGAGGTCCTCCAACAGACCGAAACCTGGGGCAGGCGGTGTTAACTTGACCAAAACCCAAGCTATAATGCTGACGAATCGTCTGTTGAAACGTGATCGTCGGCGCATTCTGACACCAAAATTACGACTACATGGAGAAGAGATTGAGTGGTCTACTTCTGTAAAATACCTAGGTGTGACGCTTGACTCCAGGCTCACATGGAAGCGTCATATTGTAGCCTTTTCAGGCCGGTGATGGAGTATGCATGTCCCGTGTGGGGCTGCGCCTCCACGTCCGCGATGAGCGGGTTACAAACCATGAAGAATCGTGCGCTCCGGCGAGCACTACACGTGCCTCCCCGATTTCCTACAGCTGACCTGCACGAGGCCGCAGGTATACCGATGCTCAAAGAAAGGGTCTTACAAATTTCAAGATCTTTTTACCGAGCTTCCAGCAAATCAAACAATCCCCTCATAGCCAACTTAGGACAGTACAACACAATGTACGACAAGCACAAGAGACCTCTGTCAATTCCTGACAAATAACTCAAATGACCTGAGCAACCAAAAAAACACACCAAATGAAAAGACACTAATCTTTTAAAGTCTGAAGGAAATGTCATCAGACAAACCCTTCTGAATAAACTGTTTGAGAAGTATAAGCAGCTAATGCTCCGGGATGATGATGATCCGGACATTCTAGCACCGGCCAGCGTGTACACCGCCTTGTATGCCGACGATACAGCATTCTTCACCCGTAACCGGAACAAGGCAGTTGCAATAAGAAATCTGCAAGAAGTACTGCAAGAGACTGAGAAGTGGGCACGAAGGTGGCGTATCACCATCAACGCTACAAAAACCCAAGCTATAATACTATCTCGGAAAATCGCCAAACGCCGAGAGCGTGTAAATAATCAGCCAAAATTACACCATTTCGGTAAAGACGTTCCGTGGAACTCCACAGTTAAATATTTAGAAGTGACCTTAGACAGACGGCTAACCTGGAAGAGACACATTGAGGACCTACGGAAGAAAGTCCTAATCAGGTTACAGGAACTGTATCCACTATGTAACATGACTAGTTCACTGGCTGCGACAACAGGAGTGACTGTTTACTGCAGTCTGGTACGTCCATTGCTTGAGTACGCGTGCCCAGTGTGGGGGTACGCTGCCAAGACAAACATTGAAAGACTACAAAGTTTGCAGAACAGAGCCCTTCGAAGAGCTCTCCATGTAACAAAAAGGTTCCTAACTGGACACCTGCTCGCAGCAGCAGGAATACCACTACTGCGAGATAGGATACGACAGCTGGCCACATCCTTCTATAGGACGGCCCAAAGATCGCAGACCTATTGATAGCACTACTGGGCTCGTACGGCATATACTTCGACCGCCACAGAAGACCACTCTCCATTTTTGAACAATAATGAAAAAAAAGCAGCACCATAGAAGACATACCGCAAGAAAAGTGATGGAGACGTAAGAAGTTTGAAGGAAATGTCTTCGGACAAAAACCTTCACCACAACTTGCCTGATAACTTCAGAAAGGCACTAATTGCTGAGCGACGACGTATAAGTAATGGTCAGATACTTTTAAACGGGTCATCTATGCAATGACGAAATTCCAACTTTATCTCATATAATATATATATAAACTGCGTTGAAACCGTTCAAAATTAATTCAATTTTATCAAAGATATTAATCATTACATCATATATACTCGTTGTTTATTTAAATTAATGATTAAAATTATGACATGTAATCAGGCATAATCTCAGACGCAGTTTCATTGGTATTTAAAACTGATATTGATTCATCAGAAAATTCGTGCCAAATTTTACTAAATTAATAGTAATTCACGTAATTAACAAGGCGAAGGATCCTCGTGGACAAAGTCATTGGCACTGATATATATATATAATCCTAGGCGTGCCTAAACCACATCCACGCACTGGACCAATTCAGGCCATATTCACACGAAATGTTATCGTGGTGGCGAGAAAGATTTTTATTCTTAACTAGCGGAGTTCCCGGCGTTGCCCGGTATAGTTGGCGTTTTTTCAGAATTAAAGCAAACCTAGATTCACCTGCCCCCTACCAAGAAACGGGTGGATTGAAGTTTATTTGCACGTACACTATTTTAATTCGCCCGAAGGGATTCATGTATATCAAGCTTTATTAATTTGGTTAAGAAATTGCATTACTACATTACTGAACAATGCTAGATTGTGTTAGAAACTCACATGGGATTCAGTTGCGAAGTGAATGGATATACTTTTTGCTCGAAATGCCAGATTCAACATTTTATACAAATATCAAAAGTTCATCCAGAATAATATTATCGTAAACAGAAGACTAATGCTGATGGCCAGAGACATTGTCCAGAGATCGCGCTTAAAGAAAATCTCTGTTGTTTTTACGGCTATCTATGGCGTTTAAAAATTGAATATCCCGAATTAAAGGAAATAATACTTCAAGTTTTGTTTAGTATGCAAAATAGTTATTATTGTAAAGTTATCTTATTCCTTTCATTAATGGCTATGGTCAGAGGCATTGTAGTTGTGTGTTTAGTGCAAAGTATGCAACATCTAATCCTTCTATCTTTGAGATTTGTCATCATACGTTCAGAATTTCATTTAATGCTCCTGCGTTATTTAATGTTGAAACATGTAAGACATGCCAAACAACTGAATTGAGATTCTAAGCTTTAAAATGGTGGAAACCCCATCGAAATCGACTCCGTAGTTTCCGAGTTTTTATAAGACAAATTTATCCGGTTTTCGTTTTATAGATATATAGTTTCATTCCGATAGGTGGCGTCGCAGAATAATTCCATATTTAAAATTTAGTTATGATGACAGCGATTCCACAAATAACTATGTATTTCATTAGCATTTATCACCATAGATTACACAACTATTGTTTTGATTCTGTTTTGTTTTTTGAGTACGTGTATTTATTTCATGAGTTTTGTTATATGTAGTAGCTGCAATAAAATTAAACGGATAGCTTTAATTAAACAAACAAATTAGGAAACGCTTTTTGTTGAACGCGATTTAAGCATCGCATTAGTATCTTTGCCCCGCTGGTGTTGTGACATAATCGGTTTTAAGGGGGAGGTCTGTACTTTAACACCATACGTATGTGAACGAAGTTGCTGGAAATATCCAAAATTTCTTTGATATTTTATCTGTGAATTAACAGCACAAATCTCAAATCGCGCTTGCACAAAGTTGCGGGTACAGCTAGGCTAGTCTATTATTATAAATCGCTTATTTGGTCATTTCTGTCACCAGGTGAAGCCACACTACGACGTCGCGCTGTGACGTCACGCATTTCAGATTCATTGCACAACTTATGATCAAGGATGTTGTTCTAGGTTATGCACGTTATTTAATAACAGTTCTATTTAGCTAAGCAACAGAAATCAGTTGTCTGAACACTGAAAAGGAAGTACGTATTCCGTTTAAATCGACAAAAAAATCATTAGTTGCTTTTTCTTAATTAAAATTTGTTGGATGTAAATTTTTCTTACACACTCTGGAAAGCAATACCGTTGTTACAGTAAGCTAACAAATATCTACATTACATAATTTTCAAGATGACGAACGTTATTTGATGAAAATTGTCAGCCAAGAAACGAATTGCTAAAATACTGCATTCAAAACGTCGATTTGACGGGCTTACTATATATTTATATCCAATGTAGATATTTTAAGTCACTGTTAAAATATACTGGAGGGCGTGATTTGCCGAAACACTGTCATAAAGGTATGTACTGCGTTTTACTTAATATATTAATTATTAGTGGCTTTTATTACTAATGTTACTATTTCAGAGTTAATACGTATTTCCAAAGGTCAAATTTAGAAAGCAATACAATGAATGTATTCGTACGCGGGTAATAGCATCTATGAATTGTGAACAGCAATATTAGTAGAAGTTGCGGTTATGTCGAAACGCAGATACGACCAGACAACTGATACATTTTTTACAGACTAAATCACGATGAATTTAGTTTTATAAATAATTTAAGCTGCTTTCATAAGCTACTGAAGTTACGGTATTATTATACGGATGGAAGTAGTTCCGTATTTATCGTGCTGAATGAGGCTTGGAACAGGAATAAAACCAATATCACGTCTTATGGCATAGGTTTTAGGATTAATAATATATTTTTAATTTAGTTGGCTCCATAATTCTGATATCATTGATTCAGTAGAACTTCCATCTGTATCGCAGTGTAACCGAAATATGTACAAATTACAAAATAAGGTTATGAACAATACATAACAACAATTCTATTCATTTAGAGAACCGCAGAGAAATGAATTGTCAGAACAATCCGTTAAACCCGTCATATTTGACGAGCTTTGAAGCTAGTATATTATAATGAACAAACCAAAAGTGAAGCAATACAATATTTTATGGGGAGAATTGTGGAGTATTGTAACTGAGAGGGATTATCTATCGGGTGCCAGCAATAAATTTGAGTTCTATACAGTACTGTGTTGCAGAGTGCGAGATTATTCTATCCATTCCCGTCAATGATATTTGCAGGGCTTGGGGAACGTCTATAAACTACGTGACTCCATTTTGGCCTCTTTTGAACCTCACCTCCCCCCACGTAGCCTGACGTGGCTTTTGCCTTGACATCCCCCCTCCGTGGCGCAAGTAGCTTTCTTCGTATTAATTTCAGAAAACATCGTTAAAATTATTGAATTTATAATGAAGACGACCTGCATTTGTTTTATATGCTTTTATATAATCGCTAGTGTAAACCTGTGACCTTTTTTGCGTATCGTCACGGGTCTAGAATAGTTCCAGTTTTTAGGATGAAACAGGATGACTGGTTGACCTGATTTAATCAGATATAAACTTGATCTGTGTCTCAGCGTGAATAAAATCTCTTGAGCTTGAAGAACTCAGAAGCATTGATAGAAGTAGGTATTAAACACGGACAGGGACGATAGCGAAATAGCATAAATGTTTCAGAGGTCACAGACTCGAACTTGCTTAAATACAAACTTGACTTGTATTTGACCCTTAAAGTTCACTCAGCAAAATTAAAAAAAAAATCCTGTTTACTTCGAAAGCATCACTTTTTTTTTTTTTTTTTTTAATGAGAGTGGGCAAACACTTATAATACAATCATTGGTCATAGTATCTGTGTTGGGCAGAGAACGTAATACACATTCCATATTATTAAACAGTTGATCAACTCCGAAGAAATGATTTGTCAGAATACTCGATTCTGTAAATTATATGGCCTGATGTCTGCTTAAAATAGCCTAATAACTCACGTACAACGAACATGAACAAAGAACATTAACGATAATGGTCAGTAAAAACAAATAAACCGTAATTCATAAAGTTTGGTCAAGCAACAACATTAGTGAAAGTTTTAATTAAATTGAAATTTATCCTAAGATGGAATGAAAATTGTCATTCGTGGTTACAGCAGAGACCATAATTTTTTTTAAGTTACTTTAATTATTAACATGTTACTGAAAAGCAGATCCTCGTTTTTTCAGCGGAAAAATTTATCAATATTTTTTAACTATGAAATGCTACGAAAAGCAAACTTAATGAATGTATTATGGGAATGAATTTGGTAGCAGTTGCTTAGCTATTAAATTGTGGACATAAGCACGAATTTGTTCTAATGGTATCTCTGTTGCGAGTGAAGGCTGACACGTGACACAGTTCTCCAGCCAATAGCTATTGAGGTGAGTGAGTGAGTGAGTGAGCTTAGGAAATTATGCGGTAGGTAAATATTCTGAATGAAATGGTGACACTATCTACTCCTACAAGTAATCAATTATTTCAGAAAATTTGTTTCTAAGGTAGAGCTAGGGATACTCTTCTTATTGAGGTTTTACTAAAAACATTTTCCTAATCATTCATCATTGTTTATTAACTGATAAAATAGAACAAATTATACTCCGCGCGTAAAAAAACGAGAACAGTTGCATTTTTTGTTTTCTGTATTGCCGGGGAATGATCGTTTGTCCTATTTAGAATATTTCTATAGGTCATTGAGGCCGTTTTGGAAATCGCAAACTCTCTGGAAAAACATTTTCTATAAGCGTCGTAAAATGTATTGTGCAGCGTCATTTCACACCACACTTTGAACTTCAAGTAACACGGTAATTAAAGATACACTGAAATTCACTTGACAGAACAAAATTAGAATTATTTTATCAACGCTGGCGATTCGAATCAAAACAGCCTTTTTCAGAACATCAAAACAATACTAACTGTCAAACTGGAAAATACCGTGTGACATCTGTAAGCGAATTTGAAACTAGGTTCCGCGTTTTTAATATTTTTCGGCTCGAAATGCGCCATCGCCTGTCGGTCAGTTCAGTCCCGTGCCACCCGAAATCTGTGGCATCAAACATGCGTGACTCTGTCAGTAGACACAGTATCAAAAGTAAGGAGATAATTAAATGACGGCAATAAACATCCACATGCTGCTGTGTACTCCGTACCATATTTTAACTGTGACGAATAAAATGAATGAAAAGCTACGCAGCTTGTAATTGACATCCAGTTTTCGATGAAAAATCATTTCTACATCTTAATGGTGTTTTAATTTGTATGTGTATTATCCTTGATGTAAAACCTTGTGATCCAGATTCAATGTCATGGTGCTCTTAACCAATATGACCATTGATAGAAAACATAATTTACAATTTAATGTAATTATCTGTTAATCTATGTATATATTGATGTTAAACTTTATTAATGTTTATGGCTGTATAGAGGAAATCCAACCTCCCTTATCTGTGTTGAGATGAGGTGACAGCTTTTTTCGATCCTAGTAAAACGGTTCAACATTCTCTGCTCGCGGCGTGCTGATAAATATATCGGAGCATTCGTGCTGTAGCAAGTCTAAATTGATTGAACAGCTACGGTAATTCAAGATTAACGAGCGAATGACTCACACACTACATCTGATGAAATATTCTGCTTATTGCGAAGAAATAATATTTAAAATATGTAAAGTATCAGAGTTAAAGAAGCAAACTGATACTTTTTTATTCTATATCTTTTCGAAAATTTTACTAAAGTGTTAATCTCTCATTCGTAGAGAACAGAATCCAACTGAATTGTTCTCCAACAGCCTGCAGAAGTTCATTTTAAAATTTATACATCTCCTGAGAATAATTATTGTTCGTGACTGCAGATGATTCTCTACTCTGTCGCTTAGTGTTGAATGACTAAACTATAGAGCTAGGAGTTCAAAAGAGATGTAATACCGCTATGTAAGATTTCCTAAATGGAATAAAATAATAATCTATTTTAAAAACTCATCAACAAAGGCTGTTTAATTTCCATTTGTTTCTAATATACTGATTACTTGTTTCTCTATGTTAAACTGGATTTAACGGAAGATAAAAGTAAAAAAAGATTCGTTTTATAATTTGAAGGGAAACGAATCGTTTTAAACAGTTCGTCGCTGCTAAACGTTTACTTAACAGATTATAAATATCCGCATGACAAAATCATTACATTTCAAAAGTTAAGATTATTATCAGGGTGTTTGAAGTTAGTTAATAGGAGTTGCAGTATACTTTTTGCTCATAATATTACTTATTGTGTACCTTCCGCCATATCAGAATACAATTTAAGCCCGCATCAACAGATCATTCTTTTATTTTCATGTTTGTTTCCCATTTTGCATGTGTGGACAATGTCAATACACTAAACTGAAAACTTACAGTGTTAAGCTGTCTCACTTTTTTAATTTTAACGTTTACGTGACGTAAACAAAAGTAAAAATCAATGTTGATCACGAAAATCCTTTGAATGAAGTAGGTAGACAGCATTCTAAAGTAGAATACTACTTACCAAGATGTAGAAGAGACAGAAAAATCCTCACCTGAAACAAAAAAAGAATTATAGTTAGTTACTTCATTAAAGATAAAGTCAGCAGAAAACTAAATTATTACAATAATATTAGATCTGAAATATCTTCTTTTTTTTAACTGCTTAACGTCTCTTAACAGCGAAGTCTTTAGAGACGGGAAAGGATGGGGGGGGGGGGGGGGCAAGGAATGGGAAGGAATTCGGCCATGGCCTTTTGAAGGAAACATCCCGGCATTTGCTGGAATATCAATCATCCATCACGTAAAAGACGTTTTACTAAACGAATGTACTGGTTAAAGTGAAATCAAAGACATCCCTCTAATCCAAAGACTGCAAAGTAAGATGTATACGAAGGTTTTGTTTGCGAACACAGTGGCTGGGATTTTAATTTATACAACATTGCGAGCAGTGTTAGATGAGATAAAATGACAAGAAATACATCTACAGGACCTACATCTACAATCTGAAATCCTAAGAAAACTGAGGGTGGCAGAGTGTACTTCTCACCATTCTCTGCTTTCTACTCCCTAACGTTACGAGGGGTGAAGGATTTCATAAAAGTATCGGTAAGACATTTCCTTTCTCTGATTGTGTTTCGAGCAAGGTAGTGGAAGGAGAATTTAACAACAATAGTAAACGAAAAAACTTATTCCCATGTTACTCAACAGAAGTATGAGGAAACTATATCATATACCAGAGAAACCCAGGCCAACTTCTGTATCAGTTCTGTAACATATCCCTGAGAACTATGGTAATCAGCCACGAATCGCGCCGCCTTCTTTGCACATTCTCGATACTATAGAACAATCACTTGCTGTACGTTTCGCATACAACACAGCAATCGTCCAGACAACGACGTACAAGAGTTTTATACGCTTTTCAGATAGGTTACAATTTTTCTAAACTTGACCTATGAATCGATGTCTAGAATGTTACGTGCCAATCCTGTTTAATTTTGCTTTGGGCTGTTACAGCCGAGAACTTCAAGGATTCGACGTTCCCAAGAATTCAACGACTTGCCTTATGCTCAAGGGGAAGAGGAAACTTTTGCTATCCCCTTTAGGTCGCAGTTATTGTTGTTTGATTGAAGCAAACATTTGTAGGAATTAAGTCTACATCACATTGAACGATTCACAAATTAAGATAATATTGTGTTTCATTGATGGAGTTATTACAAAATCATTATTTTTAAGTGTTTTCATTTTCTGCAGAGTTATAAGAAATCGAATTATGACAGAACTCGTGAAATGATACAAGAATCCTATTGTTCACTCAGCACCCTAACTCATTTACGTTCGTTTTGTACGTCCTTACGGGTCCACTTAATTCTTGAATGTATTTCTATTTTTCTGGTTTCTGAGAAACCTTTTTCTCCTTACGCATGTACAGTCATGGATCATAAACTTGTATAATTGTCCGCTTCAGTATATGTTGTCTATGCCGATTATGGATGTCTACTCCACTGTGCCATGTTTTACTTTAAATGAATGGATCTTATCCTTTACGACGTTGTAAAAGTTGCCTCTGAAGTGTTTTTTTTTTCAAATCTGTAAACGGTAGTTCCTTTTTTTTTTTACCCAGTTATAAATTGTGGATAGCTTTTTAAAATCCTTGGAGAGGGAAAGGTGGTGGTGGGGAAGAAGGGGTTGTTATTACGACCGACATCACATTACGTTAATAATTTTGTTCCTGGTGGTAAAAAAATCCATACCATTAAAGCGGATTCACAACAACAATAGCTTCGAAACCGAACTGGTGGAATACCTCATACCATATTTTTCGGTTATTCGCTCTTCATTGTACGTCGACAGTGAAGCGACACGGTGTATTACTTTTGTTCCATTTATAATATAAAGCGAGCCGGTTCTTGGATTAATCTAAATAAGTTAAGATCTAGCCACCCTTTATATGTCATGCCGCTGGTATGATTTACAGAGGGCTTGGTCCAAGACCGATGGGAAGTGGAAAAAGAAGGACAAATACACTCCATCTTCTGAGACGTAAACCATCTGTCAAGCAGTACCAGTACTGCACGGCAGAAGATCTGCTGTATTGTGTGACAGAGTCCAACGGAAGATCAAGCAACACTTCGTTAGCCTGTGTTCTTTACGGGCTACCATGAAAGACTATAAGCGTTTGTTGCAGCAAGACGTTCGGTCGTGAGGATGTTTTACGTCTTTTGTGATGAAAATTATTACGTTTATATTAGACACACGCTAAATAAATAAAAATTGCTCTGCTACAGCTGTTCAGCGAGGGAATAGGATACCATCGACTAGTAGAAGAAACAAATCATGGAGGACAACATTATTTCTAGCCTTTATGACACCTGCGCTTCTGATCGCAAAGAAAAATGAAATGTAGAGAAGATGTAGCCAGCTGATAAACTAATTGTACCTTCACAAGATGTGTAACATATCTGATTGGTTTCTTTGTACCTAAAGAATATTTTTCTAGTAGTTTTTTTTTTTTTTTTTGCATCGTACTTTATAATAGCCACATTAAATGGGAAGTGAGTTATTACTCATTTACATAATTTATTTATTTATGTGCAAGGACTTTTTATCGGTTTATATACTGTTGCTCCATCTTTGATCACTTGATTACAAGTGAATAATGTAGATATGTTTCGGACACACTGCCTGTAAGTATTGCCGTAAGACTACACAATTACAAAGCTGGGACAACCGGTGGGTAAGTAGCAACGTTGGAGACTGGCATTCTAAAGTGCGTGAGTTCAAATACCCGCCCAGCCATCGAAATTTAGTTTTTACTGGTTTCTCGAGATCACTTCCGGCTAATACCGTAATGGTTCCTTCAAAAGGCTATGGCCAAAATGCTTCCAATTTGTTGTTCCAATTCTCTCCCGGCTATAATGATCTCAACGTCGACGAATCACAAATACCGAAGCAAAAATAAAATAAAACAATGCAAGTGTTGGATCGTTATTGTTGGGTCTTAAGGGCGCTTCGACGGCGGGGTCATTAGGGCTCAAATATCGGATCACTGGGATTGAAATTGATATGTGAGAACTTATTAAATCACTTTTGTCTTTTACATCCACTGAAGGTATGGATTAAATCTCTTGATGGCCATTTAGATTTCGGTCTTCCGTGCTTCATAGAGATCATTCTAGACGATAGTCGGTTGTAGGCACAGTAGACGCGGCTGATAGGAAGATTATGAAACATTTTGAGGAAATGAAATGAGCTGGTGGGAAATCTCTGTAAACCTCAAAACGAATTTTTCTACTATTGTAAGGCATAATATTCTGTATGATTGGAGCAGTTCAGAGTGAAACGATACGGAAGGTGTTGATGTTGAAAGTGTAGGTGATTGATTTATCTCTACAGAATTTGACAGACGTCAGAAATCCAACTAAAATAAGGCCTTTCATGATATGGGAAAATAATTGAAAAAGCTGTTAAAATACTATCCAAGTTGATATTATTACATGAGGGATTGTCTTCTTCAGACTTTTTTTTTTTTAAAGCATGAGTAGTACACTTAAAAAAATAAATATGTTTGATAAGACTTGACATGAGAAAGAACCAAAGTAACACCGAGATTGAAGAACAAATTATAAAGTATCTAACAATCGGGAAGAAATAATAAAATTAAAGGATTATATACTTGAAACTGGGATAAGCAAGCAAGGCAGTATCCTACACCTTTGATATTCATATTGTAAGGAGAAGTATTGATGCTGTAAAAGTGAGGAGAAAGAATCGGAATTATTTTAGAAAAATGGTGTGCCTAAAAGTGAGGTAACTAATAGCATGAAAAACATATTGGATGAGGAATTAAACCAACCAAACAAAAATAGTCACGAAATGGAGCAATAATCACAAAAAACTGGCAAATATCAAGTGTTAGAACTGACAAAGATTGATTGAAAACACTAAGAATATCTATTTACGTAGGACGAAAAATTTAAAAGTAAATTTACACAAGAAGATTTTCTTCGCTTCATTGTATGACCGGGAAAGTAATTTTTTTAAAAAATTTTGTTTTGTGTATTTTAGAGAAGTGAAATCTGAACTACCCCAAAAAGTATTTGAAATATGATATTTCAGAAAGATAGTTAATATAAGTGGATTGGTAAGTGCTAAATGAATTTTTTTGTGCATCGGGTACAGCTATAGAGTAAGATAAACATCACAGTGGATGAAGTAAACGACTGTAATGGGTAGCGGATGGATGCGTGAGACCGATGACGAGAATGATAAAAGTAACATTGAATGTGAAAAACTCAATCCTAAATTGATAAAATCAACTCATAATTATCATGTTAACCTAAAAAATTACAACTAACGACTTTTATATTTATCGCTGGTAATCATGGATCTAATAAAAAGTTTCGTACGTTTTGATTACTATTGAAGCGATTTTGTTACAGGAAGTGGCGATGTCAATGGGCCATAAATGAAGGCCCAAATAAATGCCTACAATCAGATTATTAAAAAAAACAGTTAATATTAATTCAATGGGATTTAAAAAGATACAGACATTATTCTGGAAACAATAAAAAAACAACTTACGCCAAGAGAAAGTCACAGCTATATTGAAAACGAAATTTATTAATTCTTAACAAGTTGTTTTTATAACTTAAATAGATTTAGAAAATTATGTAACTAGATTTAAGAATTTATTTCCGTATCGAAAACTATTTAATAATAAGAATCATACAAAAAGGCGTAAATAATAGCTCACGTAATTTTTATGTTTCGAATTGTGGCGATTAGCACAGTGGTGAGAGATATGCTGTGCAGGATAGCCGTAAAGCCAGGGGCAGCTGCGACCAAGTCTCGTCTGCGAGGAATGCTATCGACCCGCCTCGATTTATTGCGTGTATTATCGACCGTGCTCTGCCCTTATGTTTTATATACGCTATATAGGGCTTTATAGCCGGCAAAAATACCCTTTCCTCGAGGTCGAGATCCACATACCGATTTTCTGGTTGTTTTCACATTCTGAAAGGAAGGGACGGCCGCAGAGAAATTGCATCGGCTCTTTCATGTGTTCGTTACAGAATAAAAGTTTCATCAATACGGCTCGCAGAAAAATGCAGAGTATGCGGTCGGGGATGGGGGAGGGGGAGTAAGGGAAGAGGATAAAGGGAGAGCTGTCAGCTGACCGCGCACAGATGTTTGCAGTCCGCAGAGTTCTGACTGAGGGAGGCCGTTTGTTACTGTGACGTCACAGGTTAGCTGCAACTGCCTTGTTGGATGACACCAATGTGACAAGAACTACAGAACCTAACTTCAAGAAATTAATTGACATATTATACTTTTATTACGATCTTTTATGGTCAATGATCTTTATTGTGTTTTTTACGTCTTTACGCCTGGTCGCAGTCGATTTCTTTAGAGGCAGAAAAAAATTGGGGGCAAAGAACTGGGTGGAATTCAGCTATTGCCTCTTCAAGGACACATCCCGGCATTCACCCGGAGTGATTTCGGGAAACTATGGAAAACCGGAATATGGATTGCCGGACGGGGATTTGAACCCGCGTCCTCCAGAATAGGAGGTCCAAGCATTACCGCTCACCCACCACGCCCGGTGTCTGTGTCTTCTTATACTGTTGTGGTAATAAGTATATAAAAAATTAGATATTTCTACGGGATGACATTCGGGTAGCTTGACACTGTCATTCCATCACACCGGTATTGGCAGAAAATAGGTGTCATTTTTACAAGTATTAAATTCGCGGTAAAGTAATGCGCTGAGCTTTACGTGAAAAAATCATTCTTTGGACAAATTTTTTGGTAATAAATACTCTGAATAGTGGTATATGATTTTTGTTTCATGATAATTTTTTGACTGTAGCACCGTTAACATTTAATGTCTTCCCTGTACCCGAAGCTCTTAATTTCCTTAACTAATTCTTCTGAAACTTTCAAGTAGGAACAAATTTTTAATTTGGTGCTGTCATCAAAAAGAAAGAAAGCTGTCAAACGTTCTAACATAAATGAAACACAGGTTATGGAAAAATTAACAAGGTGAATAAATTTATATACGTAGGTGAAGTAATACAGATTAATGGATTTGATAAGGAAGCAAACAGATCAAGAGAAATAAAGCTAGAACTATCGTACCAACTGACTAAACATACGTACAATAATAAGAATCTCTCAACGAAAACTGAAATTAAAGATGACAACACAGTAATCAATCCAGAGGGTTTGTATTGTCCGAACGAGTATTCTCTATGAAAACTGGAGAAATAAATAGAGGGAGAAAAAAGAATGGAAAATCTTCCGCAAAATCTGTGGACAATTGAAAACTTAAAAAGGAATAAATATCTAATACAATAAAGAATAAAAGAAACGAATGTCAGACACGTTCAGAAAGAGGAGTATTAGTTTTTGTGGCCACATAATAAGAACTGATAACAGCAGATTAACAAAAAGAATTTTCAACCTCATTTACAAGAGTGGATCGGAATAACTGAAGATATAATAAAAGACAGAGCAATCTTCAGAAATTAGATACAAAATGTCAAAATTTTCCAGGATCAGGAGAAGAGGAAACGTAAAATGATCTTTACCCAAGAAAGAAGGAAACGTCAAAGTGAAAGAAGGCCAGAAGAGAAGCATTAGACAGAATTACTTTTCGCGGTCATTAGATGGTCGAACTGTAGAAGAAATGAACTGCTTAACACGTCGAGTATCACTGCTGTGACACATCCTTAGTTCTGAGTATTTGGCAGCATGGCTTTTCGCACCACTAATTTAAGGACAGTTCTTCCACCTAAGGATCACTTTCACTTTAGAGAGTGTTCGTAACTACGTATGTTCGAGTAATAGTTCGTAAAAGCGAAACTATCGCAGTGGTAATGCTCGCAGAGATGTCACCTGACACAGTGTGAAGGAACGTTTACAGATTGTTTGGAACAGCAGATCTCTAATGAGTCTTCCCTAGTGCAGACCACCCGGAGAATGTAAACATGTTGACGGAGCTGACGCGTCAGGTCTTGTTGTGATAAGACGGACTAATTGGCAGGATAGAAGTACTCCTCGACGAGCAATTAGCATCCCCTAACAAGGAATAAAGAACAGGTCGCGGAGGGGAAACAATACCCATCGCTGCTTAGTAAAATGTTTCGCAATTTTTAAGAGTATTAATTAACACTAGAACTGCATGAGATAAAAGACTGAACTTATTAAATTCTCCACAAAAAATATCTCTTAATCAGGTGTAATGTTTCTTCCGATAACTTGTATAGATGCGCCTGACTACGACAGGCGTTGTTCGTGGTCCTTATTTGCCATCAGCTCTCCAATATTAACAGCCAATACATTTGGCAGTGCTGATTTTTTTTCTGCGCCTCTATGATCCCAGTAGGTGGAGTTAATATTATGAATTAAGTGGAACAGTTATTTTGAGTAAACTTAATTCCGTGTGGTTTATTGAAAGAATGCAGGCTTTCTCGGTGAGTCAGTTGCGTAAAATCTTCTCCAGTTTTCCACCGGGATAGAGCGTCAGTAAAATTACAAGGCGACGTTTCGGAGCCTGTCTCTGGCTCTATCTTCCGACACTTCACCGGAAGACGGAGTCAGAGGCAGGCCGACGCGCTATCCCGATGGAAAACTCGAGAAGATTTTGCGCAGGGTTTGTATTGGCTGCTATAAGGAAATAGTCTCCTCACTCTTAAAGAAATTATTGATTAATATGTTCTTTACCCTTTATTTTGTTTCTTGATTCGTGTAATGCTTTTAGTATAGTATTTTGCCGTTTATTCAAGTTTGATGAAATTATTGTATTTAGGATATAGAAGGTGGTGTATAAGTGAATTATCTCTGAACAGTAAACTGTGAGAGTAGAGAGGCTATCTTTGCATGGGAGTCTGGGGGAAAAAAAAAAAAACAAAGATGACGAGCGCGGGCAAATGAGTGGGCTCCCACTCGTATTCTTAAGGACAATAACATATGATGTGCGTAAAAATTAGTAGAAGCGACTGTAGAAATTGGTGTACAGGGAGATTGCAATGTTATAAAAGTGAAATTTAAAGTTCAATATATCAAGCTTCGAGACAGAGTTTAATTAAAGAAGAGTGTAACAACCAAGTGATGCTTTAATGTTTATTTTTTCTTGATGAAGTGTATCGAGAAACGTGCGGCTTTCTTCCAGGTTACAGATGGCGCCCTGTGATGAATGAAACGAGAAGCCGTACAAATTAGTACGTAATATGTGGCTCTTAAGGCGGCCACACACGCTACGGTACACCGGAGAGGTCTACCTGTACAGGTACACCAGACAGGTAGACCGGAGAACCGACGGAGCCCACACACGTAACGGTAAACCGGACAGGTATACCGGAGCACAGACGGAGCATGGAATCGTCACAGGATGATGCTTTGGCGGTGGTAGGCTTCTTAATAGCTTTGAAATGTAAACAATAAAGAAAAAAACGTGAAAAGTGGCGTAAAAAGTGGTTGTCGAAAAGAAAAGAATATACTCATATTAATTTGTTGAACGAATTGAGGATAGAACCTAAAGATTACTGCAATTACTTACGTATGGATGAATCGGTTTATCTAAAATTACTTTCAGTGATTACTCCATTAATCCAGAAAAAGGATACCATAATGAGAAGTGCTATTTCTCCACACGAAAGACTTGCAGCAACTTTAATGTTTCTATCGACTGTTTCGGGCGAGACACATTGTTGAAAATGCTTTTGGTATATTGGCTTCGCGATTTCGCATATACCATACACAAATTAATGTAGAACCAAAGAACATAGAAAAAATAGTGATGGCAACCTTTGCCTCACACATTTTTTTTGATTGAACAAGTACCAAATTCCTATGCACCTTCAAAGTGTTTTTATCAGGAAGATACTGAAAACGGGAATATTGCGTCTGCAGGCTATGATACTTTGCGTTCGAACATGGAAAATTTAAATCGCCGAAACCTGGGAAATATTGTTAATGACGCTAAAAAAGTTAGAGAAGATTTCAATATCTACTTTGTGAATGAGGGTAAAGTGCCATGGCAAAATAAATTTGTTAACAGAAACAGATTCACCTAAAATTGTTATAAACATTAATCTATGCTGCCAAGAACTTAAATTGTACATTATTTCCAGTTGAAATAAAATAAAAATTCAGCAAAGGCAAATTTGTAATTTATTTACCTCGCAATCACTTTCTTCCTCATTTATGTTGGAATTCGATCTTCTTGGGGTATCTTGATCACCCAGAAAATCAAATAGCTTGTAGTACCAAAGTGTTATTTTATAAATTGCATCTGTCGACGCTCCAGACTTCAACGAGGCTTCATTTTTTTTTCTCCTTTCGGACGTTGCTCTTAGGTTATTTATTTTTTTTAAATCACAGTCTGCTTATTAGCGTCAGATTCATACTCTTGTAATTTTTTCAATAACTTCGTTCACGCGGCTTCTCTCTTGCGGCGATCATGGTATTCCTT
Organism: Vandiemenella viatica; assembly: GCA_031002005.1. Taxonomy (NCBI): domain Eukaryota; kingdom Metazoa; phylum Arthropoda; class Insecta; order Orthoptera; family Morabidae; genus Vandiemenella; species Vandiemenella viatica. The sequence goes on along the minus strand of JARYHS010013630.1, from coordinate 95,270,760 downwards.
GCTCTTAACACGCCACAGACAAGGCTCTGATTTATAAATTTCGATAAATTCTTCAATAACTTTATTAATCTTGCAATTTGACATGGCGTACGTTTGTAATTTGAAGCTAAACAAAGAAGAAAAACTGTTACGGCACTGAACACAACGCGATCTCTCTTCTACAAAGCTCTAAAATGAGACTGAAACCTGTACAGGTCTACCGCAGTACCCCCACTCACGCTCCGGTCTGTAGTCTGGCGCAGGTAGAAAGAATTGATTTTTCATTCTTCTCTGGTTACCTGTACAGGTCCGCATACCTGTGCAGGTTTGTGGCACACACGCTTCGGTCTACCTGTACAGGTGTACCTGTACAGGTAGACCTTTCCGGTGTACCGTAGCGTGTGTGGCCGCCTTTATACGAAGACAAAGGAGGACAAGGTTAGTAAACATTATACTGCGCATTCCGCCCCTGTCGTAGTCGCCTTAACGTAACCCGGCAATCCTACCGGGTACAGCGGACCAACAGTTTAACGTGAAATCCGAACCACGGAAGCGTTCTGACGTACTTCACGTTGCTCAGCAACCTGTGTCAGAGGTGAAAATCCCCGCCGAAACAAGGGTTCGAACCGGGGATCTTTCGATCTCCAGTGAGACGCCTTGACCACTGAGGCATGAGACCGCTCGTTTGAGTAAACATTTCCACTGGGATGGGTGCTTTACTGATATCTGAGAAGACAAGTGTTCTTCGGTGAAGGTGTTTTTAACTTGCCCTTGTGAGTTCTTTGGAACTAAAGCCCCTACCTGCAAGCGAAATAACATAAAACACGATAGTACCAATAGATGCCACAGATACTTGATCATTTATGGTTTTACTATTGTTAGTTACAGATATAAGGCTAAATTCAGAGGCAGTTATACTGATTTCATTGTAATATTATTCTCCTGCTTGGTGTAGCGGCCGAAATCATCATGGTTTTTAGGTGGTTACAATGTTACTCTTAAATTTCAAGGTTAATCATATCACAGTCGCCATATGATGTAACTTGGAATTTTAATACGTTGTAGACTTATTACGCTTTTGAATTGCAGGTTGATCTAAATTCTCAGCGTCCTGCCAATTCTAAATTGAATGTGTCTGGTGGTTGGTCTCACATCACTCCTCCGCTAGTAATAATTTCGTGTGATCTCAAAACCAAGTGACAGAGTTCTTAGTGGCCACGCAATACGTTTCTGCCTTATCCTCCTAACCCCAACTGGAAAACCTAGCTACTGGCTAAAGGGGACCTACACTTAATGGTGGAATCCGAGCCTTGGAGTGACCTAGTATCTTCGCATTAACAAAGGAAAGTATTGCGGTACAAGAAAGTCAGTTTTAAGACCCGCAAAAATTCAGACTGGGATTCTAATACATGATTTCTCGATCCTTGACCATACCCCTTAACAAAATAGCAAACACAGAACGGAATTCCTTTGGTCCTACGGCCTGGTGTCTTAACTGGATCTACAGTTTAAAGTGTAATTCGTATCACACAGCGGGCTGGCGTATCTCATATACCAAGTGAAGTTCTTAAAATTTTCTGGATTCATCCCGATTTGAACTCGGGACTCCTTAAGTACTGAGATACTCGGACCTCTTAACTGCGCTGCCGAAAGACTCTATCAACATATATTATGTAGTAACGCACCGTTACATTATCACAGAAAATAAATACAATCACGAGTAACTTCCTAACAAGATAGCCCGCCAGTGCGTATATATATATATATATATATATATATATATATACGGTTATAAACCTGTTAGCGGGCTGCGTTTGTCTGTTTGTTGTCCACGCATCACGCAAAAACTACAGAAACAATTTGAATGTGGTTTCCACTGGTCGAAATCGTATGAATTTGCTTGAATTTGCGGTATACAAAATGGCTATACGTGACAAGGGAATAGAGCGTGAAATAATAATTTGATCGTTCCGAGAACTGATAGGCGCCACAGATCATATTACACATCCTTTACGAAATAGCCACCACAGATCACGCTACAATACAGATAAGCACTCCTCTCATTGGATTCTGTTAATATTGTTTTTTGAATGAGAAATTTTGGTTATTTATTTCTTCAGTTTTCTGAAATATAGTACCCTACAATACAGAGCAAACGTTGCATTACAAACATTTATGGGAAGTTACTTAAAGAAAAATAAAAGGTAAACGAATTATTGTGCCAATCATAGTCCGTGCGGGCGAAGTAGTGGGAAAACGCTAGTTAGTAAATGAAAGCGGATTGTTTGGCTGGTAGGGCGCGAGGCCGGGCGGGCAGAATGGAATTAGTGTTATGAAGTGCGCCTCTCGGACCAGTGATTAGCCGGGCAGAGTGCCGCTGAGAGCGAAGCGCAGGTAAGAGCAGCTGTTAATCATGCCAAGTGAGCGGCCCGGCCGGCACATCAAAGCACACTGTTACCCGCAACTTCCCGTAATTACTCTTGCGACCGACCAAGAAGAGAGGACTCTGTCACCAAAAGGAAGACCGCTCCCAAATAAACACACCTGCTTCAACTTCGACCTCGCAGCCAACACATTGCGACTCTCCACGTCAGTTTTTATTAAGGAGCTAGCGCACGCAAACTTTGCAGTGGAACCCTAACTGATCCACGCAGACCTATTTTATATACCTAGCTAATTACACTAGCAACTACCATACTGTGGCTATTTTAAATCCATTATAACGAACCTATGAATGGTTGTTAAACTATAGTATGTCTGCTAAGTCCTGCTACCGTCACATCCAAACATATATCGTAATCTATATGAGATGTATACACACAGGATTTTTTTGCAACATTTTCTACATTGTTCAAGGTTTTATTTACTTTTGTTGCAACCTACGCAACTTTTGCAGGAAAATTACCTTCTTCCGCATGCTGAATTTGCTGCTTCCGTGCTACACTTCACCGAAGATGACAATTGTTACCTCTTCACCGATGAATCCTCTTTCATTGTATCTGGACTGATTAACCACTATAACATTCGAATATTGGCTTCTGAAAATCCTCACATCAAGTATTAGGGAGCGTCCATAAACCACGTTGGCCTCCTGTGAACCCGCCTCCCCCCCACGTAGCCCGAAGGGCTTTTGCCTCCACCCCCATCCCCCCAACCGCGTAGTACGTAGCTTTTCTCCCTTTTGATTCCAGAAGACACTTTGTATTGTTTTCTCTTGTCAGACTATCGTAAATTACATACGGAGATAATTAAATAACGGAAATAAATATTCACATCCTGTTGTGTGTTCTGTACATGATTTTAATTGTGAAAAATAATATTAATGGAAAGCTATGTGGTCTGCCACGGAAATCCCCCCCCCCCCCCACCCTTTTCCACGTAGCTTTCCATCCAACCTCTTAATAGATATAAGGAATACAGAAAACATCCGCTCGTTGTGTCTCTCTTTTTATAGTCAGATGGAAGACGAATTTATGAAAATAGTAGGCTCGATACATTTGTTACAAAATAGCAGTATAATAAATATCAAAATTATTTCTCGAATTTTCTTAAGTAAAGCGGACTGAGTGGTCTGTTTCCTTGTACCCAATTTTGGCTGCTGTTACACTTTTCTATTTTTTTTTTTTTCATTCTGGCTTTACGCCTTCTCGACGTTGAGGTCATTAAGAGGGTAAGTGCGCGGATCAAGGAGAGGAAAGAGATTCCGCCATAGCCCTTTTTTTTGTATGAAGGATTCCGTCAGTCACCTGGAATGTTTTAGAGAAACCACGGAAATCTCTAATCTGGATGGGCTGTAGCATATTTCAATAATTGGTAGTTAGATGCAATACTTTAGTGCGGTATAAGCCAGTCTCCTTGAGCTACCGTCCTGGGAAGGCGCGGAACATGAAACCGCGTCGGCAGTTACTTGAATTCCTCCTACAAGGACATATAGTCAGCAGTTTAGTGTGGGAAACATGGTCCGTAAAGTTCTGGAACCTCCTAGAAAGACCGTTTCCAACTGGCCAATTACAGCACTGCATTCACACCGCGTGATGCAAGCCAGCCAATAGAAATCAACACCCCACTATCGAACGATGGTGCAGAGACACGTTCCGTGCAGGCTCCCGTCGCAGTGTTTTTTCTGAAGATCGTACAGTAAACTTGCCACTCTTGGGTTCTATCATTTAGGCAGTCTTAGGAAATACTTCACCACCATACCCACTCCTTCGTATGCTCAAGGGCGAGGCTAGTACCGAACCTCCCATTATTTTACTCAGCCAGTTGGCTGTAGTAAAGAAGCAAAATTCACTTCTGTAAATAATTATGATGTACCAGTGAATAAAAACCTGTCAATCTCATGTCTAAAGTTCATTTCAAATTCCTCAAAATCATTAGTTAGAGTGTTACTAAGTGTACTCGCAGACGCCAACTGGAAGAACCAGAAGTTGACTGCGAGAAGACTGGACGAATTCCCGTGCGCAAAGGGGTAAGTCGAAGGTAATCCTTCGCTCGGCTTTACCACATGACAGGCCGGACCCGAATTCGAACCCGCGTTCTCCCAAATGCGAGGCAAGAGCGTTACGTCACTCACCACGCTCGATTTCTGTTTCGTGAAGAAAATAATTTTTCTTATTTTAGTTTGTGTTTTTATTTCTTGTTTGAAATTATAAAAGTAAAACGTAACTTAGCCTATATGGTTTACGAGTACAGTGTATGCATTAGACGCGCCTGCTGTGCGCCAGAGAATCATGAGAGCGTCTGTCGTGTTATGCTGCCGTGGAGTCACGTGCGCCTTAATGTTTTCCCATATATCGGTTTGTCATCTCCCCTGGTTGTCTTGCGGTCGCCAGAGCAAAGATGTGGCGACATCAGGCACACCGGCCCTCTGACAGCTCGGCGTACTGAAACAGGGTAACTCGAACATCGTGTAAATATACATGCTCTCTGAGCAGATACTTACAGTAGCTACCTGTGAGAATAACAAATTGATATATATTCTTAACTAAGGTCAGTTTAACCTTTAGATTGCATCTCGACTTAAACACAAAGGTTCAATGCTGGGTAAACGTCTCTTTTATTTATATACGATTAACAAAAAACTTTCAAAAATTATGAAATTTTTTATTGTTCTGGAAAAGTTTCTGAGAAAAAATGTAATTTTAAAATTAATTACTTATATATTTTGTTTTTTAGACACTATTATCATCACCAAAAGTAACAGTCTTATCACATACTTCTTATTCCGTGTTAATCTGCGTTTCGTGTAAAGTTTCTCTGATTATTTAGTAAATTTCCTTGATTCTCATCTCCTGTTAAATTTTTTAAAGGGTTTTTTCACCTGTTTCTAGTAACTACCAGAAAGAATAGAGCGTTTAAAATACAATAATAAGTGCCACGAAGATTTAAATGGAATACATGTTTTTCGTTACGGCTTTTCCAAAGGCGAAACGTATTAAATCATTGTGTATAGTGCAATAAATGACACAACAGCTAACATTCTAACTTGTTTGTTAACAAGAAAATATAGCGAAAAAAATCCGGAAATTGCTGAGTACCTTAATAATTAACATGTTTTTTTCAAAAGAGTACAAACATTCTTTATGGTTGGTTTTTAATTTTAATTCAAAGAGAAATGGTAAGTAAAGCATTACACAAACAAAAGTAGGTAACATTCCAGAGAAGCGAATACATCACTGGCCCACCGAATGAGCCCGCGCAGTCTAACATCGCGACCATTTATTATTATAGATGACTATTTAAACGTTCCATCTTTTCAGGAGGACAATACGGAATTATTCATTTGTATTTTACATTAACAATTTAGTTACTGATTTCCGTAATTAATATCCATTTATTTTTAATATCATGACTGTGAGAGGAGGAAGAAAAGTTGTTTGATTATACTCGATTTCTTCACGAAACGTTTTAGGATATGACTATCGGCATATAGATCCTATGGTTTACCAAATTTTGCTTTGTTAAACTAAGAACATCAAAACATTAAAGCCAGTCTCCAAATGCGCGTGTCGCAGAATCTTAAACAATCATTTGCACACACAGAAGAAAAAAAAGTCCCAGACGCTCGTTACAAACCGAAAATGTTTTAGAAACAACACTTCATAATTTTAATAAAACTAACCTTAACTAACAGTATTGGAATGGATGAATGGTTTCGTTATCTTAAATTTATTACTAGTTAAATTAAAATGTCTGACCTGCTTCATAACTATTAAGACCTTCAGGAAAGATTCAAGGATATTTTAGTACCGAAAATGAAATGTTTTGATGATCAAACATACCAACTTGAAGTACTATTCCTTACCTGTTAAGACGAATGAGACTTAAATGTTCGCCAAACCAGGTTATTCCTGCAGCCTAAGGTTTTGCGGGTTTTGTTTCGCTGTATAGATGTAACCGCCATGACCTGTCAAGGTGGTTATTGCAGATAAGATTTTTTTGTGTAAATTTTTCTATTGCTCCTTATATATATGTCATCGGAATATATACGTTAGTGCACTCATTGAAGCATAGCGCCGCATGTGTAATATGCTATGTGTGGACGATTTCAGGATTTTAGGTTTAATTCAAATTATTGCTAGATGTGATTTGTCCTTAATACGATCTACAAAAAGTTAAAAAAATAAATAAATAATAATACGTGATTATAAGGCGGAAGTACGATTTAGAACCCAGAAGACTGTGTGTGTAACTTAAACAGTCGAATGCCTTGAAAAACCTACATTGCGCTTGGTAAAACAATGTTGTCTGACCGGAAACCGCTGGCATATTTCACATTTTCACGGCTTAATCCTGAGATATATCAGCGCATAGTGACTCGTAAACACAAAATTAATGAATATAAAGCAATGAGTGGTCGCGCGCAGGCATGTTGACGTTGAGGGAGGCAGCGACACTGACGTAGTGGTCGAATCAATCAGCAGCAACCAGCAAACACTGTGCCACCAAGATAACAGCGCACAGACCTGTTGATTCATCACCAGTGCCGCAAATGACGCACACAAGTTGCTTTAAAAACAAAACGCGGCACACAGAATCGGTTAAATTTTCGCGCTGTATATTGTTGCTAAGAGGCTGATGTTTTCTTTAAATGTTACCACATAACTCAGCTATTCTATGAGAGTCTGTCAGGTTTGCGGCAGCTTTAGGGTCTACGACTCGATTCTTCGTCTGGCCATCGATATTTCGGTTTTAGACAGGTTATTGAGACTACTCCAGCCGAACACCGGTACTGTTCTTTCAAAATGGCTTCACAGTTTTCCCTGCCGTTCGTTATCAGCAATATTACCCTGCTTCTGTTTGAATCATTCAGGACAGACCCAAATAAAAAAAAATCGTTTTGTGTCTGATATAGAAGCAGTTTATTTATTTATGGTCAGTTTATTGAATATCTGCACTTCTTCTTCTTAAGATGCAGTACCTGCTTTCGGGCGTAGGCGCTTGCCATCCTGGATGTACTGCCTCCACGGGAACTCTCTTGGGAAGATGAAGTGGGGCTGTTTCCCGTTGCCTTCGTCAGTGTGTGTTTGTATTTTGAGGTAGGTGTTGATGACTGTGATAGTGCTGTGAGCTCAGTATATTGTGTTATTTGTGTTGTATGAAATGAGAGATGAAATAAGGGAGAAAGAGATACCTGGTGCATTCAGGCATACTCTTACGAAAAACACTAAAGGGGGGGGGGGAGCACCAGGCTTATAGCCCCCAGCCCACGGATAAATAACCCCCAACAGTGCCGTATGCCCTCAATCCATACGAATTGTGGAGAGGTTTGGGATTTAACCTAGGAATTTGGCGCACAATATAGTGGACACCGAGCGTCGTGGGTGAGCGGTTAACGATCAAGCTTCGCATTCGGGAGGACGCCGGTACGAATCCCCGTCCGGGAATCCAGGTTTGGGTATTCTATGGTTTCCCCAAATCAATCAAGGCGAATGCCGGGATGCTTCCTTCAAAAGGCCGTGGCTGAATTCCTTCCCGTTCCTTGTCCCCAGTTCCTCCCCACCTCTAATGATCTCGACGTCGACGAGGCGTAAAGCCGTAAGTATATACATATAGTTGACTATGGACCACCACCTCTCCTACTCTGCAGGGAAATTCATGATGATAATAATAATAATTCCGAGTCGTGATAATGACGTGGTAATACGGTTTCTACTGGCTGCGCATTCCGCCCCTGTCGTAGCCGCCTTAAGCTACAATAACCCTCACAATCCTAGCGGGTACAGTTTAACGTGGAATCCGAACCACGGAAGCGTTCTGGCGTACCTGACATTACACACCAAGCTATGCCAGAGTTGAAGCTAGGGGTTAAGCACCTCTGAAAATCCCCGCCGAGACAGGAATTCGAACTGGGGACGTTTCGATCCTCAGTCAGACGCCTTAGCCACTGAGTCGCCAGACCGCTGATTCCTGATGATGAAAATTTCTTCCTCCCCAGGGACTCGAACCCATGTCATCAGTGGACACCATCGCAGTGTCACAGACAAGTGAGACAACAGGGCGGGAGATTAATTGCACGATAAACTTCAAAATTCTATACGAATTAGATCTATCATACGTTACAAAGAACATTATCGGCAAGAAGTATATACAATAATTTCAGTTTTCCTTATACTGCACAAAATTTAATGGAAATTAAAACTATTTTTTGCTTAAGGCTTTGCCCCTCGTCGACTTTAAGGTTAGTGGAAGTGATAAATCAATATAGCAAGGAATTTGACCACTGCGCTTTTAACGAATCATACCGGCATTCACTTGGAACGATAATACAGAAAATCGAAATCTCGATGGCCGCAGAGGGATTCGAACCAACGTCCTGCCGAATGTTTTTTTTTCCGTTTTTTTGTTTTGTTTTAATAAGGCGAATTTCGTATTCGTTTAAAAATTTATTCTGAATCAGCTTTACATTTGGATTACTGAAAGCTGCAAATAGTTTGTGGTAATCACGGATTAGTAAGTTAGTCTACGTTACGCAAGCATAATTATACAGTCTAAAATTTGTAACGTCTATAAAAAGACGCTGATACTGGTAGCATTAAGTGTTTAACTTCATGTACACAATAACATTTTTTGTAGAAGTTAATATCAGAATTAATTTCAAAAAAATGTTATTGCGTACATCGAGTTAAACACGTAATTCTACCAGTATTAACGTCTTTGTATAGACTTTACAAATTTTATTTGGTAAGATACTGTTATAAAATTTTAATTGTCATCTTATGATGTTACCATTGTTATCACTGATTGATTACATTATCCAGGTGAAATAAGGTCTGATTATACAGGGCGTTCGCCGGGAAACGCAACCCACTGTTAGCGCTACAAGGAAGAAACTGCTCGCGGCGAGCGAGCGGTCAGCTCCCGGCATTGTTCGACCGTCGGCCGCGGACTATTTCATAAACTTGTATGTGCTAAGCATTTAAATGTGACGTAATTCATTAGCTTACCTTATAAAAGATGCTGGAAGTGTTGACCCTCTTGTGTAATGCACATTTCACATCTTCTGAACATATTTCGAGACACACGCTGCCCTAACTGACTTAATGATTTTTTGGGTGACTGTTCTAGTCGAAAAGCGATATCGTAAATTTTCTCCTCTGTGAGAATACGGTTGACCGACAGTCTCTTTTTGTTAAAAAATGAACCCGTTTCTCTTACTTTTTTAACCAGACGCAGAATTGTTGATTTAGCTGGCAGTAAAGCGCCAGGATATTCGCGACGAAATTTACTGCGACACTTTTTAAACGACTTCTTCTTTACATATGTATCGTAGAGAAATATTCTTTGTTGCAAACTGTAACGTACCATAATTTTACTCACACTCAAACACGGTACAGATTAGTAAGAGTATGAAGCCCCAAACCAGCCAAACCGCAAAGAAACGTTTATTCACAACACTGATTAATAAGAGACTGAAGTCACAAACTAGCTACAATGCAAAGAAACCGTTCTTAACAATGTAAGGGTCACTGCACTGCACTGTTGGGGCAGCGGAGGTGTTAAACAGTGCGGTGATTCACGGTGCCGCGTGGCGGAAACTGCTGGCACCGCTGTCCGAGCAAGTTGCCGACGGCAACAGACTGGGAGGGTTGCGTTTTCCGGCGAACGCCCTGTACTACTGTAATAGGTTGATCAGAAAATGTAAAAGTTAAGCTGCCCGTATGGCCGATAGACCGAAGGCCTTCATTAATAAAAATAAATAAATAAATAAAATAATTATATAGATTCCTTGGGGTTTTGGTTTCGTTAGGTTTTTTTTTGCTGTGTTGGTTGCTAGGAGAGATATGGCTGGGTCGTGATGTTGAACTAAATGATCGCAAATTCCATTTACGAATCGTGCAACCTCAGAAGGAAGTCCATTACAGATATTATCTGTGTTTAGTTTCAGCTGGTGTTGGCGGAAGATGTAGACGGATTAACGAACCGAATTAAGGTTATCATAAGAACAAATAACTGTTTATGTATCTTTCATTAGTTAGATGTTTTATATAAAGTATTCAAAAGAAGAAAGGTGACAGTGCTTAGAAGAGGAGAAAAGCTATTTTCTGCAAATAACTATAAAGCATTATATAAAGCAGAGACACCAAGCAGAAGCGATGCACGAAGAAAAATAACACAAGTTCCAGAGCACAACCACATCTCGTTGCAATCACAATAACCACACCACATGCTTGATACTTATTTTAATTGGTGTTTGGATCCAGCAGTAAATAATATTTTGATGATGTGGTTGCTACTGTGCAGTAGCCCTCGAGGCAGAAAAATAGTGCAGAACTGCCTGCAGCTTTGACATCGAGCAGTACACTGGTGTTATAACCAGTACTGACCACAACAGACCATGATCAGTTCTGCTGATATCTCGTCATTCAAATCCACATCATTACCTATGTATAGCGCATAGTCTGTCCCCCTCTTTAATACTTCAAAGTTCTTTCGAACGCAACAAAAATTCTTCAAATGTAGCAGAGCTAACCGTTAGAATCACATACAAGTCTGGTTTGTATTCACCTTCTTTTTCTTTCTTCTTTTATCTGCTTAACGTCCCTCTAACAGTGAGGTCTTTAGAGACGGGAAAGGATGGGGGGCAAGGAATGGGAAGGAATTCGGCCAAAGCCTTTTTAAGGAAGCATCCCGGCATTTGCCTGGAGTGATTTGGGAAACCTTGGAAAACCCAAATCTGGATGCCCGGACGGGGATTCCAACCGCCGTCCTCCCGAATGTGGGGCCAGAACGCTACACCAAGCTCGGTTTGTGTTCACCCTAAAAATTCTTTTCTTCGGCGGCAATTTCACTAAGCAACATTCCCCCCCCCCCTTTCTTGAAGCCACGCTTCTTTTTGCCCTCTACGTTTTTCAATTTTCAATTCTTTCAGCGTTTTTTTTTTTTTTGGGGGGGGGGGGGAATTATTCACTACTTCCCTTGGTAATTTATTCATATCCCCTGCTGCCTTATCAGTGAAAAAATTTCATATATTTTTTTTTTTCCGAAATGGAGTGCCGGCTCGTGATGATGGTCTTTTTTTCTCCTCCATACACCACTTTTAATTCTTCCACCAATACCTTTCCACGTCATCACCAACATACTCTTTGTACACTCCAATGAGTTCATTCACCCTCCTCCTCTCTTTTGATGAATCCAATCCCAGCTCCTTTATCATACCAGTTACTGATTGTATTCTGTAGTAATTTCCCCGCTCCAACTCCAGTAATTTATACCAAAACTGTGGGTCCCATACTACATCACCATATCAAGCAATTGTCCTGCCAAAGTTGTGTAGCCCAATCACCTCACTGTTTCCCTCAAAACTCATTGTTTGTAACTTTAAGGCTCTGTGACTCTTTGATATAAATCGACCTTTAGATACAACAATGCCACGCGATCGTGATCTGTGAACCAAAAACTATTTTTTTAGCACTCATAAGCATTTTTTTTTCTTGCATTAACGTTCGTGTCCTGTACCATAGACTTTGTTCTTTCGTTCACTGTAACGTAATCAAGGAAAGCTCTCCGTCCTCTGACACTCCATGTATATTTACGAAGATTTTTTTTTTTCGGAAGAAAATATATAGATGAAGATAGGAACAATTAGATAGACCATCGTTATAGAATGGATTATGCACTATTACCAAAAGTACCAAACCAATATTGACCGAAAGGTAGAAGTACATGTATACCAAGGAAAATATGGGAATACTACCTGAAGCCGGAATACGTCAACAGGCCTAATCCTTGAATACGATGAAGAAGAGAAAATTAACTTTACGAAATCGAACAATGTCACGCCGCTGTGAGTTTTGACACTAAGTAATCATTTTGTGTCTAGAAAATAAGTTTTGTCACTTTTAGATCACGTGCAATGCCTTTCTGATTTAAAGTTTCAGGGGCAGATCTTGGACAAAGAAGGCTTTTACCCACGTCAATCTGTTTGCAACTGTGAACTATACTAGAACCGCAACCGCACTCAGAACAGAAACAGGGATGTAAACTTAATTCAATAAAAGAGTTCGTGGCATTTGTATCTTGTACAACAGTTGTTAATGTAATTTAATTTAAAGATGTTTCCCACTGATTTACTTCGTACCACTTTTTGTCTATTCCTTGTTATCTGATGCCGTCATACAACTATAATAACACAAAACTAAAGAGAAATCTCTCGCCATTAACCTAAAATAGGCACTGCATAGCGCAGCTGATGGGCGTTATAATTCGCCTCTCCGGCTAAGGTTGCAGTGAATCAGGGAGTACTTGAAACTCATTTCACTGCTCAATCAACAACCAGTGTTTGTTCTCTTTGCTGCTGATTCCGAATGGAGGGTTACTTGTTCAAAACGCAAATACAGACGTTTCTTGCGACAGAAACCATTTTATTTCTCCTCTGCGTTTCAAAGAGCTGTAAATGCGTAGAAGAATTATTGAAAATGCGTAGGCAGCACACAACAGACGTAACGCGAAAAGCAAGCAAGCTTTCGCATTGCCAGAGAGCTGGAATGCGCAGTGTATCGCCGCTTTGCAGCACTAACGTGGGCGCGGTCAAAGCGTTTGTTTGTCCTGCGACGGCTGTCGTGGCGACCACGCATAAATTAGTGAGCGTATCGATATGGCCGCCTAAACAACTCGCCCCAAATGATCGCATTGCGTGCACAGTGGCGACGCTGTTTCTTATTCTGTCGCCGCGTGTTATGTTACCGGGCAGCAACGTGGGCCCTTCCACCCGACCCGCTACAACTGTTCGTTTACGTAATGCACAGTACTGCACATGGTATAAACAGCAGTTCGCAGTAACAGTATACAGTGTATTGGAGGGGTAATGTGTTAATTTGTGTTCAAGCGACGTATGTACGGGGTAGACTGCCGCTAACAAAATCAATTGAGGTAGTCTAGTGCAGACGGAAACACTGGACTGCAGGCGTTTGAGCACAGTTGTCATTGCACACATAAGAGGACGAACAGAATGCTTACTAAAACTTAGCATGCCCCAGACCGGACTCAAACCAGCAAGCTCTGCAATGAGAGACCAATGAGCCAGCCCAGCGGTTCCCAATTAGTTCTTCCACTTTAAAGAAGACCTTGCAGCTAAAATGATAAACAAAAATAAACTAGTTTTTCGAGGTCTATTACGATTGGCGCTAGTTGCTATGTAATCAAACGTAGTACCTCTGAAGAATGTTCAGCTTGGCAGCCGAAAGCTTAAACATGGCAAATAAGTAACGTGGTATTTTCCGGCAAATCCAGTTATTATGTTTGATTTAGTTTACCAGACAGAATGAAAGGTAGCGAAAGGATGATAAAGGTTTCATACAGAACTTACAAGTGGTATTATTGTTTTCTGGAATGTGTGCTACAAACGTTCCTGCTACAGTACTAGGGCATAATGCTACACCGATACACGAAGAGTGAACTCGATAACTGCATCTCAATTACCTTCGAATGAAAAGTAAAGGAAAGTAGTACAAAATACGCCTAGGTTTCAATGATATTTCCTTTTATGTACTTACGGCCAAGATTGTAAATGTTATTAAAAATCTTATGAAACCTACAAATTGGGTTGCGCACTTTAAAGAGTCCCACTGAGTGTGGTGGGTGATGAGCGTCAACAAAAAAGATTATGATTAAACTTTATTTATTTTTCCTCATAATATTTTACAGAACAAATTCCTACTTCCACCATAGGTGATATCTTTTGATTTTCTGACGGGCTCCGAGGGAGGTGGGTGAGTGATTAACGCTCCGGCCTCGCATTTGGGAGGACGCGGGTTCGAATTCCCGTCCGGGCATCCAGATTTGGGTTTTCCATAGTTTCCCCAAATCACTCCAGGAGAATGCTGGGTTGCTTCCTTCAAAAGGCCATGGCCGAATTCCTTCCGTTCCTTTTTCCCCATACTTTCCCACCACTAATGACCTCGACGTCGGCGAGGCGTAAAACTATAAGCAAAAAAAAAAAAAAAAAAAGAGTCTCCGTTCTGGAGTGAAACCTACAATTGAATCAGCTTTTATCCTCTGGCCCCGCACACTGACCATCATGATTATCGTTTTTAAGCGTTTTTTTAGTCTTTTACGCAAATTCTGAATGGTACACAATTTTTTCCTTAATAACTAAAACATTTTTCAAACGAAGTAATAATAATCATACGGAACAGTGGAAACAGCGTTCATAAACAGATGACGTCACTTGTACTCCCTCTACCGCCCAGCCGGCTAGTAATCAGAGTTGTTGCAGGTTTATGGTAAAAATGGACCCTGAGGAACAGTTGGGAAATCGATAGGCACAATTTCATTAACTTTACTTTGTTCAATATACAGGAGATTATTATGAAAGTAATTTTTGAGTAATATTTAACGAATTACAGAACATTGGATGAGGAAGTAGAAAAACAAAAACAAGGAAGTTACGTAACTCAACCACATTACTCAGGAATCAACATGTTGCTCAGTTTTTTTTTTTCTCGAAAGTACGTTACACATATTCTCTCTCTAAAGTTAGAATATAACAAACACAAACTGTAAGCCAGAAATTCTCTTAACCCAGTCAAGACAACAAGTAACAACGGAATTGTGAAATGGATACTGAAAAGTCAGAATATGAGATTATTTCCGAATTCAAACATTTTTTTAATGATCACTTTCATTTTCTGCTTATCGTAAGTCGCGTTACTTTATTCGTATCTTCACTTCAGTTTTAGGCTCGATTTATGTAAACAGTTACGTAGGCAGCCGAGCTTGATTCGCGTTCATTTTACCTTGTCTCCATTACCACAGGTGATGGCACTTAGTATTTGTGCCACCTTCTGTGTTCATATGTGACACCTTTTGTGTTTATATGTGCCGACAGTAAGGAAGCACTTGTTCTGTAATGTTCGTTTAGTATGAGTCGTATGAATTTATTGTGAAATCACTGTATGTATGAGATGTTTGCGCTTGTTACCATGTCCCATACTTCGCACCCGTATAGTAGGGCTGACAAGGCTGTGGTCTTCTAGATTCTGAGTTTTGTTTCTCTGGTGAAATCTGTACTTTTAACTATAGAATACAAGTTTAAAAGGATTGCAAGCTCTCCTTTCCTGTGATACAAAATGTGTTGAAAAAGAAGCTTATTGTCGAACAGATTCCTAAGAATCTAAAGTGACATTCCAAATGAGGACTTTGTTTATAAATATCACATTTGTGGTAATGTAGGTCGTTTAAATGGAGAAATAATAATAATAAAACAATAGCTGCACATTTGTCGGGATTTAATTTTTTTTTGTTTACTTCAAGTGGTGACTTCGTATATTTATTTATTTTATTTATTTAACTTCGTATAATGTCCTCTGCAGTCTTTTTACGTTCCTGTTGCTAGTGGTGCATAGGACAGTGTCGTCACCGTATTGCGCTATGTTCTTCATCAGGCCGCCATTTCGTTCACGTAAATTTTAATTTAATTTAATTACAATGGAGCACAGGCTCCGGTGGCAATTTCCCTAAACACCCATCTTCCTCCTATCCTGCACCCACCTACATTTGCCCTCTACAAATTTTATCATTAAATTCTTTCAACGTTTCCGGTAAATTATTCATCATTCCTCTTAGTAACTCATTCCAATCCCTGACACTCTTACCTAAAAAAGAGAATCTTGCCACACCCTTGTGCCTGAAATCGAGTACCATCTTGTGGTCATGGTCATCTTATCCCTTCTATGCACTACTTTTCATACCTATTGCAATATCTTTCCATGCCTCATCGCCAGTATACGCCCTGTACACTCCCATGACCTTCCTCATCCTCCTCCTGTCTTGCAATGAATCCCATTTCAGCTCCTTTATCATTTCCGTCACTGATTGCATTCTGCAATAATTTCCAGAAATCAAATCTAGCAGCCCTTTTTTGCACCCTCTTTAACTCCTGTATTTGATACGTAAAATGAAGGTCCCGTACTACACTACCATATTCGAGCAATGGTCTGACCAAAGTTTTGACTGCTGGTAACTGCTTTACGTCTCTTTTTAACATCGAGGTCTTTAGAGACGGGAAAGGATGGGGGGCAAGGAATGGGAAGGAATTCGGCCATGGCCTTTTGAACGAAGCATCCCGGCATTTGCCTGGAGTGATTTGGGGAAACCATGGAAAACCCAAATCTGGATGCCCGGACGGGGATTCGAACCGCCGTCCTCCCGAATGCGAGGCGAGAACGCTAACCGTTACACCGCCCCGCTCGGTCAAAGTTTTGATATTGAATAGAACTGGCGATTGCGCGTCTCATGGGAGACTCCCGTTTCTATGTGATGTATTGCTGAGTGTTGGCCTTCGACGAAAAAAAAAAAAAAACCTGTTGTTGTTAAATGGATTTCTATCAGTTTTACTCAACGAGGATCGATTGTTGTTTGACCTCGTAGTTTAACTAACAAATCTGCTTTTTCGATAGTGAGTTTTAAACATTTACAGATAGCAAGAACTTACGGACATACAGCATCTAATTAGTTCCAAAGACACTCTAAAGTTCACTACAATAACCACGAAGTGGTTCATGCTTTATAGTCAGAAGTAATTCTCTATTTTCCGTCACACGACTCTTCTCTATGAAGTAAATTGTTTTTTCATTTAATTAAGGTACGTACTCAATTCTTCCGCTACAGACTTCACGTATCAAGAAGCACGACCTCCGTAGAAGACATTACTTTGGTAATTCCGGCGGTTTAATCAGTTCAGCAGGATTTTCCTCTATCATTCACTGCTCGTAAATTCTCCTACTAAGACTTTAGTGGCTTATTAAATAACATTCGCGCATGTTGAAAGAAGTAAGTCCACTTTAGAGCAATGCGGTCACCCTTCACCTTTCTACTCGAGGCCAGGTTGAAGACTATCTTTGTCTTTCAAATTTAACAACATTAGCAACGACGCTGCTTCAACTAAACAATAGTAATGCTGATAAATTAAAATATTCGTGGAAAGTATCTCGGGTCTACGATATCTTGAAAAAAAATCACTTTAATTCATTAAAAATTAATATGGAGATGAATAGAAAAAAAGTATTTCCTCACAAATTCGTGTACTGTATATAATATCGAACTAGAAGAATTATTTACAATATACATTAAGAATCAGTTGACTATAATTAATTTAATACAAATAAAAAATAATGACAGATGAAAATTAGTTAAAATATGTATGAATCATAATCATCTGTTATCGTTTACTTTCATACCGAGACAACAACAACGGACAAAAATAATAAGTTTAGTGTGAATAAGGAAAAATAACCCGTATCACATTTATTGATGGTAACTGATAAGAATAAATTAATAGCAAAGTTACTGTGATGCATGATCACAACATTTAGGAAAAAAGAAATAATTGCAACGAAAATTATAAGATTAACAGCAGACAGAACGACAAAAGTGGATAGAAAAAATGTAGTTGAGAGAATACTGATATTAAAAAAAGCAAGGCCAAAGGCCATATAAGCAACCATGCAGCCATCAGTGGATGAGAAAAACCTTTTTATATAAATCAGTAAACTAGATATCGGATCTTTTTTTCTGAAAGCTCTGTATTTAAAGCAAAGCATTTTGTACAGTTAAAATGATGGTGCTACAGATATGAGAACTAAGTAAACTGGAACTATTGATATATATTACTGTACATAAAGGCTGGACATTAATTAATTACTGCTGTAACACAGGATTAGCTGAAATTATAGATGATGAAAGGAATTTATCGAAGGTTTTTCCAGAAGAAGATACTCGTTGACATAAAACTTTTTACGAGAAATTTTATTAGTTAATTTATTATCATTGGAAGCGAAGAGTTACAGAGTCTTTGAGTTAGACGGCTAATGATGTAAGTTGTAATGCGTGTATGCACGCAATGACATCACTTGACACTATAAGAGGGGAACCATCATATTAATCGATAAAATAACGCTGTGACAGAAATTTACAAAGATCAGCTCGTCTGACCTCACTCTGCGGAGGATAAGGCCCGAGTCTTTGAAAACGTCATTCACGCGGTTTCGATGAGTATTCTGGAGGAAATGGATTCAAATCCCCGCCCGCTCATACAGATTTCAGCTTCCCGTAATTTCTTCAATGAAATTCAGGAATGGTTTCTCAAAAGATCAAGACTGAATTCATTCCAATTCGTTGTTCCCCATTCTCTTCTGGCTCTAATATCCCTACGGTCGACAAGCAGTAAAGAGCGAAAAAAAAAAAGATCGATATGAGCCAATTGCTTCGAAAATGAGAGCTTGTTTTTTATGGCTTCCTCGTCCACGTTGAGAACATTAGAGACTAGAAAGGACTAGAGGCAAGGAAGAGGAAGGAATTCAATCATGGCTTTTTAAAGGAATCATCCAGGTATTCGCCTAGAGTGATTTAGAGAAACCGTATTCGAACCTCCGTCCTACCGAATGCGAGACTAGAGTTTTACACCTCACCCCCCACGAAAACTAGAATGACTGAATAGGTAGTTAGAACGTTTACGCAAATAATTTGGGCCGAATGTCGTTGGAAATCTAAGTTCGGTTAGTAAAAACTGCAATTGTCGAGTTAAATATGTTATGTGGTCATTAAGAAACAGAATCTTGTCCAAGATACTTTCTTCATGACAGGTTTTCTGCTTAAGTGAAAATAATGCTAGATTTTTCTCTGAAAATTATCGCAGAACACAATCAGTACAGATATGATAAAAGAGCTTGGATGGGACTCAATGAAAGACAGGAGGAGAGTGAAGAGAGTCACAGGAGTGTAAAAGACGTATATTTGTGATGAGGTGAGGAAAGATATTGGTGTAAGAATTAGGAGTAATGCATGAAAGGAAAAAGATGACCATGACCACAAGATGGCACTTGATTTCAGGCAAAAAGTGTGTGGGAAGATTTTCTTAAGTAGGTAAGGGGTCAGCGATCGGAATAAGCTACCAATAGAAATGATGAATAATTTACAAAAAACGTTGAAAGAATTTGTTGAAATTTTGTAGAGGGCAATGGTAGGTGGGTAGACGAAAGGGAGAAAATGGGTGTAGCGTGTGCTTCATTGCAATTAAATTAAATTAAATTAAATAATAGCGGAAAGTCACTGCCTCCACCTTGAGCCTGAGAGCTCTCAGTGTGAGGTATTAACTGAGTGATGAGACTTATTACATTGTTTGTTTGCTCGGCGAGTGGTTCAGCAGAGTTTGTTGGCGCGCCTACTTTTGTTTGGACGTCCAGCCCCGGGAGGCCTGCCGTGCGGTGTGGTCTACCCTGCAGGCGGGCCCTGGGGACCCGGCGACCCTCCTCTCGTCCGGCCTGGTCCGGCACGGCCCGGCTCGTAAAATATTGACGTAAGCCGAATCGTGAAGAAACAAGCTACAGCCAGGGCACACCGTTCCATTTATTGGCCGCATTAAAGTAGACAAGCTGACGGCGGCTTATTGTTCCCGATAACTGGCGAGAAATCGTCAGCGGAGACAGACGTCCGGCAGCGGTTGTTAAAGCGACGGCGGATCAACGCGATGCCCTTCGGCAAGCGGATCAGGACATCAGCCAATCCTCCTGAGGGCTTAATTTAATTTGAAGAGCGCTACTTGAAGACAGAGCTTCACGCCGATTTAAGATGGCAACAAAGAACGACAAGAATTTTTTTATCCCTTTGCAACTCATTTTTAGTACCTTATAATTTTCGTGATTATTTCAATCATTTCTCAGAAAATCATGTTTGAGATAGGTGTAATTTTAAAATAGAAACTACATACTCAACATTAAAAGCCAATGTAAAATGTTTCAATCCCTTATCAGGTCCACACCGGTGCTGTATCATGGAGTAGAATGAAGGATAGAACAACATTTTTGTGTCAGTATGAATCATAATAATTTATCTAAAGTAAGACACCCTTAACTGATTAATATATTCACAATGCACCTAAGACATCTTCCCATTTGTCAGATATTTTTTTTGTGGTTATGGCTTTACGCCTCGTCGACGTCGACGCCAATAGAGGCGGAAAGGACTGAGGGTGGGGAACAGTCTTGGTTCTTTTGAAGGAACCATACCGGCATTTGTTTGGAACGAATTTTTTAAAAGCGTTGGAAATCGAAATCTGGATGGTCGGACGGGGATACTAACCCACGTCCTCCCGAACCGTTCATTCACTACGCTCGGCAAAAAGGTGTAAACCGTAACCAAGTCAACAACTCACACGAAATTGCAGTAAAAAATAGAGAATTAAGAAGTAATGAAATATCAGAAACCTATTGGGGACATAAAATGAATGTTCCCTGATATTCTTTGATTCCTTAAAGTTGTCAGGAAGTATCATATTTACAGCAGTGAGCCGACGGAATTGGCAGGTGTTTAGTAAAAAAGTAGCGTTTATACCCAGTTTACTATTCACACTATGGAGACAACTGCCCGTCATAGTTAATCAATTCGCAACGGGTGCTGCTATGTAATATTTTACAATGTAGAGTGAAAGTAACCGTATTACATATAGGCATTCACAGTCTTTCTCTGAAAAAAGAAAGGTTGTTGTAATAATTTTTCTGAAATATTAAACAATTTTTTAAAAGCGATTACTGTAAGTTCTAACTAACTCAAAACATTACAGTTGGATTGCTATTTCTCCTGGATCTGTTTTCGCCACCTTCTCTACACCTCGTTTTTCGTTGTTAATACACGTTTGTTTCGGTAGCACCTTTTTTTCATTGTTTTATTTTATACGACTAATACAGTAATCAATTGAATAAGATAAATATTTTCTAGTTCCTTAACAGTCGGTCATTCTTTTTCCCATCTGTTGGTTGGTTACTAACAATATGCTGCAGTATGTTAGTGAAGCTACTTGCGCCATTGTTTAAAGAAAATCGTTCTGTGAAAATGGTATAAATACAAATAAAAGGTTGTGTTTGAGTAATCAAGTGTTGCAATACTTAAACCCCTTAGATATTTACATCACTCAACCATATTTATTTTGTTCGTATCTTGTCTATGTTTCTATATTCATGAGGGGAAGCGTAGAAATATTTGTCGAGGTATGAAGGAAATAATGGAATTCCTAAATTACAACTCCTCCTGAAAAATAACTCAAGACAAACACAATGAAATAGAAATTTAAAACTGAAATTAAAGATATGCCAGATTAAAGATAGCTAGTTAATACAAGTTGAGACCGTGGAACGCACTGAGCTAACGAATAACACATATACAAGCAATTGGAAAAAATTGTTAAAACACCAAGAATGTACTAGATCTTTTCTACCTTTATTTTGTGCCGTTTAATATATGTGGTTATTCAAGCCATTATGAATTAGCCTTGAAGAAGTGTCCTAAGCATTTTTGTACTTCATAAATCTAAGAACAGTACAAAATGTTGAATGAATCGCAAGAGACACACAACACTCAAAACCAAGTATGTCCTAGTGGACTCGAACGGACGGGCATTTGCAAAATGAGACCAGACCGCTAACGCGTACTGGAAACAGACGAGACAGCAGTTTCTCGTGAAGCTGGAGCATCCAGTGGAACAGTCAAGATCTCAAAGATAAATCTTCATCCTTTGGATTGAGGTGCATTCCAACCTTCTTCATTTTCTGTTATCAGCCTCTCGACTACTTTGATGTACCTGTAATCCTCCATCTCTTTTTGTCTTGAGCTAACCTCTTTATCTAACCATACGGTTTACAACCTACGTCCTCAGTTATCTGCTTCATATGTTCTAATCTCTGTCTTCTTCTAAAGTTCTTATCTTCAACTGTTCCATCCATTACAAAATTAACCGTTCCCGCATGTCTTATGTGACCCATCATCCTGTCTCTTCTTTCTTTAAAACTTTTCCTCAAACTTCTTTCCTCGTCAATCATTTTCAAAACACGTTCATTTCGCACTATTATCTGTCCATTAATCCAAAAAGTCTTCTTTTTTAAAAGAAATAAGTAGGACGTTTAACCTTTTGATTTCCTGTATCACTGTACCCTCCGTATAATGGAACAATCAAATCTATTTCGACAGATATTGGAGTTTCAGTTGAAGTAATTTTTAAGCCGAAAAAGATATAACTACCATGAAAGTATATTAAAAAAAAAATTCTGCTGTCATTTGAAAGATGATTGTTCTCAGTGTCGAATTAGGTTTTAGTTCAGCCGAAGAATCCGAAAAATTTTCCCTTTTATAAATAACTGGTATATTTAAGCTTTTGAATCGTATCTCACAGTATTTTCCATATTGTTCCAGAAAAAATCCTATTTCGACAGATGTTGGAGAATCTATTAGAAGGTACGTTTTATGTCGAAAATGGTATCATAGCACAGTGTTCCGAAGGTACAAAAATCATTTATTCTGTCATTTGAGAGGAGACTCCTCACAGTTTGGACTGAGATTACAGGCCAGGGGGTGAATTTGAAACATCTTTCCTTTTATAAAGAAATAGAGTGTTTAACATTTTAAATCCTACATCACTATATCCTCCGTATTATGGCACAATCAAACCTATTTCGACAGAAGTTGGAGAATCTATAATAAGTGGAATATCTTTTAAAGTCGAAAAAACTTATGATAGCACAGTGCCCCGAAAGCATAAGAAAACCACGTCTTCTGTCATTTGAAAGATGAATATTTACCGTTTTGAATCAGGTTCTATGCAACCTGGTGAATCCGAAGAATCTCCGATTTCATAAATAAATCCTGTCTCACTATATCTTTGGTGTTATTGACAAAATCAATAATATTTTTAGAGATGTTAGAAAATCTAACACAAAATGAAGTACTGTTTAAGCTAAAACAGATATAGCACAGTGCCCAAAAAGTATTAAAAAAATACTTCTTCTGTCATTTGAAGATGAATTTTCACCGTTGGGATTATGTTTGAGGCTAGCCAATGAATCTGATTTTTTTTTTTTTGCATTTATAAAGAAGTAGGAATAAAACATCACTATTATTATGCCACAATCAAATCTACATCGACAGAGCCTCGTGAATCTTTCACAGGTTGAATAACTTTTTAAGTCGAAAAAGATATTATAGCACAGTGCACCGAAATAATTAAAAAATATGTCTTCTGCCATGTGAAAGATGAATCTCTACTGTTTGGAACCAGGTTTCAGTCTAGCCGACGAAGCTGAAAATTCTTTCCTTTTATGACGAAGTAGGATACTTAACATTTTTAATCATATCTGACCGTATGATCCGTATTAAGACACAATCAAACCTGTTTTGACAGAGGTTGGAGAATGTGTCACAAGTTGAATTATTTTTTAAGCCGAAAAAGGTATGATGGCACAGTGTCGATTAAAGTCTTCTGTGATGGATCTAGTAGTATACGTGAGAAGCCTTCCTTTGGAAGAGTTGAGGTGAGGGAATCCTTGTATCGCCTGGCTCTCGCGTGTGTTTGTTAGGTGACAGGTGCCGTGATGCACGGAGCCGCTATTGATTGCAGCCGGTGCGGCGGGGCGCGACGCGGGGGCTCTGCGGTGTCGCTCCGGCCGGCTATTATCTGCTCCTCCAGGAGCCATCCATAAATTATACGAGCGGCGCGGCCGACAGGTGAGTCCCAACCTGCTGCATGCATCTACGTCACTGCCCGTCCGTGAGGGCCATAAACCCCAATGCACCGGCGCCGCCGCCTTCATTTACATGACCCGTCCTTACCTCCAGCTTACACTGATAAGCCAATTGCGAATATGACCGCCGCGGTATTAATAGCACATCACGAATTCCATTCCAGTTTGACATGAATACATCTTTCAAGTTCGGAACTAGGTGGCATCACAGAATTACGATCGACATGAAGGTTGTCTACTTTGGAACGGCTAATACTAAAAAAAAACTATTGAACTGAGGACAACGGGGTGAAATGTGTTCGCCGAGAAACCCTGAAAGGGTAAAATACATTAACCTGCATAACTTTCACCCCTCCCACGATGTAGGCAAGGGACATGATTTGTTGGATAGCGGAACAGCTACGGTAAACAGTACACGCCAAATAGCCTTTGAGAACGTCACGGCTCATTTGTAACGTAAATTTAGGCAAACTCAAATCATTGCGGCAGAAAATTTAAGACCCTTTCTAGATGTAAATGTCAAAAAAATATGAAACACTGAAAGGGATAATTTCAAAACACACGGTAAGCAAATGGAAGATGGATGCAGTTAGAATCGACACAAACCAGCTTGCAAATGTGGAGAGGTTTCAGTACAACCAACTGAGGAAGAATGTTGAAGGGAAGAAAGGCATGAGAGGCCACGACCACGGCGCGTCCCAGTGTTGCGGGGGAGGGAGTTACAGCTCAGGAATTGCCACCGATGAACATCTTCTATGGAACACCTCTTTACAGTTATGTAGTGAGCAACAGATTCTCTTGTGCACCTAAATAACATGTTTAGCTCTTAACGACCTTTGCAGTAGTAGTTTTTCTTTTATACTTGAATAAAACGTTAAGTTACAAATAATACTTGTCGTTTTACTAGCTATTTAGTTAAAGACATAGTCTTGTTAAAACTCGCGGTAGTACATCAGACTCCAATGTAACCCCTTTATTTGTTATTTTTAAAATTTTATGTTTGTTGTAAAAATGGTACAGGGAACAAATTCTGTTGTACGTCTACTACTCACTATCGCAGTGCTAACGTCCTCTATCTGTGCAATCTTTGCGGAGTCGTTAGGTTTCTGAGACCAAAGAGGTTGACAGAGCAGCGACATACACAGTGTTTTAGAACCGTACGAAAATGAAAATAGTTTTCGGACAACCGAAAGCATATGTTTGTACAGGATGCTGTTACGAGGCGAGATTGAAGTAAATGTACTGCTATAATAATTGCTGACACGTCACTGCTATTTTCTTACGCGCACTCTACGAGTCAAGATGTTGAAACATATTTCTCCTGAAATCGGCGGGAAAAACAATTCATTCAACAGGATTTTAGCCAAATGATACAATATTCCGACTGGGTATCAGTTTGTCCCTGGTTCCAATCCCGGTCTTGGCCGGAATTTTCAGGGCACTTAAACTGCCTTTCATCTGTGGCAATACCTTAGAACATTGTTTCTAGACCTGATACAGTTTAAGTAGGTACGGAATAAAATCACATTCAGTCCAACCATGAACGAGGTTAATTCAATATTTAATATTTTCACACACACACACACATATATATGTACATATATATGCATCTAATCCCATCAGAAATGACGGGGCGAAAGGAGTTTTCTGACAATTCATTAGTTAGCAGTTGCTTAACTACATAGAATTTTAATAAATTACGCTCAACGCAATTTCTCGTGCCTTAAGCTACACTCCTGGAAATTGAAATAAGAACACCGTGAATTCATTGTCCCAGGAATGGGAAACTATATATACACATTCCTGGGAACAGATACAACACATGATCAAACAGACAGAACCATAGGCACATAGATACAGGCAACAGAGCATGCCCAATGTCGGCACTAGTACTGTGTATATCCTCCTTTCGCAGCAATGCAGGCTGCAATTCTCCCATGGAGACGATTGTAGAGGTGCTGGATGTAGTCCTGTGGAACGGCATGCCAAGCCATTTCCACCTGGCGCCTCAGCTGGACCAGCGTTCGTGCTGGACGTGCAGACCGCGTGAGACGACGTTTCATCCAGTCCCAAACATGCTCAATGGGGGACAGATCCGGAGATCTCGCTGGCCAGGGTAGTTGACTTACACCTTCTAGAGCACGTTGGGTGGCACGGGATACATGTGGACGGGCATTGTCCTCTTGGAACAGCATGTTCCCTTGCCGGTCTAGGAATGGTAGAACGATGGGTTCGATGACGGTTTGAATGTACCGTGCACTGTTCAGTGTCCTCTCGACGATCACCAGAGGTGTACGGCCAGTGTAGGAGATCGCTCCCCACACCATGATGCCGGGTGTTGGCCCTGTGTGCCTCGGTCGTATGCAATCCTGATTGTGGTGCTCATCTGCACGGCGCCAAACACGCATACGACCATCATTGGCACCAAGGCAGAAGCTACTCTCATCACTGAAGACGACACGTCTCCATTCGTCCTCTCCATACACGCCTGTCGCGACACCACTGGAGGTGGGCTGCACGATGTTGGGGCGTGAGCGGAAGACGACCTAACGGTGCGCGGGACCATAGCCCAGCTTCATGGAGACGGTTGCGAATGGTTCTCTCTGATACCCCAGGAGCAACAGTGTCCCTAATTTGCCGGGAAGTGGCGGTGCGGTCCCCTACGGCACTGCGTAGGATGCGACGGTCTTGGCGTGCGCCCGTGCGTCGCTGCTGTCCGGATCCAGGTCGGCGGGGACGTGCACCTTCCGCCGACCACTGGCGACAACATCGATGTACTGTGGAGACCTCGCGCCCCACATGTTGAGCAAATCGGCGGTACGTCCACCCGGCCTCCCGCATGCCCACTATACGCCCTTTCTCAAAGTCCGTCAACTGCACATACGGTTCACGTACACGCTGTCGCGGCATGCTACCAGTGTTAAAGACTGAGATGGAGCTCCGTATGCCACGGCAAACTGGCTGACACTGACTGCGGCGGTGCCCAACCGCTGCGCAGCTAGCGCCCTTCGACGGCCAACACTGCTGTTCCTGCTGTGTCCGCTGTGCCGTGCGTTTGATCATTGCTTGTACAGCCCTCTCGTAGTGTCCGGAGCAAGTATGGTGGGTCTTACACACCGGCGTCAATGTGTTCTTATTTCAATTTCCAGGAGTGTATATTAAACTGTTTGGGGGCATCCACAAATTACGTGAGGTGTTTTTCCGGATTTCTGGACCCCCCCCTCCCCCGGTGAGATTTCGTGAGATCTGGCCGGACCCCCCCCCCCCCCTCTGGTGAGATCAGATCCGTGAGAACCCCCCCTAGAAATCGCACTCGAAACTTTTGTAGACCTTTTTTTTTTTTTTTTTAGGTCACACCCTAACTTTTTCACGAAATACCCTCCTAAAATCGACTTAGGCGCAAATTGTAGACCTTTTTTTTGGCTCTACTATCCCAAAATTTTTCGCAAAATCTCACGTGAGATTTCCGTAGACCCCCCCCCTCCACCCTGGTGAGATTTGGTGAGATTTCGCCGGACCCCCCCCCCCCCTATTTCACCTCACGTAATTTATGAACGCCCCCTTTCAGTTATCATCCTGGTCCAGGCTGTATTTCAACCTAACCACAAACTGAAATAATGACTTCAGCAAAATGACGTCAGCGAAAGTAACGGAAATAGAAAATAATTCATAACAACTCTCCTTATGCCACGTAATACTACTTTCAATCGTGTCTAGACCACATAGATCGCGATCGATATGGAACTAATTTCATTTAAATGACATAATGATTTCAGTAACGTGGCACTCATGAAAGCAACTTACGTTATTTTTAAAAAATCTTGAATAATATTTTCCTCAGTTGTAACGACGAATGCTAATATTCCTGCACGAAAATAAGGGCTTTGATCGCACCCGCATTAATAATTCACTGCTTCGTTAATCCATATTTCTTAGTTATCAGTGAATATTTCGAAAACATCTACATCAGACGAATGTAAATAAACAAAAGGTAACTATTAGTTAATGTGTTTGTTTAAACGAAATAAACACTTTCGTCCAGAGTATCTCAATGTAACCTCGCAAGAAATAGAAAAATGTTCTAAGAATTCACTGACATTACATACAGATATTGTTATTTCTTTCTTTCTGCCGAAGTGAATAATCGAATCAAATAGAAGAGATTCAACAAAATGCTTAACATTCTTCATCACGCATTAAATTTCTAAACTGAGGAGTATGCAATCATTCAGTTGCCTTCACTAGATTAAAGTGAAGTTACAAATCTACAGAAATATATCAGGAATTAAAACAGTATGGAAATGAAAACTACGAATACGAATTACATGCAGAGAAATGTGTTTTTCATTATTTCATTAACTAACATCGATAGAATAAAACAAATTGAAGGATTCTGATCCCGATAATTCTGTTTAACCTAGGATAGAATTTTTTTTAATAGACCAAATAAAGCTATCAATTTCGATTTCATTCCGAGGAGTATGATTTTCAATACTTTATTATTTAATACAAAAAATAATAAAAATTTTAAATTTTGTTTCTCAATATATATATATAACCAGCATTAAATGAAGTGGAAATAATATGTTGTGCGATTTTTTAAAAAAATTAGTAATTAATGAACACACTATGTAATTAGAGGCGAATAATCTCTTTTGCTTCAGCTGAATGGGTAAGCGGTTAAAAATAATTTTTTTGAATGTTTATTTAATTGTTATTAATGACATTTTTGCTTCTCTTCTGTTTAAAATGTTTTTAAATTTTGAAAATTTCTTAGAACAATTTACGACGTTGTCTAAGGGGTATAATTACTAATCACTAACTCGATTTATAATTCTAAGAATACTTGTGAAAGAATTAAAGGAACAAGCATTTGATTTCTCACAACTAGTATGGTAAGAAATTTCCTTAGTAATGTCATATAATATTCCTATTTATAGAGAACCAAAGACGGAATGTTTATTATTAAAACAGTTTTTTTTGTTATAATTTTAAAGGTATAATACCGATAAAAGAAGTACTAGATGTGGATGGATAAGGTCGTCAAAAGTATAATCATAGAGTGTCTTTTTCTGGAGTATCATTCTTGAACACTTGTTTTGTGAGAAGTAAACTGTGCATTTCATATGAAAAATTAGCATCAATATTATTAAATTCATAGCATGTGAAACAGTCACTAGAAGCAACAGGATGCCAAAATTATAATTATTATTATTTTTTTGCTTGAAAATAGTAAAAAATTATGATCGTTCAGTTTTGAGAAGTTATATATGGAAGATATCTGATAGTGGGATCACAATCCAAAAAAGCTATTCTCTCTTCAATAGACCATTATAATTTAAGTGAATACGAACGATATGATTTTTAAAATTGAGATTTTATTTTTTAAGTGGCATTCGACTACATAGGCCATACAGCCAGCTCAATGTGATTGTAATTACTCTTCCAGTTTATTGTTGCAACTAAGTATGGACACATGGACATCAAGGACGGACACAACATTCACACATACACAACACTCAAACACCCATGCCCTCTGCCGGACTCGAACCGGCGAACTTCGGCACGCCGAGCCCCTACGCTACCGAGGCCGGCAGTCTGGTAACTTATATTATCATGTTCTAGCTCTGTGTCTACACCAACAGCACTTGATCTGGACTTTTGTTGAATAATGTCTATTTTCTGTAGTCGTACAAAAATGGAATGTGAATAGCCCCATTGGAAATAATAACGTTAGACGTCGTTTTCATTACATTAAAATGACGAACACAAGGAAAAAAATCACCCTGAACAAACCAGTGCAATTAAGATTTTAAAATTACAGTTATAAGTAGGAAGAGGAGGCGACCCGGAAGAAAAAGAAAATAAGCTTGCAGAGGGAAAGGTAGCTGGAAAGAAAGTAATTTCCATGGCACGTCTCGAGGGAAAACGAAGCGCCTGCTACAGGGCGCACGCGAAGTTGCGTCTCGCACACCTGCATCGGACTAGAGCAACTCTTACTCAGAATCGTCACATGCGCACCTCACCGGGAGAAGACGAGGGCATTTCGATAGAGAAACCTCAGCAGCTCGAATGAATATCGCCATTTCTCTAGCGCGACTTTAAGACCCTGTTTCATTTGCGCCTTTCTTCGGGCACAGAATTGTTTCGTTCCGCGTCGTACGGTTTTTAAGTTCGCTTTTGGGCCGTGTAATTAGGGACTCAAACGGGCTATATATATAGAAAGACTTGCAACATACATGAGTTTAGCCCAATAGTATATTCAAATGAAAGTTTTAAATAATCACATTTACTGTATGCTGTATAGTTTAACTTACATTTTAAGGTACGCTAAAAATATCGTTGGCTGATACGCTCATCACTTTCTCGAATAAATAAAAGGTTTCAGCATTACTCATTTATTGGAGAAAGTTATGAGAGGATGAGCCAAAGAAGTGAAGGAACTGGATTGCAAGACTTCCGTCATACTATTACTTGTATATGGTGGTGTAGTACGGGATCAACATTTGGAGTATCAAATGCAGGAGTTGAAGTAATTGCAAACAAGGACTGCTAGATTTGTCTCTGGAAATTATCGCAGAACACAAAAGTAAATTATATTATGAAGGAGCTGAAATAGAATTCATTGGAAGACAGAATGAGGGTGAAGATAGTCATGGGAGTGTCCAAGACCTATATTGGTGAAGAGGCGTGAAAAGGTATTGGTGAAAGTATTAAGAGAGTTGCATGTAAGGGAAAAGAAGACCATGGCCACAAACTGGCATTCGATTTCAGACGTAAGGTTGAGGAAACATTTTCTTTCATAGATTAAGGGTCAAGGTTTGGAATAAATTACCAAGGGAAATGATGAATAATTTAGCAAAAACACTGAAAAAATTTAAAATTAACATTCGCAGAGGGCCAAACCAGTGTAGAAGAAAGGGGCAAAATGTGCGTGTAGGGAAATTGCCATCGGGGCATGCGCTCCGTCGCAATTAACTAAATTAAATTACGTTTATACTAAAGGAAAATACTTTCTTCAATGTGAAAACAACAGTTAAGCAAAATGAAGTTAGAATCTGCAGTTGTTTCTTAAGTCAACTGAGTATTTTAACTTTCATGTGTACAAGCTATTCACAGCATCAGGAAAGCATTCGCTTACTAGCCATCAGTTTCAACTGTTTGGATATGGGCTTTTCCCAGCTTGTCAAATACCAGAATGTGGACCGAGTGTGGTGGGTGAGCGATAACGCTCTGTCCTCGCATTCGTCATGACGCGGGTTCGAATCCCAGCCCGGCCTTCCAGATTCCGGTTTTCCATGGTTCCCAGAATTCACTCCAGGTGACTGCCGCGATGCTTCCTTCAAAAGGCCATGTCCGAATTCCTTCCACTCCCTTGTCCCCAATCCCATCCTGCCTCTAATGACCTCGACGTCGACGAGCCATAAGCCATAAAAAGTTACCATGCAGGAGGAATCCCTCCAGGGAAACACTCTTGGAAGATGAATGGAGGTAGTTTCCCACTGCATTCCCTACTGAGCGTTCGTATGGGTTGTTGTGGGTGAGGATGACTGACGGTTGCGTGTTTAATACAGTTTGTGCAGTGTGAAATGAGAGATAAAGGAGGGAGAAGGTAAAACTCGATGCCAGCCTGCCTATTTAGGACTACCCTTCCGAAAGAGAATAAGGGAACCACCGGACTTCATGTTTCTCCCCGACGGACCCACAATCAACAGTGACGTATCCCTCAATCCATACCCAATCGAAGAATTTTGGGATTAGTAAAAATTTCTTCCACCACCAGGACTCGAAACAGATTACAGCGCCGGACAACATCACAGTCCTGGAAGCAACTGAGCTCGCGGGAGGGGCCATACAATGTAATGCAATTGCGAAAATTATGGATAATAAACATGCAACGCTTGTTATTTCGTTAAGACAAATTAATCTAAGCGTAAACGTCGACGGAAGTTAGATGACAGATTTTCAGCTCTGTTATATCGTAAATGCAGAAAAAGAAACTATGCAAACCATAGCAATGAATACTAATGAATAATGTGCAAACGGAAGGGTACAAAATTTAAAAGATATGGAGCTACTTTATTTTACGGACCAGAAGGTATTAAAAGTTATAATTTGACTGCTGTTTTAGTGTATATGATTGTAGGTAACAAATGACTTTAAGCTATAAAATACATATTATTATGAAAATATGGAAGACAATAAACGTGAATCATAAATGATCCAATTGAGTCCATACGTGCATAATAATAATAATATACTGCGGCACAAAATAATCAGTTCACATTAAAATGAGGATTTCACAGAAGAATTTCGTTGTATCAATCTCCTATTGTTCTCTGAATTGTTTCTTGTTGTTGATTTCTTAGTTCCGGATATGTATTGCTCTTATTGCTACGTAAACGAGAATCGGCAGTTATATTGTAAATTAAAACTGCTATCACATAAAATCTTAAACAATTCAAGAAAGTGAATTCAAGTGCTTAGATTTATATATATATATATATATATAGAGCTTTGTTTGTAGAGTAGTTGAAAACCAACTGTTAATTGATGCAAAGAATTATTTAAATCTGAAATTTAAAATAAGAAAATAAACTTTGGTTAAGACGATTTAGCTCTTTTGGAATCCAAACAAGCAAAGCAGAAAAATTAAGCAAACGTGAAAAAATTAATGAAGCCAACGCTAAGAAGCAGGAAACATAACACAAGGGCACTTGATCTATATGCGCATGCCTCACAAATTAAACATTAATTTATGCCTTTTGTTGTGTTTGTTGTTTGAAAGCAGCTCATACAGCCCCAAAGCATCTCTTGAGAGAACGTTCTTCAACTGAAAGACAAGTGCCTCCAGAGAGGGCCTTCAAGTCCTGCACGTGGTTTTAACTCGAAACGGTATTAACAAAGCGGAGGACTTAATTTCTAAAAACAGATCTTCCTTTTAGCAAAGCAAAGACGTCAGAGGTACCTTGCAGTTGTGCTTAAGTTTTTTTATTATTCCTCCCTCTCTCAATCTTTAAATACCCTTAGCTACCTTTAAAAATGATGTCAAGGGTAAAACAAGAAAAGCAGTGTAGTTGTGCAAAGTCATTTCCATGTAACGTATTTATCAATAAGCATTATGTTGGAGGTACACATGCTCCCGTTAGTAATAATAAAATGCACTACACGACACCGAAGCGAGGTCTTCACATTTCGGTTAAAATAACAAATATTTTTATTGCTATGAAGCGCAGTGACAATTTATCTAAGCACCTACTTCCAGATTTCATGGTTTTGATGTGAAACATCTATTGGCGCGCTTTGGGTTTATAGCCCAGTCGTATGCCGTGATGGCAAATGGCATGACGCTCTCTCTTGCCCCCTCTGCACCGCCGCTCTCTATTCCATTTTGTTTTTAAAAAGAATATTGTCTGAAGTGGTTAAAGATTTTAAATCAGTGACAGTATTATTGAATTCAAATATGAGTAACAGTTACGATCTAGCTACCAAGAAAAAAACAAAATATTAAAGATGTTCATAGCACCTCCCGCAGTAAAAAATCTAATATGTGTGCACAACGTTTGCTTTGCAAAACACAATCTACCGATTCAATCCATAGGTTAGAAAATCATCTATTAACATATTATTACCATTCTATTTTATTTGTTCACTTGTGGTTAGATGACGAAAGAAAAGGAGTCGCGAAGGTTCAAGGATTTTAAGCAGGAGATAATTCAGACTTACTTCCGACGATTTTAGGAGGAGATTTTAGTGTTAAGTTTGCAACGAACCGTTCAATCCCGTCGAGAGCATTCCTTGAGCAAAAATTTGATTTGAAAAACAATAATATGTCAACTGAACCTACAACTTGATATGAAACAACCATCGATGCCATATTTTCAAGATACCTAGATAATATCACGTATAATACTTTTAATACATGCTTCAGTTAGCGGTGGCCAATCATTTCGTTAATATCAGCTAACACAACTTCAAGAGCTACTGTTACAGAAATCATAGAAGATACATCAAATAATATTCCGTAACTGCATTGTAAAAAAAGTCTATATTCTTTAAAAAACGTTTATATTCTGTATATATTATTATAATAAGAAAAATATATTAATTTTACTAACGAAACTCTATGTTTTTATTTATTTTACTCTATATGTATTTATTGGTTTTCTTTAATAACAAGTTCTTCTAATAAACATCAATTCCGATGTTTCACATCTGTCGGGCGTCCCGTGACGGCCTCACTTATTTCTTTAAGTTTATATTTATTCAGTGTTTGGAATAAATAATTTATTCACTGCATCCCTCGAGAAATTTTTACAGTCTCTAACTTCCATAACACAAGAAAAAATGTTCTCAGTACCTTACGCCTAATATCAAGTGCTATTCTAGGGTCAAAATAATCCATTTAAATTCAAGTACAACTTCTAAGTGTACTACAAATATCGAGCCAAGCCTCATCACCAATATATGCCTTGTCAGAAATCTCTTCACCCACCTCCTATCTTGAAATGACTCATAATCCAGCTTCTTTGTGATGTCATTTCCACAAACAAATCTAGATGCTGTCGTTCGTACGTCCTACAAGTTCGGTATTTGATACCTATAACGTCTCACCATACTCAAGCAATGTTGTCACCAAGGATTTGTAAACCTATCACTTTATTTCCCTGGTGCATCCCATAATTGTTATTTCAGGTAAATTCAGTATTTTGAAACTTCTCCGTTCACTCTGTCCAATGCGTCCTGTAGAATTGAATTAATTATCATATGTCGTGCTATGATATTTCAATTTAGTACATGAAATTACTCCTCTACCTCATAATTTTTTTAAAAAAACCTTGACATTTCCTATCTGTGTTCCTAATAAGTTAATTTTGTTATCATTTATGATATATCAATGTTGATTTACTTAACTGTAGCTGTTCATTGGCTTCTCTTGTTTCAATAATATTTACCATCCATGCAACTCGTTGGCCGTAGGTAGCAAAAAAAGAGAAAACTTGATTTTAAAAAAATCTCCTTAGAAATTAAAAACTTTATATTTTTCCGTACAGAGGAGAATTTAATCGGTATGTAAGATCATAAATGGATAGGTTGAATTGGGTAAAACAAATCAGATTTAGAACTTGTAAGAGTAAGTTTTAGACTGTGTGAGACGCGGCAATTCATCAAAAAAAATAAAGCAACCAACGTAAAATTGTTCTAATAAATTGGAAGTGACACTTTTATATGATAACTGGGCAGGCATTTTAAATCTAGAGGCGAGTGTCAACTCGTCCAGTCAGTTGCTGGAGGACTGACGTCTTTACATCTGTACATTGTAGACTGATTTCTCACTTAGATCACTTTATTCATAGGGGACAGAAACAATGAAACTTGGAAAATAGTATAACTGTTCCGATATGCGCCAATATTGTTTCCAAGAAGCGAAACTTTAAAATATTTCGATAATGTAACTTACTTTCCGGTGTGGGTATATTATTATCGATTTGAATTTGAATATATCCTGCGAAAAACTTTTGATAATTTACTGCAGATAACTCGAAGCAGAGTATTTTTTTTATTAAAAAAAAAGCATTATTTTGACATTTTTTGATCACAGTCTTCAGATTTTCATTACCATTTAGATAACTCAAAAAATACTCATAAAAATTCAAGTAATAACCCTTGTCAGCTGTTCCTTATAGAAGATATTCCAGCAGCTGATGTGAAAGCTTTCGTCGTGATGGAGGGGGTTGAGAGTCGGTGGTATTTGCAAAGAGCGCAATTTTTAGGCGCGATTCGGGCGGTGCACGAAACCCAGTGGAATTCGTTATTTACCATAACGAAAGACACCCTCCAGACTACTACAAACCATTCTGTGCAGGGGCATGCGGGTAATATAAAGCAAAAGTAGTGATTTGTGGACTTTCGTGATAAAATAACTAATACGGTTTTTGTTTATGCGATTTTATTAAGAGTTAGCATATATTTTTGGTCATACAACTTGTTGAGAAATAGGCGATGATATGGGCGAGATCACTAGTTAAAAATAACGAAAAGCAAATACTGAAAAGAAAATTTTAAGGAAAACCTTCCATCCGGTTTGCACAGTAGGAATGTGGATGAAAAAGAAATATCATGTGCTATATCATTATTCTGCGAAAATTTAGGATATCTTCAGAAAAAGACAAATGAAATTTTATGGGAACACTATCAGGATGAATAATAACAACAGACCGACCAAGGGGAATCCTGGACCTTGCCGTCTCACTGAAAGTGAAGAGCAATTGGCTTCCGGAAATCGAAAAGTACCTCCAGGAAATTGGAATCGCGGGCGATATCGTACAGGACAGATGCAGATTCAGAACTAAGGTCAACAACCATCAATTTGTCAACAAACCGTATATTGGAAGAAGGAACACCTAGACCCCAGACATAGTGATCCTCTGCAGAAAACTATAGCAACATGATTCAAGCATTAGATTACAAACAAAATCAATTTGGATACTGAGAAAATATTGTCAACAAACGCAATAAAGAGTGTGTACAGTACGTTGCTCGTCCGTTTTTCTTTGGTAATCTTAACGAAGGATTTGTGTTGTCTTCGTGCGGGATATCCACCATAAGATGGCACATGTGGACAGATTGGGTCTTGTTGATCTCTCGTAGAGTCGTATTTTCATCCCCATAAGGCAAGCATTGTTCCTGGTTCTTGCAGGTAGTCGAAAAGTATCCGAAGTTTTGGCACCCACAACATTGATGCATGCTAGCTGTTGCTGGTTTCTTCTTGCTGGTTATTGGTTTTTTTTTTTTTTTCACTTTCTCGGCGTTTCGTCGACCCTCTTTCGTGTTGACGGTGAATTTGACTGTTGTGAGGATCTGATTTACACAGACTAACACAAAATTGGATGACATCAAACAAGTAATAAACCTGTGTAACTATCGAAGAAGAAAAGGAGCTCATAACTGCCATTTTGTAACAATAAACAGAAGAGAAAATGGCGGCACGGTACTGCGGCGGAAGCTGTAAACCCGTACTCCCGGGTTGAACGAACGACGAGAGAGGAGCAAACCCCGGGAGCGTGCGTGCCGACGCACAAAGAGGACCGCATTTCTCAATTACACGGTGGGAGGGCGCTCATCGACCCCGGTTTGGGCTGCGCCGTGCCCGGCTCCATTATCGCCATCAATCACCTGGCCCGCAGCGAGCAAAACACGGCCGAGGCGCCGCACCCGGCAGACAGCCTCCAAAGCACCGCACCCACTTGTTTGTGTACAGAGACATTTTTCTGCGACACTAGTTAATATTTTTTTACGCCGGCCGAGACTTTAGATACTGACTGCTTTGTCTAGCCTCTGATAGTCCCATTTCGATAAAGTACTCACAAAATACAATAAAGAGTGGATTGTTTAACAAAAGTCTGTCAGGAATCAGCTTCAACAAATAAGGTTTCATATAATTGTAATGTCGATGTTTGATCCTAAACTGATTAGATTGATTCGTATTGATTTGTGAAGCTATTATCTCACTAAAAGTTCCACCACAGCAGAAACTCTAAAATGTAACAAAAAAAGAACATAATGCGAAGCGAGGCAAACGAAATGTAGCTTATTAATAATAAACCAATATTGTAGAAAGGATGTACCGTTATCACAAAAAAGGCAGACACTAGCCTACAATTTTTACATCTATAAATACGTAGCGACCTGTGTTTGTTTGAAATGAATCACACAAAAACTAATCCGAAACGCTCTGGCCTCGCATGCGGGGGGGGGGGGGGGGCGCCGTTTAGTATCCCTATCCGGGCATGCAAATTTGGGGTTTCCATGGTTTCCCCAAATCAGACCAGGCGAATACCGGGACGATTCCTTCAAAAGGCGGCCAAGGTCAAATTCATTCCCATTCCTTGTTACCAGTCTCATCCCGTCTCTAATCACTTCGGCGTCAACGAGGCGTAAAGCCATAATTACTGTGAAATAAAAAACAAAATAAAACTATAGAAACGATTTTGACCGGATTTCTACAGTGTGAAAGCTTCTGATACGGTTTAAACTATGCAGTATGTCCCATGATACTATGTGCACAATCACTGGAGCGATAAATGATAATCTGTTCTTAAACTCACAAGAAACGCACAAAACATTCTTAATATAATACGAAGATTGTGCACTATCTCAAAGATTAACTGTTCTATAAGCCTAACAATTCGTAAAAACATTATGCATTTTTTTTTTTTAAATGCTACTTTTGTTGTCTCTGGCTTAGTAAAATTAATTTTTTACAAACATTTATCAGATTAAACTTTAGTTTTTCGTGACAACGGACTTACAATTTTGCTCCTTGGATGCTTTAAATATTGTGTATCAGTTTCAAGTTATGACGCCAGAATACAGGCAAAATATCTAAGTCCGGTTGTGATAGTCGATAACTCTCGCATCAGAATTACGCATTTGATGAGGAGAACAATGGGAAAGACGTTGCGGAAAAATATACACGGTTCGCAGACGGATGGCAGACACCACGAAATTGTGTGTATTTTTTTTTTTTCAACGTCTGCAAAATACGGGACTCTAGTGCATTTTTAACAAACATAATAAACAAGGAACTAATTACAACCAGTCAGCTTGAAACCAATATACACTTCACTAACAGTTAAAAATTGTAAATTTTTAACAGAGGAGGGTCGTCTAGGAATGACACAAACAGAAAAAAACCCATAATTATGCTTCTTATACGCACAAGTACCGGTATAAGTGGGCTTAAAATCTTGGATTATACCTCACATGAATCTATCTATGTGAAAGGCGACGTTTCACTTTGGTACAGTGTCTGTAACGCTGACATAATGCCCCTAGCCTTCGTTACAGGACCGACATGATGGGCATTATTTAACTTAATTATTTATTTAGTTAAGCAACTGCGAAGAAATTAACTGACAGAACACTGAAGAAAGTATCAATTGCGTTTAAATTAACATATTAATTATTAGTTGCCTTTTGTTTATTTATGTTCAGTTGATGTAGATGTTTTCTTATACTCTCCATACAGAGATATCACTGTCACAGTAAATTAACAAATATGTACTCCAAGACATAGTTTTAAGGTTATGATTGTTGTTTAGTAACAGTTGTATTTAGTTAAGCAACTGCGACGAAATTAACTGCCAGAAAATTGCGTTTAATTCGTTATTTTTGACGGGCAAACAAGGTATTTATATTTGATGTAGATGTTTCCGCTTTATTGTATATCACTGTTACAGTAAACTTGAAGAAGTTAATTTCCAGAACTATCCCGTCAGTTTTGACGGGCTTAGAAGCTAGTAATTTAGTAATAAAACAAACACATAATTTAAAAGAGTGTTACTTTAATTTTTGGAGCCTGATAAACATAAAATTTTAAGTTGGGCAAGAATTTTTCAGCTCAACCTCGAGGCAAACGCCGGACAAATGAGACCAGATTATCACTCGTGACGACTGGACTTCGCTGTACAGGTCAATTAGTGAAGCAAATGATTACACAGGCGCTACACCAGCCAAAATCGATTAACTAGGAGGGACTATAAGATTAGTCAAACCATTGCTAGCAACGGGGGCAGGCAGTGTGGGAATACCTTGGTACATTGCAACGTAAAAGGATAGACTGTAGTTATGTTTTCTTTGTACGAGTGATCACAGGAAACGTGGTGGATAGTACTGGGAAACCTTAGACCGAATTCAAGACACGAAGTTGAAATGTTAATTAGTTTTATAATCACACCGTTGCCATGCTAGTGGAATAAAAGCATTGTAATGCTTAGAGAAGTTAGTTATGCAACAGTAAAATCTGATCCTCTTATGCTACTAATGAGTATTAAGTCGGAACAACAACCAACACTTTTCGATAACATTCCAGAGGTACTAGATGATATTCAAATACACAGGATGGAATGTTTAACAGACTCTTTTTTTCTGCTTCGAGATTTGCGACTTGTCGAAGTCATTAGAACCGGGAGGGGGTGGAGGACATGGAACAGGAAAGAATTCGGCCATGAGCTCCTCGAAGGAACCACCCCGGCATTTGCCTGGAGTGTTTTTGGGAAACCATGGAAAACCAAAATCTGGATTCATATATTATTAAGTCACTTGAATTTTATTTAAATACGGGTATGCACTGAATGCGAACTTATGAAGGCTCTACGCTGTGTCCTGACTATGTACGGTTTGTTTCAAGACTCCGAGTGAACTCCGCAATCACAAATTCTGACTGTGTATTGTAAGTGGAGATGGTTCATAAGTGATCAAAAAGAGTGTGAGGAAGAGTATTTGGAATTACTTAAGATAATACGAATTAAAGTTTAGTAAAAGTAAGGAAGACTCTATTTGGGTGGGTGAAAGAAGTTCGTCAGGACCTGAGAAGGTGTGGAATCAACGCGGAAGACATCCAAGACACGGAAGTAGTCAGCAGAAAAATTGCGGAGGTAAAATATCTGTTCGAAGAAAAACCTATTAGAGAAGGAAGGATATTCTCAGACGAATGAAAAGTGAGCCGAAGAATGAAGAAGTACTGGCGACGGAGGAAGGCAACTCAGAAGAGGAAATGAAGATGCGTAATCGTAGTCCATAGACGGCTGAAAAAGATATAACTAAAGACGGCCAGGTCGACTTCGTGCAAAGCGTTGTGCAGATACAGTTTTATATTTTTGACAAGACTTGAGCTCCTCCTCGGGGAAGGAAACACGCTGGAATGGAGGCGCCCACGCGACAGGTGTTGACATGTGTGCAGAAGAGCGCGACGAGGCGTGCCCATTAACGTGTCGGGTTTCTCACCGCATACTGCCAACTGGTCTGCCCCCATGAAACGATTACGCTGCGATTTTTGAAGTGAAAACTTCTATGGGTGGAATGTAGGCTGCGGGTAATTCTATGAATGTTGTGGCGTGTTGCGCGTTGGATGCTTCTTGGAACACACAGTTTTTATCCGATTTTGATGGAACTTTGCATACTTATACTTTATTGATTGTGTTTGATTTACAAAAAACCTATCCCCCTCATCTTAATTTCTGTCAACATTGTTTATTCAAACTCACAGTTTTAAATTAAATTTTAATAGTACTTAGCACACGTATACTTCAAAACAAGGCGGTCTGGTAGCTCAGCGGTTAAGGCCCTTTCTTTCGAAATGGGTTAAATCTTATGAGTTCGCGCCACTTACATGCTAATGTTAACAGTATATCTACACGATCTGGTGGCTCAGTGATTGAGGTGTCTGACTGGGAAACGAAAGGTCTCCGGGTCGAATCCCTGTCTCGGCGGGAATTTTCATAGACCTTTAACTCGACTTTCATTTCTGCTACAGCCTGCTATGTAATGTAAAGTACGCTAGAACGCTCCCTTGGTTCGGATTGCACGTTAAAATGAAGTCCCCTGTACCAGGTGGGACTACCAGGTTAGTTTAAGGTGGCTAAGTCAGGAACGGAATGCGCAGCCAATAGAAACCTTGTCTCCAGTTCATTACGATCACACGGAATTATTATTATTTATTGTATCTGTAGCTATAAGTATGACGTGTAGTGGGTATTTTATTCATAGTTTTTAGTTTCCACTACTGTCGGCAGACTCCAGTCACTGCCAACTGTTTTCTTTTTCTTCTGCAGTGTGAGTGTAAGATCAAGGACACCTACTTTGGTGGGTAGGCAGGTAGCGGTGGGGCCTGGTGTTCCGCAGGACGTTGCTTCGATTCTTGGTCTTGACATCAAGACTCTCCGAAATCACTACAGACGAATGTAGGGGTCGGTCCTTCAAAAGACTATTGCTGAATTCCCTGAAATTCATCGGTTCCCACTTGTCTCTCCGCTATCGAGCCTGGTATGTGAGTGGTTAACATTCGCCCCTGTCATTCGGTAGTTCAGATACCCGACTGGTCTTCTATATTACGGATTTTAATAGTTTCCAGAAACCACTCCAAAAGAAATTTGGATTGTTTCTTCAAAAGAGCATCCTACCTCTCCCTTTGACTAACAATGAGTAACAAACAAATAAATAAACTGTCAGAGTTTTCAAGCATTCAAATTATAAGATTAAAAGAGGACACTGTTGTCAAATACCACCTCTGCTTATGACAAATATTATGAGCTGTACAAGTCGTACTAGGGGACTGGACTGTCTGAAAGGATTATTGCACCACATTACTATAAATTTTGTCTAATACTACGATTTAATGCCAACTGCAGCATTGATTCGGAATATACGCGGTATACACAAAACAATAGGAATCGTGGATGTGAATTTTAAACTATTTTCCAATCCCTTAAAGTACACCGTCAATGGGGTACGGAAGTGTACATTGTGAACAATTTTCCATAGATAATTTTACGGTATTTATTTTAACGAGATAAGACTAAGAAATTGGTTACAATTTTCTTGAAAATGCAATATGCCTTTAGTTACAAATTACGACAAGGCAATAGGAGGTTTGCCTTGACGTCACTCTGTTAACGCTAACTCATTTACTTTCATTGAAGACTCAGCT
Source organism: Vandiemenella viatica (assembly GCA_031002005.1). Taxonomy (NCBI): domain Eukaryota; kingdom Metazoa; phylum Arthropoda; class Insecta; order Orthoptera; family Morabidae; genus Vandiemenella; species Vandiemenella viatica. The sequence goes on along the minus strand of JARYHS010013630.1, from coordinate 95,228,286 downwards.
GTATCTCTACTTCACACAACGTGCCTAGTGCACTGTGTTAACCCGTCTGGGCTGCTGGTAGCATTGGTAACATTAGATGTTGTAGCGATGATGCCTCAACGTCAACAAATAACACTCAGTGGTGGGATGGCATGGTCTTACACATCTAAGTACAGGGTTTCTTTAAAATGAAATTTGGCTTCTCTTACGCCATACAGCCAGCTCAAGTGTGATTTCAGATCATCCAGTGTTGTATATTATTTTGCAAGTAGCTCTAGACACCACAGGACGGAGACAACACGTACACACACACTTACAGTAAACACCCATGCCCACGGCCGGACTCGGACCGGCGACCATCAGCACGTGGAGGCAGCACTCTAGCCCCTACGCTACCGAGGGTGGCCTAAGTATAGTTCGATTAACCAGTGGTGGTGACTGTCTGTGCGGTAGTGGAACTAATGTACTTTATTAAGCAACCATCCCGATACTCGCATGGTTTGATTTCCCTAAATCATGCATAACCGAAATCTGAATGACTGGACCTCCAGGCGAAATGGTTGGCAACAGTCCCCTTTGAATGTCTTAGAATGTGAATCAACACACATAACTGAATTAAGATACTGCAAACATTTCATTTCATCGATTTACCGTTGCCAGTGTAATTTCTGTTTTACTACCAGTAGGAGTAGAAACACGCTTCTTACCGTAAATGGAGAATACATACCTTTTTTTCAGATTGAACCAGAATTTTCCCACACAGTATAGATCCAACAGATCTTCATGAATTTAACCTAAAAATCCAGAAGAAAGGACGGAAAAAGTGAAAATCAATGAGCAATAAATCACCTTCTTCACCTTCATCACCTTTTTCAAAATTCCAAGCTGGGATGGTATTCAGTAGAAAAGAAATTAAAGCTTAAAATGTCTAAAATACGAACAAGTTAGTTTTTAGAAAAATCCTACGTACAAAAGTTGCAATTTCAGCGTTACTATGGATTTTTTTTTTAACTGGCAATGTAAGCGGGTACAGGATATAGAACAAAGGAAACAAATGTGTAAGCCAAGGATAGAGGAAGAGAAATATGTAAGCCGAGCGTGACGCATTGATTGGCAGCAGACGAGGAGGCGCGGCGCAAACCAAAGAAATTAGTTGAAATGTGAGAAGCACAGTTAAAGGTACCATTGTATAAAGTACTTTAAATTGAATGACAAAAGATTTAGTATAGTAAGAGGTTATAAAAAAAAGTTGAGAAGTATTAAGAAAAGTTGGTTGAGTGTAACTGCAAAATTATTTGGAGGAAAGTATATTTGACGAATACTTTGTAGGGAGAGAATAAATACTACATCAAAGTAGCATAAAAGTTTATTCCAAGTAGAGGAAAAAGGTGAAGATGTGTTTCGGAACTGTGACGGGAAATCAATACTCATATGTCGTCTAAGATAATGGATGATATAAGATGTTGTAAGGCATTAACCTGCTGCTGGGGGCTAAGCAACACTCTGCCTTAACTGTGAACAACAATATACGTGACCGTAAGCCTTCTGGTACCTCATGATATTTAAAAAACTCGGTTGCCACACGATTAATATACCCTCAAACGTGAAAGGGAAAATAGAATTAAGTTCACTGTATACGGTTTCAAAGTCACAAAAGATATATATTCTTTCAAAAATTCTCTTACAATGTCGGTACCAGAATTATGAATAAAGCAATCGGACAACAGTTCCATATAAGGTTTTAGATAAAGCACATTCACACGAGAAGAGACAAAATTTCATCAAGCCCCCTAACTTAGAGGCGAGTATGGCCAAGGCATGTTGAGATAAACTACGCCCAGCAACTCGTTATACATTACAAAGCGATGTTGACTCATTGAAAATTGCCGATAGAATGAGCGTCAGCCCCGATGTCTGGCTTCTATTTATTGGCTCGGTTGACATTGTGACGTCAGCAAAAATCCTTCGAAAATTAATATCTCCAAATGCACTTGATAGTTTAATTCGTAACTAATACCTGGGCTTCTTGATATCTCATTCTATCTATTTCAATTTAGTTTAATCTTCAAAAGGGTCTCTATCAAATTAATTTTAAATCCTCTTACGTCATCGACCAATCAGCCTTGGCGCACTTTTCCTAGCAATTACGACAATCTATTTCCAAAATCTCATTTATCTTATGTATGCTTCAAACTTTATACAGGAACCTATGTATATATATATATATATATATATATAAACCTCCTCAGCTGTGACTTTACGCGATTCCAAGTTATTTCAACTTTTAGGTTTTGGTCCTTACTGAAAACATGGCTTAAACACGTAAACAAATCAAATATCTCTTAAACTAAAGTTTTTCCGGGCATAATGAATACACTTTAAAATAATTCTTATGATGAGTTTCGTAGTGGAAATGAATGCAACAAAATCCGTTAAGGCTGAAAAACTACTTTGTGTGAAATTTTTATGTTCCACTAAAACAACTTTGATATCGAATTATAAAGTATGTAACTACTGGGGATAGCTGGAATAAATGCTTTTGGCGAGCTTATGGATAGGTTACAATGTTCCCAATCAGGTTGGGGGCAAAAGACAAGATATATTGAGGTAAAGACTAATGAATAGCACCGATAATGGTGAGTGAACAGTTACACACTGACCTCGCATTCGGGAGGACGTGGGTTCGAATCCCCGTCCGGCAATCCAGATTTGGATTTTCCGTGTTTTCCCAAAATCAGTCCAGGTGAATGACAGGATTGTTCCTTTAAAAGGTCATGGCTGAATTCCTTCCCACCTCTAATGACCTATACGTAAAGCCATAAGCGAAAAAACTTCCTAATAGTATATTTTTTATGAACGTTTCTCTGGAAATAAACCGAGTAATATTATTAAATCAATAATAATATTACTAAGTTTGTTTCCCGAGAAACGTTCATAAATAAACAACGCCGAGAAAAAATGCATTTGTTTGTTCTTAATAGTAAATAGGTCACTAAACATAAGCATTAGAAGCTATAAATGAGAGTAAAGATAACGGCTTAGTTTTTACGAAAAGTGTAATTAGTTCAGTATCTCTTGATTGGACAGATTAATTGACTGTAATAACTGTAATGAATATATACAGTAAAATGTCTCAGCCCCGAAATGTATAGCCCAAGGGCAATGACATTTAAAGGCTACACCTGCATTTTCGTAGTACGTGTATAAAGCGTTCGTTAGCTCCCATATATGCACGCCCAGAGGTATTTTATAACGTCACAAGAGTAATGATAAGGGGGAAAAAAACATTAGAACATGTGATCATTGATAATTACCAGCTGATTCATTTTTTTCTTATATCTTTATTCCTACTAGACGTCTAGGTCATTAGAGGCGGGAAAGGATTGGGGACAAGGCCTTTTGAAGGAAGCATCCCGGCATTCGCCTGGAGTGATTTGGGGAAACCACGGAAAACTCAAATCTGGGTGGCGGGAAGGAGATCCAAACCTACCTCCTCCCGAAAGCGTGACCAGAACGTTAACCGATCATCCACCACGCTAGGTCTAACTGATTCAGTTTTGTGATACCGAGCCTAGTGGATAAGCGGTTAACGATAAAGAGAACGATGGTTCGTTCCCCGAACCGTCATTCCAGGCTGATAATCCATTATCACCCGGAATAACTTCAAGCTCATGGCGGGATGATTTCTTCAAAAGGCCATGTCAGAATTCCTTCCCATTCATTTTTCGCAATACTCTGCCAGCTCTAATGACTTCGAATAGCATAAATCGCAGCAAATAAAATAAAAAAATCGTCTCGATGTTACTTTTCAAATAAAGTATCGTGTGTTGTAAGAATTCGTTTACTTCTAGCATTATTGTTAGTACCGTTTAGTAAATTTGCTCACTGTACAATCATATTCGTGTAAGTGAGTCAGTATACAGAATGTACCCCGCTAATGAGGTAGCCGCGAATTTCTGGTTGTGCAGTGCGCCTGAATCTTGGCTTAGCCTGACACGGTAATCCCACAGCTTAGTATCGATTCCGACCCACGCAGCGTTTTGGTGTATTCTGCAGTCTCACGGCAGTACTTGCTACGATAATTTCGGCACTTACAAAATTCAACTTCAGGCATTTGGTTCACATTCTCTCTTGAAGAAAATGGCTCAAGATTTGAATATTACAGCGCCTACGGCAATTAATTTTACGGATGTTTCTGTCGTATTTCGAGTTCTAAGCACTTTTCCAATCTGGTCCTTTCTGCATTCACTGTGGGAGGTGCATTCAGTGGTTTTTTAACTGGTTTGATGCAATTCTCCATCCTTTCCTATATTGTGCTAACCTCTTCATCTCTACATACCCCTTACAACCCACATCCTAAATTACCTACATCATATATTCTATTCTCTGTCTTCCTCTACAGTTCTTACCTTCGACTGTTCCCTCCACCAGTAAATTAAATAATCCAGCATGTCTCAAAATATGACCTACCAGCCTGTTTCTTCTTTTTCTAAGCTTCTTCCACAAACTTCTTTCCTCATTCATCATTTCCAAAACTCGTTCATTTCTTACTTTGTCTGTCCACTTAATTTTCAGCATTCTTCTGTAGCACCACATTTCAAATGCTTCAATTTTATTTCTTTCAGGTATTCCTAAAGTCCATGTTTCGCTACCATAAAGTGCTGTGCATGGAGTATGTATGTTTGACGTAATATGCCAGGCGTGTCCTTCCTCACCGGTTTCAATCTCTGACCGCACCGTCTACTGTCGCTGTCAGGAATCTGCTACGGAGCAGTTGATGACCAATCACAGGATCCCATCTAGGTTGAATAGGACGCTACTGGCTCCTAGATTCATCAACCAAAACCTCTTCATTTGTCGCTCATAGTACTTCCGTCTGATGTTTAGCATTTTACGATAACTCCAGCTATTCAGTTCTTCGACTACGCTTTACTCCTCATACCCACTGCTCATGTCTAACACCCTTAAAGGCAGATACCTCCAAATGTCTACTAAAAATGACTATTGCTTCACCTATCCCAAATATGTCTACATCAGTTCCTGTACGAATTATACGATAGTCTCAATTTTTTCATTTCGGTCTTTACGGCCAGTCGACGTCGATGTTGAGGCTGGAAGAAAACGATTGGATAGGAATTCAGCCATGCGTTTTTAAAGGAACGATTCCGGCATTCACCCGCCTGGGGCGATTTCGGGAAATCATGGAAAATCGAAATCTAGATGGCCTGACGGGGCTTTGAACCCTCGTATGCCGATTCCCAGGCCCTCATCTTACCACCCACCCGGCTCGGTGATAGTCCCCAGACTAGAAGATTAACGGATCATTCATAACAGGAATCACAGAGCGTAGTGGGTGACCGGTAACGCTCTTGTCTCACATTCAGGAAACCTTGGGCTCGAATACACTTCCAGCCATCCAAATTTGGGTTTTCCATCGATTCCCCAGATCATTCCTGGGAAATGCCTGGATAGTTCCTTCAAAAAGACATGGTCGAGGTCCTTCTCATTCCTTGCCATCAGCCCTTCCCGCCCCTAATGACCTCGGCGTCGACGAGGCGTATAGACGGAATGAAAAAAAAGCGCGTAACAGGAATCCGGATTAATCTCCCGATCAATTCTCTGCGTGAAAACTGCAAAATTTGTCTAGATTAAATAGTGATTCAGTTAAGAGGGTAACAGGTACGAGGACTGGGAACTCAGAGTTATGCTAAGACGCTATTACACAATCCTCAAACTATTGTCAATGTCGGAACCGATTTTAATATTCTTATTGGAAATATTGGAATCTTCTGGGAATATTCAGACTCTAAGACATCGGGACAACTTGGTAAACGCGCGTTGCAATGCCAGCAGAGATTATTCATCATCAAACTGCTGACATGTTGAGTACGAGATGTCGACCACTGACGTCAATACAAGTCTTCCTCAGAGCTTCACGACCAATATTTGCTGTCATTATAGCGATGGTCATTGGTTAAAACATCTGTCACCAGTTATCTTGGCCTACCAGTTAATCATTATCAGCAAGAGACTGACAGATTTTATCCATCTTATCACTATGGGAACTTAAGCAGAATCGACGCTGGCTCGGAACTCGTCCTTGCAGCAGTCTCTTATTGTCTGTATTACGCAACTTTCAGTGATCTATTATACAAGATTTTTCCAGTTGGATGTATTCGTTTCATTGCTATAATTAGTTGTCGTTTCCAGTTACACCTGCTTTTATCTTGCAAACTACTAATCATTATAATAAAAGGTTCCGTACCGGAAATATGGATGGTGTCAGCCTGACATTACTAACTTTAGATAGCCCTTAAAACAAGAAGACGAAGAGCAATCAAGATGATAGAGTAGATCGTCGCAGAAAATGGAAGAGGAGAATAGTTTGAAATCCTAAACGCCCACAAACATAGCCAATCAAACCATTCGGCCCGTTACACTACTGCCTGGCAGCCATTAATTCGCTCCTTCTTCAGATCGCTGCACGCGAGGCGATATTGAGTGTGGAGTGCGCTACTTATAGCTTGTTGTATATTTGGTCGCGAGTCCGACAGTCAGTTTACTGTACTACCGTGCCAGCCATACTCCATCTTCGCCGACAGACTCCCCTCCCCACCGCATTTTTCAGCAAACTGAAACTTTCGCCCAACATTTGCATTAAAAAACCGATAGCAAACAGCTCATTATTTACCCGGCTGCTCGCTGGCTCCCCCCTTTTTTTTTGTTGCCCTGTGGATCGCAACTTTACAAATGGGTCAACTGCGGCGCCAGACTTGCGCGCAGTGGGGGCACCCGAAAGGAATTCCAGTGACGTCACAACACGGCACGGTGAAAAATACGCGCAAAGTGGGAGCGCCTCGCCCCTGCCCGGATACTTGTTCGAAATTTAAATATTTACACGCGCCGGTGTCGAATGCAGCGGGCGCTAGTAGCCGTATAACTCTCGAGACGCGAGGTCGAGAAATGGCTGCCAGACACCCAGCCAACGGTCAGTCATTTCTCACGGCAGAGCGCGCCATCCATCCCGCAGCCACCCTCACGTACGAAAACACCATCTCCCCGCTACGCCCCGCCATCATTCCCTCCCGCCGCACTACTGAAAAGTGGCCCCAGCGACAACTGGCCCATCTAGACGATTCACTCCTATTCAAATTATTGACTCATTTAGGCAGAGAACCCACAAAATGTTCTAAGAAAAAGAACAGTGATGTAATGTTTTTGGCTGACTAGCCGAGTGAACAAGGTGTTTACACTAGAGGTGGGCAAAAGAATCGTGAATCGATTCAAAGAGTCGACTCGTCTAAAAGAATCGTTTGCGGAATCGACTCACTTGCAAGAGTCACGGTTCACTCAAGAGTTGTTAAGAGGGAGCTCAGGAGCTGAGCCGTTGTTGCGCAATCGCTCACCGACTCGTCCAGGTTCTGAGTCGACTCCGAGTCGTTAGCTCGATAATGTTTACGACTCTCGGCTCACTCGCTCTCGGCTCACTTCTGTCTTAATGACTCTTCCATGGATTCGGCTCTTTTTAACTCTTGATATCTGCGTAACTCGTGATTCCTTTCGATTCACAATCTTAGTTCCCACGGCGTGTTTCTTGGTTTGGCAACTTATTTGTAAGGAAATAAAGAATATTTATCTTTGGAACATGAAAATTAAAAATATATTACAGAAATAAAAAGTATTTTTAAATTTAGGAATTTACTTTCTTAAATACACATTTTTCTAGTGTTTTTGGAACTAGTTATAAGTTTTTGGTTTCTTTCCGGACTGTTATAGATGCTATGACAACACAGATTTAGATTTACAAATAAATTATCAATGAATTATACGTCCTATAACTTTTATATTTTACCACAAATAAAGTATTTCCCGATTATTTGAGGACAGGGAAAAGTATACCGATTTCAAAGCCATCTGCTATTCCCATGTTGCGTGGGTTTTTCAAATTGCGAATGCATCGAGTACTGAATTTAATTGCGATGGAGCGCGTCCGGTTATTATCATACGAACTTCATCAGTGTTTTAGTTGTTCTTCAGTTCTTTATTTTGTGGATAATGCAAACATTTTGCAATAGAAATGAACGAAGTTTATGAATTGGACCATTACAAAAATTAGCAGGTGCTGAAGCGGCATATATACTGTTCCAGCTGGTGAGGTTTCTACGAGGAAAAAGGTTAAACGAAAAGACGTTGGGGAACATTGCCGTCGATGAATATAGGGGAGCGTCCAGAAATTACGTGAGACTTTTGGGGGGGGGGAAGGGGTCCGGAAAATCTCACGAAATCTCACCAAGAGGGGAGGGGGGGGGGTCGACGGATATCTCACGTGAAATTTTGAACTTGAACGAGTGTAGAACTAAAAAAAGCGTAAAAAATACCAGTTTACAGGGCCAAAAATCGGCTTTTGAGGGGGTATCATTCTTTCGGGGAACATGACAGCTAAAAAATGTCTCGAAACTTCTCCTGGTCGAACAACTGGGGGGAGGGTGTTCCGTGAAAATCTCATGAAATCTCACCAACGGGGAGGAGGGGGGGCGGCAAAATCTCACCAAGTCTCGCGGAGGGGGGGAGGGGGTCTAGATTTCCGGAAAATAGCCTCTCGTAATTTCTGGACGTCCCCCAAAATACTAATACTGAAACCAAGAAAATAAATTTAAAATTTAAATTATGCCATTTTAACAAACACTGATTTATTGGTTTGTAGGTAAAATGCTAGTGATACGCTGTTTAATTTAAGAAAAGCACCATCCGGCAAATTCAAAAAATTTGCCAAATTTATGGAGTAAAATTGGAGCATATGTAAGGGGCGTCCATAAAACCATGTAGCTCCATTTTGGCTTCTTGTGAACCCTCCCTCCCCCCAAGTAACTCGACGTGGCTTATGTCTCTAACCCCCCTCTCCCCACGTAGTTTTTTCCATGACGGAAATAAATATTTACATGGTGTTGAGTGTTCTGTATCTCATTTTAAGTGTGACAAATAATATGAATGAAAAGCTATTTGGCCTGGCTCGGAATCCCACCTTCCAAGCCCCTCCACCCACCTCTCAAGACCGATCTACGTGGTTTATGGACGCCCTCTAGCGAGACGTGTAACAAACATGCCACCTACAAAATCAACAATCTAAATCAACAATCTCAATCGACAATTACAATCTGCAACAAGGCTTAGAATCAGTAATGAGGTTTGACAACAATTAGCTGGAAGCCTTGAAAATTTCACAGTGTGGCAATCTCACATTTTGCTGACCCGGTTCGGAAAATTCCCAGATCCACCACTGGTTGTAGTTAGACAGGGGGCGGCGTAATCGGTATTGCGCAAGGGCGCTCAAATAGTTAGTGGAGAGCCTGCTCGAAAGCTGGACAGTTAATGACTGAAAAGAGAAGTCGGCTCACATCACAAAAACTAACGAAAATGCTTTTTGTAAATAGCAATAAAAAAACTTGTGTAGTTTTCATAAGTAAATTGAATCATTTTTATTGTAAAATTAGTGTTTTCATTTGTTTAAAAAATAAAATAAATTGTTTTTGCAATAAATAACTTACAATTTAACTATCAAAAACAAATGTTATTATTTTAGTTAGAATTTGTTAATCATTTCCTTCTTGTTGGTTAATAACTCGTTATCTATTTTCGTCATTCAAAATATCATGTGAAAAGAATCGAAGAGTCGTTTAAAAGAATCGATTCTCAGCGAGGAGTGAATCGATTCCAAACGATTCCTCAAAAAGAATCGGTTTGCCCATCACTAGTTTACACACAGTATTTCGTCGATCGAATGCTCTCTCACCATCTTCTGGTGAACATGGTGACAGAACATTCGATCGCCGAAATATCGTGCTAGTCATCGAGTTTCGGAAGAGTAGGCCTGAATGGGCCGGCACCGAGTTTCACCCTGTCCGTTCTTCATATCTCATTTCATACAACACAAACACCACCCCATAACGAACATACACACTATCAAAGTCGTCCATACATTCTATTATACATATGAACACTCACGGAAGAAGGAAACGGGAGTCCACCCCAGTTTATTTTCCAACGGGTGTTACCATGGAGGGATGCACCGTCCATGGTAATCGCCTACGCTTGGAATCGCGCATGGCATCATAAGAAGATTCAAAATTGTATGTAAACAGCATTTATTTTGTATTATCACCATGCAAACTAATGCATTGTAATCCTTAAGAGGTTTCTGGACAGGAAGTTCTAAATTATATTTAATTTATTTTGCCATTATGAAGATTTGTTAAATAGAGTAATATTGTCGATAAAGGACGGGATATCATTACCAAACAAAATGAAAGAAGCAAAAAATGAATTTATTAAAAATCTGAATGAATGCGACATCAAACCAGAAATGAAAAGTAGTTGGGCGTCATAAGAAATGCATAAACTTTTGCCAGAATGGATAACACCTTTACATAAAATGATAACATGGAGTTAACTGAAATTCATGATAAAAAATCACTCAAGTATCGTCTTTGTTGTTGTTGTTTTTTGTTTTGTCCTCTCACCAGCGATTTAAACTTTCACCAAAGTGTGTAACTCATCTATTGTTACTTTGAAATGGTATGTAGCCTCCTGACTAACAACACCGTCAATAAATGTTGTACCTAACTTCCACTTCATTCAAACACTGAAAAAAACATACACGAATTTGACGTCACATTTTTTTCTGACGATTTAAAACAAATTACTAATAAATAAATGACGTAGTGTTTCGCCTAACACTTTTAGCTTTTCCATCTGCGATAGTGAGTAGTTTAAATAGGTGTCGAAGAATATTCTAGAGATCATTAAAAAGGTTGACCGTCGCATCTAAAGCACAGGCAATTCCTCTCGCCGTCGCATGCTACTTCCTAGCCAATCAGGAATTTATATTTCAACTAGCATGACAGAGATTCTTTCTTCGCCGTCTCTTCACTCCCTACCTTATTTTCTGTATAGCACCGATTTATATTGTTCTATCTTGTAGTTTGGCACCCTTCTGTTGTATTGCATCCTGTATCAAAACAGTGTGCCACTCCATGCTTGCATGGTCGGAGTTTTAACACTCGCGTTACAACTGTTCAATGTATAGTCCAATCCCAATTTCATAACAGTATTTCAGTGAGAAGTCGAAACGTGCTTTTACATTAACTATGTTATTGTGGTGCAATACAGTAGCTCCCAAATGTTAGTAATATAACTTAACTTAGACCACAACCCAAAGGTTGGTTAGATCCTCCCCAAGGAGGCATAGTAGGGCATTGTGTTGAGGTAGGACGGTCAGTTCCTTTCCTCTGAGACCTACAGTTTAACGTGGAATCCGAACCACGGAACTTCCTGGCATAGCTCATATGATCAAACGCAACTCTCAAAATTCCTGCGCCTGCTATAGAAAGAAGTAAAATGTTAGTTCCTCAGTAATTTAGTGGTTCCTAGGCTGATCTTTGACATTTTACTGGTTCTTGGGTTGAAAAAGGTTGAGAAATGCTGCTGTAAAAGATTATTTGACTTAACTCTTCTGTAGAGAGTACAACCACAACTCGGTTTCTTATTGTTCCTCCATATTGACAGCAGGGTTTCTCTGCGGTAGATTACAATAAAATTTCGGATTAGTTTGGTGAGTAACGACCGTAAAGTTGGTGGCCCTTTTGGTCGCTAGAGCGTTAGTATATCTGTTAATACTCGAAGTAATGAAAGGTCGTAATGCGTTAAACGCACCTTTAATTTGAGCGATATTGCTCCAGCGACGAACTAAACTATTGTCTTTCAATCTCCACAATTACGGAGAGAGATTCCGTAAATAACAGGTATTGAAATTAATGAAACGTGGAATGTGCGCGTGCAGAAATATTTGCGTGGACTGTATAGCCGCGTGTTGAGAGAGAATATTTATCCGTATTTACCAGTCATAGACAGCCTGTATGTCATTCTAAGCAATTTTGAGAGTAAACACTGCTTTGAAATTCACTCTTCTTTTCTTTTTTAATCGAGTTTACGACTTAATATTTTGCATCATAAAAATACGTGTGTGTTTTGCAGCTGAAGCAGACGTCGTCGTTAATATGCAATTCCGGTCACGTTTCGAGGCTTTACGACGGATCGTTTATGGGAACCGCATTCGGAGCCGAGGATTTGGAACAGGACGCTCCTATGTGATCGGAAACAGAGAAAAAATGCCACCACCATCACGTTAATATTGTACCTCGTTTACGCTGAACAAAAGGAAAAAAAAACATTTAGAAGATCCGCTAGAAATTGTTATTATTTCGAACTTAGAAAGAAGCCGAAAACCTTCTAAATTGGACAATTAAAATTAAAGATACATTTATTAGAATGTTTAGAACAAATTTTCGTTTTTTGAATAGTGTGTTAAAAAAGCCACTGTTGATGTAATTCATTAAGAATGGAGCAACAAGTACTCCTTATTTATCCATGACTTTCGATATCAGCTTAAATAAAGAGAAACACAGGTAAAAATTATTTTATTCAAACTTAGAAGATAAAATCCTAGTTACAGTGACGTGAATTCGGTTAATTTAGTTGCATAAATATTTTTCTCTTGAATTGCTAGCAGATAACATACTAAGATTAATGTATTTAAGTTTAGTCTGATGTCCGTGGTACAGACAATTCCTAAAATGGTCCATAGTTCCTCCGACATTTGCATCCGGGAAATTGCCATCTTATTTAAAAATTAGACACACTGTGTACAATACAATGTTGCGCGGAATGGTCCAGGAGGTCATTTGGGTTCGCGTTGGAATCCGTTAGAAAATGATTTTTTTTTTCAAAAAATTACTAGGCGTTAGTTTATGTTATGCTCATTAGTATATTTTTATTTGGTGAAACAACACACTATACATACAATAGACCATCATTGTTTCAGCAAATCATTATGTTTTCGTTTCTCGTCAATAAATACATTGCTTGATACATTTTTAAAATAGTTGTGCTACTTTATTTCACTACACTACCATTTTCACAGTTTTTTCTCTTGAAATACATAACATAGAGAAGACTGTCTTTTTTTTGTAAACAATCAATTATGTTTTCCTTTCGGTAAATAAATAGTTTTTAATCAGTTTACCAAACAGAGATGTTTTCTTGTACTCTTTCGTTGTAATTTTAAATTTGCATTTCGTGAAAAAAATACTTAATATTTTGGGTTGTTTAAAAAATGATGGTCTAGTGTCTGTTACGTATTTGGTTGAAGCTACGATTTCAAGACATACGATTATGGAAATGATAAAAATAAAATGAAAAAATATAGGGACCTACCTATTTTGAAAACGCATAGAAAATGTAGCTATTGAAAAGCAACGATTTTCTGAAAAAATTACGGTTTGTATGGTGTTCCTTTAATTTTCTCTCGTCACCAATGAGTGGGGATCATAACAGTAAGCATTTTTGTTGGACTACAATGTTTTACAGATCATGGTGGAAAAAAAATTAGTGAAAAGCAATGGTGCCTACAAAGAATACAGAAGCTGGCTAGAATGTGAAGACGCATTGTATTGCGGATGAGGAGGGAAGCAGATTGTGTTTGGTGAGGGGTCAGGGGCCCCCCGCCTGGGCACGGCGCGGCCAGGTGAATGACGTCAGCGGCGGCGGAGATCAATGGAGCGAGAGCGAGTGCCCAGTCCGCCTCACCTGGACCGCACAGGTACCGCCACGCGATCAAACCCAAACATCCCTCACAGCTTACCACAATGTATTAATGCACGGTATTCCATCTAGATCTATTGATTTGACGACTATGCATTTCGTGACTTTGTCGTCCTCATGACCATAGTCTAAGAGTTATCAAGCTTCTTTCGAGGGTCTATAGCGGAAGTTTTAGTGACCAGCTTTCAAAAACTGTTTCCATTTTACCAAATCTGAATAAATGGAGATCTCACTGCGCCAGTACAACTGTTTCATTACATCCATTAATAATGAAGTAGGTATGAGTTAAAAAAATTGACACAGAACTAACATGTCAATGCTTTATGACCTACTACACAAAACATGAAGACTATTCTCACTGCTAGACTGAAAATTATAATATTACGTCGACAGGTAAGGCAGCTACATTGCTCAGATAATAAATTTTCTTTCTTCGACATTTTTTCCACAGTACCTAAGCATAAAAGAAACTGTTAAAACCTTATGGATTAATTTATACGTAAGGTTATCGACAACGACCAGTTCCTAGCCCCCAAATCTTTCCCACTTTCAATCACTCCGACGTTGTAGAGTTTGGGATTCTTATAGCAAGGGATTGATTGACACGAAAGAGAAAGTACAGACAAGAGCCGCTTCTTTCGAGACTGCTAGCCACAGTCCTAACGAAAGAATCACAGAATTGATACACAGACATGGGAACGGATTGCTTGACAGACGACATCGGTTTCGTTTGAATTTATTAGTTAATATACGAATATCTTCTTTCATAATGCAATTTAATATTTCGTCCACCAACGTATTAAGGTCGCAACGACAGGAGAGATAAGATTAGAAAAATAAGATGCCGTACTTATGCTTATATGTATTCTTTCTTATTTCACCCTGTTCGAGACTGGAATCCACAGAGTTAGCTTTGATGCAAAGCGCCCTCTGTCATACACAGTATTTGAGATTTACAGAGTTTGGATGTAGATGTGCGTGTAGACGTCAACGAAATGTAAAGCCATAAACAAACAACTTTCTTCTACTACCTGTTTTCAACACTTGTTTCGTAAACATACTCCAAATACTCTAAGCACACAGATAAGAAGTAACAACACTCTGGAGTCGGTCACCGTACTCACTGTTGGTACTGGTATTCCATTACTCTTGCGCCACATTACTCTGCCCCCCCGCCACGTTACTGCGTGCGCCTGGTAGGCCGTGGTACCTGCGGCGTCGCTCGCCAGACTACCCCTAATGCGCCGCCTACCATTTACATTTTAATTACAAGTTTAAGTTTAAATTCCCTGCGCTGAGTGCGAGTCGAATTTGCTTTTGTGATAACAGCCACAAAAATTAATTAGTGCCGTAACTAATTTCGTGTCTCCGGATTCACTTTTAAAAATGAACTCTACCTCTTCCACGTATCTTAACTTTTTTTGTTTTGGAAATTATTTTCTAATAGGGGCGGCCGTTGGTAGAGAAATATTAAGGGGAGCTCTTATTTCTTATTATTTTCACCCCCACACAATGTACTCTCTCATTCAGCATACAATGATGTGATAATTAAAATCATCCGTGTTGAAAACAAACCTCTACTCGTTGAAACAACATACTATACCTCCCTTCATGTAATAAATTAAAAAAAAATAACAAACCGAATATCTAGAAAATTTCATTTCACTTCTGTTAAGCATCATAATTAGCCAATTCAACCATAAAATGATGAGAACTCTTAGAGATTTGAGTCCTGATATAACTTGAACAGTTTTCTCGATCAACTTAGCTCAGGTGACACAGCGTATGTCTTTGTCTCATGGTCTGCTGTTCTTCCTCTTGAGTTCCATTTAAACACTGTTTTTTTTTACACTTTCCTTCGAGTAACATTAGTTCTAATAACTTTACTATAAATCGTAAAACAATACAATGATCAATGTACCATAGGAGAAAGTTCACAGTATGTGTCACACTAATTCATCATTAACAACTTCATTAAAAATAAATAAGTGGTAAGTGTATTTTTATTTATTCTGAGTACTGAAATAGTGTACAGTTATTATGCTTAAAAGTTCAAACTTCCAGACTGTGAAAAAATGTTGGCTCACAATCAAAATTGCAAAATATAAAAGGTCGAAACATAAATAGACGTAGCCATAGTCAAGTAGAAAACTGTAAAATCAATGCTCAGGTGTCAAATTCCCCACACTTCCATTTTTCCACTTTCTTGTATCTGCCTACATTTGCCCTCTATGAATTTTAATTTTAAATTCTTTAGCGTTTTTTTGTAAATTATTCATCACTTCCTTTGATAATTTATTGTAATTCCTGACTCCCATACCTGCAAAATAAAATCTTCCACACCCTTATTCCAGAAATCAAGTGCCAGCTTATGGTAATGGTAATTTTTTCCATCCATGCATCAATCTTAATTCTTCCACCGATGTCTTTCGATGCCTCATCACCAATGAATTCTTTGTACATTCCTTCCAATCTCTTCGCCCTCCTCTCTTCCAATGAATCTCATTCCAAGTCCTTTATAATGTCAGTTACTGAATGTGTTCTTCAGTAATTTCCAGAGACATATCCAACAGTCTTTCTCCAATTCCTGTATTTGGTAGTTCCCATATTACACCATCATATTCAAGCAATGATCTTACGAAAGTTATGTAACGCAATTCCCTTACTTCTTTGGTTATCACTTCATCACTGTCTCCAACAATTGAAGGATTATGATATCTTTCCCTATCACCTGTCCATTGTGTCCTGGCCAGTTGAGTTTGTTATCAAATGTTACGCCAAGGTACTAAACGTTTCATGTCTTCTTCAATCAACTCCTTCCCTACTCTATAATTACAGATCTTTCGTTTCATATCTGTGTACCTAATAATCTCACTCTTCCTTGCATTTCTCTTTATGCCCTGTTAAGCTACACTGTTTAAGTCAACCTGCTGCTGTTCACAGTCTTCTCCCATTTTGATCCTATCATATGACTTTTTCCACGCATTGCCAGGGATGACTGGTTTGATTTACCACAATAGAATGTTTAGTCGCCCAGTGAGAAACATGTGTACAGAGCTTCATCAAAGCCACCTCAGCCGTTTCTCGAACGTAATAAAAAGTAGACTCATCCTCATTCAACGCAGCAACAGGCACTTTGGGATTGGTTTACGCCTATAGTATATTTAGGGGTATATTTTTCTAAAAAAATAAATTTTAAATATTTTCAACAGTGAACAGTAAAAAAAAAAGATCCAAATAAAAAATATTGCTCTGGATGGGTACCCACCGGTTTCAAATAAATTAAGACCTATTACTACGAACTATATAATACCGATGGTGTCACACCATTCCCATGTTAGCAACTGAAGACTTCTCCTTGTGAACCTACTGAAGGAAAAAAAAATCAACTAGATTTTCCTCATCGCCAAGATAATAACTATGTAAAAATTTTGGGGCATTATCTGGCTTGGGGACTAAATATCCGATCTGATGATACATGTGTCCTTGCATCTTAAATGTTGTTTAGAAATTTCTTCCATCACCATTTGTAATTATTTTTTCCATACCAAGTGAAAACATTTGAAAGTATGAGTTGAATTTTGATGAAAAAAAAAAATTAGATTCTTGGCTCACACCCAACATGAACGATGCAAAAGGTTCAGGCTATGCATTCAATTCGGGCAAGACAACTTTTTCATCTGGCATAAATTTCTCTAATTGAATATTTTTATTGATATTTACAACGTGACTGCAGCGTTATCGAATGAGAAAAAGCCACTACGACCAAACACCCCGTCAAATGCGAAATCTCACACACTTCTACCGTTTTTCTATTTGTAATACTCCTATTTAATAAATTACAATATCACTATGGTAGAAACAAACTTCATTAATTTTTTATTTAGCATTCACAACACAGAAAGACCTGGTAAAAATCTCTGATGTTGAGAAAACAGAGTTTCGTTAACTACGCGCTATGATAATCTCTGGTCCAGAGACCATAACTGATATCATCTAACTACCGCTTATAAAAATGTTTCTGCGCTATGTTTAGGTAAGTAAAATATTACTTACACTTCTCATGTTTAATTAACGTATTCCGTTTCATTTTACTACACCTACTGAATTTTTTTTTAAACTTATGAATGAATACCCGATAATAAAAAAAAACTGAATCAAAGCAGTGGTAGTGTAAACTTTGGTGAGCAATGCATCTCTGGGGAATCGCGATCAGTATAACCTAATTTTAAATATAGGAATTATGTTTTAGTGCCACCTATGCAATGAATTATATAATAAAAACCTTTCGCGACACCTCAGCAACATTTTTTGTGAATATGGCCTGTATTAACACAGTGGTTTGTCCGTGATGATGCAATTTACCCACGTCTAGGATTTTACATATAAAGATTACGCCATCTGCAAATTACCTAACTTCTGACTGTAAACCATTAACACAATCATTCATAGAATAATGAATAGAAATGGTAGGAATACACTACATGGTGCCATTACAATTTTCACTTTCAGTTCTTTTGATTATGCATTTCCTTCCTTAACTGTTTGCTTTCTACCTTTTAAAAATGTCCATGTCCACTGTCTCCAGTAACTAAGTTTCCTTAATATTTCAGTGATCTGATGGTACGACTCACTAATTCAAACGCAATTTCGAGTAACTGATTGTTTATAATATTTAACACATTTAGCAGGCGTCATGTTGATAAAATATCCCACTTACATTTGCGGGATTTGTGCTGCTTTGAAGGAAGGTTTACTTCCAACGTTTCGGCGCCCAACCTGGGGCCTTCATCAGGGCTGTTTAGAAGTGATGTTTCACTTCTGATAGTTGTCACACCACTCCGTCGTTTATCTTCACGCTGAGCGAATTGTTTTACTTACCGGCAGCGGGTGTCAGCTGTTCCAGAGATGTTGTTGTCGTAGTTTCAGACGGCGGCTATGGCTTAAGTGAAATGTGGAAATGCGCACTCGCGGACAGTCGCAATCCAAAATTTACAACGACAACACTATATCTGTAACAGCTGACACCCGCTGCCGGTAACCAAAACAATTCGCTCATCGTGAAGATAAACGACGGAGTGGTGTGACACCACTTCTAAACAGCCTTGATGAAGGCTCCAGGTTGGGCGCCGAAACGCTGGAAGTAATCCTTCCTTCAAAGCAGCGCGAATCCCACAAAAGTAAGTGGAATATTTTATTCACTGATTGTTTAAAATCTATGGCGATTTTAATTAATTAGCTGCTGTTACTAACAATGTAGCGTGTGTAGTTCAGAGAAAATTTATGCATTACTAATAACAAAATCTGAACCGGTTTGAAACTTTTCTTCCAACAGCTTGATTTTCATAATAATTTACTGGAGGAGTTGAAACTTGTGCCTATAACTCTGAATGATCAGTGCTTTGGGGGAAGCCTGTAGTTAACTCCGTGAGCCCCCGTCCTCCTGGAGTGTCACGGGCCCGCGTAAATCTGGAGGAGCTTTCCGGTGGTCGGGGCAGACGAGTGGGACCCCGGGGCTCGATGCACGTCCCCGGGATTTACTGTCCGCCTGCTCCCCTCCCCCACGACAAGTGTCTCCACTCCACCGGCGCGGCGCCCGCTGTAGGGCAACAGCCCGCAGTCACACACATACTTCACCACACAGTTCACAAACAATTTGCTAAATTTAACACGTCTCTAATAAATTGTAAAACAACAGTAAGTATTTTTTTGTACCATCCACAGCACGCAAAATAATTTTTATATCAGTTAAGGGAGAATAATATAATTTTTGACCGGCCATGTATCATGTGACTCTTTCAATATTGTTGATGAAGATGAAAATCTTTTTTTGTTTTTGTTATATAATCAGACATTGCTACCTATCATGTTAAAATTGTAAAGATACTTAATTTATATAGTGATATGTGGCAAAATAGTTAAATTACCGTGAACTTAACCTTTATAGAAGTCTGTGTAAACATATGTTATTCTTTAACACCATATCATTTGGATAAAATATACTGATTATTATAATCGACACTGGAAAACCAGGTATTATTATCAATTCTAATTATAGTTTATAGTCATTCTAAATTTTTTTCTCACAAGTCTCAGGTAAACAACAGCATATTTCCTCTTCATAACATCAAACCTTTTATGTCGTACATAGTGTAAAGATCGTGAATCTGATGTAACAGCAAGCAGTATGAATTACAGTAATGCGAAACAGCAACAAAAGCAATATGCGGATACGCGCTCTCATCTCGGTAAATACGGTAAGAAATCTTGACATCTTGTAACATTATCACAACCACCTCCAATGGTTTTTGTTATTAATGTTATTATTATTATTATGCTGTTATTTTATTTTTTATTAATTATAAGTATTTTCAATATTTGAATAAATGTCTGTAACCTGTTGTATATAATCTACGGGTTTCCATAGATAGTAGTATGTATTGTAATCGGGGTAGCTTTAGTTTATAATCTTAAGAATTAGTATCTTTGGCACGCCACAGGTGGGCACATTATTATTAAATATTCACTGACGTGACGCCAGTAATAGATTATAAAATGTGTCAGGAAGTTGCGTAACCTGACAGAGTTTTGATAAATTGGTTGGATAGTACAGTTTGAACGATAGAGGTCAAGGTGAAAAAAATTGAAGATGCGTCAAGATGCGTACTTCCTACTTGACAGACAGTATGTGATAATAATATAACGAGCTTCAACGATGAATTTATCTATAATTTAAGGAAAGCGTCAGAAACTGTTGATAAACTCTTATAATTCATCCGAATTATTCACATATACTGTATCTAAATATACAGAAGAAAATGCTTTCATTCGCTAGTAACGTCATGTCAAATGATCAGTATTTCAAGCTGAAAGATCTAAGTTATAAAGATCCCTAGTTCTGACTTTCAGTTTGCTGAACTATGAAGTGAGAATCTTTTATTTTAAGAAATCATTAAATTATAATTTGTATGATCATAGAGAATAATCCGGTGATATATCGTCATATAACACTGTTTAGTGTGCATTTGATGTACAGTGTCCACAGTACGTTTTCTTGTGGGCTCCTATTTCCCTCAGTATCCGTGAGCGACAGTGGACACACAGTAGACGGCAACTTGAGGCCACAGTGGTTACTGCTGCGACACGTGTCTAGCACTTTGTAATTCAGATGAGCTGAGAGCGGGCCTATTGAAATCGGAGCAGGCGGGCGTTAGCGTAATGGCCGCGGCCCAAACTTGCTAACCGGGGACACGGGCTGCGGAGACAGGGGAAACCCACTACCCCACCAGAACACAGCTCGCTTCACACCACAGACAGAGCAACCGCAAGCGCGCTGTGTCGAACTGGCGACCCACAACCAACGCTGATCGGCAGCCGACTGCTGCAGCTCAAAGTCTGGATGTAGAAATCGAGCTGTCGGGGATTCATCTTCGGGAAAAAATTATTTTCAGGCGTTTATTACGATTTTATCTTTTAAGATTAAAAATCTCATATATGTTCTTATTAGGAAAGTAGCTACTAAGAACGTCATAAAAGACGGGTTGAATGCTGAATTCTTGGAATTATTTTCTTCGAGTTTACTTTAACAATGACGCAGAATATAGAAACAACTACACCGAATGTAAACACCTTGCAAGCCTCTCAATAAAAACTGGTTGAAAGCAATGTTCTGGCAGTTTATTTCATCGCAGTTGTTTATCAAATAACACCGATAACCTTAAAAATTGAGTAATGCGGTACATATTTCATAGTTTACTCTAGCAGCGATGTCTCTCTATAAGAAAACATCTATATCGACTGAATATAATTAGACAAAAAGCAATTAATATGTTAATATAAACGCGAAACGCAATTTATTCACTGTTCTGGCAATTCATTTGTTCGCAGTTGCTTAGTTGAAAAGAATTGTTATTAAATAATGCATATAACGTTAATTTTTCAGTAACACTCTGGTCGCAATTAGTCGGTAAATAAGGTCGGGCGCGTTACGCCATCGTTACGAACATGATTTCGCAGAGACCAGAGTAGTCTTTTATAGGTTACTTATTTACTTTTTCACTCTTGTTCTATAGATCCCGGCTAAGGTACGACCTATGAGATGTGAAACATGTCATAATATATATAATATAAGATGAATAAAAAATCCAGTAAAAATTATTAAATGTTACAAACAAATAGAAAATAAAATCTTTAATAGAGTTAAAGGCGTTGCCAATAAGACAATCCATCAGTTGTTCTTTAACAACACCTTTACTATCGACAAAGTATTTTATGCTTTTTAGGAAGTTACTAAACAGATGTGTCCCAGAATAATTAACTTCTCTTTGTACTAATTACAGTGATGTTGGCGTTTTGTTAAAGTTATTTTTGTTTCTTGTATTGAAACTGTGAGCCTGTGATTACATTAAATAGATGAGAAGTTTGATAAGGAAGTTGAATCACTCCCTCTAAAAGTAACAACTTACAATTCATTCCATTCAAATCTACCAACCAATTATCTCTGCTAAGTCAAAATGCTACTATATCTCATTCGCATCAGATTACCAGTCACTGAATGGATTCTGCTAGTTCCTGGTATATCGCACTATAAGTTAGGCTTACTGCTGGCGATGCCAGGTTCAATAGCCATGCGTCAGCCGGATGCTTCCACTCACGAAGGCTAGTATTGATGAAGCGCTCTCAATAACAATTAGCTGAATTTTTTTCACACGCAAATTCTTATCGCAAACTCCGCTTGTTCACGAGTACAAAGTTAACAATTCGCTTGTTGACACGGTTGATTCCCTGAAGTATCTGGGTGTAATAGTACAAAGCAACATGAAATGGGACTTGCACATAACTTCCGTCGTAGGCAAAGCTAATTCTAGATTACGATTCATAGGTCATAGGTCGCATACAAAGGAAATAGCGTACAAAGCACTAGTGCGTTCTCATTCGGATTACTGTTGTAGAGTTTGGGATCGGTATCGGTAGGGATTGATTGACACGTCAGAGAAAGTACAGAGGAGAGCCGCTCGATTCGTGACTGCTAGTTACAGTCCTTACGAAAGTGTCACAGATTTGACTCGTAGATTGGCCTGGGATTTTTTGGCAGACAGACGACGTAGTTTTCATTCGAATTTATTGGAGAATATGCGAAATTCTTTAACTTACGAGTGCAATGAAATACTTCTTCTGCCAACCTATTAAGCCATCAATGATAGGAGGGATATGATTAGAGAAACAAGATGCCGTACTGATGCTTTCATGCATTCTTTCTTTACTCGTTCTGTTCGGTATTGAATGCACAGAAATAGGATTGGTGCTTGGCACGCTCTGCCTCCCACAATATTTGTTAATTGCAGAGTATGGATGCAGATGTACAATTGTTGTCATCCTTATTGTATTACAAGACAGAAGTCAGAGGGAAGAACGTATTACCTTCTCGTCCGCCTCATGCCAGAGCTGCAACAAGAGAATAATTCATAGAGTTGCTTGAAGCACTGTTTCCCATACTTGGGAGTGAGGAAATCTATTTGCTCAGCGCCATACCGAGCGTTTTGGGTAAGCGGTAACCTTCTGGCTTCGTATTTGGGAGGAAGCGGGTTCGAATCGCCGTCTGGGCATCCAGGTTTGGATTTTACATTGTTTCGCCAAATCACTCCAGGCGAATGAGCGTGCTTCGTTCAAAAGGCGATCGTCCAGTTCCTTCCCATTATTTGCCCCATCCTTTTCCGCCTCTAACGACCTCGATGTTGACGGGGCGTAAAGCCATAAGAAAAAAAAAAAAGTAAATATACTCTCTTTCAGTGAGAACAGACATCACTACATGAAACAAGAAACAAAGTTGAAGCAGGTCCTAAACTACTCAAATTGGTTTCAGATTTTTTTCGTGTTCAGTTTCTTAAGATGTAATCATACCCATTTAACGAGGACAGTGAGAATTCTGCCATCTTGGGTTTATTTGTACTGTCCGCAGCCAACAGCGATAAGGAAATTCCGTGTACCTAGTGGTGTGGAATTTACCTGTCAACTTTGCACCAATTCAGCCGTGCCTAAAAAAAAATAAAGGTCCTTAAAAGTTGTCTCACTACGTACGTCATTACTCAGTGCGTAGCCCCGTCCCCTGCCCTAAGGCGTTGCGGTACTAATGATGTTGCAAACCACCGCCGGCCACGTGAAATCTTGAGTAACAAAGCAACTGTGGATAAAAAGTAAGACAACACTCAAATAACGAGCTGTACTTTGGGGACTTGAAAATCAGAAGGAAGAAAAAAGAACAGAAAATTATTTCTTATTAAAGTCATGGATTGTAATAAGAAATATTAGGAGGTTAAGAAGAGTATCTTGACAGAAAGTCTCTAAGTTTTGTATAAAATATTTTCATTCGATCACATAACTTAAAATTTCGACATTAACTGAGAAAACATTAAAAAGTTTCATACGCAACTGATGTTATCATACAAAGAGTAATATGGGTGGCGCGTTCGTGGACACCAGAAAGTAATTTGCTGTCAGCATGATGTAAGTAGTCAAATATATTTGTATATTGACTACGGTAAAAAGTACAGCCAGTTATGAATCAAACTATACTCCGTCAGGCCATTTACATACGGCCATTACTAACCAAACTATATTTAAAACGTCTCTTAATTAATTAATTTAAAGGTTTATTTAGCCTGGCAAGATTATGGCTGTCAAGCCCTCTCTTACATCATACCAGGTGTTTATAATAAATAATTTGCACCTAACGCAAACTAACAATATGCAACAATTATTTGACAGTTGGCTTAAATTAAGTTCACGAGTAAAATACTAACTAAAAACTTATTAATATTTATGAGTAAAAAACTAGCTAAAATCTTAATAATTTTCATGTTTAACTAGTGAATCATTTAATGATATAAACTAATGCTAGTGAAGATCGAAGAAGTAAACGGTACAAAGTAAATACTGGTAGGCTGAAGAAATAAGACAAACTAACAATAAGGAAGGCACAATAAACAAGTGGACACAGTATAAATCAATATAATTGAAATCTTAAAATAAGTTATGCATGGAAGAAGAGGTTGTTCAGCTAGTGCTCGAATAAGTAACGTTTTCTAAAAAAAAAAAAAAAAAAATAATTAAATGGGCCGATTTTTTGGTAGTTCTGATTTTCGGGGGAAGATCATTCCACAATCTAGCCGCTGAAATGAAGAAGGAATTGACTAGGGTTTCCGAGTTGTGGGAGTGTACGGTTAGTATGTTTGAGTTCAGGGATCTGGTGTTAATATTATGGGAAAGTCCTAGATATGAGATGTTGGAACACAGGTAGGCGGGAGTTTTCAGATGTATGAGCCGCTGAACGAGACATAGAGTGTGGAATCGTCGTCGATCGCAGACGTGCTGTAAGTACAGATGAACCTTACACAGGAGTTCATAACAAGTTCAAGTTATTTATGTCTCCGAACTCAGATTAGAGCTGCTCGATTCGTGACCGCTAGTTACAGTCCTTATGTTATTCATATGAGGGTAATAGAAGCTATGATTTTCGAAAGAAATATTAGTGGAGGTTGTAGTTAAATAAACCAGAATCCCCACTGACACATTTTGTTACAGCGTAATTCACAGTAATCGAGATGGGGAAGCACAAGGGTCTGCACCAGTTGTTTGTCTCTTCTATGTTGTGTGGTGTATACTGATGTGAATCTTCATTTAGACCTAAATTAACCCACTACACTATTGACGAAAGAATAGAAACATACTAGTCTGAAATCATGCGGTATGGATGTTTTCTACAAGCATGTCAGGAGATTCCCATCGATCAAGTCGGCAGCTATTAAGCGAGGGTTTCTTTCGTTCAGTGATATAGATTGGAATGAAGTACTTAATCTCAACTCATTATTTTTCACTGATTGAGTAGAACCGATAGAGACACTGCAGCGCTTTGAAATTGCCACATTCAACAAGTGTCGCATGAAGTTTATCCTCGCCATCGCATGGATTAAGGTTTTACAAAATTTTCACAGCGCTGAAATATGCGGCGACGAAGGGAGACTTGCAGCGCGCGGGCGTATCAGAAAGTGACACCGCGCGGCGCGGAAGATGCTATCGCGACTAATGAAGGCGTCTTAATTAATATCTTCAGTGGCGGCACAACCTCGCCACCAGTTTTGTTGACACGAACATCTTTTTCACCCCAGTAATTAGTTTCTCAAGTTTGTAGATATCGAGGAAATGTAATTATCGATTCGCAGAGCAGGTGAAGCTGCGTAAAGAAAATTGGGGACGGAGCGCAGATACCACAGGCAACTGATGTAAAACCAAAGCACAACCACCGACTACGTGAATTAAAAGCTGCCACAATGTCTGGAATGCTAGCATACGTGTTACCTTAATGTCAATACAATACGATGCAAGACATTCAATTTCCATGGACTCCAATATAAGAGAATGGTTCTGAGGGATGTGAAAAGTTGTTAATTTATAGATAAACCATTGTGTAACAATAAATAAATAAAATAAACACAACGGAAGATGTAGTCACAGCATAATATGTACATTAGTTATATCAAATACATTTACACAAACTACCGGAAATTATTTTGTAGATACCTTAGAAACAAGTAGAAAGAGTTGTGAATTAAAACTTCTTTTAATCTTTCCCTAGATTTAATCTTATTACCTACAGTAGTAGACATTTAGGATGTGCTTGTAGATTATTGAAAATATGCTTCCTTGGATATCGGACTGCTTTTGATCAAATGACAATGGCTTATAATCCTTGTGAAGATCATTTTTACTTCTAGTGCCATAATTGTGTATTTTTACAATTTGTTTCTAATAGAGTATAACTTATGACTTCAAAGGATATTATTGTGTATACCATTATATGCTCGGCCACCAATGGTAAAATCCCTAACTTCTTGAAAAGCTTTCTGCGTGAAGTTCTACTGCTAACACCATACATAATTCTTCTGGGCCCTGAATAGTTTGCCTCTATGAGAAGAATTGCCCCATAATATTATAGCATATTACATTAAGGAGTGAAAATAAGAAAAATACATTAGTTTCAACATACATAAATCACCTATTACAGAAATCGCACGAACTGAAAATGTGGCTGCACCCAATCACTTCAGTAAGTCGGAGACATGCAGCCTCAAATTTAAATTAAAATCAATATGCAAACCTCAAAATTTCACACTCTTTACCTCTTAAATGGATTCAACTACAAATATTGTGTCTATATTTGGTGGTAATCTGTGTAATGTACTGAATTGCATAGACTGAGTTTGATCTGATTGTAAACCATTTATTAATAAGTTCAAGAATATAATTTGAAATAATTAGATGAATTAGAGAAAAATATTCGGAAGCGTCAGAATTAAATAATCAAAATAACAGCCGGGATTACCAAGCCAAGCCAACTCGTAAAGAGCGATTGTATTTAGGTCGGGAAGTATTATAGTAAGGATTCGCTTTTACAATTGATTACTGCGATATAACGTCTAGTAGATCGTTTTCCAACCACTTGTATCATTCCTTTGTTGTTTGTACATTAGTGAAGTGGTTGCTCGTATACGAATCCACTGACCACGCATTTGCAAACCAAATGGAGCGTAGAGCCGTCGCCTCTTGTCTGGATTCCAGAGTCGCTTGCAACAGGTGTCCTTGCAGACGCACAAGAGCCACAGCGGGGGAAACGACCAAGGGGGGCATGCGACATATTCACTTATAGGAATAATAACCTCATATATCGCAAAATTATTGTGCTGAATTGAGAGAGATACAATTTAAACATAGACTGTTTCATGCATGATTATCACCAGTTTTGCAGTAGGCCTACTGACTGTTTCCTTCACGGTTCATTACGTACTATAAACCGAGAGTATTTGATGTACACACGTACATGTGGTATTTGTTTGATTTTGTGCGTTACATTGCAGCCTATAACTGAGGAGCAAGAACGAAGTTTTGACCAACACCACTTCCAAACACCACTTTTATCATCAATTTAG
Organism: Vandiemenella viatica; assembly: GCA_031002005.1. Lineage (NCBI taxonomy): Eukaryota > Metazoa > Arthropoda > Insecta > Orthoptera > Morabidae > Vandiemenella > Vandiemenella viatica. The sequence continues at coordinate 95,200,669 of JARYHS010013630.1, read as the reverse complement.
CATCAGGTGTCACAGGTTCGTATCCAGTCTAGGGCATGGGTGGTTTTAATGGAGAGTTGCGTCCGTGCTGTGTGGTCTTTCCACTTGTGGCTACTACTTGCACGGTAAAAGATTAAAATACTCTTGAGATAAATAATAATAAACACTGCGATGCCTAAATGGCTATACGATGAAAGAAACAATGTTTAGCCGCCAAATACTTATGTCCTTTCACGGTGCATGGAGCTAGCTGCCGCAAACATATTAACACACATTCACATACTGCAAATGCAACTTTCTGTTTTACAAGACCTAATTATTATCCGAATCAATTCACGAAGGGGTTACATAAATTTGAAAATTTTGGGAAGTTATGAAAAGTAGTCCTTACCTGACGTTGTTGGAGAGTAACATCACCTCGCAGACTGATTATACGAAAAGAAAATACACTATATATGGACATGAACCGTGAAGAACTAATGCTTTCAAATATCGGCTGGCCTCTTTACAGTCAGCCAGTTAGTTCGTTGTTTTAAACTGGTTGGCCCTTTTACAGCCAACCAGTCAATGTATGTATTTTTACTGTTTGTGGCCCGTCTACAGCCATAGTTCTATTATTATGTTTTATTTTGCCGTCTGTGTGGCCGACCTGTCTATAGTCGGCCATGCAGACGGTATGTCTGTCAGTATTTAGTATTTTATTGTGCTGTATCTGTGACCGACCCCTTAACAGTCGGCCACATAGATGGCATTTTTGTCACGTTGTCACGTCTGGTATTAGTTAGGGCGCTAATAACCCCAATGTTGAAGCGCCCTAGAGCCCGAAAAAAAATTCAAATATCTTGAAGAATGGATTACTCAAAACATCAAGGAGGACTTAGCCATGAATAGCAGATGCTTCAGACTGGAGAGAACGTACCACATTTGTAACATTTTATTCTCAAACTCAGGCACCAATGCACTGTAGTTCTACCATCAGTACTGTATGCATCAGTGTGCTTGAACATAGTTAGAAAGGGACAACTCAGAAAACTGGAACTAAAGGAAAGAAAATACAGACTCAGGCATAATAAGGGCCTATACAAACAACTGGAGACCATTACAACAGCCATGAGAAAAAGCAGATTAATGTTCTTTGATCACATAGTTCATATGGACAATCATAGACTCTTCTCCAAAATCTTCAACACCCTTTCTAGAGGGAAAGCGTCAGACGCAAAATGATAAGACTAGTCAGAAAAGATCTCTTGCAACTGGAAATTGACACCCATGAGATTTACAGCAAGGACAAGTACAGAACGATGATTAAAGCATCAGATTCTCTCCAGAGACTAACAACCAAAACCCTGCGCCCCGGATCTGGGGTGAAATGGACCCAAGAAAGAAAAGACAACCACAGTGTATGGATAAGGGAATAAAGGGCTAAGAAGAAACCTCGCCACGTGATCAGTAGAGGCCAAAATGGAGAGGAAGAAGAACATCAACCGTTAAAAGTGAACGGAAAGCCAAGATGGTTGCTTCAAAAGGTGTGCCGAATTCCTTCCCGTATCTTACCCTCCTCCACCCCTTCTTCTTCCACGTTTAATGACCTCGAAGCCGACTTGGCGTAAAGCATAAAAAAATCCGTTTGGAAAGCTTTAAACATTCGTAAGAGATATTAATGTGAAGTGTTGAGGGATTTATCCGTGTGTGTGTGGTGAGTGATCCACAGAGCGCGGCTACCCTGAGAGAGCCCCCGCCACGTGAGGCGGCACCGTGTCGCAGAGTGCGCCCGATAACGTCACAGCTTCATGGCGCATAATTAGTTAAGAACTTTAGTGTCACAGGGCCGAAACTTGCCGCCAACCCCACCCACGTGGTGCTGCCGTAGTATAGATCTAAAAATCACCCATGGCAGTAATGAACTGCAACCCAGTTTACAAAAACTACTTCAATCAAGAAACGCCAGAATATATTACCAAAATGTGACACTAACATCCGGCGAAACGATAATGGTGCTTCAATTTGTTTTTTTTGTTTTAATCGCGTTCAGATTTTCTGTGTACTGCCATCAAAATAACATTATAAGGTTTAACATCAACGTATTTGGCATATATATACATTGGCAGCAAAATTATATTATACTACGAGTAACAATGTTTTGTGTCGATGGAAATATGGATTAGAAACAATATTAGATTGAAACAGAAGTATAAGGTATTACATCAGTGTTAATACATATTAAAATTACGATATAATAATTGATTGTTTCTTCAAAGGTACAACATTCAAACTTCACTACTAGGTGTCAATTTACTGATGTATTTATTACAACTGAGCTTTCAGTTGGATGCTTCTTATCTGCTCCATATGACATGATTTTCCTTGTCGTTAAGATTAAACCAAAGCTAAAAATCCATTATGCTTAAATTACTTTTACTACGCCGTTCTGTTAATTCTAAAGTTATGATGTGGGTACCGTTATTATCAGAGTAGTTAAAACATCCAGTAACGTCAGGCTCTGTCATTACGGTTAGATTCCCAGGCAGTAGATGATTTTCTTCATTCAGAATGATGTAACGTGCAAGGATTTTTTTGGAGAATGTAATGGTTGTGGTGAAATTGAGATTTACTGTCTGATAGATCTCTACATGTGCATGTTCGGAAAGACAGACGTCTAAATCTAAGCTAAATGTTTCTATTGGCTAATGGAGATTAATCATAGAGTGATCACTGGTTACGAAACAGTGGTTTGTATACACACTGTCAGACAACATGTTGCCAATGTTTTGGAGAAATACATGCTGTGTTATTCGCAGCGTCATGATATGGGAAACCATAGCGTATGGCATCAGAACATGGCTGGTAGTGATTGAGACGACACAACGGTACATCACTATCATCCTGCGTCCTCATGTGTTAACCCTCACGCGACAGTACCGTAGTGCCATTTTTCAACATGTGGCCCTATGAACTGTCTGCGCAATGTTGTGGTACTTTTAGGCCAACAAGATCCCCCGATCTGTCATCGCTAGAAAATGTGTGGGACCAGCTTGGACGTCAACTCCGTGCCAGTGCCAGTATCAAGGACCAGTTACAATAGTTGCAGGCCAGCTTCCCTAAGGATCCATGCCAGAGAGGGTGCAACTTCATACTGACGAGTGAACTAGCACTGCCCAGTTATTTCTAAATTTGACTCAGATTTGACAGTGATTTTGTAATCACTGAATCAGATTCCCTCTCAAGCTGTGAAGTCTCATGCCCGTTCCTAACGGATTGTGCACAAACTACGTGGCTCAGTCCAGGGCTGTAAGGCTACGCTTGGCTACGTGGGGGGGGGGGGGGGGAGGGGAGGGGGGTTCGGAGCCAGGCCACGTAGCTTTCCTTTCATAACGTTTTTCACAGTTAAAATGAGGAACAGAACACACAACAGCATATGAATAATTATTTCCCTCAGTTAATTATCTCCGTATGTAATTTTTGATAGTCTGACGAGAGAAAACAATACAAAATGTCTTGTGGAATCAAAATGGAATAAAGCTACGTGCTACGTAGGGGGGGGGGGTAGAGGCAAAAGCCACGTAGGGTCGTGGGCGGGAGGGGAGGTTTACAGGAGACCAAAATGGTTTATGCACGCTACCGACTTTTTTTTTTTTTTTTTTGCGGGTTGTTTGATCATGTCAAAACTCTGGGATATACAGTAGATGTTAGAGTTATTGGAATTTCTGTGAAAAACACGTATATAAAAACCGAAAATGAGTGCTATTTAAAAAAAATGCACTCAGTTCTACACATTTCTCTCATACTGCCAAAAACCATGATTTCGCCTTAAAGCGTTTCGTTTTCCGGAAATAAACAAAAAGTACACAGCCTTTGATGCTTTTTGTAGTTATTTTTTCAATACTGGCTGACATAACGAAGCAAGAATATTTATGCCTTTTATTTAATGCATCCTCCTATACTTCCGAGCTCTTCAACTGACACACATATCGTGAACGCTGACAAGAAAAAAAATCTCTTTCCCATTCCGTTTAGGTCGTAAAGAGTCGCAGGCCTGTGCGAAACAGAATAAGCTGACCATCACTCACGGGCTGAAGCACGAAGCACTTACCTACTGCTTCGTGCGGCCGCTCTATACACTAAATGCACAGTTGTTTGGAACATTCGAGAAGCGAGCCAGGCCCGTCCCGTATGAAAGCGCTATTTCAGGCTTAGAAGGGTCTACTGCCCCCTGTTTCGGTCGGAAAAACACAACACACATTGAACAGATTCTAATCCTCTGATACTGGTATTTAGGATATATATTTAAACTAAAAGAGGGGGAAAAAACTATGCGCACTTAACTATATTACAAGTCCTCGCTTGACATTAGGTGCCTTCTACTTTCTTGTACAATTGAAGATTTGGCTGATTTTTTTTTTTTTTTTTTTTTTCTCTCTCTTCAGATCAACAACTCAACTGCACGGTGAGTTTTATGCCAGATCGAAAACGTGAATCTACAAAGAAATATGATTAAGTTGTGAGGGTTCCTATCTTGCTACGAAAGTCACTTATCGTTAATTGATACTGATTGAATATGATCGGATTTACTGGAAGTTCAGGTAAATGTATTGTTTCTTGGATGATTTCAGGAAAAAATAGAAACGGTAGCCCGTTGAGAGTGACGCCGGTGGCACAAAACGCTCATTACTCACGGATATGCCACCCCTCACTTGATGTTAAACAGTTAATTGTTTTATCAGAGATTATACCAAGGAAACTCATTTTTGTTAAAAAAAATCACTAAAACAATGTTTTTTTTAACTTAATTCATTAAAAAATTGCGATAATCCACAACCCTTCCAATAAGAAATGATTACACGGATCTTCAGACGATAATTAAAGCTCAGGAATATCCTATAATGGCCCACGTATGGCCTCACTTGAGCTTCTGCGCTCTGCTGAAGCTAACAGACACATTCTTCCGACACCATTACAATAAACTCTCTCTGTCATAGCCAGCGGCACTCTTAGTTCTCACACCACTACCAACCACTCAAAATTTATATACTACATACTTCTTAAAAAAATACCCGCTTCAAATACTAAACATATTTCTTACGTTGTGTCATCTTTCCTTAATTACAATTAGATACATTACATTAAATACACCCAGTTTTATACGTATATCAAATGATGTCACAAAGTGATCGGAAAAGTGTCAGAAACCCAAAATTCGTATTTAAAAAAATAATGAGTTTAGTACAAATAAGATTTTTCAAAACTAGTTTATTGGGTTCGGTAATTGTTATATTGTGAGATAATTGTATCGATAGAATTGCTAAATTACAGTAACTTATGTTTGCGAAGAACTGATTAAAAAGTTGTGAAATTAAAACTGATAATGTATTCAGTATATATTAAGGTGTTTATGAATATTAATCTACATCTCAATGATGAGTCTCGAGGAAACATTATAGTTCATAATTTTTGTCAGCAAATTACACACCATACTTATTTACGTATTCTAATCATACAGACCGGAGCTGGTATTAAAAAGTATAATGCAAGCCTTCCAAATAAAACTTACGAACAAAAATAATTCCCAACTTAACGATATGTAAAATGAATACAGTAAACGTACAGATTCAAACAATTTCAGATTAGAATTACTTTGAAACAAAAACTTATAGAACAAATTCAATAGTACAGAGAAATATAGGTATAGTCGGTAATTCAATAAAATGCTCTATACGTTGTTTATTCCCAAAGTATAGGTTCATCTTATTTTTTTCTGCTCTTCCTATTAATTTGAAATGCAGTTGTATTTATAACAACAAACCCAAGTCGCAAATTGGGCAAAGAGATATATAACTCACCATTCTGTGCTGTCAGGAACAGAGATTGCTATTTCTAAGACATGTGCAATAGTTGTATTCATGTAAAACAGAAAATTTGTGAAGAAAGGAAATCTTTAATATCTGATGAAGTTAAAAAAAGCACCCGGGGGGAAAAATAGATGACAGAAGACTCTATTGATAGTTACATCTGTCACGAATATAATACATCATCTCATCATAACATCATTTAAACTTTTTCCTGTTTAATTTATGAAACGGTTGACCTCATTTGTGCCATTTACTATTTGTTTCCATACCCTAAGTTATATGTTGAAGAAGAAAAATGCTGTTACTAAAACCTTCGAATTTATAGTAATAACACAAAAATAAATACTGTGAAAATAGAATTTGACGTCTGGAGGTCAAATGCTAATCTAATACGCTCTAGAAAATACGGCTAGTATACGTATTTTTAACGCCTCGTACAGTTCAATACTTCTGAATGAGCACTGTCGTAAACACGAAGATGATACACTAGAGACCTTCCTGCTACAACATATATCTCGAAAACTCAAAATATTTTCTAATTGGTCAAACTGAGGAAACCAAAGACATTAATACTACTAAACTGTACCATATGGCAGAAAACGAAAGCAATGTTCTGGAGGAAGAAGAAGAAGAAGAAGAAAAAAAAGGGCGGTATAAATGGTCCCTGGCCTGGTTTCAAGAAAAACAAATATCTCGACGTGTGAGGATAACATGTGGCAGCCGCCTCGCAGCTGACAAACTGACTGCGGCGTCCCTCTTGCTGCCACCGTTTGTTTGGCTGGAACGTGGGAACTGGTTTTACGCAACATGACAAGTCGATTTTTACTCGAAACACAGCGCATCACGTTTCTGTCGATACATATCGATTAGCCACGAGTGTTTTTTAAGTGAAACGTCTTTGGCTGCGTTAGGGAGAAGTTTGTTAGCGTTACGCGATCAGCGCGCATGCGCCACAATGTTCCGCGCATGCGTATAATGTTGATAATCACGTGACCACACCAGAAAGCATACACACACCCACAGGAGTCGCTATCATTAAACAGTAAGACATGCACCAGTATTTTAATTGCTTTTTTGTTTATTATTTGCATTTTTGTTTATTTACATTCTTCAGTGTCGATAAGTTTATAATATTCACTGGTCGCTATTGCGGCAAAAGCCTTCATTTTCATGCAGAAATATTAGCATTCGTCTTTACAACAGAAGGAAAGTGTTATTTAAGCTTTTAAACATTATTTAAGTTTTGAACCACAAATAAACGTTCAGCCTATCATTTTTGACGGGCTTAGTTAACTAGTTACTAACGAAAACTGACTGTAAGAACGACTGTTATACAGTATTGCCAAAGATATTCGGGAGCAGTTTACATTGCGGTGCACGCCGTGATTACTATAGTGCTCATGAAAATAGCTTATTAATCCATCGTACTTCATGGTATGACAAGAATATTCTAATCCTCGCTCCATTTTTAGCTAATCACAATCTCCCTAATATTTCCACTACAAAATCAAACGATGCAGACACACCTAAAGTCATGAAATGCATCGCCAACAACATTTCGTGAAATAACGACATTTTCTACATCACGAGTCCTAGTTCGCATAGCATAAGTTATCACAATTGATTTCATCATACACCTTTAGTATGATCTTCAACTGCACTAAACCAACACAATAATACATCCAATGTATGGCGGTGTAAACTTGACTCAGATGTTACCCGGTATAAAATCTCTAAATACAGACTAAATATAGACTGTATGTCTAAGGCAGGTATGGGGAACCTTTGCTTAGCTGAGGGCGTAATTTCGGGACTTAATCAGACCGCGGGCCGTAGGTAAGAAATCGCGGGCCGTAGGTAATAAATAAGTAGGTAGTAGTGAATAAAAAGGTGATAAACCTTCACTCGTTTTTTTATTTATTAGAATTACAATAGCATAATCAAACATACAAATAGCAAATTAACAAAAACAGATAGAAAAATCAAATTAAAATTAATGAGAGACTTGAGTTTGAAGCTTATTTGAAATTTTTTAATCTCTCGCGGGCCGGATTGAAGCTGGTGGAGGGCCGGATCCGGCCCGGGGCCTGGGTTTGCCCACATATGGTCTAACGGGATGCAATACTCTATACCAGGGGTGGCCAATCCGCGGCCCGAACATTTTTTGCGGCCCGCGAGATTCATTTTATAATGGCCAAAGTATTGAGAACAATGTATTAAAAAATTACATTATTTGTGCATCCACATATTCAAAAATTAACAGTCGAATTTATGAGAAAAAATTATCTTGCGAATATATGACTGATATTGCCTGCTTTATTTCTGAGATTACAGTTATGAGTTTGCAGAATAATTAAATTATATTCACTCCAAAATAATGTCTGTAGTGGGTCTAAATCTAATATGAGGATATATAATTTTATATGCTGCTCGCGGAGTTATGATGCGTTTCCAAAGTGGCCCACAAGATCATTTGGGTTGGCCACCCCTGCTCTATACTCTGGCGGAACGCACTTTAAACTTTTAATAATTTTTAGGTATCAAAGTGCCCCAAAATAAGGGGAAAGGAAGGTGTTCGGCCATGGTCGTTTGTAGAAACCATACCAGCATTCACTTGCAGTGACTCAAGAACCATAGAAAACTGAAATCAGTATGGCTTACTCACCTGGCTAGAGGCGTGCAAGAGAATCGAGTGAAAGAGATGGCTCTGCTAAAAGAACCGCCTTCTGAGCTGACTCACTTGAAAGAGCCACGGTTCACTTAGGAGTTGCCAGGCGAATGTTGAACGGTTGCTGTCGGAGACTCACTTACACGACTATGAGTTATCGAGCATTACGACTCTCGGCTCACTCGCTGCCCGCTCACCTCTCGCTTTATAGATCTCATTCAGTTCCGACTATTCTTAACTCTTGGTATCTCCGTAACATGTGAGTACTTTTTATTTTAGAAGCCTTGTTCACACGGCGTGTGGTGTGTCAAACCTCAAGTTGCTAGACTTTTTTTTACTTATAGCTTTACGCTTCGTCGACGTCGAGGTCATTAGAGGTGGAATGGGATTAGAGACAAGGAACTGGAAGAAATTCGAACATGGGCGTTGGAAGAAAGCTTCCCGGCGTTCGCCTGGAGTGATTTGGGGAAACCATGCAAAACCCAAATCTCGATGTACGGACGGGATTCGAACCGGCGTCCTCCCGAATGCGAGGCCAGAGCGTTAACCGATCACCCACCACGCTCTGTAGAGATTGTTGATTCTCATCGAAATCTGTTCGGTAGTTTTAACGAGATGCGGACACAGCTCCCTTGCATATTTGTATAGTATAGAATCGATCTTTTTCAAAACATTTTTCTATTTCTGTCTTTCTAATCTCACTTATTACGCTCATTGTTTCCAGTTACTTAACTATCATTTTTGTTTTCCCTTAGTCGACATCGTACGTGAGTTTCCAAAGATATAAGCGTTTCTATGCAAATGAATTAAGGTTGGCCTCCGATTTTGAGCGCAATTTCCTCTCGGAACCACTATTATGCTACGCAAATCTATCAAAGAAACAGCAGTTTTCGCTGTCATAACCACACTGAACCGGAGAAACAATTGGACGAGGTACTCATGGAATTCATTGCATCGAGAAGAATTACTGAATTTAGCAAATGCTATGACTAGTAGTCATAGGCTTCCGAGCAACTGGACAAAGAATAAAATCGTTTTCAACGAAAGCCAAGTGAATTTTTGACGTTATTCTAATTTATAACATGAAGTTGTTGAATCTGGCGTCTAACGGATTACATACCACACTGCGAAGATTTGAGCCACCCGGTAGATGGTGAGGTATAAGAAATGCTACCGTTTTACTTACTGTGAATTAAAATAGTTCAAATAGCTTATCCGACTTCTAAAGGAACAAGTTCCTATACGAGGTGCTACTTCCATATCATCTTCTTTAATTTAAACTACATTTACCATACAGACTACTGAAAATCCTAATTTTTTTATATTAGGCGCTTCGAAAACGAATACTCACATCATGTTACGTGGTGAGAAATGAATGCGAAAAAAGAAAGCCGTGCGATCGAGAATACTCATCACACAGGTAACAGAGGAGTGATTACAACAGAGAATGCCCTTAGAATGGTGAGATTGTAGAGAAAGCTCCACAAATTCAGACAGAAATATAATTTTATAAAGAATAGTCTTAATATTAAAGGTATAAATAATAGAGAATGATGACTGATGTAAGAATAATTAACAAAATAAATGTGTATATAACTATCAGGGAAATTAGTAGTAGGTTAGATACCGATTATTTCCTTAGATCCATACATCAGAAAGACAGTATCTTTGGAGGAGGGTTATTGTTGAAAGTGATGGATTAAGCAACGTTATGAACGGTATTAAAGAGAAAAGGTAATTTTGAGTGAAAGGAAGATACAGTTGAGTTCAAATTGAAAATGGGAAAAAGAAGGTGTGAAACTGATTTAATTGAACTTCGAGATTTATATGCTTGGAGTTATAGTTACTGAAAATAAAATTAAATGATTGATCCTGCGTGAAAAGTGGACCTCGTAATCTTTCTAATCGGAACGTTGTCGGAGTATTTTTTTTATAACACGGTCAAGATTATTGTTAGTATCGGAGGAACCGTTCAGAGAATATGGGATAAATAAAAAGAATTGATTCCAAAGATCTATAAAGTTTATTCTTGTATCGAGTCCGTAAGTATTACGTTTGCGGCCGTGTTTGCTGGGAAACGAACGAACAAACTCAAGTCTGCATGAAACGAGGAATAGACACATACGGTATTCCAATACCGAGATCTAGTAGCTTATTTATATCACAATCACTTTATAAGTTACAATAAAGAGCAACAAGATTTCATATAAGTGCTTATACAATTTAGCTGCATCTTAGAAAATTGCCGAAAAATAAAAGTTCTGAAACTGGGGACACATCCAACCGTAAGCGTTTGTTAGGTCAAAAATTTTAAGAATAACCGAAATAGAATTGTATTAATAAAAATTACATTTCATCTCATTAATAAGAGTCTGTTTAGAACTTACATGCAAAATAATTATTCAACGAGATAGCTCATTTACTCACTTTGAGTTGAGGTTGCTGAGTAATATTATATCCGCACGCGGAAGAAGAAAATACGAGAGAAATGAAATTTTTTCAGCTATCGATTGCAGATAAGATACATTCTCATAATTTGTACTTACACCACATCTGTTTCAGATACAGTTAACTCCTCCATTTCAGAAGATAGATTATGGCATAATCTTTCGGTTAAAATAAGAACTACTGAAAGAAATCTGTAAATTTAAAACCACTATGATAAAACATTACTAGTCCCATCATTAACTGCCCAACATCTCATCCTACAATTAATGTCTGCTTTGCTTCACTTGTATTAATTTATGCTGTATTAGTTTTCGGATACTTATTCAGCCTTCACTAGTAGTACTTTATGACGTTCTCAATTTCTACTTCAGCCCTCACCAGCATTAATTTATGCCACCCACTGGTTCGCCAGTTACAATAGAAAACTTTTAGATTTTATTTGATATTTTTGGTATTAACCTAATTTAAGCCAAATGTGAGATAAGTGTTATAAACTGAAGTTTATGTAAAGTGTAAATTGTGTACTTATTAACACCTGGTGAGAAGACTTGACAGCCTTCATCATCCCAGGCTAAATAAACCTATAAATAAACGAATTAGTTGTTCAAATTTGATAAATAATTTGCGTTGTTTATGGGACGTCACATGCGTAATTTACCCTCCAATTGAGGGTTTAAGTATACTTCTCTTTTTCTATTTTTATTACTTCTTCAGAATTGATATCTAGCTTTTAAATAGCTACTGGCAGACCAGTCGCCATCCAATTAGCTGAGATTACAATATTTGATTGAATCTGTCATATTTGTTCAAAAAATTCCAAATCGTTTTTCTTCACTGTCTCGTTAGATTGCTCTCATGGTTATTCAAAATACTTAATCTGTTCAAACTATTAAAAGTAATAGGCATTTTAATCAATTAGATCTACACGTGAGCTTTATAACATGGCGACCGCTGTGAGGGAGCAGAGATTGGCTGTACAGTGAGCTGGTTGCGTTGCTTGGTGTGTAGTGCTGCACGGAATCTGGCGCAGATCTCATTACCGGCCCAAGCGCAGGTCCAGAATCGTAAAACTCGATATTGATGGAGCCAAGTATCGACAGCACTCGCTCAGCTGGTCGATGAATATTGCGTGTCGTAAACGGTCGGTGATCCACGCCCTCCTACATCTCTCTCGCTGAAACACGGGCATCGCATTCAGTGGAACCAGCACAAAAACGGTCAGCGACACGCTTACGAATTTATTTTGTCAGTTTATATTCTCATTTGACAACACCTTCTACACAGATGAATGAGCGATTTAGCGGAGAGTAAACAATTACTATGCGGTTATGTATATATATTAATAGTGCCAATGACTTTGTCCACGAGGATCATTCGCCTTGTGAATTACCATTAATAAAATTTGGCACGAATTTTCTGTTGAATCAATATCAGTTTTAAATATCAATGAAATTGCGTCTGAGAATATAACAAATTACATAAGTCATAATTTTAAACGCCAATTTATTATTAAACTAATATTAATGACGTAATGATTCAATATCATTTATGAAATTCAATTAATTAACAACGCTACCCGCACAGCTTACATGCGAATAAATAACTACGGCAAACCAGGTAAGAGATTTGTTTTACCATTAATTGTCAGATATGGATTCACACTAGGGATGGGCAAAATATATCCATGTATCGATATTTTCTGTAAATATAATCGATATTTATCGCCGATATTTTTATTTTCGGTATATCGATATTGTTTTTGGTGTATCGATTTTAAGCACCAATTCGATATTTTTTCTACGAACGCAATTCAGTATCCGATTTAATCGTTACATGCATATAGGAAAAATATACATACATATCCAATCTTCTGAAAGTGTCTTAAAAAGTGAATTCGTCGAAATATAACAGCTTCATCAGCGGTGCAGAGGTTAAAAAAAGTTGTTAAATTTTAACAACTTTGACACAAGCTGTTAGCACCAGATGGAACTCCTGCTTTAATATGTTAGAATGATTTGTCAAACTCTCTGCAATTGTAGCTAAAATCTTAGCTACAAAAAGGCAGTCAAATATAAACACACCTGATATGGTTGCAACTTCACAGCTTAATGTAATACATGTCCTTATTGTCCTTCTTGGTCCTTTCAAAGAAGCCACTGAAGAGGTTAGTGGTACAAATTATGTGACTGCTAGCTTAGCCATTCCTGTTACAAATCTGATTCGACAAGTAACGGAACAAGGTACTCCTTCGACCACTTTAGGATTCACGGTAAAAGAGACTTTACTCCAAAGAATTCAAGAGAAATTAAGTCCTTTAGAAAGAAATAGCTTCTTTACAGCAGCTACCATTTTGTACCCTCGTTTTAAACGTATACACTTTACTTCTCCAATCGGTGTGTCAAATGCGATTTATACAATAAGTATTGATATTCGCTTGGAACTTAGACGACGAGGGCAACGTTCTCCAAAAGTAAGGTCTACAGCAGCAACACAAGATATCGCAGATAAAACATCAATTTGGTCCACACATGAAAAGCTATTATCCCTTAGCATTACTGTTATGCAAGACGTTCCAAGCTCTGGCTCAGTTCCTAATGAGTTTAAGCAATATCTGGACCAACCATTAATAGACATAAAATCAGACCCAGTAAAGTTTTGGGCGAATTGCCAGCGCTCCAAGCCAGTCTTTCGGAAATCGCGCTGAAATACCTTATATGTCAAGCTTCTTCTGTGTCGTCCGAAAAAGTGGCTTCTGCAGTCAACATAGCTGTACCGAACAACAGGAGTAGATTGACGGGCGAACACATAAAATAGAAAGTCCTTTTGATATCCATATCAGACGAATACTGGTTTGGTTGATAGAAAAAAATAATAAACAAAAGTTTGTATATTCTACCAGAGTCTTTAATTTTCAGAATTTTCTTAAATATGTTGATGTATTTTATGATTTTTTTTAAGATAATTACTCCCTTTAGCCAAAAAATATCGATATTTTTTCCCCGATATATATCGATAGTGTTTGTATATATCGTTTCGATATATTTTTTAAAATGCCCATCCATAATTCACACCAATCTCTGCCTTAAAGCAAGTCGTTATGGGAGTTGTTGTCCTGGGACATTTCCTCCCTCTGTCTTCTCTTGAATGGTCTTCTTTTCACTTCTGGATAGATGTCTTGATGGTATATTATTAGTTGTTCCTTAGCGCTCCGTCTGCACCAATAATTTTCCAGTGGCAGTAATTTTGTCTAATGAACTATTGAACTTATTTATATTCAATCGCAGAAAACAGTTTAACTGCGAGAAGGTTTCTGCGAGAAAGTATTTAACTGATAGAAACTATTGCCGAACAATTACATTAAAAGACATTTTTAAAACATAAATTTTCAGCATGTCGTTGTCACGTCGAAACATAACGTAAACTACCACTTACGTCACATATGAGCAATTTCATTGGAATGGTTTCCTTTATGTTGTTTGGATCAGTTCACACACGTACAAAAACTCCAAAATGGCCTGTGTATCATGGATGCAATATTGTTCTAACCGGAATGAAAAGTATTCCACATGTCAAATGATGACATAAAAAATAAACTGTGAAACTGTACACATTTAAAGCTTGAGTGAGGCACGCACACATAGCAAAGGTTCCTAAATTTACGGTTTCCGTCTCGATATCTTCGATAACTGCGTTACTGACCTTGTTAAAAAGTGTCTTATATGATAATGACATAACCTGTAGCTATGTGAAGCTTCGTTAAAATTCCCGTGAAGACTACATTTCATCGATACGCCGTGAAAGCCTTTTTTCTCACTTCATTTATTAGTTTTTGCGTAATGCGTGGGCACACAATAATAAATTTAATATGGACAATTTTGGTGTATGGATCATTTGAAACAATGTTACTAATTGGGATAAAAAAGGATCCTATATTACAACCAAAGATATAGTAACCCATCATTGAAGTGGAGTTTTCGCATGATGTGCGTACTGCCAGAAAAAAAATACCATCAGTAGAGTTCGTTGCAATTACTTTTTATCCAAAAAATAAATTATATGGACAGACATACCTTTTTCTCAATGAATTAATCATTTACTGGCAGTTTTGAAACTGATCGATTCCTTGAATAGTAGTTAAATGACTGGATGTCTGATGAATTTAAACTATTGACAGGTGTACCTGTACGTTTTGCCATTTTCTGAACGGCAGTTTATGTGACAGGTGGATTAGCGATGGTTAACAATGGTGTACGAAACTGATTTTGAAACCTGTGGAAAATCGACTGATAACCTGAAATCGTTAATCGTCGGTCCTCTAGAATTTTGCTGTCTCCACCGCGAACCAATTTTTCAGAAATCAGAGAAGATCAGCTGGTCCTTGTGCATTGTCGCCCACGTTCGAACTTAACTATCACTCATTGCATTATCACAAATCTGGCGGCGAATCTTCACTGCCGACAAGCTTCTCGCACTGAAGAGTTGCATTACAGTTCGTATCTCTCAGTTGGTGGGTGAATCAATTTTCTTAAACATTATAAATTTCTACAGCTCAGGACGCAAAGTGCACAAAGCATGCTGGGAGCAGACGCATAAGCACACTACGGCGATCGGGCGTCATTGTCACTCTCATTCACAAACGGCCATCATTTTTTTTTAAATGATCCTCGTATATTATAATTATACTACTATACACATTTTTAAGGAACGAATGCTGTTTCTTGTTATGTATTTCTCTATCGTCATACGTACCTCTATGTAGTAAGAACAGAGACATTCCTGGCGTGAGATTGCAATGAAATCTTCACGGGCGGATCGTCGGATGGTATTGTGAAACACGATATTTCGACAGCTGGCTGCTACCTTCAGAAGAGACAGTGGCGTTTGTCTTAGTGAGACCTGGCAAAACTTCAACGTGAGCATCTCGCGTGTTTGGCTTCTGGTGGCCGACCTGTAATTGGATCTGGCTACGGGGTGTGTTGCATGGGATATCCAACGTTATAAAACAGAGGTGCGGCACGAGCTTAATGATTAGCTGTCAGTCCATTGACCAGTACAGATGGATTCACACCCGAAGAAAACGGCACAGTTACAGTCGGAACATAGTGTTTTTACTTCACAATCCACCAACGACATTGAGACTGAAGTCCCGATAGAGCTTCTTACGGACTTCAACGGCAGTAAAAGGACCTCCAAGGAATGAAATAATATCGGCATGGAAGAACATAGTTCGACATAACACCGATTGGGTCAAGTCGAAAGACCTGTGTCTGAACAAGTCAAATAATTAAATGTAATAGTGTTTCCACAGATCGTAGTGTGTGCAGCGAACGGGGTAGTATCAGCAACTTAGTTTTTAAGCATATTGATAGAGAGTATCTTTGGTTAAGAGTCGTGCTGGAGAGTTTGCTCGGGAAGCTCGCGAGCGAGCTCCGCGGGTATTTTTTAAAAAGTACCATTAGAATATTTTGTACAGGAGAATGTACATTGTATATAAAGTTGTGATCGAGTTTAAGAAGCGTTAAAATTAACGTCAACATTATTCGGACTGTGAGTTCATTCTTTAAAATTACTTTGAGGAATCCTGAAAATATCATGGACGTGTTTGCCAGTATGATATTAATTACGCATGTTCTTGCGGCGAGATCCAAACTACGGTACATTTGTTGTCATGTCTACAACTCGGAATTAATGTGCCTCAATCAGACCTTCAATCGGCCATTCACAAAGCCATCACATTCACGAACAAACTGCCTTGTATCTGATACTTTCATCAACACGAAAAGAAGAAAACTACACAATCAGGCGAAACATTTCATTGTATCTTTATCTTATTTAAGCGTTAGGACCGAACGTGGTGGGTGAGCGGATAACGCTCTGGCCTCGGATTCAGGGAGGACGCTGGTTCGAATCCCCGTCCGGGCATCCCGATTTGGGATTTCTATAGTTTTCCAAAATGACTCCAGGAGAATGCCGGGATGGTTCCTTCAAAAAGTCCATGGCCGAATTCCTTCCCGTTCCTTGTCCCCAGTCCTTCCTCGCCTCAAATGACCTCAACGTAAAGCTCTAAGCCAGCAAGCTAAACGTTAGGACATATCGTGACCTTCAAACTTACATTTTAAAATTTTTTGTCTGACCAGAAATGATAGAAGGAAAAAAAAAGAACGCCTGTTTATTGGGTATATTTGAGAAACCGATACAGCTGTTATACAATTGTTCAAACCGAGTGTGGAAGGTGAGTGGAAATGTTTTAGCCTCGCATTTAGGAGGTCGTGGAGTCCTGCCATCCAGATTCGTATTTTCCATGGAATCTGGAAATCAGTCCAGACAAATACCGGGATGGTTCCATCAAAAGGCGATGGCCGAATTCCTTAACCGCTTCTTGCAATTAGTTCTTTCCCGCCTCTAATGACATAGGCGTCAAGCCAGAAAAAAATACAGTTATTTAGAAACGAAACGCTCTTAGTATGTTGATAAAAACTACAATGAAACTGGGGACGTTGTTCAGCATTTAATATAAAGTTGCTACAGAGCTGTGTACCTGACGGGAGGTGGCGTGCTGGCGCGGGAGGCTGCACACACGGACTGGCCCGATGAATGATTCATACAGATGACCGCAGAGGACCCCGGGCGCTCAGATTCGCATCTAACATGCAAATATAAGGAGTGGAGGCGTAAGACGGCGAAGGTAGCAGTAAGCCCCGCAGGTGCGTCCCCGGGCACGCGTAAGAGATTACGCCACCTGTCCGCCCGCGATCCAGGGATCAGGCCTCCAGACGAGGCGAGCCACGCGGAAAACTACTGTGCGACACGGCGCAAGTATGCTCGCCACACAACCAGGCAGCCTTCCCTCCTCTCACAACCCGTTCACGCCCTAGTGGCGCTACTGTAAAAACTACACCAAACGAGAAAATTTGTAAATTTAATTGTAATTACGAATTGTAATAATTCCCATCTTCCTGACATCAATTCAGGCGAATGGCCTTCAGAAGGCCATGACCGAATTCATTACATTCCTTGTCCAAATTTGCTCCCTTATGATCACGACGTCAACGAGGCGGAGAAACGATCTACTATATAATTTCCTAAGGTCACTCACTCACCTCGATAGCTATTGGCTGGAGAACGGTGTCACGTGACAGCATTCGCCCGCAAACTAACAGCCACCAGAGGTATCATTAGAAGAAATTTGAAGTTATATCCACAGTTTAATAACTAAGCAACTGCTATTAAATTAATTGACATAATACATTCAGTAAGTTTTCTTTTCTTAGCATTTCATAGTTAAAAATTATTTATAAATTTTACGGTTTAAAAAAATGCGAAACTGCTTTTCAGTAACATATTGCTAATGAAAGCAACATAAAAAACTTGGTCTCTGCTGTAACCACGAATGCCAATTGTCATTCCGTCCTAGCCTAAATAAATTTCAATTTAATTAAAACTTTCGCTAATGTTCCTGCTTTAGCAAAGTTTACACAGTACAACTTATTTGGTTTTTACGTATTTTGCTGACCACTTTCGTTTATGGTCTTTCTTCCTGTTCGCTGTAGGTGAGTTATTAGGTTTTATAAAGTGAACATCAGACCAAATATGTACCAAATCGAATATTCTGGCAATTTATTTCTTAGGAGTTGTTTAATAATTTGGAATCTGTATTAAGTTCTCTCGCCGATTCAGATACTTTGACCAAAGCTTATGTTATGAGTGCCTAGCATCAATGAAATCAACGTGATGCTTTTCAAACTAACAGAAATTCGTCAAATTTTGCAAGTAAACTTTAAGGGGCAAATACAACTAAAGTCTGTATTTAAGCAATTATGCGATTGCGCTGTCGTCCCTGTTCGTGTTTAATACCAACGTCTATTAATATTTCGGAGTTCTTCAAGCTCAAGAGATTTTATTCACCGTAAGGGTTAAAAAAATGTTCGCATATAGTCAGATCATGTCAACCTGTAATATCCTTTGACCCTAAAAACTGGAACTATTATAGACATGTGATGATACGTAATAAACGGTAACTGGCTTACACTGGTAAAGAAAATAAAAATACTGTTGGAATTCGGCCAGTGCTTTTGATTTTTACAAAACACAAATAACAAAGAAGTTATTCTAATCATTTAAAGATATCGTGCGGAAAAGATACATCCGTTGTCTTATATTCTCCAATTGTATGTAAGTTCCGTAAAAAATGTCTTCCAAATAACTTATACTCGAATTCAGAGAACGAACATCTAGACCAGGGGTGGCCAACCGAAATGGTCTTGCTGGTCACATTGGAAATGCATCATAACGCTGAGGGCGGCATATAAAACTATATATATCCCCATATTGGATTCAGACCCACTAAGGAAATTTTTTGTAGTGTAAAATTGAAATATTATTATAATGTTTACTATTATTCTTACATGTAAACATAGATAATATAATAATAATGATACTAAACGCACACTTTACAGAAATATATACCACTAAGAATTACATATATAAACATATAAATGAAATTAATCTTGAAAACATGGATGC
Organism: Vandiemenella viatica; assembly: GCA_031002005.1. Taxonomy (NCBI): domain Eukaryota; kingdom Metazoa; phylum Arthropoda; class Insecta; order Orthoptera; family Morabidae; genus Vandiemenella; species Vandiemenella viatica. Next base: position 95,181,205 of record JARYHS010013630.1, on the reverse strand, counting down.
ACAAATAATGTATTTTTTAATACATTGGTTTTCACTACTTTGGCCATTATAAAATTTTATTTATTTTGCGTATGATGCTGCAAGACATTTACACAATTTAATTACAATTATACTGTAATCTAAACACAAAAATATACACATAGTTAGCGGACAATGCCCGCAGCTGGCCACTGAGATAGGATCTCCAGTCGCAACCACTACAATGTGACGTCGAGGTGCTCTAACCAGGCCATCGCCTCCGGCGCAGCGAAATTTAGGTCTTCCAGACTACCAGGAAAAGCACGCAGTGGACAGTCCTGAACAATGTGCGACACAGTTTGCGAAACCTCACCGCAGTCAGAAATACGGAGAATCTGACCAGCGCCAGGTGTGGAGAGTTGAAGCAGTTCTTCCCGTACTACATCTAATAAGATTTAGTTTACAACAAATTGAGCGCGGTAAGTCAAATGCAAGTAGTTTCGAGCAGAAATTGGTAATTTTCACTATGCCATGTGATGTTGACGGTCTCATTCCGCTGTCCAGCCATTTGCAGGGCTGAAAGAGTTAGATGCTAGACTGACAGCAGTCTTCCAGGCAGGGCGACGTGACTTCAGCCGTGTTTTGTAATCCCTAACATCTCCATGAATGGGAAGAGCCTCATTGTTCAAAATTCTCGACCATAATTTTATTAGCACTTTTTGCCTTCTGAAATGAGGTGGTGGGATGTTGCTGAGCACCGGCAGCCACTGAGTAGGTGTTGACAGAAGCGAGCCAGTTACAATGCGCATAGTATGACCCGCGCGTTGGCCACCCCTGATCTAGACTATAGTTTTCCAACATTTTTTGGCTTACCGCCCAGATCTCGAATAAAAGTTACTCACTTCTTTTTTTTTTTTTAAATATTTTACACCACCTTTTCACACAAAAAAAACTCCGACTAGTGTTCTACATTTTTTGACTGATAATCAACTTTTTGAAACAGTGATTCCTTGGCGCCACAAGTGTACAATATTATATAGGAAAACAGGAACAGGTTTTTAATTTATTTTATAAAAAGATATGAACAATATTGCTATATCGTACACAATCTGATAAAAAAATACATATTATGTAAATAATCAATAATTAGAGACCTGAGTTCGGTGTAAATGGCACTAATTTTTAGAAAATTGGCGTCATCTGCAGTGTTATATCAGCGCGGTCAAATATTGACAAATCTGTTTCTTTTCTTAACTAATAAATTGATGACTGCGCTGAATCTTTTGATCACGGAATTTTAACCTTTGATATAGTCATTTCAATAACATTTTCCATGCATTACAACTTACTGTATTCCAGAAAACTGAAGAAATAAATAACCAATGCTATGTGTAATAAAAAACAATAGTAACAGAATACAAAGGATGAAGCGTTTATCTGTGTTATATGGTGATCTTTGGTGGCTATCGTAAAGGAGTATTCATCGGAGATTCTGTTTGATCTGTGGTGCCTATCTTTTGTTTGGTGTGCACTCTTCAAAGCCGGAGGCTGGAAACCATGGACCGGCGGTTGGTTCTCAACTCCTCCTAATTTTCCCTTGAACCAGAAACGCCACAATATGATCTGTTCAACGCACACCAGAGGGCTGTACCGCCCTGTTGAAAACCTTTGACCCTACACGAATAAATAAATGCAGATAAAAAAAATTATTTCAGATTACAATTTTTTAAAAAGATTTAAAATTTGAAAAAAATTTGATTGCTATGTTTGCTCGTGAAAATGATTTTCACACAGCAAGTTCCAACTGTAATGTAGTAATGCATTAAAAAAAAAAAAGAAATGTATCTGCAGGATAAAAGCAGTGTACGGTGATGTTGAGGGTCTTATCCGTGAGACGATGAACAGAGGTAATCCCTTGTAGCGCACAGATCTGTAACCGCAGCCAGCTCGGAGGGCGTCTTGATGCCAACATCTGACGCGACATCTCTGCTGATATTAATTAATGCCACGTCACCAGTGTTAGTGGGGCTTGCTAACTGCATTCCCTGGCGTACAGTCGCAGGACCGCCACGTCGCGTCACTGCCGTGTTCAGTGCAGGATTTCCCACATCTCATTTTTAACAACAACGGACTACAGTTGTTGGTCGGTTTCATTTTCATTACTAGGATACAACTTGTGGAGAACCACCAATCGAGGAACGATGATTTCAATCAATATCAGAGAAGAATAGCACCAAATACGTAAAGATGCAACAATTAAACTCCGAGGTCTCAGCCTTACCGGGAGTCGATACAGAAAGTAGACAAACATTAACCGAATAACAAGTAAACATGCAGACACTTCCACCTGCGACTGTGGAGCCTCTCAACAAGCAGTTGAACTCATAGTCGTAAATTGTTTTTTAAAGAAATATAAGACTCTTAGGGATTTTATTGATGCTACACCATCGTTAGTAGAACGACTACTGAAGCTGGATACAGAGATGTGACAGGCGGACTTGATTTATGTCAATTATTTCTCATTTGCTTAGTTTTAATTCATCTAATTTAATACTTTTCTTAAGAAAAATGCATTTTAGTTTTCCTAGCACAAACATGTAGATTATTTCAAATCGTAATGATCTTGTGATGGTGAAATTACGTTGGGTAAGTAATTAGCGTTGCTGGGTATATGACTTCTTGTCATCACTTCGTAAGGGTCAAATTACTTACTTATTTATTATAAAAATAATTATACTTTCCAGTTTCCGGTGTCGGGTTGGTATTATAGTCTTTTTATTTACCTCTATACCCAATACAGAGTTTGACACCACAGCTGAAAATATACTGGCTTTTAACTAAAGTAAAACTGCTTTTCTAAGATCAACACACAAGGTTTATCAACTTTCAAAAAAGAGAACAACTATCATTTACTTATCTTACTGTTCCTTTTACAACATATTATTCTATTCAGAACATAAGCATTTCAGTTCATTTATAATGTTCCTTCTTCATTTCCCTCGGGCTTATCTTCTTGAATATCCAAGTCACGGTTACGCATTCCTATTGCCAGGATTGGATCGACTTATTAATTTCAGCTTCTCAAGCCATCTTCACCAAGTTTTTAATAACCAGACATCCTCCTCCCCTTCCTTCAGTCTGGTTTCACTTTCTCTCACCCTGCAAAACTTTAGTACCAAAGTTACTATATATGACATTTATCATTTAATGACCAAAATAATAATAAATAATACGTTGGTAAGGTCGTGTACCTCACAATTTCCACTATGTTCCAATTTCTCAATAATATATCTACAATATGTCAATAGCTGACGCACTCTAAAAAAAAATGGTTGTTTGATGCCATAACTGGGCGTATCACAGTAGCAGTATGGCTGATTTATTTGAACTAACCTATTATTAGCTAACACGAGATTAATATTAATTGGTATATGATTGGCTATGTAAGTACTGATCATATTCATAGGAATTATCTAAAACTATTAAATTGCTCTAAAAAAATGATAAATAAATCTTAATTTCCAATTCACTCATCTAAATTTCTGATTATTTGTGAAATGAAAGGAGGCGTAACCGATGATTGCGTGGAGCGGACAGCTCTAGAACTGAACATAGACGCATACTACGTATCACAATGCAAGTGCAGTGCCTGGGTCGCAGCGCCTTGCCGTGGCGCCTGTAGTTAGGTGACCAACATTTCATGCTAGCGTATCAGTCGTAGACAACTTAGGGGTCAACTGACAACTGCCGGTCAGATGCAGTAGCGTAGTGGCTGCTTGAACTGTAATGCTCCGGCACGGCAGTCGAGAGGTCATGGGTTCAAACCAACGTTCTACTATCCAGATTTTGGTTTTCCATAGTTTCCGTAAATCACTCCAGTAGAATCCTGGGATGATTCCTTCAAAAAGGACATGGCAGAATTCCATCTCATTCCTTGTTGGGTTTATAACGACGTCGACAAGCCGTAAGTCAAAAATAAGATATACACGATTCTGGTGTTGTCTAATTTCCTGTGATGTCTGATTTGTAACCACGAGCAAGTGAATAAAGACTATAACAATTTATCTTAGAGAAATTTCTTTGTGATTATTTTGCAAACTATTTGAAATGAGTGACTGAAGGAGCAACCTTGAAAGACCAGAGATGTTACGCCAGAAAGAGAGTTATTCTCGGCTGTTATGCACTTCTCGTGGGCTGTTTACTGCGAAAAGACAAAGAAAAAATTGCCTTTGGCTGCGAAGAAAAACGAACAGTTACCAAAATATTATTCCTCTGATGTTCGCAGCCACACTGGGTGTGAAGGTCATCCGATTAGAGCGCTGTTGTTGTGCATCGTGTTTCAGTGAAGCTAGCCGAAGAAGTGACGACGACATCAAAGACCACACTCGTTCCACTATTTCATCGAAAGTGTTTATTTCTTTTTAAATTTATCATTAGACGTAGGATTCTTTTTAGAATACGAACAAATTGAACCAGAATAAAAATTTAACTGTAATAAAAATTTTTTTTTCGGAAAAATATTCTAGTTTTATCATATTTTTTTCTTTTAGATCATTTAGGACTAACTAAAAGAATTACGCTTCTAATGTCTTAAGGAAATATTCATTTAAAAAAACAACAGTTATATGCTTAAGACATACACTAGTAAAGTTATTATTTGAGCAAACTCAGTGTTGCTACGTAGTTCCAAAACACCATACTCCAAGGAATGTTCCGTCTGAAACAGATTATCGTCATGATGTTGGGCGAATTTTCAGCTGGTGCAGAAATTCAGTAACTATGGGTAACTTGAAAATGAAAAACCGAGCGTGGCGGTTAACGCTCTGGCCTCGCATTCGGGAGGACGCCGGTTAGAATCCCCGTCCGGGCATCCAGATTTGAGTTTTCAATGGGTTCCCCAAATCCCTCCAGGTGAATGCCGGGATGCTTCCTTCAAAAGGCCATGGGCGAATTCATTTCTGTTCGTTGTCCTCTGCCCTATCCCGCTTCTAATGAACTCGACGTCGATGAGGCATAAAGCCATAAGTAAAAAAAGAAAATGAAAATTGTATTATATGGACAGTTTTTGAGAAATACTTGACAGACATGTAACACGAATATCAAACTGGAAGTTTATAAATATTGTCTTTTTGAACATAGGAATGAAGAACAAGGTTTTTTATTACACTGTTATACACTACAACAATCAAGATTTTCTCAATAGACATGTAACCATGGCAAAGCGAAAATTATGGGTGGAGATTTAGGACACCTGTTGCAGTCGAAAGAATGAAACAGTAGTTCAGCAAAAGTATTCGCCATGCAACTCGTATATTTTTTTAATATATGCAGTATGTATTTCTAACATAACCTTGGCCATGTGTGATCGTCAACTCCAAGAGGCGTGTATTCTAGAGACTGCGATGAGCATTGTGTAATGTAGTGAGTTGTTTTATATTGGGTGTATGGGGTGGAACGATCGGCAGGATTAAACACGGTCTTCTTCCATTGCAGCCTACACTTCTGAAGATCACGTACGGGGGCTCCAAGTTCAACTGCACCCTACAAAGAACAAATCACAACAATGCCTTCACTCCGGTGAGAGGTTTACGCCTAGTCGAGACCCTTAGTATTTTTTGTGCTACTGGATTGTGAACCGCTATCCCTCCTACCCTACTGACTCAGTCCCGTATTATGAAAATTTCTTGCACCACCTGAGATCAGATCAATAAACCCCGAGCATTACAGAATCTCTAACATCGAGGCGAATCACATTCTTTGGATTGCATTGTTTTCTTGAGACAACCATAATGGACACGTTTTTTGTCATTTGACAACAAGGGAAACGTCTTACGGGTAAATTAGTCCTTGTGACCAACGATTTGGGAAGTGATAGGTAGCCATCGGTCAGCTTAGGTTTGGGCGCGTTATAGAGTTGGCACTGTGGAGTAGCCGAGTAGGGTAAGATAAAGACGGAAGGGCCTTCCGGCGAGTCGTAAACTTATAACGAGGAACACAAGGCCGCGTTTAATGAACCACGCTGAAATAACAAACCCGACACACGTACACAATCCACAGGCTGCCAACGAAGAACGTCGCAGCGCAATATTTACCCTGAGGCTTGCGAGCAAGGGTCGCAGGATCGAGTCCGGCATAGGGCACAGGTGCTTTTAAATGAGTGTTATGTCCGTCCTGTGATATTCTTAGACTTGTTATTATTAGTTACACCGACGGAAATCAGTATACACACGAGATAAACAATAATAAGCGCAGAGAGCTGGCTGAATGGATATAAAACAATAACATGTACGCTGCGGTGTTAGGAACAACGTGAAACACATCAAGAGCGATTTTGCTCTCATCCATACACTGTCAAGATACACGAATATGTAACATTTAGGTTTCAGTAGTAAAGACCGTTAGTTCCCTGAAAGACGTTCCAAATGAAAAATTGAAGCATTTGGGGACTAGTAACATACGAAATGGACGTGTTTTGGAAATGGTGGAGATTGAACAATTGTGTAAAGAAGCTTAAATTTTAAGATGTGTGGGATTAATTAAAGTATTACTGAAGGGATTAGTCGAAAGAAGGAATTCTAACCGAAGGCAGAGATTTGAATATGTGAGGCAGATAACTGAAAACTTACTTTGTAAGGGGGATGGTCCCAACCAGTCGAGACACTTATCGAATGGGGGGAAGGGGGGGGTTTATCTGTAAGAGTGGTTTGCTTCAGACCTGAGAATGTTCAGCGAGCAGACATGACGTGAAGTTGTAAAGCAACCAGCTAAGAAATTAATAGACGCCGGGGACTGTACAATTTCTACTTACGTTTATGTTCGTTAGATGTAATATTTTTCTGGCTATCAGCGCAATAATAAGCCGAACTTTCAGAGGCACAGAATAACAATAAACCATCTCATCAAAGAAATGTGGATGGATAAGTAAAACCAGAGGAGCAGTCCTGTTTTACCGGTTTTTTTTTTTTTTTTTTTTTACCGTTTTCTCAGTTTATGTTGTATGCAATAGGACTGTTGATAATATATCAAATAATTTTTTGAAAATATCGATATTTATGAGTGATATTTTTTAGGACGATATATCGATATTTCGAAACTGAAATCTGCATATCGGCTTCGATATTTTTAAAAATAAGTTATAATTTTCCGTTTGCTCTGAATGACACTATGTACCTCAAATTTCTGTTACGCCTATAAATCAGCAAGCTCAAGTAAATCTTACTACGTTTCTATAATTAATTTGAAAGTTATAGGTACCAAGTCCACTCAGATGATGAAAACAGTGTAGGCAAGGCATCGCTCGCCCAGCACGAATCGAATGGGAGCCCATTGTTTGAAATGAGCGTGTGGATTGTCCAGAGTAGTCCAACTTGAAATTAGTGTGTTAGCGGGAATAGTGGGAAGTGTAAATAACAAATAAATAGTTGCTAATTCGTGAACAAGAAAAATAAGACAACTCAGAATAAGCTATCACCATACAAAAACTAAATGAAATACTACAAAAAAAAATCTTGTGAAAAAAAGTTATGTAAAGTGGCCATAATGCATGCTATGATAGCTAAATTTCTACCTAAATAAATGCCTCAACTACATTACTTATCAATCATAAAATGCACAAAATAAGATTTGGCTCGAACCACTTTCGAGTTATATATATATTTTTTTAATTTTTATAAAACTTATGAGACGCATAATGGTCAAATTGTTTTTTTTTCTTAAAAAATCAACAATCATCATCACCAACAGAATCCATTCGGAAGTGAAAACCTGATTAAGAACAAAATCACAGAAATATTTATCAGTGGACAGCCTTATTTTTGTAAGGTTTGATTTTATGAAATTGCAATTATGAAAGTATCAATATATCGATACTTTTTTCCGATATATCGACAGCCGATATTGATACTTTTTAAAATATCGATATATCGAAAATCCGATATTTTTAAAAATATCAATAGCCCTAGCTAAGCAATGCTTTCATCACGTATCTACTTCTTCTTGAAACAATCACGAATTTGATAAATTGATGAGCTACGAGCAAACTTCAGTATTGTTTACATGACTTCTCTGGAAGCAATATTAGAAGTGGTTAACTCTAATGAAAGATGTACTCAACGTGGAGTACATCTTAGATCGCAAGCATTTTATATTCAAGAACATTTCTTCAAAAAAACTTAAAATGTGCTATAATATTTCATAGAGATAGCAAAGTCGAACATATCAGTAATTGTCTAAGTTTCGACTGCGAGAATGCTACTTCAGACTATTTAAATGTATTCCTGCAAATATGAGCAAAATCGGCTCATAAATATAGAAGTTAGACTATTACGATTACATAGAAGTTAGACTTTAGCGCCACCTATCGGAATTAATCATAACTAAAACCCTTACTCACCTCATTAGGTCTAGTGGTTTGTCGGTGACGATGCGGTTTACTCACTCACGATGGGTTTTATATATTGAGATGTAATTGTAGTATTTCTAAAAGTGTACATTTTTAATCAAATCACACTGATTGATTAGTTCCTCCTTCCGCATTAATTCTGTCATTACTTCTAAAATTTCCTACGTCATTGTTAGACTATACTTTTTTAAATAATTTGTTGCAAATGATTATTTGAAGGCAGATAACAATAATCTTAAGTTTGTCCCTTTTACCCAGCTGAAATAGGAACTATATCGTGTACCAGCTAGGTACAAAAAAGGTTTAAAATGGTTTGATAGTCATTTAATTAATTCTTCCATTTGTTGACACAATTCAGTTTTTTTATTTTAATTTTGTCTTTCTTATTCCCATAATGTTGTTGAAATGTAAAACCGATTGGAATTTAGTAAACCATTTCTCGAAGCCAGCCATCTAACAAAGACATCAATGTGGAAAAAAATACGAAAGAACAGATGAACTGAAAACAATGACGGTCCCTGGATTGTACGTACGAAGGTGTTCTGCGAGTATAGACTCTTTGATTCTTGGAAGGTCATAACGGCCGGTGAAACAAAAGAGGAAAAAACACAATGGTGAAAGTTTTATCTAAAAATGGACTTCTCCGCCGAAACAGAATTTCTTACTCCTACCTCAGCCCTCCATCAACTTGGTTGAGTGCAGTGGACAAAACCTCTCGCCAGAATGGAGTGGCTCAGAACAAAGCCGCACTCGCGCCTTAAACCTACCAGCTGATATCCGCAGTTAAAAAAAAAAAAAATCCTACTGAAGGGGTTTTCTCCCCCTCTATTTTTAACTGATTATTATTTGCATTTAAATTTATTCCTAACGTTTAATCTGCCGAAGTCAAGTTTTGCTACGTTCCTACATTTTTTCCTGACAATTAATTTTGGATTTTTTTTTTCACAAAATATACTGCTAATATGACCTTAAAAAAATGAAACTGAAATCTTCGCAGTTGGTGCATGAAATGTATTAGAGTTTCTTTGATACTAATAGCTTTTTTAACGGATTGAATGATCTGTAAATAAAGAGTAGTAGAACTCTGTAGATGCAGTACCTGGCTAGTGGGATGAACCGTTGCTTATCAGGCAGATCAAAGATTACAAGCTGTGCAAATTTCAGACATTCTAACTTCATTTTGATATTTTTAAAACTTTTTTTCACTTGAAGTAAAATTCTGTATTCCATGTCTTTTGTATACAGTACATATCGGTCTATCACAGGCATTTTGTGGAAGCTAGGTAAGCACCAGAAATTTTTCTAACGTGTCTCTGAGTTTACAGCTGACTGTACAGAAGATGGTGATGAACGTAACATCAGCAAAAGACGGTTATCGAACACAACATGAATGAGTGGTTAGGTGGCTCGGTGGTTCATAGAAAGGTTCCGTGGTTCGGATTCCACGTTAAACTGTAGGTCCCCTGTACGTGGTAGCACTACTGGGTTAGGTTAAGGCATGACACGACAAGGACATAATGCACAGCCAATAGAAACCTTATCTCTTTTTTTTAACTGCTTTACGTCTCTCAACAGCTAGGTCTTTATAGACGGGAAAGGATTGGGGCAAGGAATGGGAAGGAATTCGGCCATGGCCTTTTTAAGAAAGCATCCCAGCATTTGCCTGGAGTGATTGGAGTGATGGAAAACCAAAATCTGGATGCCAGGACGGGGATTCGAGCCGCCGTCCTCCCGAATGCGAGGCCAGAACGCTATCCGTTACACCACCACGCTCGGTGAAACCTTATCACCAGATCATTACGACTACCAGAGTCTTTACCTTTACAATATGAAAGTATATCCATCTGCGATCAGCTGTGTGTGTCGCAATGGCCCTTTTAAAATTAATGTTGTGATCATGAGCGTTTACCGAACAAACAACCAGCCATCACCCTTTTACTGACAGGCTAATCCGAAGTTTGCCTTGTGTGATCTACGAAAGCCATGAAAAACATTGCCTGACGTGAAAATATCATGTACCGAACTGGAACCTTATATCGATTGGTACTATCTACCATAACATATAGCGTACTGATGTTTAAACTACATCAAAGGGATAAAATACTTTTAGAAATCGTTCTCTCTGGTAAATAGTGACTCGAGTTTCCGTCACTGTTGTCAGATTAAGATTATTTTCAGTAACATTCCAATGTCATTAACAGTACTGACTAGAAACTCCAAAGAGTGTCTCTTATATTGAAAATATCGTTGTTTATACAACAAAACTGAAAGTACTTATATCTAGTATGGATTGTAGGTACGATATGTTTCAGAACCCTCTAAAAACTGAAGCTGACGAAATGGGACTATAATTACCGAGAGTGGTGGGTGAACGGTTAACGTTCTGGCCTCGCATTCGGGAGGACGCGGGTTCGAATCCCCGTCCGGGTATCCAAATTGGGTTTTCCATGGTTTCCACAAATCACTCCAGGTGAATTCGGGATGCTTCCTTCAAAAAGGCCATGGCCGAATTCCTTCCCATTCCTTGTCCCCCACTCCCATCCCGCCTCTAATCACCTTAGCCGTCGACGAGGCGTATAGCAGTAATAAAAAAAGTACTATAATTTTGGATTGTGTCAAGTCCTTAATTCTACTGGCACGCGTTGGGGTAGGGGGAAGGGAGGTACAATCTCTGTAACTATTTCACCAGTTTATCTGTATCAGGAGGAAGTACGAATGCGTTATCGGACGGGTGGGTTGGTTATTGCTTTCTGTGGTTCCTTATACAACGGTAAACCGAGCCCTATTACTGGCGATCCTCTTTCTTTCGTCTCTGGCACTCAAACGGAATAAGTTCAAGATCAAATACACACATAGTCTCTATTTTGTTGACCCTAAGCCTAATATCGTATTTAAAATGAAAACTCGTACTATATGGGTTTTATAAAGGACCTGCGAACATGGCTCAGTGCGCTGCACACTGGATCGGAAACGTACAACGGGACGGGCACGAGACCAGTACCCCGCGTATCAGCCGCCCTGACTGCATGCAGTTTATAGATGATCTTCCGCACCTATCAAGGCGTATACAGGGATGGTCACCAATCTCCGCCCCATTAACAACCGACTTCACAAACAAAGAGTACACTTTCCACATGCTTACACGCTTCATAGACAGATGATAACACTATAACACTTCAGTCCCCCCATTTAACAGTAGCGGATCCAGGGGGGGGGGGGAGCCTAGGGGGCTTACTCCCAAAAGAATTTAGGTCGACCCCTGACTCCGGTAATTTTTGAGATTTGGAGACCTTTTTTTTGAGCTCTACATAATCTGCTCAATCTACCCCCACACCCACCCCAAAAACTAAAATCCTGGATCCGCCACTGCCACATTAGTATCCAGGACGAAATGGAATTAGGTAAAAATGTTTGGCGTCAGCAAGGGCATATGCCAACGATGAGCAAGACTCATAGAAGGCAACCGAACCCAAAATGTTAAGAAAAGAACTAGACATAGAAATGAAAGGAGACAAAAAATAAAAACAATTTCTACTCTAGCGAGGGAGTGTCGATGTTTACAAACCTTCAAGTAGAGGACTAATATATTTCTGACAAATTTTTCGACTGGGAAATAAAGATATGAGTCGACGTCAAAATTGTTAATTTTGGACTATTTTTGTTACCGAATCTATCTTAAAATCCATGTTTCCTTAGTATCTGTTCCCAATATCGAATATAACCTGAATTTAAATACAGATACCAAAAAATTAATATCTAATATACATTATAAGTTGCGAGCAAAATTAGCAACAATTTCTTTACTGCATATACTAACATAATTTTATTTAAAATCCTCTAAATTAAAAGCGCACTGGATTTTGAAGATAAATACAACTAATTTGATTGTAACTGAATGAGAGCATTAACAGCATGCGCGGCAACGTGGCGCGGCGTGGGACAGCTATGGAGCGCAGTCATGAAAATGTATATATATTTATTGTCATTTCATTCCTTCCCCATGTGGGGGAAGGCGGGCTGGCAGTACACAGTTCGTGCTCTTCAGCCTAGTGATACATTTTTACAATAGATGTAATTAAAAATATAAAAATTACAATATTAATTGGATTTTTAAGTTTTTGTACATAATCAGAGTGCTGTTATTTGAAGATTTTTACCGAAAATCAACAGAAATACAAATGTTTTTCAGTTAGATGGGTTTCCACATATCCATCTCTGTGCCAAACGACCTACATACCACATGCGAGAAATGTGTTTAGGTCGTAACAATACGAAAACTTAAAAAAAAGCGAGACCAGACTTGCACTTGCCTCAGTTTTGTATGGTCCTATGTTCTTTATTCAATTCCTAAATACTCAGCTATTATACAATATTCGAAATAGGAAATCCTTTTCTTTAACGGTGTTGTTAAAATTTTGTATCTTCCTGTCGCTATTCGTTTTTTCTCTCAATCGTTAGATAAGGGTGACATGTATTTCCCCACAAGCAAACGGTTTGTGGGACTAAAATACAAACTTCGCATTGCCACCGCTGTTCGGATCAAAAACGGTTTAAGCTGGTGGACTGGCCCTTCAGTTTTCTTCAGCTCGGCATCACCATCGATTCCAAGGAAGCTTTAATCCCCTGATTGCACCACGCCTAGTTTTCATCACACTTAAAATATTACAGAGGAAGACAATGCCATAGTTGTTGTCAGCCATATCCGTGGGTGGCTTCGAATGAGCTGTTGTCAAACCGTTTACTCAACAGTTAAATTCTCCTGCTAGCTCGTAGTAATAGTTTGTGCGTTGACGCTCGTACTTGCAACACAGGACGCTCAGCGTTGCCATTTTCTAGTGTTAGAGAGAGAGCGCTACGCGAGAATATTCCCAAGTGCGGCAACAGCGCGCTCGCAACCACCCGCAAGTTTCCCTGATCAAAGCTTTAGTGGTCTACTGTTGGGTTAAAACTTGCAACGATTAAGAACGGTTTTACTTTGCCAGCCGGAAGACAGATTTTCCTTCGTCGTGTTTCTGTGTACAGTTTTGCCTTTGCGCATCTCTGTCGATGTCACGTTACTAAAATCGTCTTGCGTCTACGCTCAAATTCTTATGTTTATAGACACTACACTCTTCGTCGCCGATATGTTGCATCGTAAGGAACTTTCTTTACAGCCCGTTGTTTTCGAAACACTTCCTGCATGCTCCTGAGCAAATCCTCTGTTTTAAAACGACTTTTCAGATGGCACTGCCGGGACCAAACATGCGCAAGCACTTTGCTATAACGTTTCACTTAGTGGCAGGTTATGTCGTCATGCCGGGACCATCACAATAAACAAAAAAAATTCTGATAACCGCCATTGTATTTTTTTCACGATAACTCCGTCAGTCCATAGGCTTTGTTCTCAAACATAATGCACAATGGTGGTCCGAATACAAACGTATCAGGTTTTAGTTAGAAAAAAGAATTGAGGCTGTAATAATAACCAAAAAGACAATAACGGAGGAGAAGTTATTTAATTAATTTGCGCCTCTTAACAGTATCAGGAGGGAGACCAATTGAAATGTCAGTGTCCACTCCAGTCAAAACAGGTGCGGAAGTAACAGGTGGAAAGGGCGTGTCCCCGAGAGCTGCAGCACGCGATACCGCCCGCTATCTGTCTAATTCGTTGCCGGATGGCCCCCGCTCCCCATTAAGGACGCCTGGCTTAATTACCTCCACACCCGCGGTATCCACCATCACGGACTTCCTGAGAATATTCTGTTCAGTTCAGTGAAGTAAGAGCAGCTCCGAGTTAATTTTAAATGTCGCACAGAACTATATGTTACTGACACTTGCTCTGACAACAAGAATAGATCTTGAGAGCGTACCTAGCAAGCCAGACAAAGTGTTCAGTTGCTTTGCACCTGTGGTCCATGATTCTACAAAATTACGGTGCTTCTGTACCATTCGGACAGAAGATTCTTTGGGTATGTGTTGGAATATAAAAATGAGCCACTCTAACACCTAACATCCTTCAGGGATTAGAAGTTGGTACCGCCGCGAACCTATAGTAAAAATAAATGCTATATTAATGTAAATGAAACAGTTTTATTCTGCCCAAAGTTAAAAATCTCGTTGTGAGCACGAATTTTTAGGAGTCGTATTTGATAATATGAGCTACACCGGGACGCTCCGTGGTTCCGATTCCACGTTAAACTGTAAGCCCTGAGGAAATGAATTGGCCTTCGTGCCTCCGACAAAATAGCGTGCTACATTTCCTCTGAAAGATTCAATCAATCTTCGGGGTACAGACTAAGATTTCTAGTGTTTGAAGTGAACAATTCTTTAGACGCGTTGGAAGATTTTTGGATGGGTAAAATCTTATAAGTTCGCGTCACCGACATGCTAATGTTAACAGTGTATCTATGGCGGTCTGTTGGCTCGGTAGTTAAGATGTCCGACTGGTGAACGAAAGGTTCCCGGTTCGAATCCCAGTCTCGGTGGGGATTTTCAAATAGGCTACCCTTAACCCGACCTTCACCTCTAGCATAGCTTGCTGTGTAGTGTGAACTTAGCCAGAACACTTCCACAGTTCGGATTCCCCTATACCTGGTAGCACAACCGGGTTGAGTGAAGGCTGCTAAGACAGGGGAGGAATTCGTAACCAATAGAAACCTTGTCACCAGGTCTTTACGAGGACATGGAATTATTATTATTTAGTATATGTGTACGTGTAAGTATGACGTACTGCGCGTATGATATTCTTAGTTCTAAGTTTTCACTTCTGTTGGCAGTCCCCAATGACTGCCAATTCTCCCCCCCCCCTCCCGAATCTTAACAGTTATTCTGTAAAGTTTAAATGGAGATTATCTCACGCAGTAACTTTATTCTTCACCTCACCGAGCATGGTTGGTGAATGCTAACGCTCTGGCATCGTATTCTGGAGGATCCGTGTTCGATTCGTCGTTTGGTCATCCAGATTTAGGTTAAGTTTTTAATACGTGTCTAGATATACGATTCGTTTACGTCGACATCATTCCTGCTGGGAGAGGATGAGAAGCAATGAACAGGAAGGTATTCTGCCGTAGCATTTTGAAGAAACCATCCAGGAATTCGCCTGGAATGAATTTGGTAAACCGCGAAAAATCGGTGTCCTCCTGAATGCATATCCGAGCTCATATACCTGGCTCTTATCAACTAGGCGGATAACAGATTGCATGTTTCTTATCGTTCTAATTGATTCCATCTGCCATGTTAATATTTTTCTTTCATCGGATTGAGTGCTGTTACTAGATGCAGATAGCTTCTCATTCTTCTTCACCACCTTTTCCCAACATTACGGGTCGGCTGCCTTTGTTGAGTTTAACTCGTCATTGGCATCTTCAGGTTTGAAGCTGTGGTTTTACAAACGCATCCCCTTTGCTGATGTCAAGCATTTTATACCTACTGCCACGTCTTACTACGCACTGATGGAAGAAGTGAATGTCGTCACTTGTTTGCGTATAACAAACTATATTCTGTGTGCGATGTGTTCATTTTTTATTAAATGTGTGGTGTATGAGGTGGAGATTGGGGAATGTCCCGGAATTTATATGATGGCTGCGGAAAACCACCTAAAAACCGAGTCAGGACGGCTCTGGGCTCGTTCCCGGCTCTGTTGTATCTCCCCGGTCCTGCTTGTGACATTTCAGTGCACTTAACCACCCTGGCGAGTTTACTAGATGCAGATAGTAGCACGTGAAAAATCGAAAACGATGGCATCAAAGGCAACTTATTCACATACTAACATATTTCCTTGAGACCATTAGCTGATTGGTAACCGACTTTTGTCATCGGTCACAATTAGATACAGCGAAACGAAATGTTCTGGTATCGATGTGTTCGGTGTAGGGGACAGAATTAAAGATTGACGCTTGGCCGTGGCTGTCGCTGCCCCGCGCTAATGACTGCCTGAATTATTTGGATGCTGTTTACGGCTAACAGCTCCTCGCTTTACCAGTGGACGCACTGGCGACCGCCGCATGGGAGGCCAGCCCATACCAGAACCACTAGCACTGTTAGCACAGGGGCACCTGTCCGATAACACAACACACAAAGATCACACGCAATGTTAATTTTAAAAAAATATATAAATTTGCCATTTACAAGCAGAGAAAATGAAATCCAAGTCCACGCGGTGACGCGGTGACTGCCAGCTTTCGTCAGCCTGTAGACACCGGACACCTGATGAAGACAGCCGAGCTGGTTGTCGAAACGTTGTGTTTCCAAAACACCATCCGGCTGCACACCCGTGAAGACTACATTGCTCCAGTATGCCGGGAAAGTCTCCACGCACACACTAGCTAAATGTTTTGCATGGAGCGTAGAAATTTATGGGGCAGAAACATGGACGCTACGCAAAGAAAGGTGGGAAGCTTTTGAAATGTGGATATGGAGTAGGATGGATAAAATCAGTTGGAAAGACAAAGTAAGGAATGATGAAGTGCTGGAAAGAGTAGGAGAGGAAAGGTCCCTTATAAAACCAACAAGGAACAGAAAAAGGAACTGAATTCGTCATGTATTGAAGAATTAGTGTCTGCTTAAAACCGCCATGCAGGGGACTGTAAACGGAGGGAAAAGAAGATGTTGGCGAAGGAAGAAAATGATTCATGACATCATGGTGAATGAGAAATATTTAGAGACCAAGAGAATGGCGGAACAGAGGGAGGCTTGGAAGGCTGTCACTGTGCATCGACCTGCTGTATAGCAGAAAACCCTTGATGATGAAACTGTATACGATTTAGGAAAAATTATTAATCTTACCGAAAATATCGAGATAACGCATAACATTAGCTATTATCAGAATAGCCGCCAGTGACGCTCAGTGTGTACACCGGATCTAGGAGGTACAACGGGCGGCGTCCTGATTGTGTCGTGAAACACAATCGGGCGCGACACCCGTGAAGACCTCATTGCAATCAAGGTTAAGGCAGGGACGGTCCACAATCTCCGCCCTCAGAAACTATACATTTCACAACCAAAAAAAAAAAAAGGCAAACAGAACATAGTTACAGATTTCGCAGACAGTTGGAAATAATTCACTTCCTCGATTGGTAGGCCCTACGTGTTACGACCAGGCAGTTAGTATAAAATGCTTAGCGTCAGCAGACCATGCCAATGATGGATAAAACTCAACAAAAGCAGCCGATTCCTGAAGTTGAAAAAAGGTGATGAACAAGATCAACCATAACGAGAAAGAGTTTACAGCAACTGATTGGAATATTTATTACAAAAGCTATCTGGAAAATAATACAATTTTTTTTTACTTATGGTTTTACGCCTCGTCGACGTCGTGGTCATTAGAGGCAGGATGGGACTGGGGACAAGGAACTGGAATGAATTCGGCCATGGCCTTTTGAACGATGAATCCCGGCATTCGCTTGGAGTGATTTGGAGATATCATGGAAAACCCAAATCTTTTCTGTTTCGAGCGTACAGCAGGATGTTGCCTCCATTCTTCTCTTTACCAAACACACTAATTTTTACTTTTTATTCTTTTTGCAGTTAGTTCCTTTTCTCGATACTTCAAACTTTAATGAAGGGTATTATTATCGTACTAAATAATAATACTAATTTCCCTCAATTCAATTTATTACGTACTTGTTGCAGCACAGATCAAAACAACACAAAATCTTCAGAGAGTTGGTTTACTGATATGAATCTATATGCACAATCTTCCAAAAACTGTCATACATTCCAACCATACTTGCAGAGGCTGGTGCCTCCGTACCCTACATCCCTACGTCATATCTTTCCTTTTCGGTGGTCTTGCGCAGACTGCAATGAATGTAATGTAGCAATGTTATGAGTGTATTGCTGATAGCCAGCTGGCGGTCCTTTCTTAAGTCTAATCATCTAACTCAAACAAACGCCACCGAGAAGCCAC
The DNA here is from genome assembly GCA_031002005.1 of Vandiemenella viatica. NCBI lineage: Eukaryota > Metazoa > Arthropoda > Insecta > Orthoptera > Morabidae > Vandiemenella > Vandiemenella viatica. Next base: position 95,162,960 of record JARYHS010013630.1, on the reverse strand, counting down.
ACCAACAGAAAAGCTTTGCATCGCCAAAATACTTCTTGGGGCAATGTCCACTAACAATATACTCCGCCATCCCCCTGCCCGTTAAGAAAAGGTAGTAAGGTTCTATGACGACGACGAAGGCTTCATTATTACTACTGGAATTTTTAATGTAAGAACAGAAACTTTATAATTAACTTTAAAATAAACAACTGTATGAAGAAATACGAGGTATGTCCATAAAGTAAGTTCCATTTGGTTATATAAAACAAACGTGTACAAATACAAAAAAAATATTTATTGTACAAAAATCTAAAACTGTTAAACTATTTTTCTACATAGCTTCCGAAATTTTGTAGGCACTTGACATAGCGTGGCACAAGTTTTTGTATGCCTTCTTCATATAAGGTTGCCGCCTGTGTATTCAACCATGTGGTAACATGTTCTTTCAGCTCGTCGTCATCGTTGAAGTGTTGACCACCAAGGACAGATTTTAGGTGTAAGAAGAGATGAAAGTCGCTAGGATGGAGGTCCGGGCTGTACGGAGGATGATCAAACACAATATACAATTTTACCATGTGACTAAGCAACTCGAGCTAAAGTAGTTAAAAAGCAAGAAGCTTATTTCATAAGGGATTAATTAACTTAGTCCACAACCCGAAGGTTGGTTGGATCCTCCCGAAGGAGGTAGGATAGCCACTTCCTTTCCTCTGGGACCTACAGTTTAACGTGGAATCCGAACCACGGAGCGGCCTGGCATAGCTCATTTGATCAAACACAACTCTCAAAATTTTTGTGCCTGTCGGAATTCGAACCCGGCACCGGAGCACCGAACGTTCTGAAAGCAAGCGCCTTATCATAAGGGATATAAACAAAGAATGCGTTAAATTGTCTGAAGTACTGCACGTGAATAGAAATATGATTAATCATGAGGAACAACCAACCACTTGTAGGATCCAATTAGATCGGTTTGGTGGCTCAGTGATAGAGGTGTCTGATCGATTAGAATCCCTATCGAGGTGGGGATTTTCATAGATCCTTAACCCGACCTTTACATGTACTTTGCTGTGTAATATGGAGTGCGCCAGAACGCTTACGTGGTTCGGATTCCACGTTAAAACATAGGACCTATATACCTGGTAGGACTACCGGGTTAGGTTAAACGGCTACGACATGGGAGGAATGCGGAGCCAACAGAAACCCTGTACACGGAAGTATTATTATTAGGAACCAATTTATTTTTAGACAAAATCTTACCCTACTCCTGAATAGAATGTGGGCAGTAAAATAAAATTATAACCAAAATTTTAAACAAGTGTTCTTCAATAAAATTGCTATCAAAAGATATTCTTATTAAAAGAAAAATGCTTTGTTTTACTTGGCAACTAAGTGTTCGGTGTCCGCCGGAAGCAGCACAATCGAACTTTCGCAGCTATGTACGGCACCTCTAAGAAATGGTGCGTATGACTAATCACGAGAGAGAAGGAACTTCTATTTTCTACGAGAAAAAGCCGAAAGTACGTCCAAAGTGTTATTTACGGATAAAAACAAATAAAATTAATTTTCTGTTAAGTTTAACATTTAAATACTAGCTTGTAAGCACGTCAAAAATGAGGGGTTGAACTCAGAGTTTTCGAAATTAATTTCTTCGAGTTTACTATAACAGTTTCATAGAACAGCGATAGGCAACTGTTTAGGCTCGGGGGCTTGGATGCCAAACATTCTTTATAATAAAGTATCATACTTTATTTTGCTCGTTATACTTTACACTTTTTCATACCGGTAAAGTATGCCAACATACTTTATTTCGAGTAAAGTATACAATACGTGTAACGGAACGCTCCTTCATACTAGTTGCACACCCTCGTGCCTGTCATCCAGGGATTGTTTGTCCTTTGATCTGTGTACTTAGCGCTTGGCAGCCGAGGCAACAAGAGCGAACCATCCATATTGTGGCATTCGTGTTTGCTCGCCGTTATTTCTCAACGGAAGGGTGGATGTCAGTCACGTGACCTACAAGCGGAGAATTCGCGGTCTCTTCTGTTCCTCGTTGTTTTGAGTTTGGAGATTTCAACAGCATAATTTTTCTGTTACACTGTTCAAAATGACAAGTAATTCGGATTCTGGTTGTTATACTGATATAAGTGATACAACGGTAACTCTGTGGTAGTAGAAGGGGGTTTGCTGGGTAATTATCTTTATAGCATTCCATTTATCATTTTATTAATTTTAATATTAATTATTTTTGTTGATCTCAACAATTTAATAATTTTAATTGTTTGATTTTATCAAATAGGAAGAGGGTGCAAAGTGATATTCTATCTTGCATTACTAATGTAAAGTCATAACCTGACAGATTTATTCAAATCAAACATTGATTGCCAACAGACATCCGTGAACTTTACAATTAATTTAAAACATGAAAATCCAATGTTCAAACAAAAATCAACACCGAGTCTTACAATATGTGGCATAAGACGTTAATTCTAAGGAAACAATAACATATCCATGTGAAATTTATAAAGCTGTTCACAAATACAAGCTTATACAAAAAAGGAATTCAAGGAGGGCGCCATTAAGTCTTGGACTTAAATAATATTTCCTGATTGATAGGAATTTGTAACAGTCTTCCCGTATCAAATCAGATTGCTCACGGCTAATAATACGCTCAAAAAAATTGTCTGAGAGTGATACTTTGCTCAGAGGCGTTCACTGGTCGAGGAATGCGTAACACTGAGTTCTTTTTAGTGGCTGAAGGTCTTTACCGTTTATGCAGCAGCTGTGGCACCAATGGTGGTAACACGCACACTTCCTTCAGATAACCGCCACAGGTACCGCAAGCCAGAAGTGGCTTATGCCGTCCAGCTCTAAGTCTCGTCGTAATCGCAGACTCGGCGATGGCGTGACCTGTCTGTCCGCCAGACACCACTGGAAGACCTCCTTCTCTCCCGATGTTGGATCGTAATCCCTTCCAACCCCGTCGAAAACCAATCCATGGGCCCGTATGAGATGTGGACCCAGAACACACCAAGCAGCTCGTTATTATTTTGTAACATGCCCGTTCATTGGGAGTTCACAGCCACGTGATTCACACTTGGATCTACCATAACTGTCTCACCCCGAAAATATCCGACCTTCTCCGAGTTTTGCTTCGGCCACCAAATTTTTCAACTAGCGTAAGGCACAATAGATGGTCCAGCCAAATTATCCACTTGACCGGAGAAGGGTCAGTTAGGCGATACCTACTATAGATAAACGGGCTATCCCTCGCTGTTGAGAAATATATTGCTACCCCAGCTCAGGTGTGAAAGGGTCTCGATTCACCGTTACAGGTGGCTACCTCCCAGACTCAAAGCGAAAACACTTTCGAGCAAAATATTCCAGCCCTCCAGTCAATATAAATTATTGTTACTATTTATAACATTGTACGAGTATGACACAGCAGTCTCGTTACAACTCCAAAGCACTTGAAAGTGAAGAAACATAAACAATTACAAAAATATAAAGATTTGTGGGTGAATATAAATTACTGGATAAAAATAGGTCCTTAAATCAAATTAAGTATCTGCGATGTGAGTTTTACGATTGCACCAGCTGGCATTGCACAAGTCATTCAATATCCATCATGACGCGGCTCCTCTCGGACAACCAAGAGGTTTAAAAAGAAGTTGTTCATTTATTTATAATTTTAGTTTTAGAATGTGGTATCAGCTATAACAAGCTGAAATTAAATCAAAAAGTAATACTACGAAAACATACGTACCTAAGACAATAAATATCTAAATTAAAAAATATTTTTTTTCCTTTCAGATGCTTTTTATTTTCCTTTTCCAAAGACAAATATACTTTTTTTTTCTAAAAAGGTTGGCACCGCTATTCACGGGCCACTTTGTGGGAGAGGAGGTTAGCGGAGGGCCCGCATCTTTTAAAATTATTGCATTAATCAGTTAACTCTGTATTTCAGAAGAAGTATAAATAGTACCATACGAAATCAATCAATATAAATTAAATGAAATAGTGGTTGTTTTATTCGATTTATTTATTGTGCTAATTTCATATCACCTGTAGCTGCAAGCATATTTAATTATCGAATCAGTTTAATGACACAAATGTACCCTGTCACATTTCCCTACTATTTTGAAAGTTATGAGTGATATTGTTTGTTGAGATTCTCATTGCAGCCTGCAAGTTTATGTCTGTCAATTAGCGTCTGTATTTATTCTTATTGATCTTCAAGCAAGAAAAACTTTACTCACAAATATATGTAAATCCTAATATGGAGAACATTTTACCAGCAAATTTCTTCATGCATGGATTTTTTTTTTTTTTTTTTTTTTTTTTTTTTTTTTTTTTTGTAAAAGTCAACTAATATAACAGCATTAAATAATTTCTTTCGCAGTTTGACCTGACTGTATGTCAATAAGTTCAAGTTGCAATTCCTCAGGTGCTGTGGGATAACAGCAACTGAATTTAGGCAAAACTTTCTTAAAATCCAAAACATTCTTGTGACTTCATACTCCAAACTTTGCAGACGATCCCTAGTCTTATCAGAAACACTTTTAAGCACTTTTTCTAATAAACTGAAATTACAAAAGTGGCATTCACCTGCTTGCCGTAGTTTTCCTTTGATGATTTTACATGCTTCCACATTTGACGTGCAAACAATTCCTTTCGCTGCAATTAAACATTCATCTCATTCAGTTTCTCAAATTAAATCATCTATAAATAAGACAAAATGTTCCGACTGTCTTGGCGGGGCACAATAAAACTCTTAGCGGGAGCCAGGTGGCTCGCCGAGCATTATTTTCCCACCTCTGACATAGAATATAGCGGCAACCTCTACATCTTGTAAACCCGTCAAAAATAGCTGGTTGATAGCAGTGTTTTGGCATTTTTTCGTGGTTGCTTCACTAAAAATTATTGTTACAAAATAATGCGCATCAGGGATCGTCCATAAACTGCGTGGCTCGGTCTAGGTGGAAAGATACGCTCGGCTGCGTGGGGGAGGAGGGTGAAGGGGGTTTCCTAGATAGGCAATGTAGCTTTTCATCCATATTAATTGTCACAGTTAAAACAAGGTACAGAACAGACAACAGAAGGTGAATATATATTTCCGTCATATAATTATCTCCACCGAGCGTGGTGGGTGAACGCTTAACGGTCTGGCCTCGCATTCGGGAGGACGCAGGTTCGAACCGCCGTCCGGGCAGCCATATTTGGGTTTTCCATAGTTTCGCCAAATCACTCAAGGTGAATGCCGGAAAGCTTCCTTTAAAAGGCCGTGACCAAATTCCTTCCCATTCCTTGTCTCCAGTTCCATCCCGCGTCTAATGACCTCGACGTTGACGATTTGTAAAGCCATAAGTAAACAAAAAATTATTATCTCCGTATGTAATTTACAACAGTCTGACAAGAGAAAACAGTACAAGCAGTACAAGAGGCCAATATGCTGCTATGTAGTTAATGGATGCTCCCTAACCGGTAGCGGATCTAGAAATTTTGTGAGCCTAAGAAAAATATTTTCAGCCCTCCACCCCCCTTTCTTTCCCAAAAAAACCTTCCACCACATAAATTTGCCATTTGATGCCTCTTTAAACAACCGGCACTGCCTTGGCCGCAATTAGTTAATACGGTATTGAAGGCCAGTTCTGCTACGGACACGGCTACGCAATCACCATGCTTAGCCTTTTATTAGTATTGATATTGTTGGTTTTTGTAATGAAGTACAAATTTTAATGAAATGAAATTTGTGTTAAAAGTTACCCTTAAAAAGTAAAGTATTTAAATCTTCTGTCTGTCACAGAGCCAGTGGGCTCGGTGGACAGTAAATGGTAGTGGGTACGCGGGAGTTTGGCACTTTGGATGTGCGGAGACTAACAGTTTCGCAAAATCGCCGGCGGTGTGTGTGCGCGTGTAAATACGCCTCGCATTATCGCAAACCAAACAGCGGCAGCGGAGTTGGAGGGTCGGAGTTTGTGTTTGCTGTGCGGTGTCCGTTACCTTAATGGCCAGCGGCGGCAGCAGGTCGAAACCTGGAGACAGCAGAGCCGGAGAGGAGCTCATCATGCCCACCTACCTGCGACACACCAAACAAACCAAATCACATCTACACGCAATCACCAAAAAATATACTTCACTTACTTGTTTATGGTCTATAGAAATAGCAATGTATGTGGAGGAATAAAAAAAAAAAAAAACTTAAACCACAGAGGACAAATTGCAAGCAAATCATTATAGACTAAGCTGAAGCCAGTTAACCCTAGGATGCATGGTGCCGAAAACACACATGAATGCATATGCAGGGCCTCCAAGGCCCTGCCTAATTTTAAATTTTCGTCTTTTCATATAATCATTTTTTGGAGTTAAATTTATTTCTGTCAAATTTACTGTCATATTGAAAGATTCCTAAGATACAGTAACAGGATCTGGTGGGCCTGATTAACATTTTATTAATTAATTCACTTATAAGTTGCAGTTTACATTTTATAACATTTATTGCAACCAATTTCTTCAATTAAAACATACTCGTTATTCACAATATTATGTATATAGGCAATATTTTGACAAAAAGTTATTATTCGTTTTTCACATAAAATTGCATTTTTCTTAGTTTTCAACATGTCACAAACAAGAAGCACAAATGTTGGTTTTACATTTAATGCATGTCATAGCACTTTTCCTGTGTTTATTATATGGACAATAATTGCATCTTCTTCTTTTTCCTGAAACAGGTAGTTGGTTCGGCAATATGACATCTTTCTAAACACCACATCTATGCATGGCATCAACGATTTTCTTTGGAAGTTTAGGGATCTGAATACGAAGTTCCATTAGTGGTCTTACCATTTCCTCTGCTAAATCTCTTAGGAACAAACGCCTTTTATCACTTCTTCCAATATGGTATGTCAGATGTTGGGCGGAAAATAAAATTTCACTGTTCATTGCTGCAACGTCCATCATATTCATCCATAATGCAAATGGCCATCTTCTTGTTTGTCTCTTGCAAGTGTAATAACGAATTTTCTGGTCCATTTGATCTACTCCACCCTTCGTAGAGTTATAGAACTTTATTATATCTGGTTTCTTTTTTGCATGAGTTTCATCAATGTTTCTGTCGTGATGCATTGTGCTAATGAGAACTACAGACTTTTTCTTTTTGGGAACATAACTCACCATTGTAATGTCACCTCTAAATGCAAACAAAGAGGAATGAATCGCTCTTGAGGCTGATGGTTTCATCTCATTAGGAATTTCTGGTTTATTTTGTTTGATTGTTCCCACCACTGTAATTTGCTTCTGAAGCATCTCTTCTGCCAGCTGGACACTAGTAAAGAAGTTGTCAACAGTATTATTTTTTGATGATCCTTCAATGCTTTTAGCAAGATCTTTCACCACATTCAATCCAAGATTTTTCTGAATAGGTTCATGCGGCTTCCTTCCCGTGTAAACAATTCCGTCTAAAGCATATGCAGATGTAGCATCACATAACCAAAATATTTTTATGCCATACTTGGCTGGTTTAGAGGGCATATACTGGGTGAAGCTGCATCTTCCACGGAATGGGACTAGCTGTTCGTCAACTGTGAGCGAATCATTGGTAATCATTCTATTTCTACACTTGTCAAGAAATAGTTCCCATACATAACGAACAGCTGCAAGTTTGTCATCTGCAGATCGAGCTTCACGGGTACGCCTGTCATCAAATCTAATCATTCTCCTTATATCCTCAAATCTATTTACTGACATGGTGGCCTTATATGTAGGATTTGCCTTTTCATCCAAGAATAATTCTCTAATAGGGACATCCCTACTCTTCTCAACACCAGAAAGCAGTAAAAGACCAAGAAAACCCTCCATTTCAGCAAGCGAAACGTTTTTCCACGTTTTACCACGCAAAGCAGCCACTCTTCTGCCTTCAATATTTGTGCAGTTTCCTCGAGCATTTCCTCTAGTATTTCCTTGGAGATGAAATAGTCCCAGGCATCCTTAGGTTTACAGGTTTTCAAACCACGGGCTTGACCAGGTGCCTTCTTTACGATATTATGGACAGGTGTACGAAAAGTTGCAGGAGGTTCTAATTTCCAAATTGTTCCATTCCGACTAATGTATGTGTGGTCTTCTATACCTTTTTGTGGTGGTTCTTCATTTTCAGACTCTGATGAAGTAATATTATCGGAAGGACTGTCATCTGCCTCAATATTCACATCTGCAGGTTCATTGGCTGATTCTTCACTACTTGCATCTTCAAAAATATTTCCTTCCTCGCAAGAATCATCTTCTTCAAACCACTGAGCCACAACACTTTCAAAATTAGCTGCATTTGCAAGTACTGACTCTCTTGCTTTGCGTGTCGAAGCCATAGCAAAAGACGTGTCCCTCGAACAGCAGCTTGTGCAGCACTAAACGAGTCATACTCGTAACAATATGGGCCTTGCAGCAACAAACAAACTACAGTAACAATGAGGCTGACAAGAGCAGCACAGGATAAAAATACTATGCAATAATAAAACATTTGATAGCAAAAAGATCAATGATACACCGACATCGCCAATATGTGAAAGCAGTGTGTATTATTTTTTAGTTACTACTCCAGCTACTGCTGCTGTTGGCACTCCAGTTGCTGGAAATACTACTACAGTTATTGTTGAATTAATAACTGCTCCCAAACAAATGTTGAAGACAATATAGGCTAAAGAACATTTATAAACATGTGAGGGCTTCTGAAGCCCTGCTTATGCATTCACGCTGTATGGGTAAACGTATAGAATTATACAGAAAACTTAAAAAGGAATCTCGTTCAGACTTGGTAGGAGGAATGTCACAGTGTTAGTGAAAGAGTACTAGAAAGCAGTTTGAAATCAAACAAAAAATTACAGATTTTTTAAAAAAAATGAAGACATACAGGGCCTCGGAGGCCCTGTATATGCATCCTAGGGTTAAACACATCCACATACATAATTATATAAAGCACGAAGCACCTGTGTCAGCAATTTTACGAATATTCAGCATTAATTTGTGAACAACCTGAATTATTGCAATTAAAATTTAAACATATTTGGGCGTAACAGTACAAAGGAACACGAAATGGGACTTGCGCATTAGTTCAGTCGTAGGTAAAGCTAATTCTATGCTGCGATTCATAGGTCGAAACTTGAAAAATTGTAACACACAAAGGAGATAGAGTACAAATCTCTTGTGCGTCCACGTTTGGATTACTGTTGTGCCATTTGGGATCCGTTTCTTGAGGGGTTGCTTGACAGCATAGAGAAAGAACAGAGAAGAGCCGCTCGATTCGTGACCGCTTGCTACAGTCCTTATGAAAGCGCCACAGAACTGATTAGTAGACTAGGCTGGGAGTCTCTGGTAGATAGACGACGCACGTTTCGTTTAAATTTATTGGTAAACATTCGTACATCCAATTTCACTAACGAGTGCGGTGAAATAGTTCGTGAGCCAGCCTATTTCAGTCGCAATGACAGGAAAAATAAGATTAGTGAAATAAGGCGCCGCACTGATGCTTATAAGAATTCTTTCTTCCCTCGAACCATTCAGGATTGGAATGCGCGGCAAAGAAATTAGTTTTGGTGCTGAGCGCCCTATGCAGTGCTGTCATGTCTACGGATTTTTATAAAAATAGGATTTTCGGATTTTGTTAAAATATCTACGGATTTTTGCTATTCTTTACTATCTGTTGATTTTTCCTTATATTGTTGTTTTGTTACACTTTGAGCGTATAGTGTTAATGCATTACAGAATTGTCAATAATTGTTAATCGATTCCTTGCAACCACTCGTGTGAACGAACGATTGAAATAAAGCTTGTATTTTTTTGATTATAGATTTTTATAGATCTTAAAAGGCCGTAATACAGAACTATCGCGCACTCCTTATGCACGGTGACATGCTCGTTGACACGGCTTGCAAAACAGTGTCTTCCGAGAAGTCTTAACCAATATACGAGAGTCAAAATGTTCGCAGTATTTAAAATTTCCTGTTACCGAAGATATGCTAAATTTAATATCAACAAAGAAAACAGATAATTTATAGTCCCCGCCTCCCCCTCCCCTCCCCCATAAAAGGAGTAGGCACAGCAGCAGCAGCAGTAGTGATGAAAGTGACGCTGTATAAAACATGTTAGAGATATTTCTTACTTTCAATGTAGAATGTTATTTTGCATTTCGACTTTGAAATAGACAGTATTCTTAATTTTAACTCTCTCTTAAATAATTATTGTTTTAGTCTATTAGTTAGCGAGTCTCTGGGTTTTCTTACCCAATCTGCGGAAATTTTAGCGGCCATCTACGGATATTCAAAGCCAAGAGGCTGGCAGCACTGGCCCTATGCCGCCCACAATCTGGTGCATTGCAGAGTATATATGTAGATGTAGCAGTAGATATAGAAGTTAGTAATAACGCAGCCTGCTCCGTTGGCTGCGGCAGTGGTATGCTGTCCGGGTCCTGACACGGGCTTAGCTGGTTCGAGTCCCGGGAGGGGAAGAAATGTTTATCATCAGGACTCGGCGGGCAGGGTAGGAGAGGTGGTAGTGCACAGTTCCTAATCACCAGATTGTGTACCTAGGTGCTGGGTTAAAAGCCAAATCTCTCCGCAGTGCCTATGGAGTGAGGGCATACGACACTGTTGATAGTGATTCGTCCGTTTGGTAGGAGCCTTAAGCCTGGTCGGCACCGGGTTACACCCTCTCCCTTATTTCATCTCTCATCCACAACACAAACAACACAAAAAACACACACACTATCACAATCACCGCATTTACAACAGTTACGAACACTGTGGCATTGCGTGAAGAAACTGGAAACCAGCCAAGTTCATCTTTCCAGACGTTGCCACGGAGAAATAAACGTCTCCTATGGTTTTTATTTTTTATTTATTTATCTGTCTGTACATTCAGATGGTTCGTTCACTAAAGTCTACAACGAACCGTTATTTCACAAAACTATAATAACATTTTACACTTATCAAAATTTTAAAAGATAAACACATATCCTATATACTACGAAAATGGTACAAATAATTTACTATTACTATTACACATTGTAAGTTATCACAACCTGTTACTAAAAACTATTTCCCAATAATACTAAAGAACTAAACAACTTGAGTTTTCAAAAGTTAAGTTCGTTTAACGCTTGCATCCGTTGAAGAATAACTTTCAGTAAATTCCAGAAGGCACACTTCCGGCATCAGCGTTTCACTTAGTTGTTTACGTTTAACATTTCTCGTCCATTTTGGGTATGTTTACTCATTACTTATAAGGTTTGCTGTATTCTGACAGGTTGGTGGCTATGCTGAAGCCGATGCCGCTCCCTGGCTGCATCTGACACAGCATCTCCTAGCTTGTCCAGTTCTTCCCAGAGGAGGTTGTCTTTCAGTATTTCCGACTAGTTTTTCCCGTGAGCTTCACTCTATATTGTTTGATTCAAACATCAACTAATGGACATTCAAACAGTTTATGATCAGCTGCTCTTGGGTATCCTCATGTGCATAGATCATTCTCTGTCCTATTCATCTGTAGAGATATGTTTAATACGGTCATGGTAACCATCTACTTTCGGATACAATCAAGGCGTGCGTTAGAAGAAGAAGTAATACTGCGCTCTAACCACCTTCACTGTATTAACGTGGCCAACAAAGTAGAAAACAACTACAGTATTAAACATCCACAAGAGACTGAATGATCGCTCTGGATATTACCTATGGAGCACCGCACTTTATGGAAACAGATTTCGAATCCTTACGAATACTGAAATGAAAAAAGTAACCATTGTTTGGTGATATAGAAGGACCTTTGAAATTCATCGGACACTACGAAGTGGATGAGTTCTGCAAATGATGAATGAGGAATCGTGCTGTGAAGGAATTGTACTGGGAGAGGATCTGGTAATGTGGGGGATAGTAAAGAAAAAGCGCATACCCAACAAAAATAAACAAATAATCAATTAATAGAGGGTAAACTATACACTCCTAGATATGGTTGATTCCATGTAGTATCTTAATGCAGCGATTAAAATCCACGTGAATTGAGACCAGCACGTAACTTCGGTACCAGAACAAAAGTTACTGCAAATGTTCGATTGGTAGAGCAAATGTTAAACTGCAATGAATATTCAAGAAGAATATTAATAAAATTCTTCTAGGTCCTAAACCAGACTAGTGTAACTAAGTACACACTGCATACTATAGGGTTCTTTAGGTTGATTAATAGTACCGAGAAAATGTAGAGAAGGGCTGCACATTTTGATCCCGGTTGAGGCAGTCGTTACAAGGCTTCTTATAGCTCTTAATTTCCATTGTCTGAGAGAATGACATAAAATTTCATTGACGAGTGCAACAGAACATTTCTTTCACCATGGTATTTGCGTTGCAATAATATGATGGATAAAATCTGGGAAGACAAGTGTCTGTTTAAATGTTCCAAGTACTCTAAATGATGAAAAACTGTAAGTGGAGAATTCAGTCGTGACAAAAATCTGCCGGTTTCGATAAAAAGGAAGCTGATTTTCCGGTATACTTGGACGATCGGGACTTGGCACAAATGACTTTTTATCACAGGAGACATTAACATTGTAGTGCAAACGACTTGTGACAACGCATCCATGATCGCGAGTTTTAGTTGCGTGTAATCCTCGGAAAAAAACGTTTATTTGAGAAGGCATTTTTATTTCCGCGTGCTCAGAAATGCCACGAAGTGCGGTGAGGTGACGGATACCTGCGCGTGATAACAAACTCCTATTCTCTGTTACCTGTGAGCCATTTGAAGAAGACAGTTGTTTAGTTATTTCACGTAATTGCTACATCTAAACTCTAAGTGTGGAGCACAGCACTTTATGGTAGCGAAACATGGACTTTAGGAATACCAGAAAGAAAGAAATTTGAAGCATTTGAAATGTGGTACTACAGAAGAATGATGAAAATTAAGCGGACAGTCAAAGTTAGAAATGAACGTGTTTTGGAAATGATGGGTGAGGAAAGAAGTTTGTGGAAGAAGCTTAAAGAATGAAGAGACAGGCTGGTAGGTCATATTTTGAGACATGCTGGATTGGTTAATTTGTTAGTGAAGGGAACAGTCGAAGGTAAGAACTGTAGAGGAAGACAGAGATTAGAATATACGAATCAGATAATTGAGGACGTGAGTTGTAAGCGATTCGTAGATTTGAAGAGGTTAGCACAAGATAGGAAGTTATGGAGGATTGCATCAAACCAGTCGAAAGACTGAGGACAGAAAAAAATTGCTACATTGGTCGAGTAGTATCTCTCCAGCGATCACGAGGCAAACCTAGTCGAGTTGTTACATGATTGAAGATTATTATGATCCGATTTTGTTTTGGACAAGTACTTGGCAGGACGACTTGGACACACAGCTTGCTTGTAACAGTGCAGCTTGTTCACAGTCTGTGGTCGGCCTTGGCAGTGTCTGGTGTCGTACTCCTGCTGCGACTGTCGCGGTTAGGGTTCATAATTGACAGCATACAGCACAGTTCTGTACAATACGGCCCACCCAACGAACGATATAGCTGCAGATTAGTAGTTAGAACAGCGTATCCTTGAAAATTTTATGTGTAGTTTTTACGCGTACTGCTGTCTATTTCGATGGAAGTTCCTGGAATATTTACGTTAATATTCTTATTTATATATTTTTTGGAATGAAAATACAGTTTGATGAAAAATGACATATGGCGATGAACTTTCGAAATTGGCAGATAAAGGTAGGCTTTGCAACAAGTGTTATATTAGCAGTTTTACTTCATTTTTTTCCCCTTATACTAGAATTCTGGAGCGTGTCATATGATCCAACAGTTTATAAAGTTTCTAGAAGGAAACGAGTTACTTATACTGTACTAACACGGATTTTGGAAGAACAGAAAATATGAAACACAACTGGTCCTATTTTCGCATGACGTAATGAAAGTTATCGACGCAGGTTCAGAAGTTGATGCAATTTTCTTGGATTTTCCGAAAGCTTTTGACTCTCTATCACATAATCGACTTTTCGCGAAGATTCGAGCATACGGTATATCGGATCAGATTTGTGAATGGATACGTAATTTTCTAACTGGTCGGTCATAGTATGTCGTTGACGGGAATGCCTCTTCTAAGCTAGATGTTACTTCGGGCGTTCCTCAAGGAAGTGTAATAGGATCAGTTCTTTTCCTAATTTTTATAAATGATCTCGGTGACAACGTTAATTGCAGGTTGCGATTATTTGCTGATGATGCACTTAGAAATTCAGCTCGATATTGATGTTATTTCTGAATGGTGCCATAAATGGCAGCTTACGCTTAACTGCAAAAAGTGTAAGCCAATGAAAATAAGTAACAAGAAGACTCCGTTTGTTCAAGAGTACAAAGTTAAGAATTAAGTTGTTGACACGGTTGATTCCCTTAAGTATCTGGGCGTAATAGTACAAAGCAACATGAAATGGGACTTGTACATAACTTCAGTCGTAGGCAAAGCTAATTCTAGATTATGATTCATAGGTCATATTTTGAAAAGTTAAAATGCTAATTCAAAGAAAGTAGCGTACAAAACACTTGTGAGTCCGCATTTGGAGTACTGTTGTAGAGTTTGGCATCCGTATCGGAAAGGATTGATTGAAACATTGGAGAAAGTACAAAGGAGAGCCGCTCGATTCTTGACTGCTAGTTACAGTCCTTACCAAACTGTCACAGAATTGATACATAAATTGAGCTGGGATTGTGTGGCAGACAGACGATGTCATTTGCATTTGAATTTATTGGAGAATATGCGAATTTTTTAAATTTACGATTGCAATGAAATACTTCTTCCGCCAACCTATTTAGGTTCCAATGACAGGAGGAATAAGATTAGAGAAATAAGACGCCATACTGATGCTCTTATATATTCTCTCTTTCTCTCTGCGGGAGTGGAATGCATTGAATTAGGATTGGTGCTTAGTACCCTCTGCCACCCACAATATTTGTGTATCGCAGAGTATAGAAGGAGATGTAGATGTGCTGAAATTTTTATGTTGAGACGCTATTTGTTGCAATAATTATTGGTAGCTTTGTTCAGTAACACGACTGGAATTAACTGATCATGTTCTGAGGAGATCATGTTTGACAGTTCACAAAACTGAAAAAAACAATTCTACACATACAAAATTCTACTAAAAACATTATAGCTTATACAACATTCTTAATTGCAGACTTTTAATTAACATTTCGAACACAGTACTGGTTTTAATTAAATTAAACTTCATTTAAACCATTCTCATCCATCGAAACACTAAACATTCATAGAACAAACATACAGATTTACAATTAATCAAGGCGTGTCTTTATAAGGCACAGTGGCAGTTAATTTAAAAGATTGTAATTAGTAGGAAACTGGGTCTTAGGGTTGTTACAAACTCCTTTAATAAACAGAAGAAAACGAGGAAGTAGTACTGTCGGAGAGCGGAAACTTTTTTTTGATAATTAAAATATTGTATTTCATTTCTAGGCCACACAGCCAACTCCAATAATGCTACGTCACTCTCAAGTATTTGATTCAACAAAGTAGAGACAGCACATGCTGGACATAAAACTACGTTAAAACCATCCATTCCCGAGGCCGGACACGAATCTGTGACCTCTGAAAAGCGAGGCCAATGGTACATTCATTTCAGACAGTTAAACAGTGGAGCGTATGGAGATGCCGTGCGATCGTGACCGTACAAATCTATTACTGCATATCGGATGAAGGTCTCTTGAGGAGACGCCTCGGTTTCCCATTGCAGACTCTAATGTGCAGACAGGCGGCGACAGGCGAAAAGCCCTCAGTTTATTGCGGAGAGGCAGACGAATAATGCCCGGCTCTGTTCGCAGGACTATCGGCATTACTGCAGATCAGCGAGGGCTTACCTACAAACGCATTGCCGCTACCTTCTTAACCTGAGCAGCACAACAGACGAAAGTAACTGCAGACCGCGCGCGAGCGGACCATCCTCTGCAATACAAGAACATGGCGAAACATGGTGATCTTATCGAGCAAGGCAAGGGCCACAAACAGCTGTATATGATTCTTCACTCTTCACAGCACCACCCCGCACCATCACCATCTTGCTACCCAGCAGCCACCAGCGCCGGCAAGGCAAGAACAGAGAGATTTGACAGCAACAGAAAGAATTTCGTGAAACTTGAAGGCTGTGCCAGAGTTTACGCAGATTTTTGAATCGCCCAACAAAACTACATTTTCACATCACTGATATTATGCCTATGTTGTAAGACCATATACAAGTCGTGCGGCAATTGTTTTTGTGAATACTGTATTTCTGACTGACTAACCTCTCTCGAGGACGCTACTATTATATTTCAGCTTCTGGAGTCATATAATGGTTAATCACGAGGCTAGTGTCGAATAGGTCTGTATGTAGCTTGCAAGGTATTCTGATGGCAACTCTTCAGTTCTGTTTGCTACAAAGAGCTTAGTTGTTTTAAATCTGCTTTCGTCGCTGTGCACACGTCTTCCAAGGGCGGTACTGGGTGGCTTCCAGAATCACGAGCGACATCAAAACTGTCCACTAGTACTTAAATACTACTCAACGGAGGACAACGTGCTGAAAAGCGTACCACGAATAAAGCTTGAAAGGGGCAAGTATGTTATCTGGCATCTTTCCCGCTCCACGCAAGACGCAGGGAAGGGACATTACTGGATTCACCAAAAACAGAGTGTCGGTTTCTTTTGTTTATAGCTTTACGCCTCATCGACGTCGACGTCGTTAGAGGCGGTAAAAGACCTGGAGTCAAGGAACGGGAACGAATTCGACCAAGGTCTATAGAAGGAATCATCAAGGTACTCACGTCTAGTGATGTCTGGAAATCCACGGAAAATCGAAATTTTTTGGCCGGATGGAGATTCGAACTCGCGTCCTCCAGAATGTAACGCCGTTACCGCTCACTCACCAGGCTCGGTAATATCATTTCATGTAAAATACATAACGGCCGACAATTAATGACCATTTAAAGATAAATAACAGTAAATTTTTTAAAAATAATGACGCTTTTAAAATGAAATTTGTTATGGCTCCAGGATTTCACAGAGTGTATTTTAGAGCGTTATTCTGAGTTTGATCGTAAGATTTATAAATTTCAAGCATGGTACAATATTAGGATAATATTGAAAAAAGTGTTATGTTTTATAATTGTGCGACAAATTTGCAAGTAATGGATAAGAACTGCTAGGAACTTTAGTTATTGAAAATAACAAACAACCAATTTTTGTGTTATTGAAAGAACTGGCTAGGAATTGTTAGAAAAAGTGTTAAGAAACTTAAAGATATTATTGCTGGAAGCGTAATTTTTTGTTTTTGTTTTTATGAGAGCGAGAGGGGGAGAAAATCCGTTGTGTAAGAAAACTTCTGATAGTAATTTAAATGACATACCGATTGGTGAGTCAAAGAAATTTAGGATAAATCTGGGCATTAAAGACTTAAGTGGATATTGTTTGCTCTCTATACAATTGTTATTATTTAGTAATTCTGAGATTTGCTCCTAACTTCTTGTGAATTTCAGAGGAAGGTTTGACATGACTATTGACAGAGGGGAAAGTAACTCATATTTCATAAATTAGTTGACGCTATTCCAGGTAAGGCACAAGTAAAATCACGTTAAGAAGAGCTGTGGAAGGCCAGAAGTTAATATTTTGGCAAATGCACACGGCAGAAGCTTCGTAAGATTCCAGCATGTGAGTGACTGTTACATTATATTACTTAAAATATAAGTGGTTCTTCCAGATGGTAAAACGTGCCAGATTTCTATTTAAAATATAAGGTTCTTTCAGAAAAGAGAAAGCGAAAAGCTGATAGGATTGAAGAAAACTCGCTTGTAAATGAGGAAAGGTTCTACCGACTGAAGAAGAAAGTCAAGGCAGGCCATTACCTAGTAGTAATTTTGTTGTATTTTGTTGTGTAGTTAAAAAAAAAAACCTTAAAAACAATATTTTTAATTGCTTACGTGTTGTATTATTTAAGTACTGAACAAGTTTCTCTTGTATATCTAAATAATCTGTGATGTAATAAGTTATATTTTGTGTCACGGACTATTTGGCAAAGATGCTTTCAATTTAACACTTGCCGCTATAGGGCCCGGACAACTACCTAACCCCCCCCCCCCCCACCCCTAGAAGCGGTTCGTTTCCTTGCAGATCGTCACCGAAAGTACTTGTGGCCGAAAATCTGACTCCTTTTTGTTCTTCGATGTAAAACGGCGATATTTACAATTTGGTGGTCTGAATACCATCACAACTGTTTCTTTTAACGGCAGAGTCGCCGAATTCTGCGCAGGTAGTGTAGAATGGTTAAGAACGTTTGAACAGGTCGGTTTGTGAGATTATATTTTCAACGTTCATCAGTTTACCAACTTTCCGGACAGCGCAACTGTATCATCAAATGCCTGCGTAGACGAGAAAGACAGGTACATACGTATACTATATTGTTTTTTCAATACGCAGTCTTTTTTTTCCTTTTACAGAAGAAGACAGTAAGGGAGATACAGCTGAGGACTAAAATACCCGTGTGTAATGATGCAACTAAGTGAAGTTAGATAGGCTGATCACTCGATTCAGAAGCCATGGTTCCCATAACTTGAAAATTTCTATGATTCGATACAGATGTAGCTCTGTCAGTTTCTTCGCCTGGCGTTCTGGCATGTATATAGACGACTGTGATAAGTGTTGCTAAGTGCAGTGTGCCGATTCGCAGTGTGTATAAATATGAAAACATTGAGAGGATGAAACTGAGCGCGCTCTCATTCCATCCTACTGTTTCTGAAGGTGTATGTAAACAACCTGTGATCGAACCCGCACTGAGCGTGGTGGGTGAACGGTAACCCTCTCGCCTCGCATTCGGAAGGACAAAGGTTCGAATCCCAGCCCGGCTATCCAGATTTCTGTTTTCCATGGATTTCCCAAATCACTCCACGCAAATGTCAGGAAAGTTCCTTAAGAAGGCCATGACCGGATTGCTCCCCGTTCATTGCCGCAAATCCTTTTTCTGCCTCTATCAACCCCACGTCACGAGGGTGTAACCGCCCCTCATATAAACCGAATATGATAAAAAGACAATGGTCACTGGGCTTATGGGACTAGTTCCCGCTTTTCCTACAATTTTGGGAGGTGGAGCTCTGCACTCGCTTTTACAACCAAAGGCACTGGAAGGATGAAGCAAGGTAAGCACCAAGTTCCGGCTATTCATTACCTTCCTGCGGAGTTTCCTCCGCGGTACTCAATGGACAGCAGGCAGCAGGAGTCTTAGAAGCTGTTCTGGTCATTCAGCTTTGAAGTAAAATACTCTGTTTCATTTGGAATCGAACCCCGACCGTTCGGTCCATAGTAAGACGCTCTACCACGTACTAGGCCGTCCTTAATTTATATGGTACTCTGTAAAATCTGTTTCGATTGAGGAGAGAAACCAGATTTTTTCATTTGATACGATATTTATTAATGAAAGGTGTGTTGTTGGTTGCAGAAAGAGTGTTATCAAGCGATCGTGATCGTAAAGTCGCCGAGAAGACGTCCGCCTGGCGCCTCGCCAGGTTGCGCTAACGAAGTGCTAACGGAGCGACTGGGCACCTGCTAACAGCTGCCACAGTGTCCTTGACAGCCCAGCGACTGCACACAATGCAGTGCTCTAAGAGGTTACTGAGGGAAACGATTTCTCATTACACCTCTCATATATCATTAGAAAGCAGAAGCCGAGAGATCTGAAAATTATTACAATTAGTCTAACATCACATGCTTCGAAATTACTGACAAGAATAATATACAGAAGAATGGAAAGTATAGTAGAAGGGATAGAAGGTGAAGATCAGTTTGGGTTTAGGAAAGACCGCAGTACAAGGGAAGCAATTTTGGCTTTAAGATTGATACATGAAGGGCGGATCAAAAACAAAGATACTTTTATGGCGTCTGTTGATTTAGAAATAGCTTTTG
Organism: Vandiemenella viatica; assembly: GCA_031002005.1. Lineage (NCBI taxonomy): Eukaryota > Metazoa > Arthropoda > Insecta > Orthoptera > Morabidae > Vandiemenella > Vandiemenella viatica. Next base: position 95,143,038 of record JARYHS010013630.1, on the reverse strand, counting down.
ATAATGTTATGTGGGACTAGACGTTCAAAATTTTAAAGAAGTCAGGTCTAAAATATGGAGAAAAAAGAATACTTACTTTGTAAAATGTATAAGAATCAAGTGTCTATAATAAAAGTAGAGAATCATGAGAGACTTGCATCATTTAAAAAGGGAGTGAGACGAGTTTGTAGTCTATTCCCGTTAATATTCAACTTGTATGTAGAAGAAGCAATAAAGAAAGCAAAAGAATAATTTTCATGTTGCATAAGTGTTCAAGCAGAAAAATCAGAATGCTACGATTTGCTGATGACATTGTCTTGAGAGAAGAACAGGCTCAGGATATTGAGAAGTTACTGAATGGCACGGACAAAATACTGAAGGAAGATTTATGACTGAATATAAATCAAAGCAAGACCAAAGTGATGAAATGTTGCAGAAAGCAATAAGAGAAGTAAGTGAATTCTTCTTCTTGGGAAGCAAAATTACAACCGATGGCCGAAGCAGGAATAATGTTAAAAGCAGAATAGCACTACCAAAAAGAGCCTTCATGAAAAATAGAAATCGTTTAGTTTCAAATATTGATCTAGAAATTCGAAAGAACTTTTTAAAACTATATCTATGGAGCATAACACTTTATCGTAGCTAAGCATTTGAAATGTGGTGCTACAGAAGAATGCTGAAAATTAAGTGGACAGAAAAAGTACCAAATGAACCAGTTTTGGAAATGATGGGCGAGGAAAGAAGTTTTTGGAAGAAGCTTAAAGAAAGAGGAGACAGACTGGTAGGTCATATTTTGAGACATGCTAGATTGGTGAATTTGTCAGTGGAGGGAATAGTCGAAGGTAAGAACTGTAGAGGAAGACAGAGATTAGAATATATGAAACAGATAATTGAGGACATGGGTTGTAGGGTTATGTTGAGTGTTGAGATGGAAAGGTTAGTGTAAGATAGGAAGGGATGGAGGATTGCATCAATCCAGTCGTAAGACTGATAAGAAAAAAAGAAAACAACCTTAGATCTAAGAATTCCGAAAACGTCTTGGTGACAGTGAAACTGCCGTTAAACAATGAAAAAAAACATAGGATAGGGAATATAACTCATCACTTGTTACAAAAGAAGGCAGGAGGGCCATACGAACACAAAAAACTCTACCATACTTTACAATATTTCGGTTAATACCTCCCTCAAGTTGGTGGCGAGTAAGGGGGGGGGGGGGAGAAGATGTGTAGACATCTAGACCTACCACAGGAATTACCCAAAAATGAAACAAGAGGGATGCGTAGAGATTGCATAGTTGGTGGGGGGAAAAAGTTGACCAACGATAATTGTGGTAACGAGTAATCTCTGGGACGAAAAAAAAAATAAATTCAATCTCTTATAAATTAGACAACTGAAGGTTTCTTTCCTACTAATCTCCGATCTGTCCTGCCCAGTTGTGTTTTTTATCAAATTTTGTGACAGTGTATTTACATTATATGTCTTCAGGAAGCAATGCTTTCCCAGCTTATTATTATAATCATCCTTCAGATTTTTTTTTTTTATCTGTGTTTCTAATAAGCTGACTCTTTGTTGCATTTATCTTCATCCCATGTTGACCTACCCTGCTCGATATCATGTTCACATCACCCTGCAGCTGTTTACAGTCTTGTGCCATTTTGATCCTGATATGTAGCATTATGTCATCTGCAAGCAACTTAATTTCTGACAGTAAACCATCAATACAATATTTCATTAAAATAACGAAGAGCAATGGTCCCAAAACACTATTCTGTGGAACTCTCATTTTCACTTCTACTTCTTTCTTGCATTTCCTACCCTAACTTTTGCTTTCTGCCTTTAAAGAATTATTCTACCATGGAGATAATTTTTTATCCACTACAATGGTTTTTTAACTTTACCACCCTTCTATGGCTCACTCTGTCAAAATACTTTGAAAGATCTAGTGATACACTATCTATTTGTCCTCCACTATCCATTTCGTCCGAAATAACTTGCATATACCCTACTAAGAGAGATTCGCATGAATATACTGTATAAAATCATGTTATCGACTTTAAAAGCACTTAAGTTCCTCACATACATACATACATTTCTGATGTGGTTGTATATCAATCTTTCAATTAATTTACATACCAGTGATATCAAACTGATCGACATATAATTTTCTACCTTATTTGTCACCCCTCTTTTATGTACCGCTACTACTATCGCACTTTTTCATTCCTCTGGTAAGCAGCAAGTATCCAAACTCAGTTTAAACAACGTTTCAAGATAAGGTACAAAATGGTATCCCACAATCTTCAATACGTCTGTAGTAATATTATCTACACCAGCCGCTTTATGCTTTTTCAAATATGTTAGTTCCTTCATGATATCAACATTACGAATATCAAAATTTTTAGTGGCCTATTTCTAATTGGGTGGATAAGCTCGTTTTCGGTTTTACATGCTTCCATTCCTGAATCATTGTATGTAATGATCTTACTATCCAGTTACCTAAAACATCTGTCTTTTTCAAATCCTTAGTAACTCCTTTTATATCCTTATCTACGGCTATCTCAACACCCTCACGTAGTATTCTCTACTGCCTTGCTGTCTCTTAGCCCTGTTATGTTCTCGTCTCATCAGTCTCTTTAACCTACTCACCTCCCTATTATAGTACGTAGATTCTGTACTCTTATTTTCTATTTTGGAAAATATATCCCTTCAGCCTTTTTTTTTTACTATCTCCTTGAACTCTTCCCACTTCGACTCCACTGTAAATGTGCCACGTCCATTTGCTTAAACTTTTCTGGAAACATCTCTTAAATTTTGAAATCTGTTCCTTTTTATAACTGTACGTATCTTCTCCTTCAATTTTGTTAACTGGTTTACTTAATCCTCTAATATCCATCAGAATTGCTTCATGCTCACTTATTCCTTCAGTTAATTGGCATCCAACTAGGTTATTATCGGGTTATGGATGATAATGATAGTTATTAGAATGATGTCCAACATGTTTCGTTCCCTTGTGGAAAGCCTCTTTCCCTTATGGTATTTGCAAATTTCTGTTCCCTTGTTATTAATCTTATTTCCTACCCGGCTAACACCAATAATGACCATTTTATTATTACTTCTAAACTCCGATTATGAATCTAATTTCTCCCCAACAGCCTCATCTTCATCATTCATTCTTCCATTACGGCACTAAGCGGCCAAGACGCACAATTTTTTCGTTTTTATTGCCCCAGAAGTATACCCCAAGTAACTCAGGGTCATGATCTATAAACACCAATGAATTGAAGTAGCTTTTGCTAACCAGTATGTTAAAAGCGAACAGAGATTTCTTGACAAAGAGAAATCTTTTAGTTTCAAATGTTGATCTAGGATTAAGAAAAAACTAGCTAAAACTAAAACTCTGTTGTGGAGCACAAGACTTTATGGTAGCGAAACATGGAGTTTAGGAATACAGGAAAGGAAAATTGAAACATTTTAGATGTAGTGCTATGGAAGGATGCTGAAAATTAAGTGGTCAGATAAAGAACTAATTGAACGAGTTTTGTAAATGGTGAGCGAGGAAAGAAGTTTGTGGGAGAATCTTACGGAAAGCAGAGACATAATTTAAGATATGTAGGATTAGTCAATTTGATAGTGGAGGAAACAGTCTAAGGTAAGAACTGTAGAGGAAGACTGAGATTAAAATATATGAAGCAGATAACTGAGGACATATGCTGTAAGAGTATGTAGAGATGAAGAGGTTAGCGCCAGATAGGAAGCGATCGAGGATTGCAACACGGCAGAGTTTCTCAACAAGCAGTAACTTGTCAAAAATAATGCTGCGGATCACTAACTTATATGGGCCAAATTTTTTTACCAATGTGTTTATTATTAACATCTGGGATATATTTTATTGAACCATTACAACATAGTAAAGCTAAAAGCATATTTTGAATTCCGACGGAAACACAGTTATGAAACCGGAAGTGAACTATTAAAATTTAGTTACAGGCTCTTAATATCTAGTAACAAAGTTAATAGTAATGTTGCTATAGGCTGGATGCTACACCATACAACCGACCTTCATGCAAAAAATAAAATAAAAGACGCTAGACCTTACACTTTTCATTTTTGTTTCTTCACAGCTACTTCGTACCGTGTTCCCTGACACCTGCTACAAGACCCTCCGAAAACGGTCATTTATTTAACTCCTAGACGAACAGTGCACTCTTTGGTGCCAACTGGAAATTAATAAACTATTTGTGGAACAATACTGTCCTATCATCATCCAGGAAATGCCATTTGTCGGTAGTTGAAGCATTAGTGATTCTTAAAAAGTTTGGCTTGCAGTTATACTCTTTTAAGGCCGCCACACACGTGCGGGAAACCCAAGGGATTTGGACGCAATGGTCACGGCCTTGCGGGATCCCGCACGTGTGTGGGCACTTGCTTGAGGCCGTGGCCGCACCCCAGTGCGGCCAAATCCCCACCGAAAAACAATTCTTACTTCCTCGAAGGCCGGGAGGGAGGATGGGAATCTCAGCGTGTGTCTCCTGCGGTCAGTCGGCCTTCGAGGATTTCTTGCGAGTGCCTGCATGTGTTGCGATTTTGTTTCTCTGTTTTGTTTCTAATGTTCCGTTTCGCGATGTTCCGTGTTTATAAATATGTATGAAAGTGAGCCCTGTCTATAGGAATTGAAGTACCAGGAATACAACGACACAAACAAACGAGAAGCTACCTACGCCAAGCTGGCATAAATATTGAAGGAGAATGAACCAAATGCAAAAAAAATAAAAAGAATCAATATTAAAAAAAAAAAACAGCAACATTAAACCATCAGGAAATGAATCTTTGCGAAGTGATTTGCTGAAGAACATTAAAAAAAACCGTGCTGCAAGAAGATCACTTTGACGTTGTTAGCAAAACCGTTGCCATAAAATTACGTGGCCTCCCGACCAATCAAATGCTAATAGCAGAAAAAATAATTAATGACACCCTGTTTCAAATCGAAATGGGCTGTTTAGGAATGTCTTACAGTGAGCAATGGTTACCTACTTCTGGCCTGTACTATTCTGCAGACAGCAGTTCTGGATATTTTTTTATCCAGGAACCTCATCGAATAGTCTCAGCCCACAACCTTTTCAAGCAACACCAGCAGGATCATTATAAACCACCAGCAGATTTTGATAAATTACCTCAAAACACGACACAGCAGCAATTGTTCTATCAAATTATAATGCAAATGATGTTATGTGATTTGAATTTGAGTTTACATCACATGATCAACTATATTAATTACAACATGATTTTAAACTAATATTATTTTAATTTAGTTTTTATGTCATTTAAACTTAATTTTATGTTGTTGATGTATTTACGAATGGGAATAAATCAATTACAGTAAAAGTCCGGTTATCCGAGTTCCGATTATTCGAGCCACCTGGTTAACCGAGGCAAATTTTTGAAATATGATAGGAAGCTTTTATGAAGATATGGAACTACAGAAAAAGGCTGCTTCAAGTTTTACTAGGCAGCTTAGAGAGAGGTAGCAAGCACTGTGACAGATTCAATAAAGAAAATCGTAACAGCAGCCAATGCGTGAACATCATCGGATGCTGCCATCGTGAAGCCAACTCTGAGACTGAGAAACCCTTGAGGATTTTAACCCCCCGTGTGTGTGCAGCGCCACTTCGATGAAATCCCTGCGGTCCGTTTCCCCTGCGGCCCAGCCTCCACGTGTGTGGCTACCTTTATAGCCTTATGCAGTACGAATACGGTATCAAAATTATAAGATCTTGCCTTCAAAGCAAGTGCATAATCTTTGTGTGGCACTGGTTGAAAAACAGTGTAACAAACCATTCAAGAGACTGATGACAGCAAAAAAAAAAAGTAGAAATTCTAAAAGGTAATCATATCTTCAATGCACTGCGGAAATACTTTGGGAATGAAATAGTGTAACGTGTCTGGTTTAGAAGTATTTTAAATTCTAGTACAAAAAGGAATAACAGGATTTCGAGTAAATATTGAAAGCATGCGGACACGTGTACTGTTAAGAAAGCGAGTACTCCTGAGGCCACTCAAGATAATTGCCGAGCCACGCCTCACCTCGCTCATTTCCTGCTGCGACGTCTGTTTGCACTCACATCGCCAGGAGTGCTTCCTAGAGATGTACTGCTGTTCTCTACCCGCTGCATAGGGAGCGTCCATAAACTACGTTGTCCTGTCGGGGGGAGGGGGGAGGGGTAGGCTGGGAAGCTACGCTGGGCTACTTAGGGGGAGGGGGGGGGGAAGTTCCGAGCTAGGTCACGTTGCTTCATATTATTTGTCACAGTTAAAGTGAGTTACAGAACACACAACAGCTTGTGAATATTTATTTTCGTCATTTTTTTTTATCATTGCTTTACGCCTCGTCGACGGCTAAGGTCATTAGAGGCGGGATGGGACTGGGGACAAGGAACGGGAAGAAATTCGCCCATGGCCTTTTTGATGGAAGCATCCCGGCATTTGCCTGGAGTGATTTGGGGAAACCATGGAAAATCCAAATCTGGATGCCCGGACGGGGATTCAAACCCGCGTCCTCCCGAATGCGAGGCCAGAACGTTCACCGTTCACCCACCCCGCTCGGTGTCATTTAATTATCTCCCAATGTAATTTACGATAGTCTGACAAGAGAAAACAGTACACAACGTCTTCTGGAATCAGTAGGGGGAAAATCTACGTGTTACATGGGGGGGGAGGAGGGGTAGAGGCAAAACACAAGGGGGGATTACGTGCGGGAGGGGGGGGGGGTTTTCACAGAAGACCAAAATGGAGCTACGTGGTAGAGATGGGTAGGTCCGGATGGATGCAGTTCCGCGGACCCGTATCACTTGCGCTAGGGATGGATGTACATCCGAGAGCTTGTCGGATCTGCTTCCAGCCGGACCTGTAACAGCGCCACAGTTCTCGCGTGGCCGGAGGTTGAACCACGGCCGGACCTGCAACGCGGAGCTGGAATGCAATTTTTCATTATAGTTTCGATTTGAAATCTATGTTTTGAAGAGTTTAATGTCAGTTACTGTACGATTCGATTACAGTTCTGTTTAAAGATGAGATTATAAATGAAAAACTATTTCTTAATGTCTGATTGCTAGTAGATAATTACAATAACTATTAAATGTCAATGGGTAGCTAAAACCCGGTAGTACTTTATTGGTCGGGTTCATGCTTCTAAGGTGAGGAATGTTTTACGTGCTAAATAAGAATGGACTTATAATTTAACTTGTAATTTTAATGCGTTGTAGTATTATTAAACTTTTAACGTTCAGTTTGATTGATCACAAAGTCTCTAGAATTTTTAACTTTCTGAATTCTGATGGCTTAAGGACAAATCAGATAATACATTTAACATCTCTATATTGCAGAAACATGGTTCGTAGAGTTTCCAAGGAACATTATACATATCTATACTAATATTATAAAGCGAAAGTAACTCTGTCTGTCTTTATGTCTGTTTGTTACGTTCCTTGGGCTAAACGGATACTCCGATCTTGATGAAATTTGACAGGAAGATGCTGTTGACATTAGGATCGAGATGGGATAATATATTATGTATAAATAAGAATATATTGTCATTAAATTATGAAAACTATCTCAACTGTAAAAGACAAACGCATAATATATATGTATATTTGTAATGCACACCTATCCTAAGCAATGTTAGGGTAGCGTAGTGGTAACTAGTTTGCTTCTTATTCATCCTTCAGTGTTGCTCCGGGATCTAATCCCATTGGGTTCAAATATTTTTATGAATTGTTTTTCATAGTTTGAGCCAAGCCTAGGATTTTATAGTAAGGTTATCATGTTCTGGCAAATCTTTGGCGGTAGAAAGCGTTAACTTTATTCACGGTATACTGGTTCCACAGGTAGTTTTTGTGTGATCTAAACTAATAATATTGTGTACGTGAAAGTGAGTCTCCATCTCTTTTTTTTACGTTTTGATGAATATATGTGTATACCGATGACAAGGAAATACTTTGTATATTTGGGAACGAAATAGGATGCTTTTTCCGATATGAATAACAGTTTTAGTCATGAGACAGGTTCGAAGGTAGAATGGTATATCGATTGCGTTCCCATCATAGTATGCCGACTCAGTGTTATTTGGGACATCTTAGATAATTTTCAGCTTTGTATATGCAATTCTAGCAATCAAATTCTAAATCCACGCGTACGAAGTCGCGGTTAACAGCTAGTAATATATATAAATGATTATGTGACATTATTGCGAGCTACTCTGCTGGCCGCTTTTACAGAAATATTTTATAATCCAGCCGTTTCTAGAACGTCTAACAATGGCTCAAACAATCGGTTATTATTACTAAGAATTAAATCTTGCTTAAAAATACTTTCAACTAAATTGGAAATAATTTTAAATAAAATTACAAAGAAATTAAAAGTTTCTGAAATTGCACAAAATAAAATAAAGATTTTGAAAGCATCAAAAACACTTTATGGTAGCTGGCAAAACATAAATATTACTGTTTGATTAAAATGCATTGTATCGCACTCGATTTAGCATTCACGACAACGTTTTATTCACTCAATCAAAACAGTTTCACATAGTATACAGAGCAAAACACTATACATAATATAAGAACAAATCTCACGTAATTTCTCGCTCACAATTTAAAATAAGTTATACTTGAAATTTTGTTTTTTTGTTCAATTATAATAAACTGTTTCTTAAGCTGGTATATTGTGGAAAGGCAACATTTATCTAAAAATGTTGACTCTTGAATAATTTAATTTTTAGTAAAAAAAAAAAAAAAACCACAGTTAACAAAGACTTTCGATTTTTTTTAGTAGTACTTAAACATTATTAAGAAATGATTTCATTTTATTCTTATAGAAGTCCACAGAAATTTTACTTTTACTTTTATCATCATCAAGTCTGATTATGCTGTGATTTTCTAATATTACGTACAATTGTGAGTTTCAGACAAAAATAAAACAAAATTATCAGAATTAATATTCTTTCATTTCATAAATTAATGGATAAACACGATATAACTCATACTGCAGTTCTCCTTGGTAGGATTTGTATCCACCATACGCTCGATTGTAGAGCCGGACCCATACAGGTCCGCCGGACACGTATTTGGATGTAGGTCCGTACACATCCAGTTCCGCCATACACTCCGCGCGCTCGATTGTAGAACCGGACCCATACAACTCCGCCGGACACGTAACTGGATGTAGGTCCGCACAGATCCAGTTCCGCCATTCACTCCGCCCGCCCGATTGTAGAGCCGGACCCATACAGGTCCGCGGACACGGAACCTGGATGCAGGTCCGCAGCGCTGGATGTACATCCGGACCCGACTCCTTTAAAATCTCGGACCTGCCCATCTCTACTACGTGGTGAAAGAGTATCCCTAGATGTACAAAAAGATCGAAATGACATGTAACTTCGTCAACGACATATCTACTACTATAATAAACAACTGTTAGTCACTCTATGACGTCGTGCAATGACGTCACGCTTTTTTCTTGGTCATGCACGTTATTTAGTAACATTTCTATTCGTGCGTGAATAAATTAACTGACAGAACACTTAATAAAAGTACGTAATGAGTTTAAATCGACATAATAATTATTAGATGCTTAGGTTTATTTAATATTCATTTTATGTTAAAGTATTCGTTAAAATCTTTGGCCACAAACATGTAAGATAAAAGTTTTAATCTTCTTAATTTTAGCGGCAGTTTTGATAGATTGTTATTAGAACTGGCACTTGACGTTACAGCAGAGGGCATAAGCAATTTAATTTTTTTCTTTAAAATAATTTAATTTGTTTTCTTGAGTGTTCTGTTACTTAAATCATTACTTCGTTTTAACGAAAGTAGTTCCACACTGATCGCGATCTATATAGCATAGACTACAATTAAAACTAATATTACGTGGAATGACGTAAGTTGTTAAGATTTATTTTTAATTTCCTTTGTTTTTACTGATGCCATATTTCAGCCACGTGTAACTGTGTCGGCCATTCAAAGGTGTTAGTTTCTATCTGAATCACGAATATAAAAAAGGAAGATGGAAGAACCCATAAAGAATTTTGATTTAGTTTATATCGCGATGCATTATTACCACTAAAATGCGATTTAGTACATGTATTAACATGCGTGTGATTGAAGTATTGTTTCTCAGTTTAGTACGTGGTTAGATTGAAATGCAACCAGGGCCAGGATAGCAACGAATACTTTTTGTTAGAGGAAAAGGCACTAGGAATTCCATTGAGCTTTATTTTATAGCAATTATATTTATTTAAACAAATTGCTAAGAAATGTAATGCTTGAACGACATATTCATTATCAGTTGCTTTTTTTACTGAAATCATTACTTGGTTTGATTGAAAGAAGTTCCAAATTGATAGCGATCTATGGGGCCTAAATCATAATTAAAACTAATATAATGTGGCATTGCGTAAGTTGTTAAGATTTATTTTTAGCATCCTTCGTTTTCACTGAGGTAATTGTTTGAGCCGGATGTAAGCTGTCAGGCGTTAAAACCTCGATCTTCATCATAGACAATAAGAAAGATGTAAGAATCTTTGAAGATTTTGGATCAATTTTGTTTCGCGATATATGATGTCATTGACATGCGATACAGGGAATGTATTAATTTGCGTGTGATTGAAGCTTTGATAATCTACCGGCGATATTGGCGGAGATTGTGGTTAGGCTAACATGCAACATGGACCAAGTTGACAACTTTAACTTTTTGCTACGTCATAAGGGACGAGCAATTACCGCACATTGAGCTTTATTTTATAACAATTCTATTTAGGTATGCAACTAAAAAGAAATTAATTGCCAGAACATTCCGTTAAACCCGTCATTTTTGACGAGCTTTTTGGCTAGTAATCTATATATTAATACGCTAAGCGAAAACTTATGTTACATTTTTAAGAATATTGCGCGCACGGAGAAGTGTGAGATTTGGCATAGTTAAAGATTATATGGAGAAGAAGTGAAGGAAGCTAAAATCTTTATATAATATGCGTCACAAATACATTAAATTAATTAAAATAAAACGCTCGCTTGCCTACGTAGTTCGCTCAGATGGCTGGTAGATGGCGCAGCTTGCGGCCTTACTTTGTCTTCTTTGGTGAAACAATACAGTCGAAATTAATCTGTGAACTTATATAGAAGCAAGAAGCAACATTTCGAGGGCTGGTTGATTAGCGGCCAGAATATTGGGCGAACGGAGGAACTTAAAGAAATACAGAAAGCTAAAATTTTATATAATATATTTTACAAACCTTGGAATCGATATAAGCAGTCAGAGATAATCGATTGCTTCAGTTGTAAACAAATGCGCAGTTTGCTCTGGTTTGCGACATGGGCTACGCAGAACGAATTTCCCGTAAACTTTTTACTCTTGGTCCAGGCCGAATTTCAACCTAACCATGATCACTATGACAAAACGAAACTATTTAGGTTGATATGATTGTGTCTTTTTTAGAGTGCTGCTAACATTACGAGGTTGCGGAGCATCCCATATTTCGGCATTTTTAATTTAATTCGTGGCGACTTTTTCAGGAAAAGGAGAGTGCTAAATGTGAAGAAGACACTATAGGGAAATAGTTAATCCAAATTTCAACAGGTCAATAACAGTTTGTCACTGGTGGAAAATGTCCCACCCCACCCAAAAATATAATAAGCATAATTAATACATATTACAAATAGATTATTAAAATAAAAAATTAATTTGCGAACGTGTGTGTGTGTGAAATAGGATTGGAGCCAACGTTCTTACGTGAATTCCCCGCATTGAGACACTCTGTGGTCTTTGGTAAAACGAAAGACTCGGATAAAGTAGAGATTAATGTTTGAAGGTATGAAAGGAATACTTTGAAAAGGAATGTAGCGATTCTGTCAGATACTATATGGTCATTTGATTATTTAAAATGTTAAACTTTGGTTAAGTGTCTTTTGATTTTTTAATTTCAGTAATTTGATTAGAGAGAGAGAGACAAGAAATAAGGAATACTTATTTGCGTGAAATTCAAAATGATAATAGACCAAATTTAAATAGCGAACACACAAAATGACGAAATTATTTTGATAAATACATTTAAATTCATGTTTCATAAAGCTAAAGCAGTTTTCCGGCCTAAATGAACCATCGATAAACACATTTCATCATTTGCTATGGTTAGATTAGAAGCTAAAATTTAGCATACAGTCACGCGTGGAGTGTATCTTTTTAATTTTATAGGTAATGCAGAGAATTACTAGATTATTACTCTTTCATGAAAGAGACTAAACAACTTAATGAATTACGGTCGAATTTCGATCGCTGGGCGATCACTAGTAATAATAACTCCGTGAGGTCTTAATGAAGTAGAGACAGAGTTCCTATTGGCTGCACATTACGTCTCTGTTGTAGGCATCTTAACAGTTTAGCGTGGAATCCGAACCACGGTAGGTTTTTTTTTTTTTTTTTTTGCTTCAGGATTTATGCCAGGTCATTAGAGGCATGAAAGGATCGGGGGCAAGGAACGGGAAGGAATTCGGCCATGGAATTTTGAAAGAAGCATCCCGGCATTCACCTAGAGTGACTTTGGAAAATCATGGAAAACCCAAATCTGGATGCCCGGATGGGGATTCGATCCCGCATTCTCCCGAATGCGAGGCCAGAACGTTATCCGTTCACCCACTACGGTGGGGAAGCGTTCTGACGTATTTCACAACGACATTCGAGATGTCAGGTGCAAGTAGGGTTTCTTGTCAGAAACTGTCGAATGCAATCAGATATGATATCTGTGTTGGGTACCTTAATCTTGCTATTAAATTCGAAGGTTGGCTGGACCTTTCCGAAGGAGGTATACTTAGCCTGGTATCAAAGGTAGGACGGTCGGTTCCTTTCCTTCTTTACTTAACCTAACCAGGTAATCCTACCGGATAAAGGGGATCTATAGTTTAAAGTGAAATCCGAATCACGAAAGAGTTCTGGCGAACTTCTCATTATGCAGCAAGCTGTACCAGAGGGAAAGGTAGGGTTAAGCGCTTATGAAAATACCCGCCGAGACAGGGATCTGAATCGGGTACCTTCCAATTTCCAGTCAGACTCCTTAACCACTGACCCACCAGGCTGCTTCAGTAATAGGTATCAATCACCTAAAGCCTTCTCAAATTACTCACAGTTCAATAAAAGTGTTGTAAGACCTTCAGATGGACGTATTTTTAGACTGGGTACCAAGTTCCAATTTAAGAGGAAACACCTTCTGTTGTAAACAGCAGCCAAAGGCAGGAATGTGAGGAGGTTCGCTTAGCGACCTTGGCGTGGGCGGCCGGCCACTGACAGACTCACCTTGTAGTCACGTGACGCAAAGTCGAGGCCGCCGCGCCGCGCCGTACCTACGTCACAATTCCAGTGTACCAACATTCCTCGAAATTTCCTTCTCAGAGGATCATATAGTATTCGACTAGTAGAAGGCTCGAAGACGTGAAAAGTTCCAAAGACTATTTTAAATCAACTATTCAACAGTAAGTATGGTCTCTCCAAATAGGAAACTGAAAAGTCTTAACCACGTAACTAGGAGAACGATACAAGAGTAATTTAGAAAAGATACTGTCCGAAATGTGCTTTAAAAAACTTTCAACTGGCCACCTACCGTTAATAGGATGTAAACCCTAATACCAAGAACAGATCGAACCGTCTAACACAGTAGTTTAAAGGTCATATTGTAAAGAAAGAGACATTTAAAATGCGCCATGGAATTACGCAGATTTATAGCACCGCACCCAATGAATTCGTTTGAATTATTTCTGTATGTTTGACGCAACAAACAATCTACATAATATCTATCCATTGATAAGTGGTTTTACAACAAGGTATTTTAGATCACATTTGTTGGTGGGGAGTGATTCGTGATAACACGTTTCTACAACAGTGGGGGAAAGCGATATCCGCAACTTCCGCGGATCATGGTAGTTCTTAAATTCAATGGGGTTCTTTGAGACAGAACGTGAAGAACGATACATAAACCACGGAACGGAATTCAAAGCTAGCAAATGTGGCATTGTACGGTGGCGAGAAGTTATTTTGAGGTGTGAGGCTCGCGGTGTGGCGAGAGAAGGCGTGAGCGGTGCGCTGCAGTTGGCAACAAGTGTCGACAGCGGCCGGCGCGCCACTTAAGCCAGTGAGGTTACACGAGCGCGCGTCGGGCTCATATACAGCCTTGTCGCCGCATTAAGCCCGCCGACCGCACTCTCGCAAAAAATAAAACCAACACACAGGGCACGCTATCAGTACTCACGAGGTACAAAACCACAACACTGGCGACTCACAACTTCTAACCGCTAGCTGAAACTTAAATTCTAATAATCCGGCGTGGTGGATACGCAGTGGCCTCGAATTCTGAAGGACGTAGGTTTGAATCCCCCGTCCAGCCAACCTGATTTCGATATTACATGGTTTGCCAAAATCACTCCAGGCAAATGCTAAGATGGTTCCTTCAAAACTACATGGCAATTTTATACAAAAGCACATTTTCCTGTTACTTTTTCAGCCAGTGAAAATCAGCTGTTACGCTTTTAAGATAAATCCATTAGATGACACGAACAGTGCTGTAGACTAGCGGTGCCCAATTTTTTTTTTTGGTCACGGATTTTACATTGATCATATTTTTTTGACGGTTCCCATTTTTTTATAATAATAAAAGTTACTGTTCCTTGTAGTTTCAATATTTTCATGTTTGACTTGAAAAGAAAGAATAAATTATAAAACTGGAAAATAATCATTATTACTATTATAAAATGTTTATCGTACAAGATAATACAACGTAACTATTTAGTGTGATGCATAAAATTTTTCACATATTTACTTATAATAGCTCTAAGATTAGGTTTAATGTCTGACAATTGGACGCGTAGATCTTGAGCTGCATCCAGTCTGTTTCTCTACTTGTTTATGGCGTAAGCATAAGCTAAAATCCAATCTCGCATAGGTAAGTCGTTACAAACGGAAGTAGAACCATTATAGCCCTCTCACGGCACGGTTATGATTCTTTTCAACAAACATTTTATCTAATTCTCGGACGAAACACGGAACTCCTGTGACCCTTCTGCGGAACCCCAGGGTTCCGCGGACCCCCTTTTAGGAACCGCTGCTGTAGACAGTCAAAGGAAAGACAGAAGTTGTGAAATCAGTTTTTGGCGGCGCGTGTCGGCGGGAAGTCACTGAGCATGTAATTTGACGAAATGGCGTCCTTGTGTTTCAAAGACCTTGGCCGAAGCGTGCAGTCTTTGCAGAAGGTCCTCTACAGACCAACAATGTCACTTCAAGAGCAAGACAGCAAAGTGTCGGAGCGTACAGCGCAAATAATTTAGAAGTCTGCAGCGTGTCGTTGATCACTCTACTGGCACATGGTTAAGGTGTCAAGTTGGGACGACAGGTCCCAGGTTCGTATCCCGGTCTCCACTGATTTTAAAAGGTCCTCGACCCGTATTTCAGGTGTGGAAAAACTCGCTTCATCTGTGTGGAGCACGCCATAATAATTTCATCCTTCGGTTTCCACGTAAAATCAGAAATCCAGTATATCTGGCAGAATTTTTTACTTACATTAGACACACAATAGATTGTTCGTTAGCTGATGGAACTATCCTTTCGAAGTCTCCGGTCCATCAGTTCAATTTGAATTATTGCTGTCTCTTTGGTACTTAAAACTGTTTTGTTGCAAGTTTCTACGTCATTACTCAGTCCTGTCCGACAGTTCGTCAATCTAAAATGCTTTAACCACTTGCAGAACAAAATATCACCTAAGTGCAATGCTACACAAACAGAACGAAACTAGGTTGACACTACTCCACTCACATACATAACAACACAGGTGAAACAAAAACATAGAGTGTTTAGCAAACATATGTAAATAGCAACAAGTAAAGGCTTGTAAATAATTATATGGCAGAGTATATGGCTGCAACATTAAAACACAGGTCTGTAAAAATGCTAAACGACACAGAATGTTCGACTGCAACATTAGAACATATGTCTGTAAGACTGCACATCAACTGTTGTTCCAGACAGCCATGTGAAGATCATCACCGTATCTGTAAGTACAGTATATATACACAAAAGTCCTTGGACACCTTCATAAGTTGGAAGAGTGAAGGGAAAACTGAAAAGTGATGGGAACAGAGGTTTGATGTGGGGCCGCAACTTTTGGAGTGAATGTCATTCATGGCCGCCATCTTGAAATCCGCCATTTTGGATTAAAGTCATTTTTTTTAATGGGAAGGGGGGTATATGACACATCAAATATCACTCGCTTGAGCTCAGGAATTTAGTGGTGTAATTTGTTTTTGTCTATCTTGTACCGTTTAGAAGTCATTAATGTTCAAAGTTACCTTGATACTGACTCATGTCTCTCTTTTTTCCAGGTGATCTAAAATGGGTCTGACACGTGAACAGAAGATCGAAATCATCCTTATATCAGGGGAACGCAGCTACCGAACAATAGCAGCTGACTACAACAGACGGCACCGAGACAGAGAACCGGTATCGCACAGCACGGTGGCTCACGTGATCACCAAACTCCGGGAGACGGGCTCTGTTCAAGTTAGGGCAGGTAGTGGGAGACCAATGACTGCCACCAATGAGGATACTGCAACTGTGGTTGTTGCGTAGTTTGTTAAAAGTCCTAAATGAAGTACCCGTCGTGGGGCCCTAGCATGTGGAATAAACCAAACCTCCGTTGTCCGGATATTGCACACCAATAAGTCGCATCCTTACAAGCTGCAGATGCAACATAAACTTAACGAGGATGACCCTGATCGCCGGTTGAAGTTCTGCCTGTCTTCACTCTTCCAACTTATGAAGGTGTCCAAGGACTTTTTACTCGCCCTGTATATATATGTATATGCATGTATAATGATTTTGTATTGTATATAATAATTGCAATGATAAACACGTAAACACGTAAAAACATATATTTACAGCCAACTGATGGTGCTCCAGACCATAGAACGAAACAAGTCTCAAAAAAAATAAAAAATAAAAATAAATAAAATCACCATAACAATTGTTTTTAGACGGCATTTATAAAACCATTGTTGAATAATTTGTCTTAATCATATAGAGTAATGACCGAGAAAATAAGATAAGAGAAATCAGGTTTAGAACCGATACACGAATATACTCGTTTTTTCACGAGTGATTAGGAAACGGAATAGGAAGTATTTCTTCAGTGAGATAGGAGTAGGTCTCGATAAATCTCTCCCACCATCCTGATCTAGGTTTTCCATGGTTTTCCCAGATTGCTCCATGAAAATGCCGAAATGGTTCCTCAAAATATTCCATGGGTGCCTCCTGCCATATCCCGTATATTCCTTCCTGTGCATAAATGATTACACATTAGGATAGGTACAACGCACCCTCCTAGGTGCAATGCACCCTCCGCCACCCACTTTTAGTAAATCGTGTAGTAATAATAATAGTAATCATTTCGGATTAATTAAGTGTCTGACACACGATAATTATCCGTCATAACATCTTTCACATGAGTGGGCTAAATGTAAGTAGTGTAGTCGGTAGCAGGAAACATTCATGTAAATTTTTAGCAGAAAGGGAATAGAACATTTTAAAAATCATCGAAGGTTGTGGTGTATAGTATGATTCAAGCTAAAGGAATATTATCTGTAAGAATTAAACTAAAACGAACAGCGCGCCGTGATTCGTCTCTGTTGGTTGTGGTGTGTTTGGATCTTCTCTCTCCCCAAGCGCCAGTTCGCTGGTAATGAGCCAATTACTCGGCTCGAGTGCGGAAAGACAAATGGAATCCCAGCACTGTGAACAACCCGCCATACGTCGCCTGCACCGCCATCCGGGGAGACAATGTCTAATTAAATGCTAACAAGCCAGCAGTAGATTAATGCGGCTGCCACCTCGAGACCACCGCGATAGCTGCGATAAACTTGCCGCGGGAATAAAGATCGGAGGATCCAACTCGACATCCGTCATCGTTTACACCGTTACTACGTCTAAAAACACCTCTGTGTTATTGTCAGTGAGATAAGATTGCACACTATGTCTATTCCAAAATTACGGAGGCTTTACTCTCACGGTTGTCTCAAAGTTAAAATTTGTCAAGGGCAAATGAAGGTGGGTGCAGGAAAGGGGGAAGATAGGTGTGTTGGGAAATTGCCACCGGAGAGTGAGCTCAATTGCAATTTTAATTGTATATTAATAAATCATTATCATTACCAGCCAGTTAAATCATTTTCTGATGTGTCTTCTTAAAAGACATGATTTCAGATATAACTTGATAACTTAATATATATTAACTAAGAACTCCTTTAAAAGTGCTCGCACTGTGGTCCTCTCCCGTTGAAATACCATTTCTTTAAATATTTCTCGCAGGAGTATGTTAGAATGAATAGTACTTAAGTTTTGCATCTTTTTTACTGTTGTGATGAATAATATTGTGATTTGGTAGGTTTTTGGTATTCATTTGATAATGTTTGAGTGTTGTCTACATAGGTATTGTTGGATTCACGTTGGAATTTTGATGTGTGTGTGTTTGTATTGTTGACTGTGTGAAATCAATTGTAGTGATTCACGATTTAAGAGTGCGTGACGTCGAATTTCGGGTTTCAGTCATTCTTTTCGTTGATAAATAACTGATCTGTGATTGCATTCGAGTGCTTTCGATCGTGTTTTTACGACGAAGCCGAAAAACGCGTCGCGCTGCACGGGCAGCACCGCCAGCCCGCGTCCGCCGTCGCGATCGCGATCGTCGGCTTCCGCGACGCGCTGTTCCGTCCTGTTCGTGTCCGCGACACTGGTAACGAAAATGACGTCTAGAAGTGCTGCGGTTGTCAATGTTACTCGAGTGCGTGGTGACAGTTACAACATGGAAATAGAAGCAACTCACGCCTCACCAGTGGATCAGCCAAATCATCTTCCCGTGACAACAAAGCGCCAGCACAACACGCCCATATCATCATCAGCGGCGCCTATGCCGACCTCTACCGACGCTATGGCCTTGGTGGAGATTGCAGACCTGGACTCAACGCCTACTACGGAATGTGTAGTGGACTGCACAGTGATGTGTCACAAGCAAGAGGCCTCTGTCTCACGAAAGCGTGCTCCAGAAAACACTTCAAATGATAAAGATGACACACAATCCAAGCGGGCTGCAAATATTTCTGTGAAGACCAAATTAAATAGAATTCCGACTCCTCCGCTCAAATCCGAAAGGAAAAGGACAACCAAAGACGCAGACAAGTGGCGTAAGCCGCGTCGACCTGCTCCTGCCGTTCAGCTGAGCTCCAACGCTCCCAGCACGAGCTACTCCTTCTTGCATCTCCCTATAGAGAGCGAGCAAGTTATGGAAACAGCGGAAGCTGAACAGACAAAGTTTGTTAGGAAGTCTAAGCTGGTACTCCTGATCGTGTCCTTCAAAGAGGATTATAGAAACCTCGCTATGACACTAAAGAAGCAGGAGTACATGCGAGACGCGAGTTATACAAGCTCTTCCTCAAAACTAAGGCAGACTATCAAGCCGTCTCAGGCATACCTTTCTACACCTTCCCAACTAAAGCTGACAAAAATCTGAAAGTCGTGTTGCGAGGACTTCCATTCAATTTCTCCTCAGAGTACATCAAAGAAGAACTGCAAGAGCGCGGCATAACGGCGAGGTCAGTCGTTCGTCTGCATTCACCAAAAACGAGACAGGAAGTACCTCTGATCCTGGTACTCCTCTCGGATACTTTTGAATATAGAGCAATTTAAAAAATGACGTGTCTGTGCTCAGTGATGATCACCACAGAAAAATTAGCACTCGAGGCTCCTCCCAGTATTACAATTGTCAGGGGATAGGACATGTATCCCGGCACTGTGTTATGCCGCCCAAATGCGTCAAGTGTGCGGGCGAACACCCAACACGTCAATGTGCTCTCAAAAAAGGAGAAACCTCTGCTAAATGTGTCAACTGCGGCGGTGATCATGTGGCAAGCTATCGGAAATATACCGCTTTTAGTAGATATAATGGCAAACACGAGGGAAACAATGCCTCCTACGTTTCCATTCTTAAGAAGAGGCAACAACAGAAAAGAAGAAGGAGGTGGAAGAGGCAGCAGCACCAACAAGAGCCTGCCCAATCCTGAGCTAAGACCGGGTACATCCTACTCAGAAGCGTCAGCTGTTGCTCATGACAATGGAAGGGATCATCAGAAAGACTCCTCCGCCGAGCCAAAACCTCCAAGGAGGGTGAAGAGATCTGAACAATTGAAGAACCGCCCTCCGGATGAGACCACCCGGAAGGATGACGCCTTCATCCTCTTAAACATGGTGCAGTCACTATTGCAGACGGTGACTGCATTAATTCAAGACCTGCCGCATCAGATGGTGGAGGTCGTTAGGATGGCAATAACTGCCGTGCAACAAGGTAACCAAGAACGTCATGGCTAATGCCAAAGAAAGACTTAACCATTTGTATATGGAACGCTAATGGCCTCTGGCGCCAGATGGTTGAATTTATGGAATTCCTGAGGGACGAAGGCATTGATGTGTGCCTCATGAATGAGACTCATCTTAAGCAGGGGATCAAAGCTGCTGCCCCCAATTATTCCTGCTATAGGTGTGACCGGCCAACCTCCGGAGGTGGTACCGCGGTCTTCGTTATGAACGCCATTAAGCACTACCAAATTGTATTACCCCACGTGGAGACCATAGAAGCAACCGGTGTCACCGTCGAGACGTCACGGGGGAGACTTGTGTTTGTTGCTGTATACCGACCAAAGGAATTCACGGCTCACCAACAATTAAGGAAACTCCTACGCGTGGTCGAGAACCACGATGCGGTAGTTTGGGGACCCACTGACCCTACCATCTATGGACATGGCCTTCCTGATGTTCTTGACATCGCCATAACCAAGGGCCTAAGGCACAATATAGCCATCACCACCAAAACGGCCTTGTCATCCGATCATGTTCCAGTGCTTTCTTACATGGCGGCGGATGTAGAATCACGCAGGAACAGACTAGCCATAAACTTATGTGAGATTAACTGGGAAGTTTTCAGAAACCTCTTCACCCAGAGGATTGAATCTGCAGCGCCACCTTCAGCTATTGGCTCCTCTGCCGCCGTTGCTGAACTGGCAGACGGATTATCGTGGCAGCAGATGCGACTACCCGGCAGCGCCGTAACCAGCCTCCACGATCTTGGCAATTGCCTCCCCACATCCGCGACGCAATAACTATCAAGAACCAACTAACAAGGGAGTGGCATCTCACTAGGGATCCGACTACAAAGAGAGCGGTAAACCGCATGCAGAAAGAGATCATAGTGGAGGTAGAGCAGCACAGAATATCTGACTGGTGTAATTTCATATCCAGCTTGGATATTGAAGACGGGTCAGCACGTTGAGCCACGAAGGACCTATGCAGGCAAAGGATAAAGATCCCACCTTTGGTCGTTGGAAACAACTATCTCTGCGAACCAGAAGAAACGGCTGCAGCTCTTGCTGAGACCTTCGGGGCAAACTTTAAACCGGTCGACGCTCCAAGGGACGACAAGCACATAGACTTCATGGAGCAACGCCTGAGGCGCTTCCTACAAGCTGTTCGTCCGGAGGGAGACTTCATCGAGGAAACCACTGCTCGAGAGGTGGCATCGTCACTCCTGAATCTGAAAATCAAGAAAGCCGCTGGACACGACAGGATCGGTGGAGGGATCCTTTGACTGATGCCTCCTACGGCAATCCTATACATCACAGAGTTGTTCAACGAAATTCTCTTAACAGGTGAATACCCACAAACGTGGAAACACACTCACATTATACCCATTCCCAAAGCGGGTAAGGACAGGAGGTCGTTCAAGTCTTACAGACCGATCAGCCTGCTGCCTACACTCTCCAAAATGTTCTAGAGGATCCATCTTAAGAGACAGTGAGAGGTTACTGCCGGATGAACAGTTCGACTTCCGATAGGGGCGTTCTACACCTCAGCAGCTGCTTCGTCTTGCTTAAGAAACATTCACCATCTTCGAACGTAGAGAGTACTTCGGTGCGGTCCTGATGGATGTCAGCCGAGCCTTCGACTTGGTGTGGCATCAAGGCCTCTTACATAAACTGCTCATGTGGGGAGTACCTCTTTCCCAAGTTAGACTACTCAGGAGCTACCTGAGCTACGTGGAGGGACGGACCTTTCGAGTAGTCATGGATGGGGGCCACCTCCTCGATCATGAACATCGCTGCAGGTGTCCCACAAGGATCGGTCTTAGGCCCGGTGCTCTACAGCCTCTACACTGCTGATACACCCAGTACAGCAAGTGTTAGGAAAGCCCTACACGCTGATGACACGGCCATGTATGCCAAGAGCCTAAATATCAACAATCTGCGACGACGACTACAACAAGCGTACGACAACATTCAGGAATGGGCAACGAAATGGCGACTAGCTTTTCATGTGCCAAAGAGCCAAGCAATTGTATCGACAAGGAAGAAGGTCCCACAAAACCTGACTCCTCTGACCCTCTTCGGCGGGGATATCAACTGGACAAGCACTGCCACCTACCAAGGTGTAAAAATGAATAGGAGAATGACGTGGAAGCTCCACGTCACCAACTTCCGTGGTAAGGCAACGAGGAGAATGAGAATTCTCTACCCCATTCTCAACCATTCTTCAGCACTGAGGCCGGAGCTGGGTATCCGCCTCTATGTTGCACTACTCACACCAATAATGGAATATGCAGCAGTCGTCTATGGAAACACTTCTGGCTTCCATCTACAGAAGCTGCAATTTGTCCAGAACAGGGCAATAAGACAGGCTTATCATCTACCACGTGAGACGAAGACGGACGTACTGCACCAAATAAGTGGCCTACGCAAGCTTCGCGAGAGGTTTGAGCAGCTGGCAACCCAGTTTTACGCCAACCTCCAAAAATCTGATAACCACCCTAGGAGCAGAACCAATATATCACAACACTCTCAGGTGACCAAAGAAGTTGCTGGACCACTAATAATGCAAACAAATATCATGACAATGACAAAAGCACCGGATACGACAAATATAGATAGAGACGAACGGTTTTGATAATGACAACCAATAACATAAACTGGAAGGAGATGCGTTATAGCGCAAAGACTTCCCCTCGACCTGGGACTTAGACTTTCCAATAAGGAATGTCACTGCTGCTGCTACATACAAGATTAGCTTAAAATCATCGGTTGTTGTATCTGAAAGTAAATAGACCCTAAACTTTAAAATATCAGGCAGAGTTCGTCAGTTATCTGTTCTGGTATTCTCTCTGCAGTCAAACTCTGGCCGTGTCTGACTAACTCAGTCTCTGTGCCTGGCGGGGCTGTTGATATTTTAATTAATATCGGATTTTCAATATATCGATATTTATAAAAGTATCAATATCGGTTTCGATATTTCGAGGAAAAAATATTGATATATCGAACCTGTTTCATACAAAAAATGTTACCAAAACAAATCGTGTAAAAAAAGGGGCAAGTCTTGTGACTATTTAAGAATAAAAAGTTGTGAGATATTCTCTTGAATCAAATCTTCAATTTCTGAAACTGTTTTTTCACGGCATTTTTTTAAAAGAAAAGATGAAATTATGACTTAGCTATTACTCATTTTTACTAAAAGGAGAATAACAAAGTAACATTTAATTTATTTCTTAATTTTTCTGATCTTTGTACAAAATAGAAATTTAAGGCAAACAGCTTCATTGCGAGGAAAGCAATTTCCGTACAAATTTGCTCCAAGACGTTTAACCTTTTTGATTGCCATTGGATAAATACAAGTACTTTTCTTATGATTTGGGTGTGAAATCATGTATGTGTACCAAATAACCTGTTTCTAGGACAACTGTGTGGAAGTATGATGAAAGATTGTCGTAGTCGTTTCAAAGAGTTTGAATTCCACAAACTTTCGATGTAACGAAGTAAAATTTCACACATTAGTTAAGCTTATTAAACTCCGTTTGACGTAGTAACACTGTACTTGAGAAACCGATTCACTGGAAGAGTCATGATATTCACCTTGAGCTGGGTGTATGGCCTAGATAGCCGAGAGCAGTTATTTAAAAAAAGTCTGAAGATGGCGTCGGAGTTTTATGTCGACGAAATATTGTGTATAAATAATAGTATTACTCGGTTTGTTTCCCGAGAAACATTCATCAACATACAACGTCGAGAAAACCTGCGTTAATTTATAACGTTGTCTTTTAATCTTAAGCCAACAAGTGTTTTTATCTTTTAAAAAATCGCAAGAGAAGAAACTCGGTTTAAGCAGTGGTGGAAACTCTTTGGGCAGGCGGCGTGTGTGGGAGAGGACTCGCTTGCAGTGCCCGGGGGCCCGCGCCCGCCTATTTTCCTCTCTGCCAGTCGGCACAAAGATGATACGCCTTCGAGCGAGATTGGTTTGCCAACAAAAAGGAGGAAAGCAGCTGTTTGTTATTTGCGTCTAATACATTAGGGAGCTGTCACCGGGGAGCAAGTTGAAAAGTGCATTGGGATTGGTACCTGCGGGCGGGCTGGCGCACGCGAGATGCGATTACAAGGAGCAGCCGGCCCGGGGCGGCCTCCTGTATCTCGTCCGCTCCCCGGACTCACGCGAAATTACTTTAATACGATACACAAACAGTACAGGGTCTACCCCGGCAGAAAACAAATGTCCCTTGCAAACTAGACATCGTTATTCACTTCACTGTGAGGATTATGAGCGATTGCTTGCTATTTGAAGCAATACGTTGCAAATTTTGTCCAGTTAAAACTATGAAGTGAAAATTGAGTTTCTCCTGGCTCATAGCTGTTAAAAATTCTTCTCGGGTTTTCTGCCACACATGACGTTTCGACAGCTACCTCCGCCATCTTCATCAAGTGAAACGTTAGGTTATGCTGATTTCACTTGATGATGACAGCGGGGGTAGCTGTCGAAACGTCGTGTATGGCAAAACAACTGAGAAGAATTGTTTAAAATTATAAAATTAGACTTGCTCGATCTAGATAATCACATTTTTTAACTGTACATTGTAAAGGCAGCCATCACAGAGCAGACTTGAAGGCACGCAAGCGTAGAAAACTACCGTGAAAATAATGATCTCCCTTGGATCATGTCGAAGACCTTGTAAGATACTGATAATATTTACAAGGAATCATCGCAGGAGTACACACTTTCAATAATAATAATGATGAAAAAACGGTTCATCTTTTCCTGTGTACATAAAGGTCAAAGAGCTAACGTGCAACTCAACAGCGTTTGAGCACATAAACACGCTACTGAGGCGCAGTTGTTAGCCAGTGTTCGTAAGCTGCTTGAATCTTGCCATCCAATCATGAATAAAGTATTCATTCTATAGGTCATATGGCATCAGCAGTGAGGTTTCTGTTTTTAGCCTAGAGGTTAGTATAATTTTTCAGGTCTTTAAGTACAAATCCAAAACTGGAGAAGACATGCAAACAAAAGGGAGGGACAGACGGACCAACTTGTAAGATAGGTGGTGAAGTTTCCCACATTGTGCTTAAGGTAGCACAGCTTTAAAAAAAAAAAATATTCTCACAGAAGATATCAATTTCCAAAAATACGCAGGTGTAGCAAGAGATTAGTCAAATTCTTCAATACGTCTCAAGAAATATATAAACAAATTGAGAGACAGAAATTGAACGAGGAGAGGAACTTCTTTTCTCTCCCGAGATATTCGGTGAATATACCATCATGAGCCTTGATATTACATTCATATAGAGCTTTTCACATTGCAATGTGTTAACAATAAAGCTGGACTTTTAATGCGAGGGCGAACAGTTGGGTTAGGTAAATTATGCAGTATCTTTCCGATGAACAGATTTACTCATAACATCAGCTACAGAACTCGTACAATAAATTGAAATCTACGAGCCCTAACATTTATTTTCTGTATATTATTCAGAAGTTTCTTTCAAATTTCTGAAACATCAGAAATACTAAATAAATACATCAGAAACACTACTGAACGAAAGGACTGAAAGACACATCTCATTCGAAGAATCTATGTTACAAATCTATTACTAATTTTATATTTATCATTCGACTTGCTGTCATCTGATAATGGAGTATCGATAAGAGTTTCACTAAAATACAGACATCATGTCGAAAATAGAATGAAGAACTTCAGGAGTGCAGAAATGAGACGATCCGTATAATTCAGAAACCGAAATTCGTTTTCCCATTCAGATGAACAGAGAGAGAAAGAGAGTGGTGTATTAGAATTTTGTAAATGTATTTGATTTGCAGGATTTGACGAACTATGAGTTTCACAAAAACTTTCTTCTCATCTGAATGAAAATAATTTATAACAAGATTTTCAAAGTTCAGAATTTATGTATTTCTGCTTCGTCTGTTCTTCCACGGTTCAGGAAGTCTCGCTAATCCGCAAAACAGCCTTTGATAAATGTTTTTGTCAGACTGATGTTTATTTATTTTGCATTTTTCCATTGGTTTATTCTTATTATATGACTTTGGATACAGTTCCGCGGCAGCGGCACTTAAAAAATAAGTGGAAGTATCGAAGAACAACAAGAAAGTAAAAATTAATTTAAAAATCATTGCGATTTCGTGTAAAGCAATATTTTTCAGGCTGCTCTTAAAGGTAAAGATGGGAGTGAAAATCATAAACTTTAAAGGAACTTTTCCAGAAAATTGTTAAGACGATCCCTACTTACAAAAGAATGAGATGGTGTTATCCCATAAGTATACGGTATAGTCTCTATTGACGTAATGTAATGCTGATCAGGCAGAAACATAGAACCTCAGCGTAGCATACCGTAACAAATGTACTGTCCTAAATGTTGGCCAATCAGTGAAATGGTCGCTCAGTGAGTAATCAACTTGAGCGTTGTTTAATTTCAAGTTTACGCATCTCGGCAATGAGGAATGTCCATGTGTTTAATACACTCCAATACAGAACCAATTTCACGGCTTGTGTCAGAAATAAGGCGAAACAGTTTTATTCAAATGTTGCCTCATATATTTGGCTGCGCTTTTTTTCCCCGCGAACACTTCAACTGCCAAGCCTTCCACTTGCGGCTTCAATTAATCGAAAAACGATACGCAGCATCGAGTGTCTAAAAAAAAGTAATATTAATTCCGACGCAGCAATACGGAACGCTTGTTTACACAAAAAGAACATGATCAACCACACTGGCGCATAGTTTAAAATTCTGATCATAATGTGCGCATGAATTGCTATATAACAGCCCGAAAGAGTTGAAATTAACATTAAAAATAGGATTTAATGAGCTGTATTGGAATTTTTTATCCGGTTGGCTAATTGGATACGTATGGATAGCCTCACGGTCCCCGCACAAAAGAAAATACCAGATGTGATATTTCTGATACCAGCGAACAGATAGTATGCATACAGCATCAGCCGACCGACAAGAAAACGGTTTGAATTGAATCTGTACTGCTTCATTTTATTACATACCTAAGACTCCGAAAAAATTATTTATATCAATTTGAACCTTTTCAGATTTTTTTTTTAATAAAATTAATGAGCTCTTCAACATTAACTAATACGAGAAAATATTTCACTGGATGTTTATCAATAACCGAGGGATTACAACTTACTGTTGGCCATTATAAGAAAACTGTACCAAATTTGAAATGGAAGGAAGTGCCCTATAAACATCAATTACTGTGTTAAAAAATGGAAATTCAGATCTTCACCGAAGTAATCAGAAGTAAAATAAAGTTTTTTATCCTTACTGCTATACGTATCGTCGATTTCGAGATCATTGGTGGCGGAAAAAGGATTGTTGCAAGGAACGGAAAGGAATTCAGCCTTGGCCTTTTGAAGGAACCATCCGACCATTCGCCAGTAGTGATTTGAGGAAACGATTGAAAATCAAAATCTGGACGGCGAAATTGAGATTCGAACCCACGTCCTTCCGATTGATAGACCAGAGTTTTACCGCTCCTCCACCACGCTCTGTAGTTATGAACAGTAGCAAACGCGAAATAGTAAACAAAAAAGCCCTGGAACTATCGATTCTTCTTCTTAGGTCATATTTTGAGTCGTGCAGGACTGGTTAAGTTGTTAGTGGCGGCAAGAACTTGGGGGGGGGGGGGAGGCAGAGATTAGAATAAATGAAGCAGATAATTGAGGACATGGGTTGTAAGGGGTATGTTGAGATGAGAAGTTCAGCACAAGATAGGAAGGGTTGGAGGATTGTGTCAAACCAGTCGAGAGATTGATGACAGGAAAAAATAATAATAAAAAATACATGACGTGATTGAAATATGGAATGCAGGCAGCCTAAGACTTTCATTTCTCTGCTACATTCCCTTTTCTGCAACAGCTATGAAACAGGCTGAAGTTATGTTGTGGCAGAGATTTATCTCCTTACATTGAAAAGTACCTGGAGTGACACCCGGTGATGTTTTTGTTAGCGTTTGTGAATATTTTTTTTTTTTTTTACTTGTGGATTTACGCCTTGTCGACGTCGCGGTCATTAGAGGCGGATGGGATTGGGGGGCAAGGAACGTGTAGGAATTCGACCATGGCCTTTTGGAGGAAGCATTCCGTCATTCGCCTAGAGTGATTTGGGGAATCCATGGTAAACCCAAATCTGGATGTCCGGACGGGGATTCGAACCACCGTCCTCCCGAATGCGAGGCCAGAGCGTTAACCACTCACCCACCACGCTCGGTGATAAGCTCCCATCGATCTCACGTGAGATGCGGGACAGTATATATCATAAAGCAATAATATTACCAACTTGTGATTACGTGTTAGGGACTGCTTTGGCTATGTGCCAAACACAGTCAGTAAGTTCTAAAAACAGAACAAGAAATATGTACCTCCTCTCGGAAACAATAATAGCTGACTCGTCAAATTATCTGTGAAATTTTTGTTGTAACAACGATTAATGTCAAAGAAGGAGTTTAAAAGATGAGGGATGGCGGTGAGATTTGTTCAGTGAGGTCGTCATACTGGCGTGCCCTGTTGCGGTG
Organism: Vandiemenella viatica; assembly: GCA_031002005.1. Lineage (NCBI taxonomy): Eukaryota > Metazoa > Arthropoda > Insecta > Orthoptera > Morabidae > Vandiemenella > Vandiemenella viatica. Next base: position 95,114,088 of record JARYHS010013630.1, on the reverse strand, counting down.
GAGCGCAAACGAGAGTGCGTGTGAGCGTGGCGTCGTTGCGAGGCTGCTGTGCGATCTTATCGCGTGTGCTTCTCCACAATGAGCTCCACACACAGCGGAAACAATGCTAGCACAGCGGAAAAAAGAGGCGGGGGTCGAAAAAAAGGGGGGCAGAGCGGAGCGGGCGCGGAGCGTCCATAAACACGGCGATCGGACCACGCCGAACCGGACGCAGTAATATTTGATGTGTCAGATGCATTAGCGGTATTAAAGCCGCGTTTTAATGGACTGAACGAATTACAGGCGCCAGCAACATATTTCAGTATTAACGGCCGAACGTTTGGGAGCAGAGCAGAGCAGAGTGTCCTAGCAGGCTGGCGGGCCTGTTCGCTACATGTAATTAAAAGCAGGAAGCGGCGAGCGAGTCAAACGCAGACACACTTCATCGGCGTTATCGCAGCCAGCTGCGGCGAACACGCACAGTGGCGGCCAACACTTCTCTAAACACAACGCTCGGCACCACAGCAAATACCTCGCAGATGTCACGTCCAGTGTTTTCGTTAGATGGTGAAACCTGTCTTCAACATATAAAGCACTAAAATGTAGCAATGCTCTGGGATGCTAATGTGAAACGCCTTCCTGTGACATCCATTCAGATGAGTCTGTTCACAATGCAGCTATTCAAGAACAACCTTACAAAATTTAGCTTTGGGACTTTGCTCTAAACCGAGTGGTATAGCATTGAATCGACGTTTTTTTTAAAAGTGCGTAATCGAAATTTTTTCACATTTTTTTTCTGTCGTTTTTTTGTTCCTTGTGGATAGAACTATCAGCTTCTTTTGTAAAGGAATATGTGTGAGTATTCTTTCCCAGTTAAATGACTTAACAATCTGGAGAGCTACATTCCACATGATTATGAGATGTCTTATGAAGAGCTATTTAACTGGCCAACCACTGGTGCAACTACAGACAGAGGCTTTGAAGAAGAGGCCGAACGTCAAGAAAAATAAAAACACTTTGTATAAACATAAAGTTAGTCTCGTATAGACAATGAAACAAAGTACTCACTTATACGTTCACTCTTAAATTAAGTATTGTTAATTTAATGTGTACTTTGGCAGATGTCTAACAAATAAATGAAGAATTATGCCTCCTTAAGTTTATTTCATCTCACTTAAGCTCGTTTTTTTGTTTTGTTTTGTTTTGTTGAAAGGACGTACTTTTCAAATTTTAAAATTTCCATCATTGCGGGAAAACATTTTTAATTTTTTTTTTTCAAATAGTTGGACATGTTAAGGTAACATATTTCAAATGAAAACACCATATAAGGCTACACAAAAATTTCTAATAAGGCTTCTGGAATGTTTTTTTTCGGTTTTCCGAAAGTTTACTTTTGGTCACGTACGCTATTTCAAAAAACACCGATTCAGTTGTTGAGCAAAGTACCACTGGAATTAAACTTTTTCTATGTTTCACCATCTCAGTCCCCCTTCTTAATTTTTTTTTTTTTTTTTGATAGTTACATCTAGGTGCTAGTAAAATCAAATGATCTTACATCTGCAGTGCAAGAAAGTTTTTTGTGAACTTTTAATATGATGCGACAACTACACCATATTTCATTTTATGTCTATTTATTTCAAAATAAGACTAATCGTGCCTTCAGAGAATCAAAGTATTAGAAGATTAAAATATTAAGGGAATGATAGTTACCGGCATATTAATACGCCATGTCTGTATGATGTAATCATTTAGAATAGAATGAGTTTTTAAACCACTGCATCGAGTTATGTCCCAGTTCAGAAACTTAAATATGGACTTCTGCTGTGCAGTACAGTTCGCATACCGAGCGTGGTGGGTAAGCGGTAACGTCCACATTCGAAAGGACGCGGGTTCGATTCCCCGTCAGAGCATCCAGATTTGGGTTTTCCGTGGTTTCCTCAAATCACTCCAGGAGAATGCCGGTATGGTTCCATCAAAAGGCCATGGCCGATTTCCTTTCCGTTCCTTGCCCCTAATTCTTTCCCGCTTTTAATGAACCCGACGTAGACGAGGTGTAAGCAATAAAAAAAGAGTTGACGTATCTATTTGAGACTTCTCTGTTACTGTGGACAAATGTCAACGTGTTGTCTGCGGGAGATGAGAAATGAGAAATAATATTTCGTTCCAGATTGTTTTAAACCCAAAATTAATTTCGTAGCTGTGCGAAGTAAGCATTTCGTAAAGCTAACGAAAGAAATACAGCGTTTATTCTTGAAGGAAACATCAAATTAATTTATACTTACTGCTGAAAAAAACAAACACAATTCGACGGGTGTTACGTGTCATCTAGGAAAGACAGGGGGCAGTGGGGGTAAGGGGTGGAGAGGTGAAGGGTGAACGCAAGATGACTGTTGAAGCATAAGACCTTTCGCTATTTCGCTACAGTCAATGATAAATTATCCTGCATCGTCAAGTCTTTTTCTCTTGTCATATATGTTAGCTTCGGATATTTAGTAGTAACTTTCAAGCTATTTTGGTTTATCCATTTGTACGCGTTGGACTGTCGGATCCATATCCTTTATTCTAACGTATTGCGTAGACAGCTTTTTTCATAATCGACGAGTGACACGGGCATAACTCCATCGATAGCCTGGAAGGAACACAACTTTGATACGGGGTCTTACAACAACTACGTGGTCGTTTCAGTAAATATCATAATTTTTGCTACCATTTCTACGGGCATCTATGTCGATCATACGGTCGGCGTATCATCACGTGACGCTACTCCGCCGGCACGGACAAAGTTGTCAGTTCAAAGCCGTTGGGTGCAGGCGCCGTAGGAAAGTGTGAATCTTAGGAGCTCGTCTCAGAACCCTAGGGTACCTCAGCTTTCCCGAATTGGTTGTATTTTGTCCACTCCAGCGAATATTTTAACCATTGCCAACGTACTGCCTTCGTATCTGGCAGCCAATGCAAGCGGCAATTTTAGCTTCACTTTTCGTAAGGGCTGGTAATTTTCCACCAACATTCGTAGTTGTATAATGGTACAGCCTTAAATGTTTTGAACAATTATACGCGCTATCTCACTCAAAAGGAACTCACCTCCTCCACATGACTAAATTTGGGTCATTGAACTGTTTAAACGTATATTGTAAATCAGCATTGTTTTTTTGTTTCACTTTCAGTATATAACCTACCCATTCGGTGAATTACTGGCATACGGGGCTCTTCAGCATACAATAAGACTACGACAACTTAGCTCTCTTGTATCAGTTAATCAACATTCAAATACTAGCTCAGATCATTCAACGATTATTATAAGTAAATTTATAATTTACCTTGTCTTTTACCTTGTCGTTCTCCTTAAGACTGCACACCAGGAAGGAAATACGTTTTTATCGTCCCTCTTGCTAAGCGTCAACGCTCGCCAATCCGGTTCTAGCTTATTATCATTTCTTTACTATCTGAAAGAAACCTTTATACTCTACCTGAAATTCTCTTATGATATCTTCCTTTAAATGAAACATACAACAACATGAAATCTTTCGGCAGGGCTTTGTATATTACTTTGCTCTATACGTCAGTTTCTTCACACTGTGAAAAATTAACTTAATACAACTTCAATAACAATAAAGTTCTCTATGGCCGCAGCTGTAAATATTTTCCGTAATTGAAATTCCTTTCGTATTCCGGTATCTTCCTACCGGCGCCATTTCTCCTCTCATCTCATTCAGTTCATGATCTCAATCTATTCCATACCTACAATATATAATAAACGTCCTCTTCCAAAAATCTTTCGTAAACTCCATGACTAGCCATGCTGTCATAGATTCTTCAGAGACATCAGATTAGTATTTTATATTACCACTCTGTATTTATTATACATAAGATAAACATTTTTCAAACTTATTTTTACATTTCACAAAGCAACGATACGTATGACTGTTACAAGTATCTCGAGGTTTCTGTGCAAGGCTGTATTCTTATTGGCTGACAATCCACACAATCGACTACGAGGTCAGCGAGTCTCTCATTTTAAAAGATAATAAACTCGCATTATTTGAACGTGCTTAGTGTCGATATAGTTGACAGCCTATCGAATTCGTTAGTAAAGAGTAATAGTCTGAAGGTTTATTTGAAGTTGTGTTCCTACAGTTTGATTCATCTGAAGTGAAATTTACGTTTACTGAGTATTAAGTTATATCTGATGACGGGAGCAAATGCCATTTTCGTCGATTCTAATACAAGAATTATTTGTGTTTTAAACTGGAATAGCCTATCATCATAAACTATAAATTATTACAACATTTGATGGTAGTGGGATTTCCTGGCTTACGTAATATGCGAAAAACTGAACACTCCCGTAGTCGATGACAATCATGTAGTTTGTTACCTTGAGCTACGCACGTGTGAAGGTAACTGACTATATTTTTTTTATTTATTTTAAAATGTAAATTGAGACAAATATTTCATGAAGGCACTACAAGGCGTTTGTAACTACGCGAAACAAACATTAGCACCTCTTTAACGCCTTGTTAATTGAGACTAGCGTAATAATGCGTACAGTAAGGTGGCGAGTTATATCCGCAAAGGTCGTTTAAAGCGTCAGTTAGGGAGGAGGTTGATATCTCTTACACACTGCACTCGCTGCGTCAGACGCCCCTCATACAGACTAGCTTTCCTTTCGCTTCGGCTCATCGGCTTTCCGTGAGCCTTGCTTCAAAACAAGCAGCCTCGCTTTGGCGGGCTAATTGATTTATAGATAGACATAAATATTCGATTATGGCCGGCGCAAAGTTGGCCGGAGACTCGCGGCGTTATTCGACGCAACTGAAACTTGATTAACGCATTCAAATCTCTAAGCGAATCAGTACGTCAAACATCGCTAGGGTCATCGCAGACGTGATGTAATTACGGAAACAAAAACACACGGTGAAAAAGAAGAGGTTTCCAATTCAATACGCTCAAAGCGGCGTCAGTACCAATTAACTCGAAAGAAGAGAAATATAATTCCTGCTGACCTAGAAGAATGTATGAAACAACATTTCGGCTGAAAAATGAACAAAAAAAAGTTTTACAATCAATGTTTTTTTGCAATGAAAGATAACTGTAGTACTGTATAGCCTTAGAGGATAGTTAGGATATGGAATTAAAAAAATGAAATTTTAATTCAAGTTTTAATCTTTCTATGTAAAATGCTGTTCGTAAGTAAACCTCATCATTACGGAAAAACGACAGAATCTTGGGAGGCCATATTCGCACCATATTTTACTGAGGTCATGAATAAGGATTTTAGATATATTTCAGTCCAATAGGTAGCGCTTGAGTATAACTTCTATACTCAACTGCGACACATTATGTTTCGTTGTTGGTACAAGATATTAAGGAGCAAAGACAATTAACAAAGAAGAAAACATAATGATGTTGAATATCTTTAATTCGAATTTGTATTGTTGAGTTTAAATAATGTCTGGAATTATTTTCTGCCGGGCATTTTAAATTACCAAAGGAAGTATATCCGCGAAACAGAATTTAACAGAAACATTTTGGTAACCGGTGATTATATGATATGAGCTATAGTCACTGGACCAGATTATCCTAACGCGTAGCTAATGATACTCGGTGTTTTGAACATATGAGTTTTTTAGCAGTTTTTTAAATAACGTGAATGTTAAATAAAACATTTAGTATGTTTGTGTCTGTTGTAGTGACGTTAGAATTTATTAAATAAGAGCGTTAAAAATAGTAAAACGGCAATAGTGTTTAAGAGTTCACATTTGTTTTGGTGTTTGATCATAGAGTGCTTTACTTTCTGTTGGTAGCACTACAGTCTCATTGTATATATTAATAAGATAAACAATTAATGAAAATCGTGTAGCTGAAGAAGTTGTCTTACCAGAATTGATTTCACCATATGAATCTTTAACATCATTTATATTTGGTCAACAGTTCGTGTTAGCTAGTAGTGGCATATATTTGACTGATAACAATATCATTAATGCAACCACTGTCCGCCACACCTTGACCTTACACCGGGTATGTTCAGGTGCTTTCTTGTTTGTTTGTTTGTTTTTTTTATCAAAATGTACTAGTTATGGCACCAACATGTTTTTGTAATTACCATAATCCTTTCTGTTGAAGTGAAGGTTGCAAAGTGTAGTTTTTCTAAAAGTTAACTTTTTACATTTCTGGTCCATTCTCATCAGTATTAGGGGGGAAATTAATGATTGTTGAATCGAAAAGTACTTTTTATGGGTTGAAACATTATAACAGTAACGTAATACATCGGACAGCGGAAAATCAAAAGCACCTCTAACCTTATCTTCACTTTAAATGCCGGAATCAGAATTTGTCAGTTAGCGCAGTATTTTCTTAGCGGTATCATTATGGACAAAGAACAAATATTAAACTCATTATTAAAGAGAAAATTCATGAATCCCTTTTACGTTTCCTTTAACTTGCTGAAGTTAAATATCTCTGATTAAATAAAATAGTTTACTTCGTACGTATCAGAAAATTCCTAAATTAAAGATTACAATCCCATTAACCAGCATAATTAACGCAAGCCTGTTAAAAACTGAGTTTGTCCGATGCGAAATCTCATAAAGCGATGTGATAGCCGAGCAGGAAATTCGCTGTAGGGCGCTTTAATATTCGTCAGCAGCGGGCAGATTGTATCACGCATCCTAAAACAGGCTCGGAGCTATGCCTCTCGTGAATGAAGGGTCCATAAATACCATTAAGAGATTGACATCTAGTGTCAAATTCCTATTTCATTATGAGGATTATTACATTTTCTTTTTGCACTGGGCTTGACACATCGTAGATGTTGGTACGTTAGAGATGACAAAGGACTGGAGGTAAGGAATGGGAAGGAATTCGGCCATGGAGTTTAGAAGTAACCATCTCGCCATGCGCCCAGAGTTATTTCGAGAAAACATAGAAAACCCGAGATTTGAATGACTACACAAGAGATAAAATATTATGTAAATACATTTTATGTATGCATCAGATTTTACTAAAAAGATTATTTTCCAATAAATTAGGTCCATAACTGTTTCCACCTTCTTTCCGGAAGTATAATTAGTAGTTTTCAGTTGTCAACCATTTTCTTGAAGGGTTAGTTGCTGATGGGTGTAAATTAGTTTTCTTGTCACCTACCTCCAGCACTTTATTGGATATCGGTTTCCATTGGTCTCGCAAAACAAAGTTTTTCTTGATAAATACAGTTGTGAAGAACATAATAGTGCTCTTTTTTTATATTCAAAACACATTGGTATCAATGCTATAACTATTACAGTATCACTATTTTCGAATCATTGTTTTTGTAGTTAATAGATAAAGCTATACATTAACAAAGCAAAATGAATAAACTTAAAAGAGCGCAAGGAACTAGTTGTTTAATCATTCCATCATACAGCGTTTTTTGTGTATTAGTTATCAGTGTTGATACAAAGCTCGAAGAGTTGCTCATGTAATAACCAGACAAGATGAAACTGGGATGAAAAAGGCAGAAATGAGGTTTGTGAGAGCTGTTAAGAGCTCTTCAATCCTAGGCCATATTAGAAGCCACGACATTATACAGAAGGTGTAAATATAACGAATACACACAATTTGGTCCAGGTTCAAAAAGAAGGGGGTAAAACATCTAGAAAGAATAAACCGAGAAGATTTCCACAATATCAGGCAGAGAAAAAAGATAACGTGGACGTTCCCGAAGCCGATGGCAAAAAGGAACGGTCGATTGACCAAATTAATGGATGATGAAGAAGAAGAAAAATAATTGCGTGTATCAGTGCGTACACACGCAAGACGTGAAACTTGCGTTGGTAATACACACTTTTTCTGTATATTTTTCCTGTGTATTTTTCCTGTGTTCTTTTTTGATGTCTTTGACGTTCGCATCGCACTCGAGTGGATGGCGATACTATCGTTATGCGAATAGGAATTTTGTCCAAGTTATTCTCGTAAACAAATAAAAATTATCATTAAATTAAAACACACTTTGATGGATTATATTTTATCGAGCCTTAGTTCGCATTTAGTGTTTAGATCTTTATATCGGAGTGCAGCTTGAACAAAATTATCTGATAACCGTTCTCGCAATCAATAGGATGTGGGAGACATCAGATTTTTTTTTATTTGGAACAAATTAACACTATTTTATTATACTGATACATACAAATGGTATGTAGATTATGACGGTTATTATAAATATTAATTTATATTATTTTTTATTACTATTATTATTATTGCATTTGATAAATTTGTATCATATAGGGCCAGTTTCGTCAACAAAGTTTTACGGTAACTGAAACAGGAAATACATGTTGCACGTTTAATACGATCCACTGTTTGACATGAGCTTAAGAGACAGCGCACACTATCCCAGCTGCTTTCATCAGAGTATCGTCAAGTGCGCAAGCGCAGAACATTAAAGAGCATGCGCACTTTTCGCGTAACGCGTAATGCTACGAAATTTTTCCATACCGTGGCCAAAGAAGTTTCACCTCGAAGCATGTTAGTTTATTTGTAAAATGCGTGTCATTTCATCCATAACCGTGTAACCTGTAAATTATACGTTAAGTGTCAATTAGTTTGTAAAAAAAAAAAAATTTTTCAAGTGGTAATAGGATACTGTCCCAATATTTGCCCAGATGTCTAAGGAAGATGCCTATAACTGAAGGTACGCCAAAACAGAGGTTCTTGCTCTCAATGTTAAGTATTGTGGAACTGTCACGCACATGGCCTTTGATAACATCGGCAAGGCTAGGGCGTAAAGCCTAAGCTCCCTAAGCTGTTCTGAATTTTGTGACAAGTTTCAGTACGTCCCTGATTATGCAATTCTCAATTTATAGAACAAATTTCAATTTCTCCACACTGAGGGAGGGGTATCTTGCTGCTTTAATGGTTACCTGTGCAGGAAGCTTCGGACATTCAATTAGCCTCATACTGTAGATGGTATCGCAACCACCAACACCTTTTTTTTTTTTTTTTTTATTATTATTATTATTTGGTCCTTGGCTTTCGCCAATATTGACCAGCTAACAATGTTACATTTTTGACCAAATTACAGAAATACATTCTTGCTCAGTTGACATTAATACATTTTGCATAGAAATCAACTCTTGTTTGGCCATCATTTTAAGACACAATTAGCAATAAAAACTTTTACATATTTCTCTTACTTTTATCCTCTATCTTTAATAATAACATATAATCCCTATATCATTATTTAGTGTTGGAAGGAAATAATATTTTTTTACATATTACCTATACATTTTATATTATGCATATACATGATACCCATTACATCGTACAAACAGGGCAACCACCAACACCTTAGACACAACAATTACCAAAGATAATCAACACAAACTGAAATCTCTTTAAGTGAACGGAAATAGCACAGCCCTTCTGAGTTGTGCTGAGGGTCGTAACTTTTACTTCACTGCGAACAGTTCAGTCAAACAGTATTTCGGAGAACTTTTCAAAGCGCAAAATTCCGATATACCAGCCGTAGTCGACGAATGGGCTCTCTTCTGAACTGAAAAATACGTATACATACTCTTGCAAGGTAAAATGTTTGCGGAGTGCTCTCGGCGGAAGAAAGTTTCATCGTAGGGAATCGATACGGGACAATGTCGGCGTCAGCACGCATGAAATACCGGCAAACCACAACCTGATGTTAAGAGTCAATCAGTCGGAAAACAGCCTGCAGCCGCACCAACAAAAAAAATCGAGGAACTGTCACATTGGATACTGTGACGGAAAACGTGCCTTCTGTTAACTGCAGCTGCAAAAAGTGTTTGTTATGTTTTACTTTCCGATAAAGAAATCACTGGCGCATACCACTGAGAATGCTTCAGAGTTAGCCAACCGTTTTCCCAAATTCTTTGCTTCTTATTCTGAAGGACTTATTTTACGTATATTTTTAATTTTTACATAGCGAGAAGAAACATTAGTCGTAATCTCCAAGACTTAACTTGATAATTCCAATTCGCTAATGTAGACTAGAATAATAATCGTTGATTCACTGAACAATTACGTTTCCAGGAAGCTTACAATCCATTTGCTGCTGAAAGGTGAAACAGCTTCATTTCGGATCTTGCGATTAAGCTCTTTGATCACAGTTTCATCTTGACCTTCGTACTTCGTGAATTAACAGTAAACTGAAAGTATTTCACTTAACGCAGAACTATTTTGTTCAGTAGATAATTGATCTAAATTTCATTGTAATTTCTAAATAGCAATTCAGATAAACATACAATTCCCAGAAACAGTTTTATATCGTGTCTTCGATATCCCAGAAACAATTTGCTGATTTGTATGAAATTTGGATTTATTTACCGAATTTTCAGCTGATAATATTTCCATTTTTTAGTTCTGTTAACATTATTAAAATATTTTATCAGACTCTAGATTAAGGTAAAATTTTAAAATATTTTGCCAATGTATTATAAGTAACAATAAACTACTGCTAAATATTTGGCCAACAATTATTTAAAGACTTAGTTTTAAATTTTGGAACTAACTGAATTATCAATATATTTGAATCCTATAGGGGTTTAAAGACGAAAGCCGAAGGTTGTCTTCGCCAACTGGAATTATTATTGATCGAATGTAAAACCAATGCTAGGAAATTGAAACCCACAGGTCATCTCATTTTAATATTCGTGAGCTACATATATATTGAGAGTCTAATAATTAATCCGAATGCTGAGCGAAAATGCATGCGAAAGGAGGAACAATGTCGATGGTCACTCAGTTTCTGCATCGACAAAAACAACTGAGCTATACCACCTGTCAGACAATTGCAATATTTGCACGAAATATCTGTTAATATCACGTTTCAGTTTCGAAATGAGTTGGTTTTGAGATATAAGTGCTTCTTATACATTTTTGTCAACACGTTTTACTTTATCCAAGATTTGTTCTAAAAGGCTTAGGTTAAATGTTAACATGATATCATGATTTTACTGCTCTCAGACGTCAAGAACATTATATTCATGAGAAAATGTGGAACAAGAAACAAGAAAAAATTCGGCGGCGTCATTAAAAAAAATGCACAGTCTCCTACCTACTACACAACGTTTGCGTTTTGTTTAATTTACTCAAATCATGTTTTAATGTGTTGTTTACATTATTGTCAGGGATCTGAGTGTACAAGTTTACATATGCCTTCGTGTTGAGTGTTGGATGCCAACAAATGATTTCGTTATACATGTGAAGTCGATGTTGTGATGGTATCAGTCGGGTGCTGCCGTTTAAACAAGTCTCTGGTACTCAGTGTGGTGATGAAAAACTGTGAACATCCGTTGCCTTTCCCATCATCCTTGACAGTTGTTGGGATTCTAGCCTGCCCCGTCAGCGACGTGAGTAGCCCGTTGACTTCACGCACCAAGAGTCGTCGAACGAGCTCGGTCAAGGGTACGTGTGGTTTTAAACGAGTGTTGCGTTCGTCTTGCGATGTCATAAAAACTTTCAAAATAATTTACCAGACTGCTGACAACGGGAATTCGAAACACTGGCTAGACCTGGCTGTGTGGATTGATTGGCCTGTCCAGTTTTATAAATAAAAATGATAAAAGATGGAAAAACGCCTGTTTTCGAACCAGTAGACCTTCTGTAGAGTGTTATGAATGGTCCAGTGTTATTTCCCACGTAGCGGTATGTATGTAATCCCATATAATACTTTGTTGCTAATATAACTTTTTTCTGAACTAATACAAAACATACAATGATAGGATGTAAGATCAAAGTGTTTCAAAGCGTTATCTGTTGATAAAAAGTTTTCTAGCTTCCAATCGCGTCAAATTTCGTACGCCTGTGACGTTTTGAGGGTTCAGTTCTCCCCACTGATTTTCAGCCATGTGCTTGGTAGAAAATGACGGCGTTTGGTTTAAAATAAGGGTGGAAGTGACATTTTTACGTGAATTGAGCCTCGAGAATTTTTGATTAGTGTGTAGAAGTTCTAGTGCCTTTTCACATTGCATACTCATCATATGTTAAAACACATCGTTTGTTTAAAATTTAAGTTAAAACTGGAGGCCAGAACACAGTTCACCTCACTGCAAGGCCTGCGTGGGCAAGACGGAACCAGCCGTGCACGGCTGTTGCCCTGGTAATAGAAGCTTCAGGGGCATTAGCCGAGATTTTTAATTCCTATACAAAAATATTTTCGTATCATGTACCGAAAATAACAAACAAAAAAATTCAAAATGATGCATTCTGACATCATACATTGCATAAAATGTAGTTTTGTAAATAGTAAATACGTTCAAAATAAGAAACTCTCTTTGTCTCGCATGCTAAAACCCCCTATATGGAAGGAAGATGAAAACCAACAAACCATGAGCCCATGAAAACGCAATTTGGCATTATCTCTCTAGTAACTAAATTCAGATATCTGGGATAAATTATTCAACCTGCAGGACTAAATCGTGAAGCAAACAAGAAGAGAATATCTAAATTACGAAAAACGTATAGAATCACCTCGAACAGATACAACAAAAAGTCAATATCCCGAAAATGCCAAATTAAGACACTATAAAAGTGTAATCAAATCGGGTGCATTATACGCATCGGAAACATTGAGTAATTATTTGGGGTGGATCATTCATTAAAGGTATTTAAAAGCAAGAAAAAAAAATTTTACGGAAAATCTTTGGCTCACTTTTTACAGGAGGAATTTGGATGAAAAGGAAATCACATGGACTATATCAGCATACGGGAAAAATTTCAGATACATTCAGGAAAAGACGAATTAAATTCTACGGCCATGTTATTAAATTTAATAACAACGGACTAACCAAAATAATTCTCAACTTGGCATTAATGAAAATGAAAAACAATTGACTAATTGAAATCGAAAAGGATCCCCAGGAAATCGGAATCACAGGTGATATCATAAAGTTGTCAGTAAACAATATATTACAACAAGGAACACCTGGACGAAGCAACGCAGGAAAGAGCTCAGCGAGAGGATATAGAGATTTTGGGAAAAAAAACCCACACACACGTGCTAAATAAGCTGAATCACGCTCTCAGTTGGGCATAACGATAGAAGAAGAAAGACTCGCTTTGTTATTTTATGTATGCATTTTGCTGATTAATAAATTTCAACAACTCAACAAATATTGGATAATTTGATTTTTGAGGGGTAAAATGGGAAAGGAGGAGGGGGGGGGGAGGAAGAGGAGTGTTGAATGTGCGGAAGCTTCTCACCTGGTTATCAGCTTTACAATGTATTTTTGAAAGATGCAAAGAAACAAAACCAATTTGAAATACACTCCTGGAAATTGAAATAAGAACACCGTGAATTCATTGTCACAGGAATGGGAAACTTTATATACACATTCCTGGGGTCAGATACAACACATGATCACACAGACAGAACCATAGGCACATAGACACAGGCAACAGAGCATGCACAATGTCGGCACTAGTACCGTGTATATCCTCCTTTCGCAACAATGGAGGCTGCAATTCTCCCGTGGAGACGATCGTAGAGGTGCTGGATTTAGTCCTGTGGAACGGCATGCCAAGCCATTTCCTCCTGGCGCCTCAGCTGGACCAGCGTTCGTGCTGGACGTGCAAACCGCGTGAGACGACGTTTCATCCAGTCCCAAACATGCTCAATGGGGGACAGATCCGGAGATCTCGCTGGCCAGGGTAGTTGACTTACACCTTCTAGAGCACGTTGGGTGGCACGGGATACATGTGGACGTGCATTGTCCTGTTGGAACAGCATGTTCCCTTGCCGGTCTAGGAATGGTAGAACGATGGGTTCGATGACGGTTTGAATGTACCGTGCGCTGTTCAGTGTCCCCTCGACGATCACCAGAGGTGTACGGCCAGTGTAGGAGATCGCTCCTCACACCATGATGCCGGGTGTTGGCCCTGTGTGCCTCGGTCGTATGCAGTCCTGATTGTGGCGCTCACCTGCACGGTGCCAAACACGCATACGACCATCATTGGCACCAAGGCAGAAGCGACTCTCATCACTGAAGACGACACGTCTCCATTCGTCCCTCCATACACGCCTGTCGCGACACCACTGGAGGTGGGCTGCACGATGTTGGGGCGTGAGCAGAAGACGACCTAACGGTGCGCGGGACCGTAGCCCAGCTTCATGGAGACGGTTGCGAATGGTCCTCTCTGATACCCCAGGAGCAACAGTGTCCCTAATTTGCCGGGAAGTGGCGGTGCGGTCCCCTACGGCACTGCGTAGGATGCGACGGACTTGGCGTGCGTCCGTGCGTCGCTGCTGTCCGGACCCAGGTCGACGGGCACGTGCACCTTCCGCCGACCACTGGCGACAACATCAATGTACTGTGGAGACCTCGCGCCCCACATGTTGAGCAATTCGGCGGTACGTCCACCCGGCCTCCCGCATGCCCACTATACGCCCTCGCTCAAAGTCCGTCAACTGCACATACGGTTCACATACACGCTGTCACGGCATGCTACCAGTGTTAAAGACTGAGATGGAGCTCCGTATGTCACGGCAAACTGGCTGACACTGACTGCGGCGGTGCCCAACCGCTGCGCAGCTAGCGCCCTTCGACGGCCAACACTGCTGTTCCTGGTGTGTCCGCTGTGCCGTGCGTTTGATCATTGCTTGTACAGCTCTCTCGTAGTGTCCGGAGCAAGTATGGTGGGTCTTACACACCGGCGTCAATGTGTTCTTATTTCAATTTCCAGGAGTGTATCTTTTTACGCAGATGTTGACTTTTATTTAGTATTCATGCAGTCCGACAAGCCTGAGGAACATAATATGTAAGAGTCATTTCTATTTCTTAGCTTTACGGCTAATATCCTCCGGCTTTGTTTCATCGGCAGCACCTGCTATGCCTTGATGTCCGTACGATAACAAACGTATCGCAAAGCAGCGTTACAATTTCGATCATATCCTGCAACATTCAACTATTCCACTTTTTTGTTGTTGTTTTTTTGTTTACACCATTTGAAAGACCTCTAACGAATCAGAGTTGATTAGTCCAATAAAACGAGCGGTCTATTGTCTCAGTAATTAAGGCGTCTTACTGGAGATCGAAATGTTCCTGGTTCCAGTCAATATCTCGCTAGGACATTTAAACACCCTTAAGCCAACCTTCACCTCTGGCACAGATTGCTGTTTAATGTGGAGGACGCCAGAACGCTTACGTGATTCGGAATCCACGTTAAGTTGTAAGTCCCCTACGCCCGGGATAGGCTAGTGAGCCTCGACTAGAGGCGCATTGCGCGACGACTCGAAACTCTGTCAATCGGCGGGCGAACAGTACTTCGTAACCTCATGACCAGCAATGACATACGATAATTTTTTTGAATATTAAGTGCAATGAAAGAGACAACTTTCGTGAAACTGGAGTACCTTTACTTCTAATGCTTCCATTCTAATCTAAGTCTATAATGTCTGCGAAACTATTTACGCAGTAGCTAAACGGCCGGTGATAACAATAAAAGTAATTTGAGAAAAATAACCATGCTTCGGAGCTTCAGTAGATTCAAATCAAAACAACAATAAGCAGTTTTCACTTATTTAGTAAAGTACCTATAACTATTTCATCCCAAAACCCATTAAAAATCCGACTAATGATCGAGGAGTTTGGCCAGTGCATTACAGGACTGATTAATTGTTTTGTTAAAAAAAAAACCTACTATCCCTTTTCTTACCGTCAAATAGTTACCAAGAAACTATCCCAACAATCATTATATCGGCTCACAAATGATGTGCACAACCGTCGTAAACTGAGTGGTGAACATACGGAACATTATTTAAAGTTTCACTAGCGAACATTATCTTTTTTTGCATTACTTTGAGAGCGCTATACCCACTTTATCAAACGTCACCTTTAAAGAGAATTAGGTTACGGTATATGGCGGGTGGCATTTAACCAACACAATATCCTCCACGCTTTAGCGCTCAGATAGACTTTTAGATAACTGGGTGACAACATGGACGGTTCTAAACAACACCGGGCATTGCATGTTGGTATCTGGTACCTTTCAGTGCCTAATGAGAGTGTTGAAATACTGCTCTTTTCACCCCATTCCCCTCCCCTACGAACAAAAAAATAAACAGAGGGGTGGATGGGCGAGCGTGGAACAGCCGAAAACTCGCAACAAGAGTCTGTAATTTTCTGTGAAGAGCGCTCGCACAGGAAATCTTTGACGCGAACTCAAATTTCAAAGTACTCGATGGCAAACACATTGGTCTATCCCCGTAACGACAGAAAATGAAAAGGCACGCTCAGGTCGGGAAAAAAAAGGGCAACAGCGGCTGCAGTGTATCAGACAAACGCAAAGGCCGTTGTTTTACACGCGGCGCGAGGCAGCTACAAAGCACGGCGAGCCCGCAGCGCACGGGTCGAGGAGGCTAAACGCTTACGTTAATTAGACAAAAGACCATCTCCTGGCCGCGCGCTGATATCGGAACCTTTGTGGGTTTCGTTCAAAAAATGTAAAAACAAAAAAAGTTGGGATCTGGCTTTCTGTACCCATGTTTATGTTCGTTGTGTTTTACGAATTACAGGAATTACATGACTCCTATGATCATCAGTGGTCATTATTTGTTTACAGGCACCTTGTTATGGCTATCCATTTAAATCCATTAGACCATTTAAAGGTTTGTATTGCCTATCAGGTGGCCAACATACAAGTCGTTTACAGAATATGACATCCACCAAAACTTACAATTCAGTATAATGTCGCAGGATTAATCCGCAGTAACCTTGATAGTTACGCTGACGTCACGCGCCCAGCCTTCGCTGGCACATTAACTGCGGCCAGAGATGTTAATAGAAATTCGAGGTTATGAACGCAATTTAATAGTTAATGATCTGAGAAGAAATGAATTGCCAGAATAGAGTCATTATGTTTACTTTTAGTAACATCTCATTTTAAATCAAATACGTAAATTTATCTAAAAATAACTTTGTTGCTGAAAAAAGTTGGAATTAAATTTTACTTTAAGATTCAATGACGTCCTCCCTGTAGTTGCCATTTTTGGGTCATTACTGCAATCTTTAGGTATGCAGAAATTCACATTCGACATCAGACTTGTGGTTACATCAGACCTGATGTTATGGTTATTAAAAGTAAGAACGTGGGTGGATTTTTAAATGCATTTTATTTGTTTTCCACGTTGGGTGTGTGTTCACTGCAGCTAGACCATTACGTTATTTACTCTGTCATCTTTAGGTATCAAGCGTGATCGTCTCTATCCGTGTTTAATACTTCTACTATTATTTCTTAAGTTACTTCAAACTCAAGAGATTTTATTCAAATTTTGCAGAGAGAAGGATGAAACGCAGGTAAACTTCGTATTTTAGCCAGATTGGGTCAATCTGTCATGACCATCGACCGTGGTAAAAACCAACACTATTCTAACTCGTGACCATACTCAAAAGACATTCACGGGCTTAAGCTAGTAAATCTAGAAACCTGAAAGTGAAATACTAAAAGTGTAGAAAACAGTCGTCAGTCGCGTAAATAAAGTGGCATTCAAAACTCTGTAATTCAATATTTAATCATTTTTCTCGATTTTTAACATCAGCTTATTTGGTACACTATAACAGGAACTAGAGCATGCTTCAGAGATCCTACATCCAAATACATCAGAGATCATAGTTATACTGTAAGAATGAAATGTGCTGTGGAGTCAATAGAAAATACGGAGCCAATTTTAAGGATTAATAACTTAATATTTATTATTACAGTATCCATATAAGGCCCATAAACTGACACACTCCAATCATCCGGCCGGTATATTACGTAACTCAAGAAATAACTCAAGAAATTGTACCTGGGAAGCAAATGTAAAATTGGTGCTTTCATCTGCAACGGAGTTTCTGTAGCTGATGTATTACGTCTTTATTCTCAGAGTTACTGTCACATCAAAACATCTGCGTCATTTATCTGAAGATGCCAAAATATGACAACACATAGATAAAAAAAATGTAAAATTAATATTGGAAGGATATTCCGAAAGATTAGCGTTAGTATTCCAACCAACAAATATAAGTGAAATATTTTCTAGAAACGACTCTACAACGTCACACAGAGTTCGGTGTGTGAGCGGTAACGCTCAGGCCACTACCCGAGAGAAGGCGGGTTCAGAACCCCATCGGGCCATTCGGTTCCATGGTTTCACTACGTGTCACGACAGTGAATTAGTTCGTAGTGAACCAACCCTTTAACCCTGTGAAAACGTTTAAAATAGTTTCAGAAAAATGCAAAGTGGGTCTGAAATCCTATATATAAACCTTTATATTATTAAGATGTCATTTTCATCTGTTACCTCGTATATCTCTGACACAAAGATGCGATCAAGCAGACCGATAATCAATTTTGTCAATGTACAATCTCGTAAAGGAAATAGAAGTATTTAGAAAATTACCTAGTATTAACAGGGCACTTACATGAATACATGAAAAAAAAGCTCCTTTCAAATAAATTATGAAATAACAACATCATATTTAATGACACATTCGAAAGTGCTTGATGTACACAGGCGTCGATCCACACTCATTTACTAAATCAAGCACTGAAATCACTTAATGTAGAGTTAGCGGTATATGTAACAAAAATATTAATGAATATCAGGAAGCACCGAATTGGGGGCAATTATGGCTACATAGTCCAAACCATTAATGGTCCGAGTAAAAATCAAATACCACTGAAGGGTGGATAAGGAGGTAAACAGCTGTTGGGAGTGAACTTCAATGGGTCAAGTATATTAAACCGTATCTTTCCCGCCCCTTGTACAACCTGGGAAAGGATGCGAACGGCGTTTCAGTGTACTACAAGTGCGTTAGAGAGCGTACCATGATCGATTGACGAGTGAATTGAGGAAAAATGATATTATTTTGTGTGAAATACACAACTTGCGACTCATATCAAACTATATGGTAATGAAGTGGAACCAGCGGAACGCAGGTGTAATTGGAACATACCTCCTTGGAAATGCGGAAAGGAGTCGGGTCTATCGATCGCGAAAGAAATCCCATCGATAGAAAGCCATGTGGGACCATGAAATTGGCCTAGGAGTCTATGGGTCCCAGCGGTGCGGGAGAGGGAGTTACGGTGACGGAACTGCCTCCGATAGACGCGGACTGCCCAGCAGAACACAGTGACACCACAGTATATCTGCCTGAGCATTTTTACTTCTGCAAACCTCCTCCGAAACACGTGTAGCACTTAAGTATTTAGGAGACGTTATTCTTGTGTACCTAAATGCACGGTTTAGCAGTTAAGTACCCAATATTATTTTATCTTGTGTGCCTAAATACAATGTTTAGCAGTTAAGTAGCCAGTAGTATTTTATCTTGTGTGCCTAAATACAAAGTTTAGCAGTTAAGTACTCAGTAGTATTTTATCTTGTATGTCTAAATACAATGTTTAGCAGTGAAGTACCCAGTATTATTTTATCTTGTGTGCCTAAATACAATGTTTAGCAGTGAAGTACCCAGTAGTAATTTACCTTGTGTACCAAAATACAATGTTTAGCAGTGAAGTGCCCAGTAGTATTTTATCTTGTGTACCTAAATAGAATGTTTATCAGTCAAATACCCAGTAGTAGTTTATCTTGTGTAACTAAATAAAATATGAAGTTATAAACAATATTTGTTGTTTCACTGGATATTTGGCTTAAGAAAGAGATGGTTTTTTTTTACCTAAGTTTTTAGCCCACATGCACTGGCAGCATTTCAGACCCACACGATACAAACAGCGGCATCCTGCAGTGACTGCCAGTTACCAAACAGCGTTAGCTAAAAACTCCATCAGCAGGCCGACAGCAACTTATTTGCGAGCCAGAAAGTCATTTACAAAATCATATTGCTCGCAATTACAGATCAGTACAGTGAATGATTTGCAAACGCAGGTGGATTGATCGCGTGTCCGTCGCTACAGAGTGCGGAATTAATTGGGGCGTCAGTCACACCGGTTGAACAGATCAGGAAGATAACGCTCGAGCCAACTCTGCACACCTGAACAATTCAAGCTACCTTCCCCAGCTGGCAATTTTTACGTCATATTCGTGCGTTTCAGGGTATTTCATTTTTCGTTATTATGGTCATTATTGAAGTAATCAAGTGAGCAAAACTGTTTGCGATCTAAGGATGAGAAAAGTTGGCTCCAAGTGCAAGAAATCACATACGACATTGCTGCATTATTGTAGCTTGGAATGAAAACTTTCAGGACCTCAAAGATAATCTTGAATCTGCTTATTTCGGCGAAACCAGTTTAAACAAATCAATCACTCTGAGATACCTCAAGAAACTTTTTAATGACTTACTCTTTTAAACTATGGGTGGCTGCGTAGCTCAGGAGCCGAGGATTTTTCCTCGAAGCTGAACGTCCGGAACGGCTCCCCATGCCCACTAAAATGAGTACAATGGAGGAAACTCCGCTGGAACGTAAAGAAAAAGGGCCCGACCGTATCGGTGACCACAGCACATCCACTATAGTGCTTACGGTCAGCAAATTGGAATGCAGAACTCTGTCTCCGCTAATCCTACGGGAATAGAGCTTGAAAGCTGTGAAAACCCACTACCTTTACCTTTTTTAAAAACTGTATTTAACGAATGTAGAACAATAAAATACACTCCTCTCTTCTGATTGCGCAATTATGGAGGAGGAAAGTGGCTGAAAATCGGCAGTCATCGTGCGTTCTTTAGTGAATATTGGAAAATCTAAACAACCATCAACTCCCGATGCAATACTGCTCTTGATATCTGAACATCAATGGACTACCTTTGTGGGCCCAAAAACGTAATTGAAAATTAGTATAAAATCAATCGTATTAGAGAAGTGAATGGAAGTAATCTTCACTAGTGCACTCAAGAGGTCTCCAGTGTATCTCTAATAGGCCACCTGGTTTTGACCTACACAGAAGAATGTGGAATGGTCTCAACAAAATTGGAACCCATCATATCAAATGTATGGACTCACTGTGCAAGTGGAATATTATTTCATCCCCGGAAGGTGGCTATGGAACAAATTGTACCAACCCTATTTTTTTGTATAACGGGCAGAATAAGCTGTTCTTGTACATATATATAATGTGAATGAATTATAATGATTATTAATGTATCTATTATGAGCTATGCCAGGACGCTCCGTGGTTCGGATTCCACGTTAAACTGTAGGTCCCAGAGGAAAGGAACTGGCCATCCTACCTCTGACACAATGGCTTAGTATGCCTCCTTCTGGAGGATCCAACCAACTTTCGGGTTGTGGACTAAGTTAAGTTTTTTTTAATGTATCTATATACCTGAGCCAAGGTACCACTCCATGGAATATTAAGAGCAGTATAGAGTGACAGACTGGAAGGAGTAAACAGATTAGAATGGAAAAGGAAAGATAAGATGAAGGATCTTTCATGAAGTGACGGATTTTATTATGTATGAAGAATTTCCAAGACTCAATAGATGATGATTTATCTATTGTGAAATGGTGTTTAATGTTGTGTAACGATTGTCTGTGACTGGTGTACATTGAAAAGTATGTTATATAAAAGTTCATGAATTTGTGAATCGAATTTGTGAATCGAATTTGTGAGCGGAAAAATAAATACACTCATTACTATTAGATATAAACTCGTTCAATATTGAAAGTATAACGAGGCAAGATATCAAGTGTCAGAAGGATATGTATTCTATTTCAGGTTTTCGGAAGTTGAGTATAAACGAATACTGGTGACCTAATAACAGTTATCCGTGCAAGTTATCCGGTTTGGAAAAGCTAAATTTAAGGAAAATAATTTCAGTTATATTTTATTCGATATCAAAGATCTCATAAGTTCTCCAAACGCTCCTCCACTTTGTGTAAGAGTGTGCCTTAAGGGTACACCACGGCCAACATAGTGATTTCCTGAATGTGAATGACACTGCATTTAATCATACACGTAATCTAGATAAATGCTTATAACATTCACAGCTCCATCTTCATTTAAAAAGAATTTGTGCTGTTTTGTGTGCTCAGTCTTGATTTGCAATTACGCCTTTCACTTAGTAATAATAAAGAAGCGTTGGTAGATACTAAATTCCTTTTCCAATTTTTACGTTTCATTTCAATTAATGCTTTTTTTTTTAAATTGTTTCTTTTTTACGATATAATCTAGTGTTGACATGATGCTGATTTTGTGAATGAGATATAAATAGAATACTTGCTACATACTCTTCTTAAAGTAAGAATAAATCGGAATAGACGTTGATTGAAACGGGCTAGAAATTCGTTTTGACTTATTTGTCTGTTCTAGAAATTAAGAAAATTCATAAACTATCGTAATAAACGTATGCTGTTTATGGGGAGAGATCATTACAAAATTTTCACGAGATTGTTCGTGGTGCTTAACTTTGCCAACTATTGTTATTCTACCGTCAAAACCGCTGTGCTGTCTCGTGAAAACATTTTACATCGCTCAACCAGAACCAATTCACTTTTATTCGACGTGATTTTTTTTGGCGTCAAATATTTTTCAGTCAAGTGAATTCAATCGGCTTCGATGAAGTATAGTAATATTTAATTAGTGTTTTAATTCATTTCCGTGCTTTATTCTGAAATTTTCATTGATTAAAGAAAAAGCTATTAGTTAATTTTATGATACTATGCTTTCTTATTCTCAGAGGAAAACGCTATCAGATTACTGATGGACAGGACGCCTTCATTGCAGCAGTATTAATCGTGTTTTCCACTGAAAACACTTCTCATAATTAAAATAATACCTACCAGATTCTGATTCTTGCATGCGTAATGTTTACAGATCGTAGGAATAAATTTACTGGTAACCGAAAAGCTTATAAAGTGGTTTCATAAAAACTAACGAACATGATTTACTTCAGTTTAAATAAAATGAAAAATCGTTTAAGATAAGAAGGTGTTATTGCTTTTAAAAACTTGAATATTTATACACTCTCTATAATAGATTGATTTCTGCATAATATTTCATAAATTGAAAGTTTAACTGCGTGATTTTTTTACAATTTTTTTTAAATATTTGATTGGAGTTTCAGTTTATCTTGGTGTGGTAGATAAGTTAAGATCGCGTATGCTCTAATTGATCGGTAATATCGTTTCCTATACATTTTACAGTAAATTTTAACTATACTTATGTTTCACATAAAGAACATTGCTTGGTGTAGAAGAGGGGAAGCGGAAGTTGAGCATCAGGTACTGTTTATAAACGTAAATAGAATTTTCTCCGAACTAATGATAAAGAATTAAGATATATTAAACACTAATTATAATAATTTTAATAAAATATATGGACTTATCAGAGTTACAGAAATTATTTACTAGGAGGTTAACTCTGCAACGATGTATCACGAGTTATGAGAAAGTATACTGAGCATTTTATGTAAGGTGAAATACTAGTGTATTGGGACACTCATGATAACACACACACACACACATACACACACACACGGGTTGTGTTGCTGCTTATCGGCTTGTACAGTAACGGATTTTTTTTTTTAAATCTTTTTTTCATTAATAATTATTTTCATAACGTTGCTTTGAATATCACTGAATATTGTATTTACTGACGATGTAGTATGAGCATCTCGCATTAGAAACGTTTTATTCTCAGCAATCAGTGTTGGCATTTACCTTAGTTCTATTAATTTCTCATCAAGGGTAGAGTACGCTTGTGTTCATTTCATCTCCGAGCGCTTACATGCATATTTTGATCCAACTAAAAACACCTGTGTCTTGAAATTAGGGGAATTCCATTTGCGTAACGCCGTGCTCTAGCTGCGAGAGACGGCTTAACCAGCTTAGCTTCTGAGGAATTAACCTGCGGGTAAACGAGCTCCCCTAACGCTAAGTGTGCTGCGGAATTGTGTTTCGTCTAATTCCAGCCTGCGCTGCGGTTTACAACCGAGAACATTCGCTGGGCGCAAACACAAACGTTAAGTTGTGCGGCGCGTAACAGCGGTACTTTGATCTCTGGCACATCATGCCGCAGTCTGCTACAGCGACGCTGACAGGCCCCTTCTGACGGAAATCAACCACTGGAATGTGGATTTCATATTCACTTGAGGCCGGTACTGTGCTCTTGTTTTGCGTCTATGAAGCTAATATCATAGTAGTAAAATGTAATACTGAAAACCCTCAGTTGATATGATTCCGCGCCGAACGGGAAACGGGGCCTCTATTGCTCAGGCTCCACTGTTAGTCAATGGACTGTAACAGAAGTTTTCATTCACTTCAACTACAAACGTGTTATATGTTTTTCTAGCCCAAAACCGGAAGTCCTGCTTAAAATTATAGTAACTTAATCGATCTTTGCTCGGCATCTTTCGATTTCTGTTCAATGCGCAAGATTTGTCGGGAAGTTTGATTAAAGTTAAACGTTCTTCTTGAAGGTTTCATAAGCATTTTAAGTGTACAATTCTTTCTCTAATCAAAGAGAAGCTTAACTAACATCCTTAGGCTTACTGGTACCTGAAACTACTTCTCCGAAGAGGTTAAGAGCTGTTGGAGATTCAAATTCAAGAATTGCTCGTTTTTTGTGTGTAAAATCGTATTTTTGCAGGGAAGACACCTATTTAGATAGCCCTGAAAAGCAAAACGTTAGTTAAATATGAAATTTCATCCACATCGTGAGAGCCGTTTCCACGATACCAAATATATAATTATATATATTAGAATTGCTCGTTTAGTGATATAAGATTTTATCGATTTTAAAAGAAGGGCATCGAATGCAATATTTCTTTTCCTGTGCGATCATATGACGAGTAGGTGTTAGGATCTTGTTAAGTAGAAAACTCAATTTTTTTTAAATTTTATTTTATTCATCAAATAAAAACAAGAGTAGCAATCTAAGTTGTCCATTTCGCACCATTTCTATTACCGGGTTTCAAAAAAAAAAAAAAAAAAAAAAAAAAAAAGAGAAGGATTTACGTAAAACATAAGGTATTCTTTGACAGTTGGTGCTGGCAAAACTTCAAATTGTAGTTTCCTTAAATACAATTGGAACTACGTCAAGAAGATCTGTTTGCTATCCACAAGGTGCTCACGTACTTCCGATGTGCCACAACTGCAACATTTGTCAAAGATATGACACAGTAGGTGCAATATGGATTTTTTTGTCCCAGAATAAAAGAAGGTGAATTAGTGTGATAACGTGCAACATTGGGTTTAGCTTTCTCCAAATTCCTACTCTTGTTGATTCCATGATACCGTATAAGTAAAGAATATTCTCTAAATGACTCTGATTTTACATGACTAAACTGTATCTATGAATCTCGCTTACAGAAAATTTATTTACATTTGACACGAACGCCGGATTTAAATATTATTTACGAAGTGGGTCCACAGTTCCAAATCTGTGAATTTCCTCCGTTCTATGCAATTCGTTCAGGCGGCAAAAGGTAACAACATTTTGAAATTACTTTGATATGTGATACAGAATCGAATTTATGTACATAGAGATTAAAATTCAATAGTTACAGCGTACCATAACATAAGAAGTCTTTGTTTATACCGTAATCTAAGACTCCATAAATTAAAGGATAGTCGGCATAAATTTGAATTCGATGTGTATTTTGAAATAAGTTTAACAACAGATTTTATTCCAAAATATAAACATTTTCTGAGGTACACAACATTGCTACTTCAATTGTCAGGCAACTTTTATGGGGTCTAGTTAACAACTGTAGCCTACGACTGTATGGTTATGCAATATTATACTTTGATGATCGAATGCTTCTTAATCATAGATTTAATTTCGAGAAAAAATTTTCAGCGAGCGAAAAAAATTATTGGAACTTGTGTTTTACTACTCTGATCATGTATTTCAATGGCATGCTGTTTAACATTAAAAAAATAAGATATTGTAAATTTAATTAAGTCATTTTAATTTATATTATTTACTTAATTTTAATTACGATGGCAATTTCCCTATACACCCATTTTCCCCATTTCCTATACCCACCCACTTTTTCCCTCTGCAAACTTCAACTTTAAATTCTTTCAACGTTTTTGGTAAATTATTGATTATTTTTATTGGAAACTTAGTCCAATTCCCGATCCCATTACCTACAAAAGAAAATCTTCCCACACACTTGTGCCTAAAAGCAAGAGCCAACTTGTGGTCATGGTCATCTTTTCACTTCCATGTATTACTCATAGTTCTTAAACCAATATCTTTCCACGCCTCATCACCAATATACGCTTTGTAAGCTACCATGACTCTCTTCATCTTCCTCATGTCTTCCGATGAATGCTATTCCATGTCTTTCATGGTATCGGTTCCTGAATGCGTTCTGCGATAATTTCCAGACACAAATCTCACCGCCCTTCTTTGCACCCCACCCACTTCTGTATTTGATACCCTAAAATATGTGTCCCATACTACACCACAATATTAAAGCAATGGTCTGACCAAAGTTTTGAAACCCAAATCCTTTACTTCTCTGGTACATCCCGTCATCACTCTCTTCAACAAGTGCAGAATTTCGAGACGTTTTCTACTACCTGTCTAATGTGACCTGTCCAGTTGAGCTTATTATCAAATGTTATGCCAAGTTTTCAACAAGCAATTTTTTCCACCCCTTATAATCAAAATCAACATTTAGTTTTTTATCTGTGTACCTAATAAGCTGACTCTTCTTTGTATTTACAATATCTTCCCATGTTTACCAACCCAGCAGGATATCCTGTCCAGACCACCCTGCAGCTGTTCACGGTCCTCTGCCGTTTTGGTCCTATTATGTAGCATTATATCATGTGCAAACAACATAACTTCTGATAGTAAACCATCAACACATTCGTTCATTAGAAAAATGAATAGCAACGGTCCCAATACGATACCCTGTGGCACTCCCATTTTCACTTCCACTTCTTTTGAATATAGACATTTGCTACGGAGAAATGATATTGTTAATTCAAATGCCAGGTAACTTTTATGGGGCGTAGTTTGCAATTGTAGGCAACAAGAGAATGGTTGTGCAACATTATATTTTGATGATCGAATGCTTCTTGATTATAGAATTAATTTGGAGAAAATTTTTGCATCGAGCGAAAAGTGTTATTGAAACTTGTGTTTTACTATTCTGGTCACGTATTCGAATTACATACTGTTTCAGTGTCAAAGATTTGATTAAATCGTTTTATTTTTCTCCTAGCATCGGGAAAGGTGTCATCTTACGTCGTTCGATGAGCCTTGTCGCACACGAGTGTTGCTATTTTAGTTTTGAGAATCTAGTTCACGGCAACAAAACATTTAAGTGGGCGACTGAGGGTCGCTTTAACTGCGAACATAAGCCGGGGCGGGCAGCGCCTCCGACATTAGCCATTAAAGGAGGCATATTTATGTAAATTGGCAAGCGCGCTGCCGGGGGATGCCGGCAATCTAAGTTGCGTGGCGGCGCTCACTTATGCATGGTTCCTGCCGCCGCCTGGGACCCGTATAGCGCCGGTTCGACGCCGGCACCCAGCAGCGCCGAGTTACGTACTACGGAGCCGGCACGTCTCCTTACGGCCCTGTGCGTACACGGTACATCGCTAGCAGGAGGAACCGAGGGTACTACCTCACAACGCATAAATCAGGGTCAGACTAAGTAGTTTAGACAGCCGAGTGAGCTACAGTGACAGAACGCCAAAACTGTCATCTAAAGCTTAGTTAATTATAAGTGAAATGAAATAATTCTGCTAACACAACATTTTTAATAGTTTAAAGCAAGGTGGAGTAATCTTGTTATTTAATTTTTTTTAATGAGAAATAAGGGTAAATAGTGCTATGAAATTTTAATCGTTACCTTTATTAATCTTTTTTATTTTTTTGTTTCAATTTTTATTAAAGCACAGTGAATCGAAACATTTATCAAACTTAATTTATGGCATTACCATTACAAATAACTATCGAATTGCGTCTATACTTCATTCAAATCATTGACCTATTGTTACCATAGATTTAAAAACAAGAATTGATGTTAACGAAGTCTTTTTAAGTTTTTTTTTTCTTGTGGCTTTACGCCTCGTCAACGTCGAGATCATTAGAGGCGGGAAAGGACTGGATACAAGGAACGGAAAGGAATTAGACCATGACCTTTTTGAAGAAACCATCTCGGAATTTACATGGAGTGATTCGGGGAAATTATAGAAAACTCAAATCTGGATACCCGGACGGGGATTCAAGCCCACGTCCACCCGAATGCGAGGCCAGAACGTTACCCTTCCACTCACCACGCTAGGTGTCTAACCTAGGTAGGCCACTGTAATTTAATACAAGCTAAGTTCAACTATTGAGGCTTGTAATATTGCATCCAATTATTCATTGTTGTAAGTAAAACAGAAATACTCCATAATGTGCCAAAACTTGGGGTAAAATGAAATTAATTATCCTTCTAGGGAAGAACTATAGGAAACACACTGTTAGATAATGCCAAGAATGAAAAAAGAGAAAACAGATAAATTAAAAATAACGCCTGTGGTTGAACATATTCAGCAGTAAAGGGAAAAAGGGTATTTATAACTGAAATGAAGGGACAAAATCAGAATTCTGCGTCTAGAACTCCATTAGACGCTCAGAAGAAAACGAATGGCTGGAAGCCCGGCTAAAAGATGGAGGGAGACCGTTACACACCATTAGGTCTACTATTGGAAAGGAAGGAGGTGATAAATATTAACAATTTTATAATTCAGAGGAAGACGCAAGTAGATTTCCAGCGAAGCCGATCTTAGGACGAGCTTGAGAACTTTGACTGACAGAAGGTCACATCTGAGGACTGTTCACTATTCCTAAGTGATATCAGTCACCGGAATCTCCATTTCACCTGTCGTGCAGGGACAAAGAAGAGATATTTTGCTTCTGAGAACATCAATGCTCCTTGAAAAGCTGATTTCAAGTTACATAGTCGGCCATAGCATTTTGAAGGAACCATCTCAGCATTCGTATGTAGTAATTTGAGGAAACCATGGAAAACCCAAATCTGGATGGTTGGATGGGGATTGGAACCAGCGTCCTCCCGAATGCGAGATCTCGACATTACCACTCACCTACCACGCTCGGTTTCATCAATTTCATAAGTTCTGACGCAGAGATTTGGTATTAAAGATAGTTCTTTTTGACATGGTATCTTAATTAGGTCAACCCTCAAGTACTAAATGATGAAAGTGTATTCGGTGATTATTTACTACCTGGGGTTCTTGAGTGTCCTGTGTCTAACCATGAGATGTATATTCAAATGAGATATGCCGCCCTTAATGACCATTATAGCTCCGGTTTTGGCGATTTTGCGGAGTGATATAGACGATATTATGACGGTCAGGGACTGCAGTCTTAAAATACACATTTCTAAAATTAACCAACACAAGACATATTTGTACATAGTATTTCACGATTCATGGACAAATGGTGACAGCTACCTTACGAAAAAGGTTCTATAATAATAGAACGATAACTATAACAAATGAAGAGTGATTGTAGTGGGGCGAATATCTTGACTCTTTTTATTTTACAGAGATTCTCCACTTGTATTTGTATTTAACTTCCTTTCTAACATTTAACTGCTACAAACATGCTCTTGTTACTCTTGTGATATCATCAATAGAGATACGTTTTTTGCCGGTGAGTATAATACTTATTTGTCACAATACAAAATAACAGTGTGGAAGTGAAATCAGTTATAAATCACACACACAAATACCAACACCTACAAAAATCCAGTTGTATTAAACCGCAAAGAATTTTAACACATCTAAAACATGTTTTAAAGTAAACATTCTAACTACAGTTTGGTGAAACGCTGGGGTCTAATACCCATTCATTTCCGTGACATTTGACTGTCATTAAGAACGTCTATCAGTTCTTGTTTATAATTTTCCTTAAAATCAAATAAATGTCCAAAGAATACCGACATAGCAACAGTAATTGAGAAAAGGAAGCGCCGTTATGTGTTTACAGCCATCTGACACTGGAAGCATTTGCATGCGCTATTACGTGTCGCACCAATGTGACGCATACATCTCTCGGTATAGCGAGATCACACCTCAATCCAGAGGCCGTAATAAGAGTTCTCACTTAAAAAATCCCGGACACTGAGCATAATGCTAACACACACAAATAATTCAGTTATGACGATTCTTACGAATTGTCAGACTTCTGTACTGAACTGAAGAAATGATGCAACAACAGCTGTCTGTTCGTCAGCTGCAGGGAAGTGGCAGAGAATGACCAAAACTTTGCTGCCTTCACAAACTTACTTCCTCTTATGACGCTATACTAGATTCAGAGAGTAGGCGACAACCATGGAGGATGTAGCCCTCGATTGTAACTCAACTTCCCGTTGCTTTTCCAGTATGTGTTAGTACTGTTATTGTAGTTGTGGATGACTATGATATTTTTTTCAATATATTATTTGTTTCGAAAGGAATGAGAGATGAAGAATGGATAAGATGAAAACCGGTGAGGGCCAATTCACGACTTCTTTTTCGAAAAACATCAAGGGATGGCAGTTTACGTCCCCGTCCCAAGGACAAATTACTATCAACAGAGCCATTGCTCTCACTCCATACGCACTTCGGAAAGGTTTATGATTGAACCCAAGACTTTGGTGTACATTCGGTTTCTAAGAATTGAGCACCCCACCTCTCCTACCCTGCCGACCGTGTCCTGATGGTAAAAAATTGTCAGCACTACCAGGACTCGCAACACATAGTCCCGTGTCACGGTGCCAGGGAAAAAAAAAATAAAAATTGTCGGTCATTGGAGACTACCGACAGAAGTGAAAACTTAAAACTGTGAATATCACACGCGCAACAGGCCATGCTTATAGCTACAGATATACTTAATAAAAAATAATTCAGTGTGGTCGTAATGACCTGGAGACAGGTTTTATATTGGATGCGCATTCCGCCCCTTTCGTAGTTGCCTTAACATGGTAGTGCTACCAAGTACAGGATACCTAGAGTTTAACGTGGAATCTGACCAACGGAAGTGTTCTGGCGTACTTCACATTACACAGCAAGTTGTGCCAGAGGTGAATGACGGGTTAAGGGTGTATGAAAATCCAAACCGAGACTGGGATTCAAACCGAGGATCTTTCGTTTCCCAGTCATAAATCTCAATCAGTGAGCCACCAGATTACTACAGATACACTCTTAACATTAGCAGTACCGGCTGACGCGAACTCAGTAAGATTTTACCCATCCAAAAATCGCCCAACGCCCCTTAAGAAGTTTTCACCACAAAAACTAAAAATCTAACGTTGTCCAGAACCCGAAGGTTGGTCGGATCTTCCTGATAGAGATGTACCGAGTTATTGTGTCAGAGGAAGGAAGGCAAATTCCTATCCTCGGGGTCCTACAGCTTAACGTGGAATCAGAACCACGGAACGTCCCAGGCGTAGTTTATACAACTCCTAAAATTTGAGACTCACAGCGGGATTTGAACCCGCCACCGGAGGCAGAAAATTTTGAAAGTAAGCAGCTTGACAGCTAAGCTACCAGACCGCCTTGTTATAGACATGCGATAAAGTACTATCATAATCGTATAAAAACTGTAGGTTTGTATGAACAACATTGACAGAAATTAAGGCGAGGAGGAGAAGGTTGTAATTCAAATGTAAACAGTATTTTTCTATTTGTTTTAAAGTATAAGTATGCAAAGTTCCATTAAAATCAGATAAAAACTGTGTGTTTGTATGAAGAACATCGGACAAAAAAACATACATTTTTATATTAGATACAAAAATAATCTATATTTACATTACTGTTCAAGCGCAACGCGTCATACTTATACCTACATATATACTGCTATTACAGCATGTTGGTGACGCGAATTCAGAAGATTTTATCCATCCGAAAAAGCGTCCAACGCGCATACTATACGCACAACACGTCATATAGTGTTGGTGACGGGAGGTCCCGAATTGATAGATTTACCCCCGTCGAAACATCGCTTAACGCGACTTAGAAATTTTCACTTCAAAAACTGAAGTCAACGGCGTGGGCATCAAACTTACTCCAGTTAACTCCTATTGAAGCTGTGTGGTAGGAAGCCTAATACCGGGTCCTCTGTCACAGGTTGGCTGGAATACGGCGAGCGCTTAAGCTCCCGCTTGGCGATACAAAGCAGCTACAAGCTATCCGCCCGCATCAATGGCTGTTCGTGTCGTTAAAGGCAAACAATACAGCCCCGGCACGGAAGACAGGGAACTTTTTCGAGTGGCGCTGTGGATATGCCATAATCCCTGTGTCCGGTCGCATAGTTAACCTCACACTCGCGTCATTCCGAGCAGCAAGTTGAACACAAAAGGCGCCGCCGTCCCGGGGGCCGCAGCCGCAGAGGAGCCGCCGACGTATTATTCGCGACTTGAGGAGACCTCGCACAAAGGCCTGCAGCTTCTTGGTAATTACTGCTACGGCTGCAGTAACCGTAAACTTGGCCATCAAAGGGGCGGACAGCGGCCGGCTTAGCCGCCTAATACCTGCCCCACCGCAGCCAGCCGCGCCGGGTCCGTCTGATCTCCGCGCAAACTACCTCCCGCTCTTTCTGACCACGCTAACGTGAAATTCACCACTCACTTAGGCGCTACCAACAGCAACAATAACTATAAATAATAATATACAAATACTAAGAAATAAAGAACAAATAAACGAAATGTGACAGCCTACAGTAGGTTCTCTAGCAGATTAGTAACCTCTCTAAACTATGGCATAGTAAGTGTTTACGAGTATCGCTAAGACCCATTTCAGTTTCATATCTACCACGATGTGAGCTTCTCTTTTAAAGTCTTGCTGACGATAGAGTTAATAAGGGCAATTTATCCTAATGCCACAACACTGAAGAAAACGATATGGCAATGGATGAGACGAACTTATAAGTCCAATACTGCAAAAACCGGTTTCGATGGAAATTAGCTTGCGAGGAACGACCACATCGTTGAATAAAAATACAATAAAAATATATTACTCTATTTTCCATGTTTCATTGACTATACTTCAAAACAACGGAAATAAGTTTACAACTTCGTGGAAATTATCTTCCCTTCTGCACTAAATTAAAATCATCGACCACACACGCTTGAATAGATATATGTCACACTCAAAGATCGAACGCGTCCTGGTTTCTTGAAAACAGCCATAACACCCCAGGATGTATTTAATATATGAATCTTCTTACCCGTCGCGTTTGAACGCGGTGTAAAAATAAAAATAAAAAAATATTGCAAGTAGTCATGTGTTGAGAATGCGATCTGGAATAGACGCGAATTTCGCGTTGTGACCCTTTTTGAGTTAAACACAATGCATTCCGGTTTTTTGTAAGTGTTATAACGCGAATAACGTGTTGTGCCCGTTTTAAATAAACAAAAACGCATAGTGGTCGTTTTTTCACTCAATAAGCGTTTTCGGTCTTTGAGCATAACATATATACCGATTGCCTAAAACTTTATATAATGTTGTATCCGAGGTGGCACAAGGGGAGTATTTTGTCTAGTGACGTACTATTATCAACTCTTTTTTATTGTGTATGGCCTTCAGTCTGTGTGACCATATAGCCAGCTCCTAATTGTATTGTACCAACAATTGTATCAGGCTTTACTCTGTGATTGTGGACACTGTACTGAGGAAAGCACAGGACGAACATTTCACTTGATTAAAACCACCCATGCCCGAGGCCTGACTCGAACCAGCAACCCTCACAATGCGAGGCCAGGGAGCTAGCCCATACACTGCCAGAGCCGCCAAACATTGCCACTGATAGTGCCACTCAGCTGTGTGGTGGGGGGGGGGGCAGCAGGAAATAACATAGACGCGTGATCAGCTGGGTCGGTGGCCGGACCCCGCTCGAGAGATGGAAGCGGAATCTCAACTACACAGAAGTCTGTAGCAGTCGGCCTGGCATTAAGAGAAGCATCGTTCGCGGTTGAACTAATTTGGCTCACAACTTGCAGAATACCATCGGAAACGACGGTTAGCAACAAACAAACCGTAAATACATAACAGAAATTACTGAAATAAGTTGTTAGGGTATCTAACATATGTAGTGGCAACAAACATGAAAATCATGTATGACAATGTCACGGAAACACTGGCAACTATTACTATTACAGCTCGCAAACTCTTCATGCTTGATGTAAACTATCTATCAGTTTTTGCTTCATGGTGTTCATATTGATTTTCGTGTATTTCATTATCATTTTCATGGCTTAAAACCATTTGTGGTTTATTACACTTTTATACATTTTGTTGTGTTCACCTCTTATAGGGACGACTTAACTTTCTTCTTCCTTATTTCAGCTAGTAATTTAGCACCACATTTGTTGGTCTGGTGTCTTCCGTAAGTGTTACATGCTCCGTCCATTTCTTCCTATTCCTAATTATTTCCTAATTTATGTTGGAAATCTACAATTTTTTCCATTTTTTTAACTTGTTTTCTTATCTATATCTGCAGAAAACAATATTTGAAGAAGCAATCGAGATTTGACATCTCCTTTACTTGTACGAGATATTAAACACAAAACAATCAACAGATCGTCGGACATTTTGCACATAAATCTGATATGACTTGACGCTTCGGGAAAAAATGTTTAAAGTATCCCAGTGAACAGGAAAAGTTTGAAAAGTCATAATAGGTTTTTTAATGAAAAAACCGTCAAATAGATTCAATTACAATTTTGCATAGTAAAATCATTTTATTCTTCAACTTTTGTATATTACAATTTGACTCTGAATAACCAGTAACAGAGGCAGAAGCTAAAAATTGCAAATTTTGAACCGATTTGTGGATTTAAAAAAAAAAATGTGAGGGGGAACATTTAGAAATATACTGCAAAAGACACATGTAGCTGCGAAATTTTCTCATATCTTATGAGATTGACAATTCTGAACAGTTCTTAGAGCAATCATGTAATCCTTTCAATGAGTTGGATTTCTGATGTTTTTGTTGGATATCTACGTATCAAACTAATTTCACGATATCGATTATAGACAAGTCATAGGATGAAATAGAGCAGGCATGTCAAGGATACGGCCCGCGATCGCAATGTGACACAGAAAGAAGAATCATGTTTTTTAGAGCTTTTAGACTCCAGTCGATTCCTCTCTTTTTATTTGAATCTGGCCCGCCTACACATTCTAAATTTAATATACGGCCCTCTGCAAAATTGAGTTTGACACCTATGAAATAGAGACATATGGAAAGAGAAGTATCTGGGATATTAACTGTTTATAGTACATTGCAATACCGATCAAGTGGAAGAAGCTAGTGTTCCAAATTCTCCCATTTTATTACTATGACTTTATCTGGATGCTTGAACACTAGGACAAAAAAAAAAAAATAATAATAATAAAAAAATAAAAAATAATAAAATAAACACCATTGCGTAGGTACTATACCGAGTATGTTATTTTGGTAGTTTTTCAAATATGGTATCAATATAGTTTTAGGAGATTTTTATATAGTTGTGTATCTATGCGAGACAGGACAAGGGCGTTAAAAATGTGCCTGCCTTCTAATGTTCAAATCATACGACTGAAAAATCTGATAAGAAGACTATAGATGTTGTTTGCATGTAACAAGGTCTTTAAACGAAAATTATTTTAGATAAAACACGTTCGCAAGCGGTTTTTTTTTATTTTAGATTTTTGCGGTATTCTATTTATAGCGCACTCAGTTTCGTGGTCCATCAAAATAAGCCTCGCGTATAAGCTGTAAGTTGTATGCGGTTGAAACTGTAGTCATTTCGCTTAGTTGTAATGCGCCATCCTTGACATTTCACTTCCGTCGGTTTGAATCCCGGTGCACGTACGAATTTTTAGGGGGACTTAAACCGAAAATACAACTTTTGCATAGCTTTGTTTTGTCCATGCAAGGTTAGACAGAGGCGGAATGAAACTGTGACGAGTCCTAAGGCTCCGTGGATATCGTTAATTTATTTAATGAAATAACACAAGTAAATAAAGAGAAAACAAACTATTAAGTTTATGAATATTGTAATTAGAGACAGCCAAAATTATTGATATTAGTTTCCAGATACGCAATCTCCGTTTTATTTTTCACTGTTTTTTAATAATAAATTGTGAATATAATACAGCGATTTTCTTCGTTTCATTTTCACCCTTTCCGACTGATAATTTGCGGGCATAATGCAGCGGAGCGCGCTGTTAATTCTGTTGCGGTGGAGCGGGTTTCCCCGGATGGTGACGGAAGCCAGACCCCGTCACGCTCATATTTAGACGGACCGCGATGCAGACTTCCGACAGACGGGAATAACTCCGCAACCGACATAACGCAGAGAGCATCGCCAGCCACAATGATGCCCGCACGCCACCCAAGCCTCGTAATTAGCTCACAATCTCCTAGCTGGAAACTCTGTGCACATTTTCAGAACGAGGAAAAACAGTAACAACAAATTACGGGGGATTTGTTCATTCGATTTAAACCACGGTGAAAATACTTGAAAACAGTCGGTTGCCTATATTCGTGTCCCTTACACATAAATAGCTCAAATGGCAATGCATTCGATTTAGAGGAATGACCATACGGCATTGATAAGGGTGAAAACAACAAAGAACGAATTCCTACAACCGAGTCTAAACTACTGTATTCACAACAGCAATGAATTATTAAGGGCCATGTATTGTAACAGTTTAAAAGGTCACCTCACAATTTACTGAACTTTATATTGTAGTAAATAATACGTTATAGAATCTAGTCGAGCGTTGTGGTGGTACGTTAGTTAAAGCGTCTGACTCGAGATCGAAAGGCCACGGTTCGAATCCCCGTCTCAGAGCAGATTTTCAGAGGTCCTTAACCTGACCTTCAAGTACGATACAGCTTGCTGTGTAATGTGAAGACTCCAGAAGGATTTCGTGGTTCGGATTACGTGTTAAACTGTAGGCCCCCTTTACCTGCTAAGATAACAGTGTCAGGTAAGTTAAGGATGATAGGAACTGGTTTCCTAGCTGTGTTACCAGGCTTAGTATACTTCCTTCTGCCTGAGGATCATGCTTTTTTTTAAGAGGTATTCTAGGATATAAATATGATAAAGTCTCTGATGAACTCTGGTAATTAGTGTGTAGACAAAATTAGTAGCAGCACAAATTATTATAGATTGTTGTATACCGCAGTGAGAGAATCTGCCACCATTCAGACAGCGAACCACCAATAACTGTTTTGCCATCCCGATGTGTTTTCTTAGCTGAATGTTTAAATGTATTGCCATAATTTACCACAGAATTTAGCATCTTCAAGGTTGTAAGCAGAGTGTAGATAAACAGTCAGATATCATTCCCATTTTCAGTTCATTACTGCTGAAGTGTTGTTGGTTTTGCGATGATTCAGTGTACCTTGGGGGGGGGGGGGGAATACTATAAAATGTTTTTGTTTCTTCTAGCGACTAAAGAAATTAAGCTGTTGAAATAAGGACATGCCTTTTAAATTTATTGCGTTAAGATGGATTCAATTATTGTTTCTACCTAGGCCATCATGTGTGATTTTTATTTATTAAAGGCATTAACGTTTTGGTAGTTCAAGTGAGTAAGGCGCTCGCCTTCAAAACTGAAGGTCCGCGTTTGAATCCCGGAATTGATACGTGTTCTGAATTGTTCGTATGAGATACACTAGGACGCTCCCTTGTTCGAATTTTTGGTGGAAGTGTAGGTTCCATAATATAGGAACCTCTTAGCACGCATCAGTCGGAAGGATTTAACCAACAATAGGGTTTCTGACAACGTTCAATTGTTTTCATGTTAGAAACGTACAATGTTCGGAGTGTTGTAGTGACAGCTATAGCGTTTCGTGTGAAGTGTCTATGGCTGTTATGTATGTATACCACTTTATCTTGTTTATAAAATATTTATTTTATGAGCGTAAATTGGTGACAAGTTTCAGATATTCACCTAAGACCAATAACGACTGTCGCCTCAACACACTGAAGTGTAATTTTAGATGAACTATGCTCACATTACTTCGGCGTAAATATCGGAAATCAAGAGAGGAATCTATATATGTCGACACTTTTGTGATAATGGAATGATTGCATCAGAATCGTGTAGCCTATATACCACAGAATTAACATATATCTAACACATGGTGTTAACGATTTAAAAGCTCCGGAACGGTACACTCCAGGTGCATACTGTATAGAAAAGCAGGCTGACACAGTGTGGAGATGGTTTTCACGGTGATATTTTATTATACTTGTTTAAATAACAGTAGCTAAGTGATTAAATGCTCAATAAACCTTACCCTTTTGTAATCTCGATAGGCTACAGCTGTGAGGATTGATCTGCCCTCTGTGACAACCCTGCATCAATTAAGTGACTATTCTGTTTCTGATAATAACTTACAACGACTGTTTTTGTAATGAAATAACGCACAAAAATCTGATCAAATAATTTTTATGTTGCTGGAGTAGGCAGTAGGGCCTATTTGGTGTAATGTTCCAACCAATAAAAAAGGAAGTTATAGTAAGATATTCGCAGGTTTTACCGCGAACATCAAGACATCTGATCCAGAAATGAACGTAGTTAAAATTTATACTTGGGATAAGCGGATTTCTTATGACTAGTCCAATAATCAGAGAACAATATTCAATACGCACACGTAGTGCCAAAGAAATCTCATGATTGCACGCAACATAGGCCCACTCTTAATGCATTTGGCATCAACTCTGTAAAAAGTGTATAATGCTTCCACAGAACATATTTAGCGAAAATTTTTTACTTTTTATATCTTTGTTAACTGAATCCAAAGATTTCAATAGCAGTAACTAATACCATGTGGAATTCCATAGATGACATTTATTTCGCTCTTAAAGCAGTTGATTAAATAGAGGTAGCAGGTGTGTGTTATCACTGGTGAGATATTTGTATCCACACCTTGTTTCGCGATATCTCTGCAAAATATATTTACATGTCCATATGTTAGAATTTAATGATTCTGAGAACTTGGAAATATTTCAGGAAAATTGAACTAGTGTTGTCCATCTTTTTCAAGCGATATTGTTACTAAGCAGAATACCAAACTTTCGTGAAACTTTCAACTATCAAGGATTAACAAATAAACACACAGACCTCAGTGCGCAATGCCTAAAGCACTCATTTTAGATAGTGGCGTAAGTTCAGCTGTATGTGTTCAGTCTGCCAGTAAGGGCCCCTGCCAGGCAGACCTCACACACAACGCACCTGCACGCCGGGATACATATACGACTCCAAACAGGCGCAGAGGCATCAAAACAAACCAGGAAAACAAATAGAATCATCTAGAAGCTAAGTGGGACTATTTCTTACAGAGGTCGCCGTACTACCACACAACGGAATTCCTGCGCCAGGCCGCCTATATAAGCGTAGCCGGCCGCTCCACCGCCAGTTCCAGCCTGACCGCTGAACCAGCGTCAACTACAGAAGACCACCGGAAGTTCGCGAGAAGTAGAAGCCGTCACTCTACCCCGGATCAGGACCAGGCTGAAATTCTCGACGGTCTTCTGATAACTGTACCCACATTTGTTTATGGTTTACCTGTTGTATTGTGTACCGAGTAATAAACTTCAAGGAACCGTTAAGTGTAGTTCACTTCAGTGGCGACAAGGTTGGGATAAGAACTCTCGACCATCATGGCTACGCCAGCAGCACCTACGGAATGGCAACAGTTCCTCCAAGGACTTCTACATCAGTTCTTCGAATCTCAGAGACAACTGATTGCGGAAGTCAGGAATCTCCGCCAACCCACGGCCCCGCCTCCGTTCCCAGCATTCAACGACGACGTCGAGGAATGGGAGACCTACGAGAAGCGCATAAGACAACACTTCGCAATTCACCACATAACCAAAGAAGAAGACCAACGTGCATATTTCCTTTCCTGGAACCAATCGAAGATGTATGTCTTGCTCACCAAACTTCAGCCACAAGACCCCGACACCCTCACCTTCACGACCATCTGTACGACACTGAATGCATACTACAGACGCCGGTACCATGTCGTCGCGGCCCGCGTCGAATTCTATCAATGCCGGAAGAAGCCCGATCAGACGTATCGCCAGTGGGCGGCCGAACTCCAAGGCCTTAGCAGAAAATGTAAGTTTCAAACTCGTTGTTCCCACGAATCCTACGCCGACGACATGGTGCGTGATCACATCATACAGGCTGCACCAGATGCCGCACTCCGGCATGACGCCCTCAAGTTAGAGGACCCATCCCTGGAGCAGGTCATCGAACTTGCCTACAAATTCGAAATATCTACGGCCGCAGATCGCCGCCTGGAGTCCTGGGCGGATGTGGCCGCAATCCGAACCGACGTAGAGGACACACAGGGACGTCGCCGCCATCCAGAGCTCCCAGTCGCGCTCCTCCCGACACCACAACCGGGGACCGCTTCCTCAGAAGGACATCGAACCGGCCCGTTCCGGCAGGGGCACCAAGTCTCGGCAGCAGCAGCGGATCCCGCAGCGCCGACGTCGCAGCCCGCTCCGCCTACCCTCCTGCCCCGCCTGTTATTCAGCACATGAGAGGGAAAATTGTCCGGATCGTTGGGCTGAATGCTCACGTTGCGGCAAGGAAGGACACCTGGCGTCCGTCTGCCGCACCAACACCACCAATGCCAATCCCGGCTCTCGCCGCCCAGGGTCTTACCAAGACAGGTTGAGCGGCGCACCTATGGATATCAATCAGGTAGACACTTCCACTGCATCCAAACTTTTTATTGACGTTACGGTCAATGGCAAGCCTCTGCGCCTACAAGTCGACACAGGAGCAGCAGTCTCATTGCTTAATTATACTACTTATGTGCAAATTGGCTCGCCCCCCCTCTCGCCGGCCCCCAAGCGCCTCCTGACATACAACAAACAGGAAATAGCACTCCTGGGACAATTCACAGCAAACGTCATGTATAAGTCTGTACATCGTTCAGTCCCCTTTTTAGTAGTTAACAGTTCTCTCACAGCAGACTTATTTGGACTGGACGCTTTCCGCTTATTCGGATTTTCAATTGAGGATAACATACACCTCGTATCTCAGCATGTTCCTTTTCCTGAAGTGGACGCCCTTTGCACCGAGTTTCAGGACCTGTTCTCACCAGGCGTCGGCTGTGCAAAGGACTTCGAAGCATCACTCCAACTCCGGCCGGACGTACGGCCTCGATACCTTCCGGGCACGCCAGGTACCCGTAGCGCTTCAACAACCACTTCAGGAAGAACTTCAACGTCTCCAAGACGAAGGGATCCTCCAGCCGGTGTGGTTCAGCCCCTGGGCCACGCCGTTGGTCATAGTTCAGAAGCCAGGACGCCGCTTACGTCTCTGTGGTGACTTTAAGACCACCGTCAACCCGCATCTGCTGGTAGACGATTATCCACTTCCGAGACCTGACGACCTCTTCCGTAAACTAGCAGGAGGTACCTACTTTACAAAAATTGACCTGGCAGAAGCATACCTTCAAATCCCTTTGGATATCCAGTCCCGACAATACACAGTCATCAACACTCCCTCTGGCCTCTTCCAACTCAACCGGCTCATGTTCGGCTTGGCCAGTGCTCCAGCGATTTTTCAACGGTATCTCGAACAACTTCTCCAGGATATTCCGGGATGCATCAACTATCTCGACGACATAGTCGTCACGGGACCCTCCGCTGCCGAACACATGACCAACCTCCGCCTACTCTTCCTCCGCCTCCGTGCAGCAGGATTGAAATGCAACCTTTCCAAGTGTCAATTTTTTCAACAATCCATTTCCTACCTGGGTCACATCATCGCTCAGGAAGGCATTTCCCCAGCATTTTCCTATGTGGACGCTATTTCCAACTTACCTCGGCCTCAGGATCTACATCAGTTGAAATCTTTTTTAGGCAAGATTTCATACTACAGAAAATTTATACCCTCAGCAGCACAAGTGGCAGCACCCCTGTACCACCTCTGTCGCAAGAATGTCCCGTTCCGTT
The DNA here is from genome assembly GCA_031002005.1 of Vandiemenella viatica. Taxonomy (NCBI): domain Eukaryota; kingdom Metazoa; phylum Arthropoda; class Insecta; order Orthoptera; family Morabidae; genus Vandiemenella; species Vandiemenella viatica. Next base: position 95,072,242 of record JARYHS010013630.1, on the reverse strand, counting down.
GGACCCCAGCTTGCGAGACCGCATTCCACACCCTTAAACAGCAGCTCAAGTCCGCAGCATGCCTCATGCCATACACTCCAAACCTCCCCTTGATACTTGCCACAGATGCATCCGATTACGGTGTGGGGGCAGTTCTGTCTCATAAATTACCAGATGGCACGGAACGCCCCGTAGCTTACATCTCCAAAGCCCTATCGGCTGCTCAGCTTAAATATTCTCAAATCGAGAAAGAGGCGCTAGCTATTGTTTTTGCCTGCTCCAAATTCTATTCCCTTTTATATGGGATTTCTTTTCATCTCATTACCGACCACAAGCCACTCCTATCACTATTTGATCCGTCCACACGTCTGCCTACCAAAACATCCCACCGCATCCAGCGTTGGGCACTATTCCTGTCCCAGTTCAGATATACCATGCATTTCCGTACCACCTCCAGGCATGCCAATGCAGACGCCTTATCCAGACTACCGCAGGGACCAGACCTTGCCTTCGACAAGTCGGAACTTCTGGTGTTCCAGATCGACGATGACATACAAGAAGCACTGAAGACATTTCCAGTCACGGCCTCAAAAGTCGCGGCAGCCACAGGGGAGGACCCCCTCCTCCGTGTCATCCGACACCACATCCAACACGGGTGGCAAACACGTTCCCCTCCACGCCATCATCAAGACCTCAAGTTCTACTACTCCATCCGCCACCAGCTCTCAGTAGTAGAGGGAGTGCTCCTCCGCACAGAACCAAATTCCACCCCGAGGGTCGTCGTTCCGAGATCCCTACAACCGACAATCCTCCAAACTCTCCACCAAGGACACTGGGGAATTGCCCGCACCAAATCCCTTGCCAGACGCCATGTATTCTGGATCGGCCTTACCACGGATGTCACGGAGATGGTGCGGCGCTGTACCATCTGTGCCCAACAACTGCCCCGCCCCCCTCAAAAGTTCCTTTCCTGGCCGGCACCGTCCGGACCCTGGGAACGCATTCACCTCGACTTCGCTGGCCCATTCCTAGGCCACCAGTGGCTCCTAGTGACGGATGCCTTTTCCCACTTCCCATATGTCGTCCGTTGCTCCACAATCACCACAGAGGTCACCATTTCAGCCCTCACGAAGATCTTTTCCATCGAAGGATTACCATACGCTATCGTCACAGATAACGGACCGCAATTTCGAAGTCGGGAATTCCTATCCTTCTGTACCGCCAACAATATCCAACACCTCCTCACCCCGCCCTTCCACCCCCAATCTAACGGGGAGGCGGAACGGCTAGTCAGAACATTCAAAACCCAAATGACCAAATACACCACAAGTCACAAACTCGAAGAGGCATTGACACTCTTCCTCAGTTCCTATCGAACCACTCCAGTGGGGGCCAAAAGCCCGGCGGAATTGCTGCATGGCCGCCAACCTCGCACTCTCCTCCATCTCCTCTTACCCCCGCCCAAAGTACAGGTACCTTCGGGCCCATTCCGTTTCACCCCGGGCTCCCTAGTCTGGGCCCGCGGGTTTGGCTCCCGGGCCGGTTGGCTTCCGGGGGTCATCCAGCGGCCCCGGGGCCGCCAACTGTTCGACGTCAGCCTGGATGGCCGGATAGTGCGACGCCATCGAAACCAACTACGTCCCCGCTACCCCACGGCACCGTCCTCTTCCACCACGGCACGGCCATCCACTTCTTCCTCTCCTTCCCTGCCACCTCCACCACTCCTGCCGTCTAACCGTTGCTCAGGGACAGTTACAGCGCCACCAACGACGCCACAACCTGTCGGTCGCTCCGACACCCTTCAGCCGCAGCCTCTCGACCACCTGCGGGGACCATCTTCAGCGCCCCCCGTACAGCCCCCGGCCATCGACGCCGACGAACCGATGCCGTTAGCTCCACAAGTACCTCCATCACAACCTGCACCACGACGCAGGTCGGCACGCATCGCCAGGGGAACAGCTCCGTACTCCCCTGGAGGTAGCCTTCATAGTCTGCTCCAGGGCGCCGCGGCAGACGACCTCGCAGACGTCGCAGACATCGCTTCCCCCCCCCCCCCGGGAGGGAGGTATGTTCAGTCTGCCAGTAAAGGCCCCTGCCAGGCAGACCTCACACACAACGCGCCTGCACGCCGGGATACATATACGACTCCAAACAGGCGCAGAGGCATCAAAACAAACCAGGAAAACAAATAGAATCATCTAGAAGCTAAGTGGGACTATTTCTTACAGAGGTCGCCGTACTACCACACAACGGAATTCCTGCGCCAGGCCGCCTATATAAGCGTAGCCGGCCGCTCCACCGCCAGTTCCAGCCTGACCGCTGAACCAGCGTCAACTACAGAAGACCACCGGAAGTTCGCGAGAAGTAGAAGCCGTCACTCTACCCCGGATCAGGACCAGGCTGAAATTCTCGACGGTCTTCTGATAACTGTACCCACATTTGTTTATGGTTTACCTGTTGTATTGTGTACCGAGTAATAAACTTCAAGGAACCGTTAAGTGTAGTTCACTTCAGTATGAAATGCGAATTATACACTGTTATTCATTGGTCCAATTGTGGAAAAGTGTAACACATATATAAAAGAAATAGCGGAACCGACGAAAGAGAAATTTCTCCACGATTAGACTATGAGTTTCATACTGGCGTAAAAAATAAATAAAACGACGAAATCTATTTAAAAACGAACTGTTGAGTTGGGTGACTTGGTGAGGTTAGTGACAGACCGAGGGGGACAACACAGCGTGCGAGCGCTAGCTACCTGCTGCTGCAGCGCTGAGTCGGTGGCGGCTCCGTCCATGACGTCGTCTGCAGGCCTCTTCATGCTACGTATGCGCTACGCAGGCCAATGGAAGGCGTGCTTACCTGCAACACAACGGCATTCAATTGCGGTGGAGCTATGGTCGCAATATCATTAGTTTTCTAATTACTGTTATATTAATATTATTATCTCATATACTCTGAATCCAAATTCCTCACCAATCTACATATTTTCGCCATTTATCAATTTCCTTCAGCGTTTTTGGTAAAATTCATCACTTTCCTTGGTAATACATTCCAGTCCCTGATAACGTTACTCGGAAAAGAAATTATTCCCACTCCCTTATTCATGAAATTGAGTGCCAGTTTGTGGTTTTTCCTACTTCTCCGACCAATATCTTTCAAAATCCCATCACCAACATACGTTACACTCTCAGCACTCTCTTATCTCTCCTCCTGTCTTCCAATGACTCCCAGTCAGCTCTTTAATCATATCAGATACTGCGGTAATTTCCACAAACAAATCTAGCTGCTCTCCTTTGCACGCCATCCAACTCCTGTATTTGATACCTAAAATATAGGTCCCAAACTACGCCACTGTATTCAATCAATGGTCTGACCAAAATTTGTAACTCAACTCCCTCACTATAAATTTTTTCGAGCAAAAATATATTTAACGACCACATCAAGTGAATGTATTGGACGTTACCAACCACAATCAGTTAAGGTTGAATAAAAAATCAGAAGCCAATCTGAAAACAGTAAAAAAACTTACCTGGGAGCATATATTGATAAAGTACTATTAATAAAATACCATTTTAAAGTAAGAAGCAAAATGAAGCAGAAAAAGCTACAATTGTACATGCTAAAAGAAATAAAATTGCAGCAAAATATGAATAGGTAAGTCTCACGTTAAACAGGTGAAGAAAAATCAGCTAAACGGAAATGAACACTTTGAAGAGAGACAAAAGAAACGTAAGTAAAGAATAAATGGGCATTACGAAATAAACTGAAGTGACAAGGCGTTGTTTATATAAACCGTGCTGTTAGTTACTGCCACAAGAAAGAGTCAAGAAATTTTTTAAATATACAGAGAAACTGTTAGATGGGGACTGCTTGACACTGGGATAAAACGATAATAACATCGGTATGAGAGGAGACCTACTTTTGAACGACACAGCTAGACAGACCTTCAATACATTAAACAACGCAAAAGAAATAGATGAGATTCCCTCCTAAAATCTAAAAGAAAACCATGATACCTTTGTAGTATGTTTATATCAGAAAATCGACTTTAACGAACTTAACCTGAAGACCAGGTTTAAACATTTTGTTAAAAAAATTGTGCCCAAATTATTGACACAGCGGGATTGTTTGTAAGATGACAATTATAAGGTGACCAAAGTGAATCTATAGACTAGAAGGAAGGGAGTTGAGATATACACTCTTGTAAAGAAAGCTTTAAAGGCAATAGAAGATAATGTTCAGTTTGGAAAGTCGGTTCAAGGTTAAACAATCCTTTACGTGCGATTTGCAGCTAACAGTATTCTATTAAGTGTTAACAGGAAAACGATACGGAGAAACCAATGAATATTTGTGTGAATCTGTCACCAATGGTTTAGAAAAAATACAGACACCAAGGTGTCTGATGAAGTCAGTGTGATGAAAAAGTTATTAATTTCGATAAAAGTGTAAACCCCGATAATACATCTACATGTTTCTACATCATTGCTATGTAAGAGTATGATAATGAGACCGAGTGACGGAATTCGTAACGGCATAATGGAGGAATATGTCACCTCCGGCCTGTGAATTGTGTAACTTGTGTTCCCTGCATTAAGATCCACTTTTCTAATGTGGTTATAAAGGCGGAATTCCCATAAACAATCAAGCAAAGCCGCAATCAGAACAGGTTTTACCTTCCCGTGTCCATTATGGCGGAGCTTCAATGAGCAAGGGCAAACTACAAACATTCCAAAAGCTTTTTTTTTTTTTTTTTTTTTTTTTTTTTTTTTTTTTTTTTTTTTTTTACAGATTTCTGTCCTGCTAAGCATATTTCCACACTGTGAATTTTCCAAAATAAATTTATCTGAATGTGAGTGCGATATTGTAAATGATTTCGTCAGTACAAAATTCCAGGTTCTTGAAGTCAACAAGTAGACAAATCGTATGCCACCAAAATCATTATGCCGCTTGAAGTGTAAAATTCACATCGTCTAATACGTTATGTAGCTTTCTATGCAAAAATCTGTACCAATCCAGATAATGTATTAGGTTATGTGGGAGCTATGTGAACGATTTGAATTAAATATTTGTGCCATAAATACATGATTAGGAGGTCGACTGTATCTCTGGTTAACATCAATCAGAGCTCAGGTCGGAGAGTGTGTTGCATTTATAGAAGACTGAAATCTTATTGACTGTAATTTTATAAAAACCACTTAAAGTAATATTGTATGTGAGAAAGACCAGTATTAAAACTTAATTTTAATGTATGAAATACATACACAGTTTGTTGACAGTTATGTAAATAGATGCTTTAGTACAAAGAATGGAGGCAGTTGATTTGTTATTAATAAAAATTAAAGTACCGAATGACGTAAATATTACTAAATTCAAAGAATGCAGATAATTATTAATTAGATTCTTTATCAAGCTTTTATTTCAGATCGTTAGTGGTATTACACAATTGGTAAAAGTATCTAAGCAGATCACTTAGAAGAACTGTACACGGTCTAAGAGTAATTGTATGAAGCTGTTGCAATACCGTATTTGGCGTACTTTGACAGAACTACGCCATAAAATTTACAAAAAACTGTCCATCTACACAGAAACGTAATAAACGCATCCTTAACGCAGCTGTGGATCTGCAGGAAGTTTACTGTTTGCGAGAAGCAACAGGCTTGGCCACTCACCTCTACCACTTAGCTGCCACCCTGCAATGTATGCGAATAACTTTCAATAGATTATCCTTTCATGGGTGATTTGGCTCGCTACAAAAATGTATACCATACATAAATGCATACGCTGTGTTCCCGTGTCTATTCCAAATCCGAGTCCGTATGTAAAGCACCTTGTAGTTCGTGTTTCGTCGCCGTTTTCCTGTCTCCGGGAAAAACACCAGCTGCTTCCCGGAGCAACAGTGAAAAATAAAGCGCCGGTCCTTCGATGAGAAATGCGAAGCATTTTTTGGTGCACAATCAGGAAGTCTTTCAGGCTAACACTGCTGGAACACGTTTCTTCTTTAAGACTGCGTCTCCCACCCCTTTTCTCTCCCTCTCCTTTTCACGCGGCTCGACCCTCGTCTTTCGAAGAAGTAACGAGGGGGGAGGGAAAGTAGGGGGGGGACGCGCGACAGGTCGTCGGGCTTGGAAGAGGGCGCCAAGTCCGTGTGGAAAGCTCGTTGAAGCAAATATTGGAATTGTAAATCGGAGCCGGTTCTTTATTCCAAGACGCCGTTGACATCACTTCCGCTAGAATAAATAGCGGGCGGCGACGCCTGGAGCAGATCTCGTCTCGCGGGCCAGCGGCCCTCAAGGGGCAGATTACGACACCAGACAATCAACGCTACCAAAATAGCAGCTGTCCAACCCTCCAACTTTCACTCAAGCTTCTGCACGACTGCGTCTCAACAGGTTGTTTGCAGGAGGTCTCTGAACAGACAATTAGAAGTTCCACAGCAGAAATAAAATCAACACAGTTGCTGTCGGAAATGTATTGTTAAACGTTAGTTTAAATGAAACAGGTATTTTACGATTCCTGCTAGGCACGGATGTGTAGAAAAGTTTACGAACAGCCTGCCTAAACTATCACGCATACACTGCGATACTTAATGTTTAGCGTATATTTTGTTAGATAGACAACACATTCCCGACGGTGCGACACTGGATAGGGGGAGGTACAATAGGCCCAAGGTCGAACCTCTGGTCTGACTTACTATTCCTCCTGGTTATGGTTTTTAGACGCTTTTCTGCAGTCACTGAGATGGATGTCCTAATTGATAATTTAATTTAATTGCTATGGAGCACATTTCCCCATAAACCCATCCTCCTTTTTCTTATTAACTGTTCTGTCCCAATTCTTAGGCTCACTCGCTAAAGGTCTACATTAAGCAAACATAAACAACAACAAAAAGCACACAGGACGTAACTAATACGGTTAACAACCAGCTCTTCTGGAAAGTATCAAGATGCCACACAGAAACAGGAAATAAATATTTAATTTTAATTAACTTTTGTCTTATTAAGAGGGGTACATCGGTTTGATGCCACACACTACCGTCGTAGTAGGTAATGTGTTTGGACGAGAACACCACCACATGTCTTTGGCAGAGTGCAAAGAAATATGTTAGGCCGAAGTTGTGAAACGAGTTGGGGGTGGTGACACAGAGTTATCACTTTACCTGTAATATCACTGTGTATAAACAATTAACAGTAATTAGTCTACTACCTGTTTAAAAGAAGATGCTGTTAGAAAACAAACTTCACATGCTAATTTTTGACCATATGAGTTTGTAACAAGAATTCGTATGATTACCTGTAAAATATACGGTAGCCTGATAGCTTCACCAGAGATATACTACTTACAAAAATAACTTCAAAGGCTGAGACGTTCGAGGTCAACGAAGGACGAAATCGTTAGCTGATCAGATATAAGGAATGCTGATAACTGACGGTTGTTGAATTTGTAGAGTTTTTTCCAATTATTGGTTATGCAATGTGAAGCAACATTGCATTGGCAGAGGTGAGCTCTTTCGAAAAAAACTACGGATGTGTTCCAGCCTACAGTGAATCAAATAGTATTCTGTGTATAGGTATTGTGCTCAGTGATTATCGTTTCATCGTGTCACGTCAACGAAGTTTTAAAATTTTTTCGTAGCTTCAATCATTCTTGCGAAACTTTACGGAAATAGTTGACATGATTTGCTGATTTTTTTTTTTTAAATGTGGAATAAATATATGAATGAATTATAAGCATAAAAGCAAGAAACTTGAGCACGATTTTTGTTTTCAAATTGTTCTGAATTCAGGAAGCGATTTAACCGCTTGCGTGATGATTTAAAAAAAAATCAGTATCATAACGAAATTCAGTGGAAATGTTGGAAAAGCTAAGCAGAAATGTTCGAAAATACATTTCCTCCCATCGTGATAACTCTTTTTCAGATGATAACATTTACAGCCAGCGCAACTCATACCTGTCCTTTTTTTTTTTTGCCATCAGTATTTCGACTGGGGTGATGCAATCCTCCATTCCTTGCTATCTTGTGCTGTTCCCTGCATTAACAAATTAACCAATCCAGCATGGCTCAAAATATGACATACCAGCCTGTCTCTTCTTTCTGTAGGCTTCTCTACCCTGGGTAGTACGAGGTAGTAATGGATCTGCCGGTTTGGTAATCTTACTTCCCACTGCACTGATGTCATTACAAGAGATAGTAAATAACGGTTAAAATTTTTCAGGAGTTGATTAGTAAACAACAGTATAAGAGTTGCGCAGTGGTTTCCAATTATTTTTTCCCGAGTACCAATTCAAGAAAGAGCTCAATCTCGAGTACCCCTTATAGCTGAAATGATAAATAAATAAATTCGTTCATCCCATTCGAGTGCTCATCACAACCACAGTATTACAGCAATATAATTCACAAACACACAGTTTGTCTTAAAATATATGTTGCTGATAGTAACGTTTGAGTAATTGTTATTTTTCTATTATCTTACAGCTTACCTAAGCCAAGAGACTGTCGCGCGTACCCCCTGAAGCAACCTCACGTACCCCTGGGGGTACGCTTCCCACTAATTGGGAACCACTGCAGTACCGTGATAATTTCTAACTTTCATCCATTATTTTTACTACACATTAGTCTTCTTCATAGGTAGCTAATCCTCGTATTGGTCTGCGGCGGTAAGTAAGATGTTTCATTGTTACTCATTAATAGAAACAATGTTTTTAGTCCCATTGAAACAGCATTTGTTTATTTTTATTTTTTTATTTTTTTTGTTATGGTCTCACACCTCGTTGACGTCGAGGTCATTTTGGAGATGAGAAAGTACAAGATGTGAGCAACGAGAAAGAGTTCCAGCATGATCTTTTGAAAGAACCCTCCCGGCTTTCACTCAGACTGATTTCTGTAAACCACGGAAAACAGAAATTTATATGGACGGATTCAAACCCGCGTCATCCTGAATACGAGGCCAGAGCGTTACCGTTCAACCACCACACACGGTGAAACAAAGCTTGTTCGTGTTTCGTAATTTCGGTAAAAATAGCAAGTGCCGAATCTTGGCTCTAGTATGGGAGATTTCAATTTGTCATTCCGAAAGTGGGTATTGTCTCTGCTTTTACGAAACTGAGAGTGAAAAAAAAGGTATTTATTTGTATTTTTATTTGTGGTTTTATTTTCGCTGGATTGTCGTCGAACTGTGAGCTTTGAAACATTGATTACTTGTTCGTAATCAAAATGAGAGAGATTGACAAGAGTGTGATGAACAAGATAACAATTATTGAGAACAATTTAATAAGAGTAATAAATTATTCAAACAACTGTGCCGAGTCTATGGTTCTATGAATGATGCGCCGTTGTTTGCTCTTCAGCAAGGAAATATAGTAATTACAGTGAATGCCTAAACCCCCGCTACACTGCTAAGGACAAGAAGAAGCTAACAGTAACAGTGATATCTCGAGATGGAAAATATCCTCTATTGCCTGAACATTTAGAAGCAACAGTGTGGTCATGTAAATGCCACATTGTCGTATTTGGTATTTTGCCAAAGAGAATGTGCTACTGGAAACATCTACATGAAGGTTCTTGTCGTATAGTCCATCTTGAAAGTTGGCGACCCATCCAGTGCAACGCTACTCATTTGGCCCTTACTGGTTTTGATCTTCCGCTTTCCAGGATAATTGCGATATCGTCCTGTTATTTTGCTTTTCACATTCTGCTCCAGCAATAGCATTCGACAACTTCCCCGTGATTATTGACCTCTTACTTTTCTCTGGAAAATATTTTTTTCTAGATGATTTTCATTTCGCGAACAATGTGATCAAAGAACTGTAGAATTTACTGACAGCATATAAAGGGCAGCCATTTTTCCGTATTCATATCTTTCATAATGAATAGGTTGACTCTTTTCTACACGCTTGATATTCTCAGTTTTCTCCTTTATGTTTAAATCTCATAGGTATCTTATCTTCTATAGCTATCTGTGCTCAAAAAAACACCGGATGAAACTAATCCCTATCTTCGTAAATCCACTGTACTCTGGAATGATACAGCCAAGAGTAAGCAAAAGTGCGAACTGGGGAGCTGTATGACGATTATGAACTCTAGATAAAAAGATTTTTTTTTTATATAGAAAAATGCGCATTAGTGTAATATGTTCTATTTCACTGATATCACGTGTCTTATGAAACTAATTAATTACTTACCGACAGTTAGATTTGTAAACCCTTTCACCATCTACAAACACATTTGGTACGAGTTAGTCAACCATAGTAAGCGACCTCAAACTTTTTAATTTTTTGAAACATACAAGGTTAAAATTATTATTATTATTTAAAAAAACTCTGTCGAATGCAAACTGAAAAATCTAATCCATAAATGTGACAGCATTAAAGACACATCAGTCCTCCTTGAGAATATCACGCAAATCTTTTCTTGGTCAGATATTGATGTCCGACACTAGAATTATGACAAAGTTTAGATTAACTTGTTACTGGTCTGAGGTTTGTGTTATTGTCTATCAGTATGGCGAAGAGCGTCACGCATGCATTGTACATCAGGTGTTGCCACGGAAACCATACTTGTGTAGGCTCATATCACTTCTAGAGGATTGTTCGCCAGATATAAGACATCCTGCGGCTTCTCTGCAGAGGCTAGCCACCAACAGCGCCAGTAGTCAACAGGTAGCTACTTCACCACTACATTGTCTGCATCCGCAACAGTCTGTCGCTTCTGTTCCGCTAGTTACCACGTTGCACGTATTTAACGAATTTAGCGTTGAAAACATTGTTTGTCTAGAGCATATACCACTTCGAACGGACGCTACTTAGTGAACTAATAAAGGGCTTGTAAGATTTTTTTAGGCGTACGATATGCCAAGAAAAACTTCTCTCATTCCTCCAAAGCATTCGCGCTCTTTAAAACCGTATCTCCACATTATGCTGCGACAGATGAAAAGTGGCTGTGGTAAGAATTGTAATATAAAGGGGGCCAAGTACGGCTAAAGTGTACAATTGAGTTTAACAGAGGGTTTGGATAATAACTGTGTCCTAATCAAGCTACTTTTTGCATGTAATCGAATTTAAGACAGTGATAACTAACTAGCTTGGTAATGTGTATCATGAACCTTCTTTCCTGCAGTGCCGCATTAGTACAGCATCTTTCAAAGAATATCCGAATATCCGCCCATTTCAATAGCTATGATTTGAAGACCGACGTGCAAGGAACTAAAGAGTAATTCGTCAGCAATTATATCGAAATTTATGAGAAGTAAAATTAATTACTCTTGCGTCCAAGCAATCTGCGCTATAAATTAGGAATCGCCACAAACTTCTGACTAAGCGATTGATTGTTGTTGTTGTATTAGCATTTTATGGTGCGTCGACAGCGAGGTCATTAGCGCCGTACTATGAGACATTCCAGCAGACGACACTCCATATATTACTGTTACTAAGTTTTATTTGCGTGCATCCGGCTGATATCAATTAAAAAGAATGACATTTCTGAGATGTTTTTTGCTACAGTCCATTCTTCAGCTCTTATTATTTCAAAAACGTAGATGATAACAAGAGATTAAATAAATACGAATGACATTATTGCCCCGAAGACTCCGAAGGATTGTTTGGCCGCCAATTAGCCGAGCAATTCGACTTTGACGTGACTAACTTAACCTAGTCCGTAATACCACCACGTAAAAGAGGCCTACAGTTTTACATGCAATTCGAACCACGCTAATTCCTAGCAAACCTCACACTTTCTCGTCTTCTTCCCATCTCCTTTCCTTCCGTGTGCCCCCGGGTCCACTGGGTGCCTCCAAAGCTGCCAGTTACAAAGTTTTTGTATAACTGCGACTACCGCCTTTGAAATGGTCACTGCTCTCGTTCTACACTAAACCAACATTGTGGCTGAATACTAAGCTTAGCTTTTTTGGTTATCGTGAAACGATTTTTGCTTATAACCTGCATCTTGCAGGTTTCCTGATCGGCCTTGCTTATTCCGGAACACTCTACAAAATGATATTTAGCAGCTAGCACCATGAAGACAGCTACTCTATTGTTTTGATTCTACTACTGTTAATATCGAAGAAGCCAAGTATTAGTTTTTAAAGACAATACAGTACGGAGACAATACTTAATTAAAAACGCCCTTGTCGTCGCAACGCGAATCCAGGTCTCTGGCCCGCACGCTGGAAGCGAAAAACATTCTAATAAAATTCTTTCAATGTGGCAGTTCCTGCGAAGGCAGTAATAGTAAAGATTCAGCCTGCAGTTTCAAGCCTTGTGACATCTGTAGTGTACAGCAGAATTGTGCAACTAGGAAAAATGAAGTAAACAATGAACCTCACTGAGGTTCGTTTCGTTGAAGTAATTCTAGAAGTAAAAAGAAAATTTAAAATGTTTACAAAATTATGCAATCAATATTGTCAGAAGCATTCTTCTGAGTGAATAGAAAAAAATCCTTAATTTCTTAAGAGAGTTACGATAACTGTGAAACAATGATATTAAATAATTTATTAATGGTCCAGAAAAAAACAATTGCTCTCTTTGAAGTCTTAGATAGAGATTTCACTGAACGCCTTCTACAATTTAAAGTGTTTATCAAGAATGAAACTAACGATTCAAAATATTTAGCTTTGCTTCAGTAAAAACTGATAAATTTTTGACTTTGTTACGTTAGAAAAATTTACGAAAAGAAAATGGATGGGACCATTACAGCGGGAGACGGCAGCAAGGTTGGAATAAATTCTGCCGACTTGAAAACTAGGGCCGAAGACACTTTGGAATAAAAGAAAATGGGGAATTTAGGAATCAGCCGAAGTAATATCTTGGACATAGCACCATACGATATTACTAAGAATAAGAGACAAATAACTGAAAATTCAAAATTTTACGTGCCGAGAAATATAGAATGTCTTGTATCACATTACATAGATAGTCTATGTAACCGTCCAAGAACATTAACGTCTCTGAACAATTTCAAATATGAATTTCTATCAGCGCAGCGTGACAAAGAATGGCTGTAGAAACAATCTATACAAATTCACTATACCATCTAGTTTGTTGAATAACGATATGTTTATCACCCTTCGTTGAAAGAGACATCAAATTATAAGAAATTTTGAGATAACGCTGTACATAACTATTCCATTAAATGTTTTGCTTTCTCCGTATTCTTTTAGCTTTCTGAATGGCACGCATGCGAGATATGAATACCTACAACCAGATCACATGCGCTGAGAGTTTAGAAATATGGTTGTTCTAGGTGCAGCGATAATTTAGTTAAAAATCTAAAATTATGTTCCGTATCTCTTGAAATCCAGGTTGTATGAAATGTCATGATTACATCTTTACTTTTTGTGCAACAAAATAGGTTTGGAAGTTTGCATGCCGTTTTAAATTATGGCAGAAATGCAAGTCATTAATCAAGTTCCATCGTAATCATAGAGTCGTGTATATCATACATCATCTCTTCGTAATCACCGGTCGTGGTGGGTGAGCGGTAACGCTCAGGCCTCGCATTCGGGAGGACACAGGTTCGAATCGGCGTCTGGCTATACACATTTTCGTTTGCTAAGTTTTTTCTAAATCACTACAGGGAATGTCGGGATGGTTCCTTTGAAAAGACCATGGATAAATTCCTTCCGGTTATTTACCACCAGTCTTTGCCCGACGTCGAAGAGGTGTAAAGCCGTAAGCGTGGAAAAAAAGTTCTTCGTAGTCTTCACTGTACGAAGAAATTACTTTAAGTCACTGTTGGAGAGACTATTACTTGAATGGTAAAGATCTGTCTGTCATGAAATTTCATGATCCCCACGTTGCTTCAGATTTCCTACTACTTAATTTATTTTATTTCTAAAATTTTGGTCGTAATGGAATGTTTTATACCAAACTAAACAAAAACGTATCAGGCCATTATAAAGCCTAAAAAATTCTATGAAAGGAAACAATATATAATGATTTTAAGAACTCATATTTACCATTAGCGCATTCCCGTTTTAATGTAATTATTTCTTACTGCGCAGGTTCATTATTAATATAGTTATTAATGTCTTCAATGTGACGTTTCAACTACATACTTACTAAACACATTATGTAGATAACTGTGTGCACAATGAAGACTAGAAGACAGTCTCGACAGAATGAAAAGCGTATATTCCCACTCACCTGCCTCCTTAATCACAATGGAAAAGTTTCTGTATTTTGTTGAACAATTCACAATCGGAATAGTACAATATTGGTTCCATGTATGTTCACACGATTTAAAGCAGGTGGCGAAACAAGTGTTGTTGTTTTTTCGTTAGTATGCGCCGATGACAAGGTGATTAATGACCTCTGTGAGTGATGTCACGGCAAGCTAACTGTGCCAAGAGAGAGCTGAACCGACGCGACGGTGAGGTATGAGCACAAGGAATCTGCCACCCACAACACAGGTCTCAGACAGTCGTTGTGGAATTTAACATAGCGCTTCGGATGAGCACTTTGCCGAGAATAAATGACTTTCAATTTACAAAGTCATGTAAAAATTTGATTTTCCTGGTATTAAACAAATAAATAAGCTCTTAAGCAAAACAAGACGCAATAATAATGTATAAAAGCAACCAACGACAGGCTCTATTGACAGGATAACTTGTGCATACTAACACCATTTTCCACCAAAATAGCATCGGCACTATTGGGAAACCGAAAGTGATAAGGATAAAAAAAGAACTATATGAAAACAAAATATACTAAAGATAGCGTAAAATTAGTCAAATGTAAAATCTTAACTCATTATGAGTAAAAAATTGTCCACTAAAACTGATGAACACAATTCACATTAAATATTGTGATTTATTTATGAAATCACTGCGTCTTAGCAAACGGAATCAGTTCCCGAACACTACAGTTACGTAAAGCCAATAAACAAATGTCGATAAAGAACTCTAAATTGGAATTACAGTGGATTCGAGCAATGTACAAATTTCTTTTGCACTGTATTGTCCCTCCAATTTATATTTTTAAAGATTTCTTCTCAAGTTTCAATCCAGACGGTTAATATCTCATTTTGGTTCTTCTTCTTTACATCGTAGTTTATAGGTAACAGCACAGATGCTTGCAGAGTATGGTTGTAGAGTGGCTAGTTAATTTGTGTAATACTGATACAATAAAACCAGTATCATTTGAGTCAAGAATCAGACACCACGGAACTGTAATTAAACCGGACGCACTTTGTGGACCATAATTCCTTACACTGAATGAAATAGAGAGAAAAAAACCGGAAGTACTTAGAAATCTTTGCCACAAAAGAAATAAAGATAACTTTTACAGAAATAGGAAAGGTGAAAATTTATAAACAAACATACAGAAAACTTGAAATACAATACGAGAAAACGAATACTGAACCGACAATGAAGGTTGACGAGAAAATATTCGAATTAATTTCCAAATTAAAAAGCCATAGGATGATTAAAAGAATCCTGAAAGGATTTGAAAGGAAACACAGAAGACATTATTAACAACAGAGAAGACTTCAGAAGATAGATTGGCGCTGCAAAATTTCCTTTCGTCCAACCAAACCTACAGCCTGAGAGAGTGATGTCAGATGAATAGAGGTAAGCTGTAAGAAGGTATTAAAAAGAAGTGAGAAAAAAGCTCTGCACTGCAGCATAAGTTGCAAGCTTTCTGAAAGTGACCAGATTTTAAATAAATAACAAAAGATTTAAATAAGGATTTTCTAATGTATCATAAAGTACTGTGGAGAAGAATTAAAATTGCCAGCATGGAGCTGTTGTTCCATATACCGTTGTACAACAAAGTTTTTAAGTTACAACTACTGAGAAGAACAGTTTTAACTATAATACTTCCCAATACTTCCCATCAGTTTTTCTTTTAATTCTGATTATTATTAAATCTCTATCTATCTACAATCTTTTGTTACAGGGATGATAGTAGTGTTTATAAGAGAAAAATGAAGAGAATATCCCTTATTTAACTGACTTCGTAGTTACTGTCTCTGTCACGAGACACGAACTATTATTCCATAGATCATGCATATCTTACAAAGGTCTATCTCCACATTCAAGCCTTATCTTCATCCCTAAGTACAGGCGGGAGAGACTGTTCGTATATTGCCAGTATACGGCATGAGAGCAGTGCATATCTTTAATTGAGGTCAATTAGCTTTTGATCTCCAAAACCGTATGAGGGCATAGCAACGGTGTGGCGGGCGTTATACGCGAGTTGAAGCGGGAGCATGACTCACTGTGCTGCTCTCCTTACCGTTTCGATGTAAATTATTGTGAAGATGCAAGACCTGTTAAATCACACGTAGAGCTTGCCAATTCAATATATTTGCCCATGAAAAAATTCTGATGCTAGACTACTCTGTATCGGAGACAATCAACACTTCGTAAAACTACGACCTTCAATGTTTTAGCTGAGAAGAATGGTCACGTGTTGTTGAAGAACGAAACAACACACACTAGTTACATATCCTGACAGTAAGAACAATGGTGAAAAAAAATAGTCATCAGCAAGCATCTTTCGTGATAGATTCGTATGACTAATATCTTTCAGAAAGAGTTTCACTAATTGTACGAAACGTTACACAATCAGTAATGATCTGAATTATATTTTTGTGCTTTAACGGGATGTTGAAGACGAAGTCAGTAGAACCGGAGAGGATTTAGAGCAAGAAACTTGAAGGAAATTTGGCCATAAGTTTACGATGATACCATCCCAGTATTCCCCTGAAATGATTTCGAAGATTTGTTCAAAACTGTATCATGAACAGCTGTATAAGAGATCGAACAGGAGCCCTCCTGAATGCTAGGTCTGAGCATTAACTATTCACCCACAAGCCTCGGTCAAGAGAACTCTGATGGGGAAAGGTGGCTGGCTACCTCTCAGCCATATCGTCACTGATGTTGTTACACTTCATTAACAATATAAGACCGAGAGACCAATTAAGGCAGTGCTCCGCAATTTTGAAGGTTTACCGGGAATATCAATCGAAGGATGTTCCCCCCTAAAGTGTGTGTTATTGGCTCATATGTTCAGACCAATGATTACCTTAATGGTTGATATTGATCCCCAACGGATCGATTTAGACTTGCAGGACTCAGAGACAAAGAAATTGAAGGCATACGGGAGGTATGTGTGGGTCCACAGACAGTCATCATCAATTCAAGCACGTCTTAAAGTAACTTCACTTTTTTAGTAGAATCAAAACTGTTTCTATATTCAAAATTCCTGTATTACCAAGTCGAGAATCTCATTATTCGCTGATCCGAAACTAATGATATTTTATTTTGTTCAGGAATAGATATAACAAAAAAAAACGCAAGTGTTCTTTTTTTTTTAGGTATCAAACTGTTAGTGATCTCTGATTTTTGTAATAAACATAAAAAGAGTAATCATTTCTACCCTTTCAATACAAGTATAAATAAAAATTGTAAAATTCTTTTTTTTCAACATTTCATTCTACAAAAAAGCCATGTCAAGGCAACAGCATTGTGTCAGGCAGGTAAGGTGTCTCCGGTAAACAAATAAATCGGGAAGAGATGTACAGGACAAAAAGGTTGAAACTCTGGTTTGGGGTCTGAAAGTAATGGTAGCAGACAATAATTCCGGCTAGTAATTTAGTATGAAATAATATTTGTATTAAAACTTTAAGTTCGTTCGATAAGGCAAACTCATCACCGAAGCCCCAGATGTCGATGAAAGTTTTCTGTCTCCCAAAACCCAGCACCTCAAATATTAGGTACCGAAACAGCAAGTGGCCATATGCGATAGCAGGTGTTGGGTCCTCAGGTCTGCAGGCTTGGAGCGGTGGTTTTAAACTTTAAAGAACCGATAGGCGAGCGCGCTTTAAATGACAGACTCACGGCCGCCCCGAGCTTAGAGGGCAAGCCGACGCACATTTTATTCGTTTCTATTAGCCCCGCCGCAAAAAAGGGCAGAAACACGGCTGGGGGCCGTTTATTACCGACCGACCGCACGTTGCTTTTATGGCTGCTCGGGCGACCCGGTTGGCGTCCGCCCGCCATAAACTGCAGCGTCGCTGGCTGCTTCTTAATTATAATAAGCCTGCTTACCAGAGAGTACACCGAAACCTGTCAATAACATAAATCGAGAAGGCAACAAGAAATCGGACAACCTAACGTGATATACCATGGTGTTCGGTTAAAATGTATTTCAGAGGAATTTATATGTGGGATAGAACATGAACGCTATAAAAGCGTGAATAATTCAGAACTGTAACATATAGAACCAAGCAGATAATAGCAAATTAATTTAATTATAAAAATAGTATCGGATGCAATAGGAGAAGTCAGTTAATTCTACTGCTTGGAAAGCAAAATTACAAGCGATGGCTGAAGCAGGAACGATGTTAAAAGCAGAATAGCACTAGCAAACGAAGCCTTCATGAAAAAGAGAAATCTTTTAGTTTAAAATATTGATCTACGACTTAGAAAGAACTTTTTAAAAATGTGTGGAGCACAGCACTTTAAAGTCCTTAGGAATGCCAGAAAGAAAGGAAATTGAAGCATTTGAAATGCGGTGTAAGATAAGAATGTTGAAAATTAAGTGGACAGTTAAAGTACAAATGAACGAGTTTTGGAAATGACTGGTGAGGAAAGAAGTTTGTGGAAGAAGCTTGCAGAAAGAAGAGACAGGCTAGTAGGTCATATTTTGAGACATGCTAGATTGGTTAATTTGATAGTGTAGGGAACAGTTGAAGGTAATCCCTGTAGAGGGAGACAGAGATTACAATATATGAAACAGATAATTGAGGACGTTGGTTGTAAGTGGTATGTAGAGATGAAGAGGTTAGCACAATATAGGAAGGGATGGAGGATTGCATAAACCAGTAGAAAGACTGATGACAGAAAAAAAATTAATTAAGGAATCTATTTTTGTTGTTGATAGAGTAACATAGGATATATTTCGAGCAATAAGAAAAGACATAAATATTTTATTCTGAACTTGAGGCCGCCTCAGAACGGCAGCAACTGAACTGTCTCCTTCTTCCTGCCGTCTGGCTGAAGCCCAGGGCACGTTCCTCTAAGCCAGGGGTAGTTAGCTGTGTGTTACCTATTGCCCACTTTTGTATCTCTGTTGGCAGTAAAATTTCCTAACCGCGCACCGGTACCACATTAGTTGATTAGTTGTGACTTGTCAAGTAGGGAAGTAGCTATAACATTCATGAAGCAGCAAGTTAAAGAAAATAATAACAACAGTTATTTATCAAATACTTCGTTGAACTTTCACAACGTTTGGCAGAATAATTCTTTATAAAACTGCTTACTGTAGTTAAATCCCTTTCCTTTATATTTGATTACATAGAAGCATATACTCAGGTTATTTATTTCGTATGGCACAAGAATACAAAAACAGTAACTACATTGAATCACAATAGATAGAACTAAACACCCATCTTACTAGAGACAGATATTCAACTATTGCAGCCATTGAATTGCTTCTGTGGTTGCTTCGTGAATCCGATTCATTGTGCCACTGAATCTCCTAAGAGGGCGTTCCATGGCGATGTGGTGATAGTTTGCTGGTGGTTACCGCAGTCACAAGAAGGATTCTCTATCATTCCCCACCTGTATATTCAGTAATTGCATCTACCGTGACCTTTTCTCATTCTGTTCAGTGCCGTCCAGGTTTTCCTAGGAAGGTTGAATCAAGGAGGCTGTGGTGTAGGATGTTGGATTAATGCATATTTGTCAGGATTGGAATTGAATATACTGGGGTGAAATTACATTTAGTTAATTTATTAGCCTGATGCTGCTAAACTAAATACTGTCTATCTGGGTCGATTTTTGAAAGGAACAAACGAACGTCTCCTCTTTCGGAAATATTAAGGCGGGTTTTTTCTTTAGTCATAATATGATCAACAGAACTAGAGCCTGTTTGCACGAGAATTGAGTTAGTGAGAGTTATCAATAAACTGAATAACATTTTCCCCGTATTTAGATATAAGACAGGCACTTTTAAAATTATTTTGCTGCATGTTTTCATATACTTATATTTAATTTCTTCGTCGTATCTAGTCATACACCTTCAATTACAAAATATCTTCAAATCGTTTTTCCATGTCCAGTTTAAGTTCGTCGACGTGGTTACTGTGCGTGCTGTTCTATCGTTTTTGTCGATTGTTACCGATAATTTCGTGAAGCTATGTTTCGCCATCACTACACAAACGATGTAAGTCCATCTTCCTCTCGAGTTTACTAATGCGGTTCCATGATGATTCTAGATGTTTTATGAATACAATTTGTCAGTGTTTATTACTACCGCTGTGTGAGGCGTTAAATCAGGTTCTGAATAAAGTCTATAAAAAATTCCTTACGAAAATTGTACTGTGTAAATTGGCAGATATGAATGTACCTTGCATTAAAACAGATATTAATGATAAACAATAATTATTCTAAATTTACCTTTCACTAGCCCCACGGTCTATAAATAAATGGATATAATGAATGCAGTCAATGTATGGTTAAGAAGTTCGAGTAATTAATGATTATCGAGTAAAATATAATAGGAGAGAGATGGATGGATCACAAATTGCTTTCATTACTCAACAGAAACAATGGTCGGTGGGTGTTGAGGAGCCTTTTGGGTTAGTATTCCTAATGAAAAATATATTTTACTATTATAGATCGACAGGATTCTACCACTATCGTTCAAATGAATTATAAGATTCGTGACTATCTTGACATTATTTTAGGGTTAGTGAAGCTCAGCTACGGTCGTAATTAATGTCATTTACCATGTATATGGGCGTAGCCGATTACTGTGGAAGGTGTCACCTCTCCATAGTGACGCTCCGGAGATATGTAACTCCAGTGGTTTCTCGTTGTCTTCCCCAGTGTGAAAGTGTTCGTAAGAGTTACTCTAAATTTGGATGACTTTAATCTGGGATGTGTTTCTTGTATAATGCTGTGAATTAAACAAGGGAGAAGATGAAGCCCAGTGCTGGCCCGTTCAGGCCTACTCTTCCGAAAGTCACGAAGGATTACACCAAATTTTGTGTACCTATCCGACAGATGAATCACAATTAGTAACGCCAAACGTCCTGCGCAGAGGTTTGGTATATAAATCAGGACTTTGGTACACAATCTGGAGGCTAGAAACTGTGTACCGCCATCTCTCCCACACTGTCGACCAACCCCGATGGTGAAAATGTTTACCACTACCGGAGTTCGAGTTATCTAAATAGTCGTCAGGCACCTGACACTACCATGGTGACGCAAGGGATTGAGCCAAAGAGTCGCGTTATTATCTTCGTACAGGTTGTAGAAATCTCAGTGTGTATTATTCAGTTCAAACCATGTATTTGAGATTATCTTGTCAAGAAGTTATTTCTTACGTAAGAAATAAATAACATTAATATTGTCTTCTCGGGTGACCAGGCAAGTGAGCAGGATGTTTTCACACGATATTTCGGCGATCAAAACTCTGTCGCCATCTTCTGGTGATATATGACTGTTTGTAGCAGCAGCAACGTTTATTACAGGTGAAACGATTCACTAAAGTTGAAGTGAGGAAGGCAGCAACGACAAAAACACTTCAAAAACACAATATTTCGGGATACTCTTCCTTTTTTTCTTTTGTATCTGTGGTTTTTTTCCGTTGCTGCTGCCCTCCCTTGAATCATTACCTTTCCGTTTCAATATTACCTGACAACATTCCTACTCCATTGATGATGGGATAAATGTTTTCTTTTCATAGCTGTACTGCAGGAATCGCGGTATTGTAATTTTATCATTGAAGCCAATAACATCTTAATAAGAACTACTCGTGTAACAAATAACCGCCAAAGCATATAATTTTGTACGTGAACGTGTTTCTAGGACAGTTATTTGAGATTTTAGTACTTGGTAAAAAGATAAGAGACTGGGGATCGAATTGCGATTGTGGCCAGAGATGCCCTGAACCTCACTTCCACCTCTCTTAAATCATTTCTTGCTTATGTAAAAAACGCAACGTTGAGTTGAAGTTTCGACATCAGCGTGACCGGATTAGTACGTTTCCTGGAGGCTGAAAGAACCGACCTTGGGATTTAGGACAAAGTTTCAAGTCAGGCGTGTCATCATGCGGAAATATTACAGTCCACCAAATTAAATTTAGCTTTTGAATGCTCGGTGGGAGGTTTCATTCCGGGATCACTACCGGTATAATTGAAACAGGGATGCAGGGGATTTAGAGCGGAAGTAAAAACCTTAGCGAGGGAATAATTGCCAGATGAAAGGGACCTGCAGTTAACTGTGAAAAAGAAGTGTCGTGCGCTGTAATCCGGCCTACAAGTTGTTAATATCGCTGCCTGGTCCGCCGGCCTGCGCCATTAATTACTTCATACATAATGAAGTGTTTCATTATCGGAGAAGCGAGGCGGGTGAGCCTAAGCCAGAGGGCTGGCCGACGAGCCGTCAGCGCCGCTAAGCTCCGTCAGTAGAGAGCCGTACACTCGGGCCAGGGGTCAACCGGCAAAGCTGGCGGAATACACCAAACACCAAGCCTCTCCTTACCTCGACGCTGCAACGAATACCTTCAAATATCCGTTCATCATATACAGCTACATATGCAGGGTGATTCAGGAGGAAAGGTAAATACTGAAGGAGGTGGTACTACCGTATGAACAATATTCAGTAAAAATGTTCATATAAACATGTGTCTGATTTCAATTTGTTTTGGAGATACAGGGGCTGGAATGTTATGCATTACCCCATTAGATTCTTGTGTGTGAGGGTGGTTGAAAAACGAACAGTACAAAGATATAGTAAACAAAAGAGACGAATTTCTCGCTGGTATTGTAAACACCGCTGCTTTCATAAAAGTACACCAAGACGTACTCAGAAGAGCTACACGTACTGTTGCTAAGAGATCTGTAAGTCGATGATGGGTTTTTCGAACATTTAATATAAACTTTTACAAAATGTACGTGAGTCTTTGCATGAATAAAGTACTTCAGTAAGTTATTTGTGTGCTCTTGATCATTTTATGAGATTCATTTTATGTATAACATTCCAGTACCTCTGTCTCCAAAACCAATGGAAATTGGACGCATGTTTATATGAATTTTTTACTCAATATTGTTCATAAAACCACATCATGCAATATTTACCATTCCTTCTTAATCACCCTGTATAGTCTACAATTCAAAAAAACTGTGGGTGGTAGTGGATGCTTTGCTCCAAAACTACTCTGTGCATTCCAATCCTGAATGGTACGAGGGAAGAAACAATTCATACATGCATCAGTGGGACACATTAA
The DNA here is from genome assembly GCA_031002005.1 of Vandiemenella viatica. NCBI lineage: Eukaryota > Metazoa > Arthropoda > Insecta > Orthoptera > Morabidae > Vandiemenella > Vandiemenella viatica. The sequence goes on along the minus strand of JARYHS010013630.1, from coordinate 95,049,025 downwards.
TTTTCCGATTTTATCCTTCCCGTCATTGCGATCCAAATATGTTGGTGGACGAAGTATTTCATCGCACTCGAAAGTGTAATTGGGTGTACACTTGTTTATAGGTAAGTTTAAACAAAATTTGGTTCGTATGTCTACCAGAGAATGCCAAGAAAAAATTCTGTGATGCTTTCGTAAATTTAATAGATTATGCTAGAAGTAGTTTTATGGTAGCTTCTGACAACTCTATTTAAGCATTTACTTACGGAATTTATGAAGTAGATACATAAAATGTCAAATTCACTTTAAAAACGATCGAGTTGACCTGTCGGGTTAGCGGTGAACTTCGAGGTCTGAAGGACAAGCGTTCGAATCTTCGTCCATCTATCCACATTTCGGATTTCTATGGTTTTCTGAAAATCAGTCCATGCGAATGCAAGGACGGTTATTCTAGTTGGCGATAGCTGTATTCCTTCCCGTTCCTAGTCGTTCATCCTCTCCAAGGTCTAATGACCCAGACGTCGACCAACTGTGTAGCCCCAAGCAAGAAAAAAGATCACCTCGTTGAAATACTTCTACGTGATAACTTCTCTGCATCGTCATACATCTATAGAATCTTTTTACTGGCGAGAATATACAAATTACGAACTACTGAACAGTTTCATAAGAAATACAGTGATGAAACTCTCCTATGGACTGGTACAAATTTGAATGGGTAGGGAAGTTACATTCCTATTCGGATGCGACTGGATTCAAGACGCTCTGACTTAGTATTTGTCCACAGTATTTACTCTTTAGCAAAAACAACAATGAGAATGGAGGGTACGGAAACAGTTCTAATAAATGAAGCGCCCATATATTTTGCATGTTTCGCAATATTTGTTTTGCCTATATGGGTAACGTCAATAGATTTTTTAAAAATCAAAGTTAATGAATTTTTCCAGTGATACACTCTGAGCATTGCATTGTGCAGTTATTACAGGAGAACGAAACACCAATTAGAGTTACACACTGGAGATCGGACACCCATTTACACTAACTGCAGGTCTTATCATCCTACCCAGCAGCGTTGTAAGCTGCAGAAGTGGATCATTATGGGTACATTCAGAAAATTACTAAGATCAGTACATAATGTCAACAAGACTAACGTGAATTCGTTGTTAAAATGCAATGCATATTAACATATATCGACATTTCAGACAATTCACGATATATTTGTGTATGTTGGGAAGCGAATATCAGTAACTAGTGATTGCCTTTAGTATCAGTAGAACTCTGTCTGTTATTATGCAATAATGAATTTTATTAATTTATTCAGTATTGTATCATCCTTAACATATGCTGCGCTATACCAAAACTATAGCCCCGCAGTCTTAGTAATAAGTAGTATCGCATGTGAGGCTACTATTGTGGTGTATCAATACTTCGCAAGTTTTCTGTTACGCATGACGAAGAGAGCAATGTCTAATCTCTCCACAAATTATTTAAACACATTGGATGCGAACAGGAAGCCACAGTAACCGAGCCAGGCCGCTTCTAACATTGGCCACGGTCCTGTTTATAATTGGAGGAGTAAGAGGCGCATAACCGAATTTGCATTTAAAAATAACGAGTTAAAAAAGGGAAGGGGAAGGAAATCAGTGGTTATAAATGCAATCCACTGAAAAAGCAACAATTCTGGAATTTATATTGAACAACTGGAAATATTTAACTCACTTTTACATCTGTTAATTAAATAAAAATATTGAAATATACTGGCACCATAAATAAAATAAAAGAATTAAAAGAAAAACGATAAATTCTTTATTTCCTTAGGCTACATATCAGAGCGATCCGAAACTCGGCATCCCAACATACATAGCAGAATCGTGAAAATGGGTGAGATAATTACTTGTCCGTCAATGGTAGAAGAAAAATAAACGTAAGTCAGTTGATCGACTGTAACATTAAAATGGAAAGTAAATAAAAAATCAACGCGATTCACAAGGTTCTGAATTAAGGAAAGAGGTAACACCAGACATCAATTCATCTTTGCCTGCATGCGTATTTCGGCAGTCGCTCCAACGTCCATGTGAAAACGTATGAGAGCATACCCCTACTGACGGTTATCAAGTTGTAAACGGTAAATGTTTCACAACGATGAATTTTGAAAAGATTAAACTAATAAATAGTGAACTAGGCCATCATATATTTTAGAAAAAGTTCTCAGAGTATTAGGAATCATGCCACGTGAAAAAGAAATAACAGGTTTTGAGAAGTAAATCTGATTTTTTCCTGAACTTCCCAGGTTCTGCATACCAATGCAGTAGGATAAACAAGCTGTTATTCAAGCACTGCGAATTAAAACTCTAGCACCTGGTATTGCTGCTGCGAGTGGAGAAATCCATTGGAGGGGACTGGGGAAACATATTTTCTGGGCAGCATATTTAACGTAAATATACGTCTGCATAAACCTTATAAAAATACACACAGCCTGTTCTACAGATGAATCACACACGGCTTACAAAGAGATAAGTAAAGCTAAATTTACATATCAGTACCAACAGAATTGGTAAAGCCATTAAATCGTTATTCAACTTCTTTTTTTTTATGTAATGCTGGAGAGATTTTCTAAACACCAAATTTTCCTAAAAGCACAATTTTAATATTTTAGAAGAAAGCACAAGATAACAAATACGAAAAGTTGTATTAGTTTGTCATACATGCTTCAAAATAACGAACTATTATAATATAATAATGGCCGAAATTGAAAGAGATAGGTGAGAAGCATTTTTTGTTTTTTAAAAAGTACGCAAGGTTTCCATAAATCTGACTGAGACAATGTAGCTAAAATTTTAAAATAGTCAGATGTGAAATTCGGAGACTGGAGAGCAAGCTTTTAAAATTATTTGTACTCTGAGCGAAGATGAATAAAAATTGAAACATTTAAAATATGATGATTTAGAATGACGCTAAAAAATAAGTCTACGATAAATGATGAAAAGATCACATTCTACAGAAAACGGACAAACAAAGAATTATGTGGAATAATCTTTTTTTTAAAAAACTGAACATCAGTCGTTGGTAATCTTTTAGGACATGTCATTTTGGATCGCTTTAGAAACTTAGAGAATGATAAGGATTATACGAAGAGGATCACTCGGGATAGAGGAATTAGATAAGAGATGTAATTCTAATCTCGGGGGTGGTTTTATTCTTAAAACCAAAAACATTGCCTACTGATGATAAGTTAGTTGTTTGGCAGTCGAAACAACTACATGCAAATGCATAAATACCTTTCTCTTAAACTGAAAATAACTTCCAAATATTGTTAATCTCTGAAAAAGACTGGTAAACTAGATTTGTGACTGGTTAGCTTTGCCACATTTCGTTTCTCATCCATTTTTATGACAGAATACTAATTGAAGAAATGCCAGACAATTTTTCTGCTGTACGATTAAATAATGCAAAAAGTCTAATTTGTTTGTTCTATTTTCATAATGTTAATAATAAGTGTTCCAAGATAAGGGGCAACTAATGTGTGAATAATATTGGTGCCACAGAACTAATGTGAATTCAGGAATATAAAAATGACTAAAATACAGTTACGTCGGAAACATGAAGTTAAAATGTCAATTCTGATTTTTGTTAATAACTGCGACCCAGGAAACTTAAAACCATCTGCCTCACTTTAGCAGACGTGTTAAACAATATGCATCCAAAAAACAGTGTGAACTGGAGGGTTTTGAAGTGGAAATATCCAAACCAGCGTTTCTGGATCTTTTTCAAATCAAGGACCAATAAATCGACACAAATATAACGCTGTGGACTACTAATGATGTGGACCCAATTTGTACTTGTGTGTATATTATTAACATCTGAGACATATTTTATTGTAGGCCTATCATTACAACGTAATAAATATAATATCATGTTTTGAATTGCTACAGAAACACGTTTATGAAACTGGAAGTGAACTATTGAAAGTTAATTACGTATTGACCAGACCCTTAATAACCAAATGAATAATAACGTCATTGTTAGTTGGATGTACACTATACCACAGACGTACAGTACGCAAACTAAAATAAAAGGGACAAGACCAAACTACTTTTATAGTCGTTTACTTCAAGACTTTTATATTACCAACCCTAACATGTGCTTGGTTCCTCATACCTACAACAAGGCTGTCAGAGAACGGTCATTAAGTTGATCCTTAACCAAACGGTACTCTTCGATGTCGAGTTGAAAGGTCTTTAATGAATAGGCTACTGCAGGAAAAATGCTGTTCTATCCTTAAATCCCAGAAATGACAGGAATTTGTCTGGTCACTGAAATATTCATGTCTTTTAAAAACTTGAGCTTATAGCTAATACTCGCTTGTAGCCTTATGAAGTGCGGTTCTGGTATCTAAATTTATAATACTTTGCCCGCGGAATACCTGAACATTCTTCCTGGACCACTAGTGGTCCGCGAACGACAGGTTGAGAAACACTGATCTAATTATTTAACGGTAAAAGGACTTTTAAAACTGTTGTAATATTGTTGCCGGCGTTTTTGAACCCGAAAGAAGCTTGGTGGAGGCGTGTGAGGCAGTAAATTCGTGCTCCCGGAGGGGTGCAACAAGTAGTGGCGTTAAACACCTTGTTCAGCGCCTCGGCCGGCAAGGCGGCACATAAATTAAGGAGGCCTGCAATATCGCTCGCAGCGAGGGGCGGCTGCTGCCCGCGATTGGCAGCGGGACGACACGAGGTAATAGCACCGCCCCACACCACCACCGCTCACGCAAAGTGTAAACACTGTACGCAGGCTATAGCCAGTGGCTTAGGCGATTCCATATGAGTATTCAGTTGCCATTATCTACAAGGGATGGGTATCACCCAGACAAGAGTATTCTACACCGCACTGAAATAGTTCCTCTTTCACAGTAAACAAAAAATTATGGTAAAGTATAATTATCGACACAACTGTTCACTTGTGTTTGTTTCTGTGTCCTTTACCTTCTATATTGCCACTATACACTGCCCGAGTGACGCGCCCAGAACGGAATGAGGAAATGAAGTGAAATTTCGAGCATTGATGGGGTGTGTGATATTATTTCAGTGATTATAAAACCGAGGCAAATCTACAACGAACTTAGTTGTATGGGCCCACTTACCAGTGGCCTGGTTTGGATGTATGCACTGATTCAGTTGGGAAGGATGTCATAAAGCCGCTGCATCCTGTTCTGAACCAAGATTAACCACTGCTGCTGTAACTGGTCCTGGATTTTGGCACTGGGACGGAGTTGAAGTCCGACTGAACCCATACATGTTCTATCGGATCAGATCTGGTGATCTTGTGACCACGGGAGTATCTCAATATCTATTAGACAGTTCATAAACACACACGTCGTCTGTGGATCAGCATTGTCCTGTTGAAAATTGTGCCGCGATATTGTGGCGAGAGGTAACACGTGACGTACCATTGTGCTATCAAGAGTTCTCTCAATTTCTATCAGCCCTGAACTGAGGTCATGCCCTAGAGCTCCCCAGGCAATGAAGGAAGGAGTAACACCACTGTGCCTTTCTAAAACATTGGATGAATGGTACCCCTCCCCAAGTCGCCGCCATACTTGCCGCCACTGTGCCTTTCCAAAACATTGGATGAATGGTACCCCTTCCCAAGTGGCCGCCATACTTGCCACCACTGTGTCTTTCCAAAACAATGGATGAATGGTACCCCTTCCCAAGTCGCCGCCATACTTGCCACCACCGTGTCTTTCCAAAACAATGGATGAATGGTACCCCTCCCCAAGTCGCCGCCATACTTGCCACCACTGTGTCTTTCCAAAACAATGGATGAATGGTACCCCTTCCAAAGTCGCCGCCATACTTGCCACCACTGTGTCTTTCCAAAACATTGGATGAATGGAACCCCTTTCCAAGTGGCCGCCATACTTGCCACCACTGTGCCTTTCCAAAACATTGGATGAATGGTACCCCTTCCCAAGTGGCCGCCATACTTGCCACCACTGTGTCTTTCCAAAACAATGGATGAATGGTACCCCATCCCAAGTCGCCGCCATACTTGCCACCACTGTGTCTTTCCAAAACATTGGATGAATGGTAACCCTTTCCAAGTGGCCGCCATACTTGCCACCACTGTGTCTTTCCAAAACATTGGATGAATGGTACCCCTTTCCAAGTGGCCGCCATACTTGCCACCACTGTGCCTTTCCAAAACATTGGATGAATGGTACCCCTTCCCAAGTGGCCGCCATACTTGCCGACGATGATCATCCGAGATAATGCGTGATTCAGTTGACTGCTTATGAATACCGTCCCACTGTGTTCAGTTTTGCACCATCACGGATGATAATCGTCGGGCGAGTACTGTGGCGACCTGAGGAGAGGTACTATTCCTCCAATGTTCTGGAGAGGCACAGGCGTCATGGTGTGGCGAACCATTGGATACGACTGGTCACGGTTGGTAGGTATCGAGGGAACTCTGACGGCAAAACGGTACGTCACGGACACCTTGCGACCTCACCTGTTACCTCTTATGCCTTAGTTACGTGGTGCCATTTTGTACAGGATAATGCTCGTCCACAAACGGCACGTGCGTCTATGAACCGTCTTCGTGATGATGAGTTACTCCCGTGGCCAGCAGGATCCCAGCTCTGCTCCCGGTAGAACGTACCTGGGACCAGCTCAGACGTCCCAGCGCCAGTATAGAGTCAAGTTTGCCTCAGGAGAGGGTGTAGTGGCTTTATGACGCCCTTCTTAATAATTGCAGGTCATGCATCGAGACCAAAGCGGGTGTAACATTATACTGATATATACAACCAAGATCTTGGTAAGTTTCCCTCGATTTTGTAATTACTGAAATAACATCACATTTCAGAAAACCATAGTAACTCGAGTCTTTGATCCCAGTTTTACTGATTTCTGAATTACATGTAGTGGTAGTTGCTGAAATGACAATGAAATACTTCAGCACCATTAGAGCAGCCTACAAATATAGCTTAAAAGATACACCATTTAAACTGAAATTGACACGGAATTTTGCGATAAAACGAGGCATTTTTCCTTCTTGTGAATTCATATACCCACAGCAACACTAACTTCAATATTCCATTGTACCATTAGTGGCAAACGGGACAGGAAAGCACCAATGACGGACTTATAAAGTGGCAAGAACTATTATTATTATTATTAGCTGCGATGAAGTTTATGTCATTTCCGTTCATATCTAAATATGATCACAGTAAATTAATAAAAAAATTCTTTCACTATTTGAGGTAACTGTTTGAGAACCTCCATCAATAATTTATAGCAAATGCCTCAGAGTAAGTTCTAATGTACGGTCATGGTCATCTCTTACTTTCCACGGACTGCGCCTGATTTTTCTCCCAACAGCAATTCAAACCTCATGGATCAGGTACACCTTACACACTCCCAACTCTTTCTTCAGTTATCTGCTGTCTTTAGTTGGCGATCAACAGATTTGTGTATCATATCGGCAATTGACTGTTGTTATTTTCCGCAGAAAAATCGAGGTCCCATCCTTTAAATTCTTTCAAATCTGTAACTTATATCCATCATGTTAGTTCCATACTCTCTCACCATAATCAAACAAGTGCCTGGTCTCGTAAGCTTCTTCCCTGACTTGTCTGGTACATCCCCTCATCACTCTATCCAATAGAAGCATAAGTTTGATATGAATAATATTTACATACTATGCCTTCAACAAGTAATTTCGTAAATGTGCGTACATTCACTTTTATTTACGAGTGCGATGAAATACTTCATCCATCAATCTATTTGGGCCGTAATGACAGGAGTGATAAGATTAGAGAAATAAGTTACCGCACTGACGCTTATATGAACACTTTCTGCCACCCACAATTTTGTGAACTTCAAGGTATATATGTAGAAAGCTTATAACCATACAAAAATAATTGTTATTCTACCTGTTTACGTAATAAGTTAGCTATTTTTTATGAATTATCTTCATTCTATCTGACCATCCAAGCTAGGTGTTTTATCCAGATCCCTTTGTAACAGTTCTCAATCCTTTTTAGTTGTAATCGTATCATACAACATTTTAAAACAACCTAATTTTTTACTATAATCCGACACAGTCAATGATTAGATCAATAATTTCAGTACACCATCCTGTGGCGCTCCTACTTCCAACTCTTGCGAGGCCGTATTTTCTATCCTGAATCCTTGCTTCCACCTCTCAGAAATCATTGACACAGCAAGCTATGTAGTGATATACTCCATTCGTTTATGTTTTTCATCACCATTCTGTAGCTGAAACTGCAACCGAAAATACCACGAAAAATCTATTGCAAAAAGTGATAAACCTTCAAAACTATAATCACTGTGCTAGAAAATATTTACTACTTATCCTCACATAACAAGTGTTGCTGGTCCGTAGGAAATGATTATTCACTTTTTGTCGTTGCTGGAATCTTCAAAAAGTGTGTACTAAATATCTACACTGAGCTGTCACTTTACTAAAAGGTCTGAAATTTTCATGCTAAATTTCTCGTATAAATTTTATATCGGTTTAACAATTCAGTCAGCAGCCAATACCCCGGATCTTTTTTTTCTTTGACAGTTCCATATTCCTGCTCAGTTAAGTGACGAAGCTAGAGACATCTTGTACGCCGCGTAGGGAGTTCATCTCGGCGAACCAAGCTAATGCGTTGTGTATCAGGCTAATGGAGCTGTACAGATCGATACTAACAGCGCTTTCGCCAGCGGCGAAGTAATGGAATACACGCCAAACAGCTGCATTCCGCCACAGCGTCAAGTGCAAGGGATAGTGCGCTACGTAGCTGACTCACGAAACGGAACACTATTGTTATTAGTCTTGAAAAGATAGCTGAAATAGTGTGGTCAGGCTGGAAATATTTCATTATTTTTCGAAACGCAAAGTTGAGAACCACACACAGTTTAACGACTGTAGGCGGAAACAGTGAGTCACAACTTTGATCGCGCTGTGTACATGGTCTTCCGCCAGGAAGTACAGCGGAAACATCCGGACATTGAGCTAATTCCGTGTTTGTTGACGTTAGATCAGCAAGAGACACTGCTAAATTGCTCAATCTGGAACAAAAATAACGCAGCATCAAGCACAAACTATTTTGACGAGTAAATCTCTTCCTAGTTCATACTGGGTGATATCCCAGAATTACAAGCGATATGAAAACTGTCTACATTCAAACGGCCAGTACTCAAAGACTACTAAACGGAAGACAAAATGGTGGAATAAATTCGACTGAGCAGACCGCACAATTTGTTGTCAACTCCTGTTGTAGGAGGAGTTGACTATAGTTGGGGAGGAGTTCCTGCGTTTGCATGTTGGTTATGTTATAATTACAATTTTTGGATCAACATTACCTCTATGGTAGAATGAGTTTCTATCTTTTATCAAACTTTCAGTTTCCGCCTGCTTGATAATTACTTAATTACCCATTTGGAGTTATGCTTTGCTTTTTATTATTATTAATATCATTATAACTTTTTTGCACTGCTTTTTATCCTGTAAATGTAAATCAGCTACACATGAAACTTCTTATACGCTACACTACTTCATACTCACAGATGAATAGTGATAACTTTGTATGCTATTTTTAGAGCCCCTTTACCTTATTGCGTATCTATTTTATTCGCACATGAATTAGATTGAGAAAGCTTGAAAGGGTCAAGTACGTTTATTGATATCTCTCTCACCCCGCGCACAACGCGCGGAAGGGACCCGATTGAACGATTAAAGAAACGGGAATTCGATGCTCACCAAGTGACCCTTGAGACCATACCCCACGCTCCTTCATCTCGAAAATAGGGAAAAATAATACCATTCCGTACAAAAATACACTACGGAAGACAGTTTAAGACTATTTCAAGATCCATAAAATTAAATTTAAAAATTGTTAAATTTTGAAAGCGAAAATGTCAAAGGAGATGTCAAGAAAGTTGAAGCAGAACCAGCGAATCACAGGTAGAACTGACGAAATCCCTTTGGAAATGCGGAAGGGTAGGTACCAGCTGGACCGACTGAAGAAGAAATCAGAGCGAAATAAAGCCGTCGAAGGGGCTCAACGACCTCGGCGGGACCCATCGGTGCGGGAAAGGTATTGCTTCCGAAGGGCGTGGACTACCCAGAAGAACACAATGTCACAAACAATCAGTCTGGGCTTATTTAATTCTGAAAACGAGCCGATAATCTGAAATGTTAATGTCCACCTAAAAATGTGGAATTAATGAATGCTGTAGCTTTTAAGACTGTATAGCGATGGCCTAAGTGCAGTGGGCGATGGCTTAATCGACGACATGATATGCGTCTGTTAAGAGACAAACATAAGTCCATAATAAGAAAACTCTACGGAAAGCGCGAAACAAAAAGAAAATAAGAGTTCGATAAACAAAACATTACTCAGGTCAGGAATTTGTAAATATTTTAAATTGAGATTCTTAATATAAATAGGGGTGCTTGAAGTCTACGCGACTCGTTTTATAGAAGCCAAAACAGCAAAATTTGAAGAAAAAAAAAATCTCTATGCATCGATCACGCGAATCTAAAGGACGAATATCAACAAAATAACACGCAGAGACAGCTTGTATAATTGGTTAACATATAATACAAATTTGGTCTGGTTAAGTTACATAGTTACCGATGAAACAAGAGCCAAAACCAAAAAACTGGAATATTTGTCTGTATCCACACCACACAATAACTAAATAAACGAAATTCAACGAAACTATCCATGTTATAGGGTAAAAGTGCAGGTTACATTTTATCCCGATGGGATACCAATTTATCGACGATACAGGGTCAAAAACAGAATTTGCTGCAATTTTTGTCTGTATGTACCGATTACGCAAGATCTAAAGAATGGTTTCAACGAAATTGCACAGAAAATCAGTTAAAATGCCAAATAGTATTTATCCCCATACATTACACAATCACAGGTGATAGGCCTGTCAATATGGAATTGACCCGTCATACAACTGTCTTACGAATATACAAGAAGGTGCAAATGACTTACTGAAGAATTTACAAGACTTCACACTAATTTAAACTGTGATTTTATAATATCAGCTATAATATTATTTTTGCTGTCATTCAACTAGCATACAGTCGGAAAAATATTTCTTCAATTTTCGCTGCTCCACAGGTGTAATAAAATTGATATATGCTGCATTAACAAACATAAAGATTAAATAAACTTGAGTTAAAAATAACTGTGATATTTCCACTGTTGCTGGAAAGGTTTCTAACGTCATCTTATCGCGCTATAATTCTTTTATAGCATCCCATTAAAATACAACAAAAACAAGAGTACAGAGTATGGGAGAAATACAGACAGTTAAGATTGGAAGTGGAGCTAGGGAAAAACTGAACTGTAATAATAATAGAATACAGTGAAGAGAGAGGTAATAAAATCATGTAAGTGAACTTCGTATGTAGGAATAAAATGATGTTGTAAAGTTTTCAGCTGAAAGAAAATATTGAAATCATTAATGAGAGGATGAGACACAAAAATTCTCAAGATGTGGTAGGAAGACAGCATTACCAAGAGAAATGGAATAAACTGAAAAAGAGAGGAAGGGAATAAAAAGGAGTTGCAAGAAAAGTGGGATGAAACGGAGAAGGAAATATCTGTGAGTAGAGTATCGTAAAAACCATGAAAAAAAAAAACCGAAAATAAATTCTGATAAATAAAATTTGTAATATTCGGAATTCTGAACAAGACCTAGCTTCTGAAAGAGTACATACGAAAACTGTATAGCAAGAATCATTATATATACAGAGTACTGGAATGAGTGAAAGATGTTAAAACCGATTATGTAATTATTAGCTTATTAGCCCGTCAAAAATGACAATCTGAACGCAGAGTTCTGGGAATACATTTCTTTGAGTTTACTTATACCTCTGACGTAGAATATAGCGGTAAGATCTATATCGCCTATAAATTTTTTGTTAGCCCGTTAAAAGTTAAGGCGTGATCGCTGTGTTTTGGCAGTTCGTTTCATTCAGTTACTTAACTAAATAAAAATGTTACTAAATAACTTCCATAACATCAAAAATGATGCAATTTCGCACGTGTTTCTTATTTTACTGTAACAACGATGTCCCTGGACGGAGAGAATATGAAAACATCCACATCGGCTGAATATAAATACACACCCCTTCTTCGTTTGCTGGAAAACGAAGAGGGTGTGTAACCAGACATCAGCAGCCGATATCAGCCCGAAATAGTCCTGAGGAGGGCCCCAGTTTGGGAGCTGAAACGTTGACACTAACTAACAACAACTTTGTCACAGTGTTAAATACGCGAATTGAGTGAAAGTTCACAACCATGATGCTAAAGGGGTCAAATTTTAAATTTTATATTCGTTTATATATATATATATATATATATATAAAGACGAATGTGGTAAGGTACATTGCATGTAGGGCGCAACTTGAAACTGTAACCGAGAACAAATTGTTCTCAATACTCCAAATCCAATTCGATTCAGTTGGAAGATACCTGATATATTTCCAGAATTATCTTTGATCACTAGATTGTAATTATAAGATACAGTTACATCAATTACGCCTTAAGATTTATTTTATTATTTCTTTAAATATGATATAAACACTACAACTGATTTAACTGTTTAAGAATATGTCTGCAGTTATTATCTTAGGGGCAGCACTGAACATTGCAGGAGTTATAAGCTACCGGTACCACGGCCATTCAGATTTGTTTCACTATTAATATTCCTTTTATCTAAAAACGTACACATTGCATTAAATAACTTACAGGAAAATACATTTTAATTTAGAATACACTTTTATTTGCATACAGTGTTTCTGTAATTCTGTTTTGATATAAAAAAACAATATAAGCCACAGAAATCATAACTGATTAAAATGATATTATTAATTGGAATATTATATATTTATTTCATCTGTGTGTTTATTTTGCTGTGGAAACGAATTCAAATAAAAATTAGGAAAAAAACACTTGCCCGTGTCATATCACTGGCAATGACTCTTTACTGTATGTATAAAACATTTGTCCGAACTTAATATACAGACCAGCTGTTTCCCGCGATGTTGAATTTTATTGCTAGAATTGTATATACAAAGCTGTATGACGTCACATCATACTACCACTGAAACTTTCTCACAATTAATCTTTAATAACAGCAACAAAGTAAGGGTGCAGTAGGTTAAGTGTGGGGGACTACCTACTACAGTTCTTCAGAGAGATTTTGTTTAAAATTATGCCACTTTCTGGGAAAGTATTAAGTCAATACCGTTTTCGACACAAATGTTTTTGTTTTTGCTGTCCTTTGATAAGATATATAGTCTTTTGGGGTTGAAACCAGTGAGCTAGCTATACACAAAGCCTTTGGAAAACACACCTTTTCTAAGCGTACACCTGCTTTCAGTGTCTGTCCCTGGGCTTTATTGATATTTATTGCATGGAATTTATGAACTCATTATGCACAAACTAACTGCGAAAGAAACAAAGCCTAAACGACCGCTATAATATTACAGAGACTAACACACGCTATCCTTCTGTCTGTCAGTTTTCAAAATTTTATAAAAAAAATATGTTACTTCCTTGTCAAATTTCAAGATCGGTATAGCCGCTTAGTTGAGAAAACGTAACAAACAGAGAGACGAAGTTACTTTCGCATTTATAATATTAGTGTACATAAACCAACATGCTGGTATTTTCTGTTCTTCCATTGTAAATGAATTGGTTGTAGTCCATCAATAGCGCGTGAATTGAATATACTGTTACAGTCCTCCGAATTATGTTAGGGATGTAAAGGCATACTCCGCACGGCAGTGCTGAGGGAGTCTTTGGAGGGCGCGGTCACTGGAGACACACGGACAATGCAGTCAGGAATAATTCACGGTCCGGCGCTTGCGTCAGGCGGTGGGATCAAACGGCAATCGCGAGTGCGAGCCTCGCGCCAGGTAATTAGCAGGGCGGGTCCTCCGGGGACACCGACGCCGCTGATATCGGCTGTCAGTCGCCGGGGATACACGTCACTACCTATAGATTACCACCGCGTCACCAACAATTTCGGCTCATCGCCTCACCTGGTCCTCCCCGAGGGCACTTCAAAATATCACAGCCCCACTCGATCACCATTTCAGCTTTATCCTCATACGCTGTGCATCAATCTAATTCGATGCTCCCGAAGGAGATTAAAATACCCTATAAATGGTATTATCACCTTAAAAGAATGATGTAGTTGCGAATCTCAGTCATCATTCAACAGTGTTGACTAATTGTTTTCATATATTATAACGGTGTGTCAAATACAGAAGATGACACAGTGAGAAAATACAACTATTAATCGAATAATTATGTCATGGGATTCGAATCTTCTGACAGCCGGTTCATCTGCAGTGTGAGCGGGCCTCCTGATAGTCTTCTGGCTGGATAGTCCACCACAATGTGACCTGTGGCTTGCGGCCATCCATAAATTACGTCACATGAATTTCATTATTTTTGGAGCCCTCTACCCTCCTTGTCACAGGTGGTAAAATTTGTGTGACCCCTCCCCCGCCTTTACCTACCTTGGTGTGACGTCACATATTTTGAAATTTTAAATTTAGAAATTATCAAATTAAAACAACACTTCCAAAATTATTAATTTATTTCTGTTAAAATATTTTTTTTCTTAAATCAACAACAAATCAAACATTTTAAAAAATTGACAAAAAAATAACGAATCAATTGAATAATCCAAAAATTAATCATAGATTTTGAACCCATTCTTTTATTATTTGTGACTGGAATAGCAGTCACGTAGTTCTCGATTTGGATAATGTTAGGAACATCGTATGTGTCAACATCTTCTTCATTCAACCATATAGCACCGTTAACATTTACCAAACAAAGAATTTCCCTATCAAATCTAGCTACAATTCTTTGAGGACGAATCTTCGTCACAGGCAAAACCTCTTGTTACCTCTTATATGATTGCTTGTGTTGGTTAGTGGCTTTGTACGACGGAAGATATAAATCACAGATGCCAGACGATCGTTTAAGTAAGTACGTGGAAGTCATTTCGTGTCAAATCCTCAAAGGCGGTATTGGCGTCTCGCCGTAAGTCGAATGCGGCTGACGTGCGACACCAGAGCGTGAGCTCGCTCGACCGCCACGTGACCAAAAGTGATACCTGTGACGTCACGAAGATTATGACTCATCCCCCTCCCCCTCTATTCAAACTTTCTTGACGTCCTCCCTCCCAATGACGAAATTTGTAGATGGCCCATTTGGATATTTCGACAGTCGCACAGCGCATCTTCACTGCCACTTATGAGCTGTTGCGTTGAATACTCCCTGTCCTGTGGAAAATATATTAAATTGGGACTAAAATCGCCTTACCTGGTAAAACCCTAAAACATGGGTCTTGCGATATTTTATAAGACCACAGTTGAGTGAACTGTTGGATTTCCACTCCTTTCTTCACTCTACTGACAAGTTGTTATTTGTCAGTTTGGCTGTTTCAGGTGGGTCTTCTTAATATATTTACTACGTCGACAGGATGAAGAATCGAGGTTCAGAGAACGTTTAATCTAGAGGCGGTAAAGGAGTGGGGACTAGGAACGGGAAGGAAATCGGTCATTGCCTTTTAAAGGAAGCATCCCCGTATTCGCCTGGAGTGTTTTGGGGAAACCATGGAAAACCCGAATCTGAATGCCCAGATGGGGATTCGAACCGGCGTCCTCCCGAGGACGTGGGTTCAAATCAAATTACAGCATTCCTAATTTTGGTTTTATGTGGTTTGCCAGAATCAGTCCAGGCCAATGCCGGGATGGTACCTTCAAAGATCACGGCCAAATTACTCCACTCTGGTTGCTGCAAATACTTTCCAGCCTCTAATGACCTCGATGTCGACGAGGTGGAAATTCATAAAAAAAAAGCATAAAGTAGGTTGCTTAAGACCCATCTCAAGTCTTTAAGTGACTTCTCAGAGTCTGGTCATTCACTTAGTCCAGATTAATTTAATGTTCATTACTGATTTGATATTACTGTCAAATGAGTAGAAAGTTTCTTGGAAGAACAAATCCATACGTTTGCATCGAACAGTGTATACTATTATAAATCTGTAAGCAGGCTGTTTTGTCCAGGGATGATGCAGAAACTTCTAAACCCATTTACCAGTTTGGGTGGAGTTTTCATGGTTTGAAAGCTACGGTAAAGCATAAAATCTGAGGTATATATTAATACTCTACGCGACACTGAAACAAGGCAAAAAATGATAATTTCTCGTACCGAGAACAAATAGACGCCGGGTCATAGACCATACTGCATTTCAAATGAACAGTCCAAATATCAAGTTACAAACCAGAAAAATATGCCTACCTTTTAACTCTGTTAATATGTATATATATATATATCTATTTAGACTACATAACCTTGATTGTTTATATCTTCAGTTTTACGAAATATAGTACGTTAGAATAAACAGAAAACGTTAATCAAACCACTACATGAAAGATTAAAACTATAATAAAAATAATAAAATTTTGGAATTTTATTTACGATAAAGATTACAAAGATACTACAAAACAAACGAGTATACTATGCTATGATAGAAAAATAAAAGGCAAACCCATTACAGACCACAGCAAGGTGAAATGCACGGGGAAAATGATGGTGATCTATGAATTTACTTTTGGCGTGTCCGCCCGACTGGAATATAGATTCGTTCCGTATGCAGTTGGCAGATCTGGGACTTTGTCGTAGGATTTAAGAGCATGACGGCATATTTAACATGTCGAAACCGCACTACTTGTAACACAAAGTAGCGAACTTGGTGGTTGTAACTTGAGTTATGTTTCTATCGCTATTCCATCGAATAAGCAGGCAGAAAAATGCTTCTTCTATACAAAGCTCACAATGCAAAAGGTTTTGTCGAAAGGCATTACTTCCTGTATACGGACATGCGGTATCGGAAACTGCTTGACTGGTGCTTAGTACAGTCCTTGGATCTGGATCAATGGCACATACTTCTTTTTGCTTTTCGACAGATACCAGAGCTTGACATTTGGAAGGACGGCGTGAAAGACATTTCTGGAGCTTACGTTAGCGAAAAGGAATGACAGCGGTGACTTGCATCGAGGCGCGCTATTGTAGCTCGGTAACCAGTGTGCATTTGTTAGTTACATAGTCAGAATAACTCCGCTGCACCACTTCGACGAGAATACAAGAAAAGAGGGTCTGCACAAAAAGATACCACCAATAATTCAAACATATGCTCTTACGAAAAAGTGAGAAAGCAGTCTTCAGCTTACGTCTTGTCCATAGCTTATTTAACTACTCCGAATGTGAAGTAAATTTAATAGCTCGGTGTTTTTTAGACATTTACTCGTACGTAGACATGAATAATTAATGTGTCTGATAGCATATGAAAACTTATTTGTTTAATTATCCGATGAACAAACCAATGACATGAATCACCACTTGATATTGACGTACTTAAGTAATATCTGGATTTCCCAAGTGCTTTACATCACCCGTGGAAGTTATTTTCTCTTACTTTTTCTACTACTGCAAAAATAAGAAAAGTTGTCTATTCGACAAAGTTATGTTACTTACCTATTGAATGATTTATAAACATTCAGGTATATTTAAACTACTTATAACGTGAACGAGAAATAGAACCAAGGTAACATTATTACTTTAATTAGAATCTGTAGTTGACTTTTAATGTTATTGAGAAACCAACCAAAGATTTATTGTTGAGGCCAGCATATAATTGTACTTGAGCAGTTTAAAGTTCATTTTGTATTTTGAAGTGACTAAGTACGGGACTCATATTTTGGGCATCGAATAAAGGTATTGGAGGGGGTACAAACGGGGGCAGCTAGATCAAACAGTGGGAATTACTGCAGAATACAATCAGTGACCGATTTGATAAAGGAGCTGTATTGGGATTCATTGTAAGATATTGCTTGGAGCATACAAGGCATATATTAGTTATGTGGGTTGGGAGGATAGTGCAGACGAATTGGAAGTAGTGCATGGAAGAGCAATTTAATACTGAAGGCGGTGTTTTTTTTTTTTCTTTCTTTCCTCTATCTCTTTTTTAAGATAAGGAAGTCAGGGAGTGGTATAGAGTATCAAATGAAGTGCTACATAGATTTCCAAAAACACTGAAAGAATTTGAAATAAAGAAATCATAAGGGGCATGAGTACGCGAGTGGAGAAATTTTACGGAAAGAATTTAAGATAATAATTAATATGAAAAGTTAAAAAAATGTGTTTAGAGAAATTACCACCGGAACATGCGAGTCACAGTAGTTAAATTAATTTATTTAAAAAAGTAATGTAACTGATGGCGTTTAGAATTCTCAACACACTAAAAAGTCGACAAAGGAGCAATAGAGTCGATTTCGGCATCAGAGCGTCTTCCTGTTTGCGCTCAGTTTTTCCTGAAGCTGCGTGTGTGGCAGACGTGAGATACAGCGGGGCGTCTGGCGCGTCAGGAATAACCGCGCGCTCTTTGAAGAGCCGGTCCAGCCTCGAGATAGCGGCCGCCACTTGCCGCCAGGGATACCAACTGATAACAGGCAAAGCTGCTATCTCACCACGGTGCTATTTCCTGGCCTCTCGCTACACATAGGTTTCCTTGAAGCGTTGTGACTTCTTATAAAAATAGACCATCTGTGGTTGATGGTGTTCAATTATATCAAAATCGGCGACATACAATAAATCACCACCAGTTGTTTAAAGAGGTAGATTTTTTGGTATTATTCAGAAAGTATTCAAAATTTCGCAAGTTAATTTCAGCATTTGACAAGAAAGATAAATTTAAAACGTCGCAAACTTAACACAAGAAAATTAAAATCCGAGTTCTATATGGAAATTATTAAAAATTAATTCAATTTATTCTTTAACCTGCTATTAATTTGACTTTTTTGTACGAGTGCAAATTTCCAAGTTTTTCTCAGATACCGTTTACCATGTATCAGTGAATAAATCTGGTTCTGAAAAAATATACGTTACTAATGCATACAGCTGGGAATTTCAAATTATCTTTGAATATTCAAATTAAGATAATTGACTATTTTATGTTTCACTCAGACTGTAGACAGGATTTTCCCTATACTAACACAAATAAAAATAAAATACTAACACAAAGTCGACATTCGGGCTGCATTTATCCACGAGAAGCGGCGCGACGGCAAATGTTTTCTGTAGCGGAATAAACCTGAAAAATATGACAGTGCAAGTATTTCAATTTTAAAATACCACACCGATGTTCGCAACGCGATATGCGCATAATACGGACTTATGATGAGATGAAGATTTCATTCCTCACTGCCCCGCAACCAAGTTTGTGGTCACGTCACGCAAAAGATGAAAGGCTACTATACAGAATTTTTTTTATTACTTATTTCTGCTCTCTTTCAGAATATATAATTAGGGACGAATTATGTAACCGTTTCTTATGAATATATATGTATATATATATTATTCATTCTATTTGTGTTATTTTTGATGTGGTTCCAACATTTACCTATGTGACTGGAGAAAACAATGTAAAAACATAAATCAGGATAGCCACACTGAGAACCGTTGAACCTACTTGTATGGCAGCAAAAAACAAAATTTCAGGCCTGCACAGACGATTTAAAAAGGGCCTCTATGTCCCCCCTCCCCCAATCTCTATTAGACTCAGTTAACGGTCTCTTCTTCGCAACATGTATCAGACAACTCAGAAAACACAGTGAAAAATGTTTCGGTATTATTGTATTGATGAATACAACATAACCTTACATCCGAAAGTATTAAAATCGGAATTATTATATAGATACATGTGTTTCATTACTGCTTCTGGCCAGCAGATCTGAACACTGTGACAAAATAAACTCATTGTTATAACGTTTGATATGATTAGCAAGGATAAAGGAGAAGACGAAACAGATTAAACAAAACGGCAGATCCTGAAGATGAATACTGACAGGGATGTGAGCGGTTCTGATCTACAAAATTAAACGGATTACGTTTTAAGACATTTTCGTTCAGATTTAACGAAGTAGTTCAGTGTATCTGTGTTGTTAGTAGAAATGCGTTTGAAAGTGTTTGAGACAGTAATTACTTATGGTCAAGAAGGGAAATGGAGTTAAGTAACCAGTGATAAGTATATTTTTTCAGGTGAACGAAAATAAAATACGTAAGATGTAAGGTCCGGCCTATATTCGAAGTCATAACTGCACTAGACATCACGCATAATGTGCTCCGTTGTTAAAGGAACATCGGAATGAAAGGTATACTAAATTATATTTATTATTGCTCAAAAGTTTAACGGAAGGATAATGAATGAAAATACCGTAAAAATCTCCTGGCTCCCTTATAGCAGTTATACGTTAATAGTGGGATTCAAATGAGTGAGTCACAGACGTATATCCTTATATCCTTCCCGACGAACCTTATGCTGGAATTTTTATATGTTACCATCAAGAGAGGGTCACATATCTTATTCTTTTCGAGCAATCTTATGTTGGAATTTTTCTGATTTTACCAGCTAAAATAAAAACAGTACGCGTTAATGTCACAGTATAGATAAAACATTGTTTATGACATTATACTGCGACTAGTATTTTCCCAATGCTTCGTCAGCTCGGACCTCGATGTGCGCAGTAAAGCGTTTGTCATTTGCCTTTGTTGAAGCAGCAAAGCACAACCATTTGAAATACGATATCTTTGTAGCCTTCATCATAAATTAAATTCCACAATTATATTACGGTTATTTGAGTGTTAATATTTCAAGTAGTGGTTTGGTTAAAGTACTGTTCTGACGCAATATATTTCAGAAAATTGAAGAAATAAATAACCAAAGTTTCTTAAGCAAAAGCGGAATCGAAAGCGTGGCGTGTTTATCTGTATTGTAGCGTGATATTTGGTGAATATCTCGTAAAGGAGTGTTTAACTGAAATGCAGTGTGATCTGTGATGCCTATCTGATCTCGATGCGAACGAATTATCATTTATAACTCTGTATCCCATGAGATAAATCGCAGATTTTGAAAAATTACTTTCAAACCCATTCCAAATTGGTTCGATAGTTCTTGCCCGATTCCTGGACAAAAGGACAGACAGACAGAAGCACCACGCTTACTGATTTATAATGGCATAGATAGTTGAGTACGATGGCAAATTAATTGGTTAAAGTGTAAATAAACGAACGCCAACACTGCCGCTTGGATATGATAAATTCCCGTTGTCATCCTCCGTACAACCAGATACACGGTAACAAACAAACAGGTTGATGTAAGCTTAGTGGAGAAAAGCAGGTTTACTCTGGATGGAACATTAACGGTGGCGGCTACGATCGAAGACAGCAGAAGGCAGTGGCGAGTTATCCTGTCACGCGCGCCCTGAGTTATGGCCCGCGATACAAATGTGCGGCGGGCGGCGTGACCCACCTCGCAAGCAGAGACGGCCGGCTACCTGCTGAGCCTAACGTGCATTACGTCAGCACCAAGGGGGGCGAATTATACGTCGCAACAATCGGATGCACGTTTATTAGCAACAGTTCCTCCACTTTTGTTGTTACTTAGGTCTATACGGCTTGTCAACGTCCATGTCATTAGATCCATGACAGGATTGGGGGCTAGGAACGGAAATTCGGCCATGGCCTTTCGAAGGAACCATTCCGTCATTTGCCTGGAGTGATTTCAGGGAACAAAGGAAATCTGGAACCCAAATCTCCTCCGCCAGGCAAGGTTGTTCCTTTGCGTCCCCCATCAGTTGATGTAAGTACTTAATTAATTAGTATTTCTCTTTCATTACTAAAATAACAGCTAACTTAAGAATTAATTTTTGCACCAGAAAAAAGGCTTTTTTATTCAAAATGACGAGACTTCAAGAGTTTTTCTTCCCTATAACACGACAAAAATTGGTAATATATAACCCTTTAATGACCTCGACGTCGACGAGGCTTAAAAAAGCGTAATATATAACAAGAAATTCAACTATTTTCTTTTGCTTTTTGTTTATAATAATCGACTTGATGAACTTACCTTAGGCTTGTGCATTGAAGTTACTATATAATTATACACGTCTCTTTCGAAGTAAAGTTTGTTACTTGAGTACCGTAAGTTCGCCAGTTAGGGCCGTTTCTCGTTTTTCAGGGTTAAAATAATACAAACCGGGTTTCTTAGGGTTTGTTTATTTTAAATGACGTAATGGGAACATTCTCACAACATTTCACTGCTAAGCAAAATATTTGATTGGATCGTTACCAGAACTATCTGCTTACTAAGTCAGCTCCAGACAAATACAGCAAAATCTCAGAGATGACTCTTTCATCTCAGCAAACAAGTTGGGTATTATAGTAATATTCTCACTTGTTCTTATGATGCAGTGTCCGGTCGTAGGAGGTAATCACGTACGATGAGTTATGGTAGGTGTGGATGATTGTAATAGTGAGTATATTTAGTGTAGAGTGTTGTATGAAATCACAGATGAAGAAAGAATAGCGTAAATCCCTACTCTTCCGAAAGACACATGGGGCCAGCAGGTTTATTGTCACCATCCACGGAAGAATCTCCACCATCAGTCCCGTATGCCCTCACTCCATATGCACTACAGAGAGGTTTGAGATTTAACCCAGGAGTTTGACGCACGATTTGGTGACAGGAATTGAGCACCACCACCTCTCATACCCTATGATGATGAACATTTCTTCCACCATAAGACTCGAACCAGCTAAACCCGTGTGAGCGCCTGGCAGCATCATGATGCCGCAGCCGACTGAGCCAACGGGGCGGGCAGTATTCTTACAAACTAACGAATGCCTGGCGGGTAGCCAGCCGAGTACTTGAAAATTATTTTCAGCCAGGCGAATAATGTTTCTCAGTACTGGGAACATGTGGCGAACTCGTAACCTATGTCACAATTTAGTCGACACTTTTGGAGACTACTACCGAATTCCTCGTGTGTCTTGAATTGCTCCGCCACAAATAGGTAGAAAAATCTCTGTTTTATTGCTGAACGGTGTTGGCCATTCTTTGCCAGTTCCTAGATACAACTCAACAGAATTTTTTTATTGTTAACAGAACTTTTTTTGCTTATGACTTTACGAATCGTCGATGTCGAGGTCATTAGAGGCGGGAAACGACTGGAGACAAGGAACTGAAAGGAATTCGTTCATGGCTTTTTGAAGGAAGCATCCCGGTATTCGCCTACAGTGATTTGGGAAAACCCAAATCTGGATGCCCGGACAGGGACTCGAACCGTTGCTCTCCCAAATACGAGGCCAGAGCGTTAACCGCTCACCGACCACGCACTAACAGAATCGTTGATTACCAAACCAGAAAAATAGGCATACTGAGTTGAACAAAATGTCAGTTTGGACTTGAATGCCTAACAACAGTTTCATCTCTTTTTTTTCCTTATGGCTTTACGCCTCCTCGACCTCTAGGTTATACGAGGCTGGAAAGAACTGATACCAAGGAACAGGTAAGAATTCAGACTTGACCTTTTTAAATGAACCATCCCGGCATTCATCCTGGAGTGATTTCGGGAAACCATGGAAAATCGAAATGTGGAAGACTGGACGGGGAATCATACCTCCATCCTCCCAAATGCGAGGTCAAAGCGATACAGCTCACACACTCACTATTGGACAGGAATTGTATAGCGTTTGTTAAGGTTCTTTGGGTGGTTTTATTACTGCTTTAATTAATTAAAAAGTCCACCAAAAAACAATGTATGTTGATGCTCGTTTATTTTCAATCAAAACAAGTCTGCGACATTCACAAGCATAGTTGTTACAATCCAAAGATGCAATACTGACTTACTGAATACTTGAATTGAATCGAAAACTTGCATGAATGTCTCTGTAACACTGAATTAATACTAATGCAAACTAAACTCTCTGTCCAGGCAATCTGTTTATATAGAGTCTATCGAAATTACGAGAATTCTTCAAAGGCATCCGCCCGATATTTCTCGATCATTAACAATCACTCAAACAATCAAACATATTAAAAACAATCGGAATTGATACAAAATTAATTAATAACATTACAAAATGATTAGAAATGGTAATTAGAGATACTTAAATACAAAATTATTTACAGAAATCCTTTCAAACTGGTAGAAAATCGTCCTGTAGACATCGTAAATTACAGTAATACATGGAATTACAAACTTTTAATAAATTCTCTTGCACCATTCGGTTCTTAAACATATTAAATGGTCTTTAAATAATTTTCTTACCTAAAACAAAGTCTATATACACTTATTTACAAGAAATTACAAAATAAACATATCAAATCACTTTCAACCAAACATTAGCTCACTACAAATATTTCACACAGTCCAATACTATTCAAAATACAGGTATTAGGGCTGTTACAACCCCTCCCCAGGATTCACTTAATTTTACACAGATAAAATTGATTGAATCCGTCACGAATCTAAGCAGGTTGAATGTACACATAATGCAGACACGAACAGACTTACAATCAATCAACCATAATGACTTTTACAATGAACAGTACAATTCTTCATACAACATCTGCACATAGTCCATGACACTGATTTTACAATAATTGTCTTTTCTCAGGTCCAATCATTTTATCATTTACTGTTTTTACACAACAAACGTTCAATGCCATCACCTTAAGTTACAATTTTTTCACTCCAAATTACACACTTGATGTCTGCTTGTTAATTACACCAGTCTGTTTACATTTTACAGCTGATAATTTGTCACCAAAATGTAGAAAGTCACAACATCATGAAAATACCAAAAGTCTCTACACAAAACTGTCACAAATTATACATTGAAATGCTTACATCTGCATCTGAGCTTAAGTACTCACACAAACTATTTACATGCATCAATTCAAAAACTTATTTACAAAATTAGATATTTACATGTAGGGACCCCTCCCCAAACCATGCATTTCAATTAATTCTCATAAGTGGGTTTCAGGATTTCCCTGGAAACCCAGAACCATGTAAGTTACTTTTTCCTAACCTTCCAGTTTTCTTCAACTTTTGTATACACATTTAATATTACATTTCTATTTTCACAAAGCTTCATTATATACATACAGAAACACAAACTTCCAATCATCTCAGACAACAGACTTTGGTACAACCACACAACAGCTGAGACATAAAATGGTTCTGTTTTAGTAAATTGATTGTCACTTAAAAGCAATGCTGTTGACTCAACTGGTAATACAAATTTATTATTCTCACTACTACAGTTTTGTCCATCATTACTCCCAACCCCACTCTTCATCATCTGATTACTACTTAAACTTACCAAATTATCTGAATCAGTACCTAAAACTGTTTTAACATCTGGCTTACTGACTTCCTCCACAAAATAATTATTTTTCTCAGCAACTACTACTTCACTATTAGCTTCCACATCAAAAAGAGTACAAAACATAGTGTCATCTAAGTCACATTCTGTACAATTTTCCAAATTAGAAACTGGTTCAATAAATCCTTACTCCCACCCATTTCTTCAATGTCATCATCTACACCAAATAAAGAGCTAAATAACGTATCAGCTAGGTCAAAATTAGGACATTTTTCCAACTTAGGGATTGGTACATAAGGCTTTTCAACCTCTCTCTCTTCAGAAGACAAATACTTTGACTTACAATTCTCCTCCTCATCTGGGTCTCCTATCCACACCACTGTATCACCTTCATCTTCAAGATATTTGAGAAACTCCTCGATTTCAGCACTTCTACAAACTTCATTACCACCTATACTAGCACACATAGTCCCAACTATGCCATTCTGGACCTTACAAGTTTCTGATAGCCACACTGTAGTATGCACTATAAATTCTGCACCCCTTTTTGTAATTAGGCAGTGACCATTTCGAAAATCTTCTACATGAAAATTATTACTTTCGCACACTGATTCTAGTGATAAGGTACTATGGTGGTCCCCTTCCCGCTTTATCTTATTATCAACCTTTACATCATCAACATCATTAATTACATCTATCATAACCTTATCCTGAAATTCACTTGCTGCTACCTCCACCTCTTCCAATAAATCTTCTCGGGGATTATTCATAAAAATGGTATTAACGCTATAGCAGTTGGTACCTGGACCCACCTTCTTTCCACCACTGCGGGGCCCATAACAGGGGTGGTCTTTAGTTTGCCTGCCCCCCATGCTGCCTTTCCCTTTCAGATTGAGGGTTCTGTTCTCTCACTCCCCCATTATCATTCCTTCTTGCATAATTATTACGATCCCTTCCCCTCGATCTACCATCCCTTGACCCATTACCCCTTCTAGGGGGACTCCTGCTGCCCCTCCTATGGTGTTGATGGTGGTAATGTTGTTCATTGAATGACTCCTGGGCATCCAAGCGTCTCAACAATTCAGAAACTCTATCCACATTTACTACATCCAAAGTGGCAATTAAATTTCTTGTTTGCTGAGGTAGCCTAGCTCCTATCAAATCAATGAAATTCCTCCTCTCCATAAGGATGGTCTAAGTACTTACAACGGATCCAACATTTATGAAAAAAATCATGTTGAGTTTCCCTACCAGGTTTATAGGGCCTACCAGTCATCAACTCTCTCTTTTCTTGAATCTGCCTGCTTGTCGACCAAAAATGTTTCAAAAAGTTTTCTTTAAACAGCTTGTAGTCAGTCACTTCCCTAGCTTGTCTATCACCCCATGCCCTAGCATAAGACTTTAGATGTTTACCCACAAGTGCAATTTTCTTACTATCGGGTAACAAATTAAAATAGTCTGATCTTTCAAAATTATCTATAAATTCAATAGGGTGAAGCCTCCCACTATCATCATAAATTCAAATTCTTCCTTAATATCAGCACTGATAACTGGACTACCTGCTAAGGGAATCTGACTTAACTGAACCTGTAGCCCAGTAACCCTTTTTTCCAACTGATTTACATTTCTTTCTAATCCATGCGCTAACTGTTCCTGTTGCTGCACCAATGTATTAATATTTAATCCCACCTCTTGTCTCAACTCATTAACCTTAACATCATTAGCTTGGAACAAAGCAACATATTCCTCCTTCATCTTATCACAATTTTCACTGACTTCCTTCACCTCTTTATAAATCAAATTTTCACATTCAGCCTTATTCTGTTCACAAAATTTTGTAACCTTTTCAAATTTCTCCTTACATTCTGTTACTACCTTCCCCAATTTAGAATCTAAATTGTTAATATCCTCTTTGAATTGAGAGCTAAAACCCTGAAATTGCTCTGTGATTTTAACATCAAAACATTTAGTCAAATCAGAGAATGTTTTATCATTGCTTTGTTGCAGTTGAGAAAACTTGTCATTGATTTCAGCAAATTTTCTGTCATTATCATTCCTTAACTCACTTCTAAATTCAGAAAATTTATTATCCAATTTGGAAAATTTATTATCAAATTTGTCATCAATTTCGGAAAACTGAGACTTAATTTCAGAAAATTTGCTGTCATTATCACTTTTTAACTCATTTCTAAATTCAAAAAATTGAGAATTGATCTCAGAAAATTTACCATCAAGTTCAGAAAATTTTGCATTAAAATTGGTTACAAATGACTCTAGAAAAGCTTGCAGGTTCTGATTATCAGCCATTTTTAGTAATCAGCCAAATCAATATAAGAAACAAAATTAAGTAAAATTAAAATCTTTCCAATCTGTCACACTATAACATGCAAAAGAAATCACTTGAATATTCACTGCCGTACTTACAGTTATTCCTCACTTTTGTATCACATTAAATTTCACTTAGAAGCACTTAATTAATCATTAAACACCACACTGACTTCAAACACTTAACCACACTTTTCACAATTCACTGTAGGAAGACGATTTTGAGGCCGAAGGAAATCCACTCGACGTCGGAAGATTACAGCCGATTCCCGATGAAAATTCTCCGCCTTAGGCCGAAGAAGATCCACTCGGCGTCGGATCCGTGTCGTAGCCGGTCGAAATTTTTTCGCAGGTTATGTTCGCTTAAATCGCCGATACTCCGTCGCAATTTTCTGCAGATTCTTTTTAGAAGATAAACATCCCACAGATGTTTAAGAACTTCTCGTCATGTCAACGGTCGCCATGTTAAGGTTCTTTGGTGGGTTAATTTACTGCATTTATTAATTAAAAGTCCACCAAAAAACAATGTATGTTGATGCTCGTTTATTTTCAATCAAAACAAGTCTGCGACATTCACAAGCATAGTTGTTACAATCCAAAGATGCAATACTGACTTACTGAATACTTGAATTGAATCGAAAACTTGCATGAATGTCTCTGTAACACTGAATTAATACTTAATGCAAACTAAACTCTCTGTCCAGGCGATCTGTTTATATAGAGTCTATCGAAATTACGAGAATTCTTCAAAGGCATCCGCCCGATATTTCTCGATCATTAACAATCACTCAAACAATCAAACATATTAAAAACAATCGGAATTGATACAAAATTAATTAATAACATTACAAAATGATTAGAAATGGTAATTAGAGATACTTAAATACAAAATTATTTACAGAAATCCTTTCAAACTGGTAGAAAATTCGTCCTGTAGACATCGTAAATTACAGTAATACATGGAATTACAAACTTTTAATAAATTCTCTTGCATCCATTCGGTTCTTAAACATATTAAATGGTCTTTAAATAATTTTCTTACCTAAAACAAAGTCTATATACACTTATTTACAAGAATTTACAAAATAAACATATCAAATCACTTTCAAGCAAACTTAGGCTCACTACAAATATTTCACACAGTACAATACTATTCAAAATTACAGGTATTAGGGCTGTACACGTTCCTGGAAAATTTATAACAGCTATCGATGTCACACAAAAAGGAGCGACAAAAAATAATAGAATGGATGTACGTGGAGAAAAAATGGGTATTGATAAGTCCTAAACAATGGATGATGTGATATGCTAATTCCTATCAACTCCATCCACCAATTATGAGAGACGGCATTCGGGAGGACGGCGGTTCGAATCCCCGTCAGGGCATCCAGATTTGGGTTTTCCATGGTTTCCCAAATCACTCCAGGCAAATGCCGGGATGCTTCCTTCAAAAGGCCATAGCCGAATTCCTTCCCATTCCTTGCCCCCCCCCCCCCAATCCTTTCCCGTCTCTTAAGACCTCGCTTTTAGAGAGACGTTAAGCAGATAAAAGAAAGAAGAAAAATGAGAGACGTAAATACAATTAGGTTCGGGAACTGAAAAGTTTGGGAATCATTTAATTTTAGGTGAACATGAATGATCAGTTCTGATTTTTAAATTCTCATAGAACTGCACAATTTTAAGATTACAGTGTTTCTATGACCTTAAATTTAATTGCTAAACAGCTAAACCTATTAGAGAAGTGAGGAGATGGAAAGTCGCGGGCTGGTCTTTGTCTCTCCTTTGTGTGTCGTGTGCGGCACAGGCTGACCTTTGCCTCACCGCGTCCATCCCGCAGACAAAAGACACCTGCTCGCTGCGCTGAGCGGCTGCGTCAAACCAGTTGTTGCGTAAACTAATGAGCAGTGATGGTCATGACCTCGCGGTTCTTTCGGCAGCGGGTGGTACGTCATCTGAAGGGGGGCCGACGCTTTCACTGCGCCCAAAAAACTACACTGACACAGATCTGCCGATTCACTACCCGGTACGAAGTGAGACAATTCTGGCAGCCAAGGTTAATGCATACCGTGTCCTCGACGACATACGAGATCTTATACGACCTCATGAAGTCAAGCCTTATTTCTCACATGATTACTTCAGCATCTTCTCTTGATTAATCAATGAAACTAAATAACTATTAGCAGCTTGCTTGTTTTCTAACGATGTAACACTTCAATATATGCTTCAGAAGGCCGTTAGTTTAAGAAACTTCAACCGAGCGCTCAGATGAGGGATTAATGCAAGTCTCTGACGTTAGGGTGGACGTGGATTCAATAACCGGTTCGGAAAGCCTGATTTCGGCTTCTCTTGGTTTCCCCAAATCACTCCAGGTGAATGCCGGATGGTTCCTTCAAAAGCTCTTGCGCATCCAGTTCTTTGTGCACATTCTGCACCGATCTTATGTCCTCGACTGAAAGGTCTCGCAAAGCGTAAAGAAAATAAAATTCCATAAAATTCAGGATCAAGGAAACTATGCCACCAAGTAAGGTACACTTAATATCAACCATGTATTGGCGAACCTGTGACGATATAAATAAATACCGATCGTACAGTAGCTGTTTAATCTTGCATCAATCACTATCGTCTTGATCATTCATTCAAACCAAGCGTGGTAAGTAAGCGGTAACGCTCTGGCTTTGCATTCGGGAGGACGTGGGTTCGAATCCCCGTCCGGACATCCAGATTTGTGTTTTTCATGGTTTCCCCAAATCAGGGAAATGTCGGGATGCTTCATTGTAAAAGACCATTGCTGAATTCCTTCCCGTAACTTGGCCCCAGTCCTTTGCCGCCTCTAATGTCCTCCACGTCGACGAGGAGTAAAACCATAAGTTAAAAAAAAAATATTCATTCAAATGATGGCTGACATATTGCTAAATGACAGCATCTATTGGATTTAAAGACCAGTTGCTTACAGAATGAATTGACAAATAGCATTGCGGTAGCTTCACAAGCATTTATTTGTTAGTGGCATGATCAGGTTTTAATTTTCTATTTCTTCTGCAGTTGAGGTATCGTGATAACATGTATCTAAAATTTTAATTCATATTATAAGCTTTGAAACTGTCAAAGCACCATAAAATTCTGGTATATAGTTTTTAATCTATACCAGGATATAATATTATATTTAAACCTGGTAACAGATTTTAATTTACATCTCCGTAACGTATTGTGATTAGACATACCATATATTTTAAGTAGGAGCGAAACTTTGCAAAACTGTGAAAACGTCATCAAAGTGATGCTAGAACAAGCAGATGAACGGACAAAAGTTCTATAAACACTTGTTTTAACTTCAGGGTAATAGGTAAAATCGGTCCAACCGTTTCTTCAAAAATTGTCACAATCTACAGACAGTGTCCCGTAACAGATTTACAATAGAATAAATTAATTTTCACCATATGCTAAGAGCTTGCAACAAAAATTAATTTATAGTTCGTATATGTGCGAATGAAGTTCGAAAATGTAAGTTCATTTGTCAAATGTCAGTATTTAGTCCTTCAAGAGATAAATCAGTCAAATTTCTTGAAAGTAGGAAGAAGCCACAAAACAATCATTCCACTTTTACTGGTTGTAGGGATCGAGTGATTAACAAATCTGTTTTCAGTTTATACTCACTAAACCAGTACGTGATAGATGTAACTGTTGGAATATAATTATCAGCATTATTAATTCAATGAGATCAGGTCTGCAACATGTATTGGATCTTCTTAGAAGCAGTGCATAGAGTCTACTAACCAAAGACGCAGGTAGAGGATAATGGATAATATTGTAATATATTTTGGCTAGAAAAAAGTTACAATCCTACAAAAATTCTAAGACATTTTGATTTCATTACAGTTTAAAGCGCATAAGATGCAAAAATAAAAAATGATATACTGTTCTTCCAAGGACAAACATAAAGCACAGTATGCTAAGTCCAAGAACTGCGTGAAGTCCTTATAAGACTATACTTCAATTTTCTGATGCAACTTGATGTAAATGTTAGAAGGGAAATTGGCAATTATTCAAAGAAAAACGCAGTAGAGCTACAAACCAATTACAAAGATAGCCAATAATAGAAACTTTCAAACATGTTTTCCTGAAAAATAGTTTAATAGAAAAAATCTAAACTATTCAGAGTTTACTACAATTTTAACTATATAACACTATATACCATGCTAAATGACACTGGAATTCTTAATTACATGATCAAATTATTATACAATAATTTTCCTTTTTGTAATACAGTATATTCAAACGTCTACAGATTTAAAGCAACAACAATCCTGCAGGAATATTTAGTGTTCGATCAAAACACGTATTTGTTTTGCTGAATATTCTTTTTCAAAAAGTGATTAATGTACTCGCAGAAACGTTTTTTTCTCTCGTTTTGGTAATTGGATTATAAAGGTTTTATTCCGTTTAATACGTTTTGTTAGCCACTTTTCATAACTTGAGCATCCTTTCGACCTGTAATATGTGATCAAGAATATTTAAAATCGTGACTGAACTGGAAGTTGATAAACATCTGCACATCACAACTAACAGTTTTTCACAGTAATTTTTTTGTTACTATAAAGCTCAGATGTCAAGTAATGTCTCGAAAATTTAGAAATGATATTTGCCTAGAATAATTTTCAAAGAAATCACTTCCTCACTCTAACTTTTAAGCACGATGTAGTTACCATAAAGTTGTGTATTTAGCTGAAAATAACATAAAAGAAATAATTACGTTAAAACCTAAAAGAACATAAGTTCTGCTTTCTACAGTGAAAAATGAAGATTTTCAGAAATGTAAACTATCTATTTACGTATTTATCTTGTTTTAAGCTGGCAGACGAACGTAAAATATTTGTCTGGAACTAAGTCTGTAAGAGAGGGATTTGTCTCAGTAACCTTCCTTTCCCAACAGAAATAATTTTATAATTGCAGTTGTCATATGCATTTAAGAAATTAGAATGTTCTTTGTCTGTAAGAAGCGGCGCTATTAGCAGTGAAGGCTTTTGTTCAGTTGCTCCGCGTAATGCGTCGAGTTGGTAGCAGCCGCGCGGAATGTAGGCGCAATGTCCCACCAGCTTCCGAGACCTGTCTGACTCACGGCAGTTTCTTACGGCTGAAAATTAACGAGCGTCTTTAAATATTTTACAATAAACGTTAGTCTTCATCACGTAGCTCCTCGGCAGTGGTCTCGGCAAACACTCTCATTACTTAAAATAACACGGCTCGCCCGCCGCCGCATTCTTATTCTTTCGCACGTCCTGCCTCTAAAGTTTCAAGCTGGCAAACGTTAGCACCAAGTTTTTAGGCAAGTAGAAAAATACGCCGTTAGGTATTACTCTTCCTGGGGAACACCCACTCGTGAAGTTTTGCGGCCAGGATGTCTTCAGATAGTGCCGTGTTTCTCTGCAAAGGAGGATTTCACGAGACGATTGTTCTAAAGAATGTGTTGTCACGTTGCCACCGTCTACTGTCTGCGAAAAAAATATATGCAACAAGCAGGAAAGAATATTTTGCTCTCGCTTGTCTTAGAAGAGTATGAAGCTCCCTCAACGAAATCTGTCTAATTTTTTTTTAGCGGTCATACCTCACGCAATACGTTAATAAATAAGAATTATATATCTCTCTGAGATTCTGATGTAATAGAAGTTCCAGTGTGGACTGTCCGTGTTGCAGTGCACCGTGTGGCAATCTTACAGCCATCCTCACATTTTTAAATTATTATAACTATTATTATTAACGTTATTACATATTTCGCATTGATTAATTATAAGTGTTATAAATAATTTTATTAATGTTTATGAATTGTTGTATTTTAAAAGGGTTCCACAAACTTTGGTTTGTGTAGTATTATTACCGAGCGTGGTGGTGTAACGGATAGCGTTCTGGCCTCGCATCCGGGCATCCAGATTTGGGTTTTTCATGGTTTCTCAAATTACTCCAGGCAAATGCCGGGATGCTTCCTTCAAAAGGCCATGGCCGAATTCCTTCCCATTCCTTGCTCCCATCCTTTCCCGTCTCTAAAGACCTCCCTGTTGAGAGACGCAAAGCAGTTTAAAAAAATGTGTAGTATTAGGGTAGCGTAAGCTTAATTCCTCTGGGGAGTATTGCACAAATCTTTGGGCTCGCCAGTTGCGGCTGAGCGGTCTCATGTATAGAGTGTTGGGCGCAAGTGTTGAAAGCGTATCAGCGTGTTAGTTTAAGTATCGTTACACGAGACCTGTATTACGATATGAAGCGTTTAGGAGTCAGTTACAACGTATGATTGACGTGTAAATATTAATTTGAAGGAACTGTGTTGAGTGAATTCAATGGCATTTTGTTTGAAACCGCGTCCATAATTTCTACAATGAATAACAACAATACCTCTCATTTTGTTTGTCATTATAAGTGATCAACTATCTTCAATTAAAACAAAATTGTGCAATCAGCTAGCATGTGTTCGAAACGAGATTGGGCCTTGCTCGTTCAAAACACGCTGCTACCCCGATAGGTGTGGAAATGCCAGTAAGTTATGTAACTCCTCAGAGGCAGATCGTTAACTTTCGGCAACTAATCGAACAACACTAATATGAGTGGTTACGTCATGCCAGGCACCAGTTTCCTCAAACGTGGTGTACCACGCTCGGATTGCAAATGGATCTATCTGTTATTTCGTACTAAAGCTTAGTTGCATCGTCAAAACTGATTCACATTTAGTGAATTTTAAGGTACAGCACGAATTCTGCTAACCACTGTTTCAAATGAATCCTAGTGTCTAAATCATGGAACACGCCAAAGATCTAATTATAAACTGTAACTGAGAGAGATTCTGTACCTATAGATCGGACTGTTTTTGCTTTATTCGTCTTAGCCGCTGCACGCACACAAATTTACGAAATCCGGTGAGACTTACGAATCATCCAGTACGTTTTCACAGGGCACTGTTTAAGCAGGATCCTGCAGAAGTGTACAGTACGAAGCTGAAACATCATATATTATACATCAGTGTATATATGTGTGATTGCATAGAATGAAGAATAAGAATTATGACTGAGTAGATTTATGATTTGTAAAAGTTTTTGCAGTTGTAGGTACAGACTTGCAATGTTTGAGTTCTACTGTTGGTAAAACTGCTTTTTTGGGACATCAAAGCTCCTCCCACCCGGAGATCCGATTGTGGGGATATTTTAACTGCGAAAAATTTAACCTTAATGTCACGCGTCATGAACTCTTAAGGGTGAAGCTTAATCACCACGCCTGCTTCAATGACGGACTGTTGATCCTCCAGCATTGATTTGCTCACCGACCCAACTTGTCGCTGGATTCCATTGGGTTACAGGAGGATATTGTTCAAGTTCTACCTGAAATCAAGACTTTAAGAGGCCACATCAGAAAGTGATTCAACTGGCTGATAGTGAAAAGTTTTTGCAGTGCACAGGGTGATTACGAAATAATACCTAAAATTTGAAACGTTGCTTCTTCGCAGGGAAACTAAGCGTCATTCTTTATTCATTGTGAAGCGGACGTTTCATTTATTGCGAAACATGTTGCCTGGCACTTATATGCTAGTGAATACTTGAAAAGAAAATTGCCTCAACTATGGACTGGACGCATAGTAGGTCGGGACCATGTTTTACAACACTGAACCCCTAGGACCCCCGACCTAACCTTCCAAGGTTTCTCTCTGTTGCGATACACGAAAGATATGGTGGTTTTCTTTCGCACATCTATTTGCTAACATTGACGAACTGAAAATGAGAAACACCACAGCCATCCATGTTGTAAAGAGTATGGGACGAATTTGAATAGAAAAGTAGTTGCCGTCTCGTAACCGTCACAACGAGCATTTAAGAATTTATAACTTTAAAATTATATTTTTGGAGTTATTGGTTGACTAAGACTGTAATTTTTTTCGTTTTGTCAAAATAGCATTTAGAAGTTGGGATCTTTATTAATCGCATTATATTTTATTTCTTTATGCATTCAGCCTTTCGGAACACTTGCGGAATTCTGGTGAAAAATTTATTTAGAAGGTGAGTTGTGCTGGCAGGAGCCCGTATATAATGTAGCTTATCGATAATAGACAAGTAACCACAATGTCATCGCGAGAAATTAATTTCAATACAAAGTGATCGATTTGGGGACTTTACAAATCTATGTACCGCCCTGGAAATGGCTTTCTGCGAAGACCATCGTAGTACAGAAAAGTCATATAGCACACAGAATGTCAATTTCCTAACTTTAGACTGCAATAACGCAATTTAAAAACAAAATAAAAATCACTTATGCCTTCAAAATTCGAGTCCAGACGATAATAAACAGTGTATACAGCTGAAGTAAATTCACTGTATATAGGTTTTGTATTGTTGTTTTGCGCAGTACGAGGATGATACTGAAATTAATTAGCAAAGGTATTTTTACAAATCAAAAGCAACGATTTTTACCTACAGCCTTGGTTTAATAATATGTCACTAGATTCAGTAATGTGACCACAAATAGCAGATACAAAATATCGACGCTAATGTTTCGTTTAGTGAACGTGCTGTCATTAAATTCTTGGTCAAAGTGGGAATACGCATCAACTGCAGCGAAGCTATAGTCACGTGTTGCTGGTTACCGGCAGTGTTTGAACATAAGTAAAACATTTAAATGGCGGAAATACGAGCATCCTATATCAGCCTCCTAGTGATCACCCTAGATTTGTCTCCACTAAGAGCGTTGATGACATCATTAAAGAAGACAGACATTTCACTGTGGAATAAAATCCTTCAAAAGTTGCGATAGAAGGCAGTGCAGATGAAAGTCAGTTTATTAAGATGATGCATTCGATTTACTTAGTTTATTTGCGCCAAATTCATTAAAAATCGCTGCTCATCAATTCCAGTATAATGGCGAAGTTGTTGATATTATGAAATGAAGCCCAGCGGCTGCTACAGGGCTGAGTTATTATGCGATCGTCGTGGTACGTGGGATCAGTGTGTGTACGGGCAGTGTCCCGTATTTACTTTAGCAGTTGATTAGCATCAGTTCAGTGAGGGAAACGTGAGTCAGGGCTTGTTAGCAACTTCATAATGAGACCGACCGCGTCATGGATACTATTTCGCCAGTCCGCATTAGCAGAGACCCAATCAGTAAACGTAAAATAATACGCGACAGCCGCTGCGCAAATTACTGCCAGGCCAAGAAGCAAATTAATAGCCCAAAGTTAGACCGCAATAAATAGCTTAGTTAGTAGCAGTTACCGCACAACTTGTCAGCCGCATCAGAAAAGTCTCCATAAAAAAGTACAGCCGGGGGACGGTTAAAATAGACGGACTCGCGTCTCAAGGCGGCAATTAGGCATTAGATATAAAATTCCAAGTTTTGACGTTAAGCTGGCGTTTGATTACCCAGGCGCGGGCTGCAGTAAATTAATGAGCAAACACTTTGTTCTTCAATAGAAGCCGATAGTGGCGGTTGGTTTCATACAAAGTGGCTGCTGGAGACGCTGGTAATTGGATGAAGTCCTCCCCGCCTGCCTGATGGAGGGGAAAGAGAGGGGGTTGGGGGTTGGGGAGTGGGGAATGTTCCTCCACGAAAACACACCCAGACTTCCAACCAGCGACGCTCATCAACTTCTTACTTCACTGTGAAAATCAACCGAGATTCAGGTGCAGTTATTAACAGCCAACCGGAATGTATCCAAGTAAACATCAGTGTACACTTTCAGTTTGGAGGGACAACAAGTAGGACAGCAAGTAGGACTACAAGAATATATTTCCCTAAAAGAGCAGGACTGCAATTAATATTTTGTTTGTGGATATCTCTCAGTAAACTAATTACAACATAGTTCCAGTAACAAATTATATAACCGTTCATGATACCCAGCTATTTTGTATCCAGTCCGGAACACTGTAACGCAGATAAAGAAAACATGGGTATACAGAAGAAAACTTAAGGAAAACTATATAAAAAATCTCACAGGTTTCTTAAACAGTCAGATGTGTACACTTCACAGGCTGTTATACAAAATTTAATTCCGTCTTCAATATTTTTCTAACAAGTGGCCTGGTGGCTCAGTGGTTGAGGCAACTGACTCGAGATCGAAAGATCTCCGGTTAGAATCCCTGTCTCGGCGGGGATTTTCATAAGCCTTTAACCCGACCTTCACCTCTGGCACAGTTTACTGTGTAATGTGGAATACGCTAGAACGCTTCCATGGTTCTGATTCCACATTAAAGAGTAGGTTCTCTCTAGAGCTAACAACCTTAGTTGTAATACTGATGGGTACACATCCACAGCAAATTCAAGCCAAAACAAAGACTTGACGAGGTCGTAGTTGGCCCAAACGAACGTAGATACATATTTCTAACACTTTTTGAAGAACGTTTATAAAATAGGAAAGTTTTTAACATGAAAACAGTGAAATTAGTGAAATAGTTTTAGAGTATTAAATAGAAATTTTCAGCGGTATGAAAATTCAAAGTGTCTGCGATAATCTAGTTTGGCAGCTGATCTGTTCACTTGTGCTCAAAATATTTGTTCTGTCGTTTTATATTGTTTATTACAGTTTGTCGACGTCGAGGAAAATAGGGTTGTGGTGGAACGGAGAACAAGGGACGGGGAGGAACTCCGCTTTGACCATTTTAAGGTACCAACCTAACATTCACCTCGAGTGATATTGGGAAACCATGAAAAACAGAAATTTGGAAAGTGGGACGAGGATTCGAACCTACGTCCTCCAGACTGCCAGGCCGGCCTAAGTATTACCGCTAACCCACCAGGATCGGTGATGTTGAATGTTTAGTGACTTGATTTTCTGAAAAATCTTAGTGGTGAATACGCCGTTCGTTTATGTACTGGCTAGTCATTTACGGACTTCAAAAGGTACTATACAAGTACCAGTTGACGTCGTTTAGGCAAACATACTCTAGAAAACGACCTAAGTAATTACTCCCCAAAACAAAAGACGCTCTCAATGAGTTCGGTATTGGAGTAATAAATACGTGAAACAAACAAACATTGGCTCTTGGGATTTGACACTACAAAAATCCTGAAATTTTTTCATAAAGTCTTAATAGCTGGATGATTTGAACATGGTACTGATATTTTTGTGCAGAAAGTAAAGCTGCTATAGTAGAGGCACGTTTGAATCGCCTGTTTTTCCACCTTAAAAAAGAAAACATGGATGTGTGTTTTGATTGTACCCAAATCGCCGCTGGATTCCACCGATCGACCTTTCAGAGCTCTCCAAACACTCACCTACATGCAGCATTGTTCTGCCTGCGGGCGTGATATAATTAGCGATGCCAATTCAGTTAAATGTTAATTTTTATGTGGTTACTATTTATTGGTTGCAATGAACTGTGAGATGATTTAGAAATAGAGAATCATGTTAATGAATTACGATACAGATTAGAAAGCTGTCTGTATTACGAGTGTTGCCCGTACGTACCTTGCTTTTCCTCACAGGATGGACTGAGTCAGTAAAACCATTTCGCAACGTGCAAGTAAGTACTTTGAGTTAGCGGATTCAGTAACGACTCAGTTACCAGCAGTCCATTGCGAAAAACTTCAGTTGGAATAACCTTTACGCTGCAACGATATCTTAAGATAAAACAGAGGATATTTTCTCAGATGTTTCTCGCAAAAAAATCTTTTTTTTTTCAATATTATTATTTATTGGCTTTAAGACACTAGCCATCCTGCGAGCTTTCCTATCAGTGAGACCATCACGGCTGAGTATTGGAGCGCTATGATGACCTGTAGTTGGCTGAGTTGGTTGCGGTATTATGGTGCACGGCGCTGATTCGGGTTACCCTGTTCGAGTCCTGGTAGTGGACATTTTTTTAGTTATTAGGATTTCGTAGGCAGGGTAGGAGAGGTGATGGTGCACAATTCCTATCACCAGATGGTGCACCAAACTCCAGGGTTAAATCCCAAACCTCTCCGCAGCGCATATAGGGTGAGAGTATAGGACAGTGTTGATGATACGTCCATTGACTTGAAGCCTGGTAATATATCCTCTAACGACTTTCCTAAGAGGAGGCTTGAAAGGGCCGGCACCTTGTTTCACCCTCTCCCTTCATTCATCTCTCATCCAGAACCCAAACAACACTTTAAGCTGAACACGTACGCTGTCACAGTCATCCACACCAACAACAATACTTTCACACTGGCGGAACCGCTCCAATTCAGCTTTTACACGTTTCCACTGAGAGATAAACATCTCCCATGGACACCGGCCGTTCGTTGATAGAAGAAGAAGATATCTAGTGCTTCTGATTGTAATACGCAGGCCAAGACATTGGCTAACGGATGATCTCAAAG
Organism: Vandiemenella viatica; assembly: GCA_031002005.1. Lineage (NCBI taxonomy): Eukaryota > Metazoa > Arthropoda > Insecta > Orthoptera > Morabidae > Vandiemenella > Vandiemenella viatica. Next base: position 95,009,124 of record JARYHS010013630.1, on the reverse strand, counting down.
TTTCACGGTCTCCTAGGTTAAGGACATAGATCAGTTCTGGAACATCCAAAGATGGTGTAATTCCTATCTTAAATTTCCTCGTATTGACAAAGCCGAGATTTTATTACGATAAGTGTAGTGCTTTGAAAAATGTTCGTGGTTAGATATAGGCGTTTATATGGTCGAGGTAAAATGCCTTGAATTTGTAGATACGTCGGTTTTTTTTTTTTTTTTTAAGTGAAAACCTCTTTAAAATCGATTCAAAAATGCCCAAATCAGCAACATTTTTTGTCAAAAATTTCAATAATATGGCTAAAAATTGCCATAGCGCTGCCTGCTTTGTCTCTGGTTATAGAGAAAGGATGAGTATTTCTGTAAGTGCCGTTACGATATTCGTGGTAGCCGTATGTCGCAAATTGCGCAGCCAAAGTTAATCCACGATTTCCTAATTTACGGATTCGATTCATATACGTAAACAGGATCACATCTCTGACACTAATCATCCGAAAAAAGTGACTCAAGTGTTTTTCTGAAAAAAGTCAGTATTCCCGAAACTCAAAAAATTTATGAGACTGGGAATTTTCTTAGAATGTTGCGAAATATGAGAGAAAAGTATGGCCATCATTAGAAGAATCGGGTACAAATGCTTAGAGCACAAAATAGCGAAGAGAATTACTCCAAAAACACCGGGCTCTAACCCAAAGCTTGTATACATCTGAAATCTGCAACACTTATTCAGTGAAGGCTCTATGTGTCCTACCCTTTAATCAATAAATGCATCTTTCAAATTAATTTGATTAAATTGTTTATTTTTATATTTATTTAATTATTTCCTTTAATTTAATTTCGATTTACTATAAGAAATTGACGTTTTCACGAAAATAACAGAAAGAGTATACCATATTGCCTTAGCCGAGAATTCTTGCATAGTGTAGGGGTTGATGCTGGTGTAAAGTTGCATAGTGTGTTCCTATTAGGTTAGTGGCATGCGCTTTTTCCGTCAGCTTTGGTACGAGATAAAATGCGTTCCTATAATGTATTGTGCGGAAAGAATAATTGTTTCCCTGCTTTCATTTTCCAATTAAGGGATAATAGTGGTGATAGTTATTAAGTGGAAGTGCGGATTGAAGCCGACTTTGCGTGGAGTAACTGACGTTTGTAGGACGCGGCTGGAGTGAAAAAACAATCGGACCAAGGACGCGAGGTCACCGCAAGTAAGCGGCGGCCTCCATCAGCGATCATCATCTGCAGCAGATACATTCAGACAGATTTTTTTTTTATTTTCCTTGGGTCTTTACGTCTCCTCGGCGTTGAGGTAAATCGAGGCGAGAGAGGACTGGAATGGCAGGAATGGGAAGGAATTTGAAGATCACCTTTTGAGAGATCCATCCCCGCAATGGCTTGGAGTGATTTCGGTAAGGCGTGGACAACCGAAATCTGTATGGTCGGTCCGGTATATGAACCCGCGTCCTACCGAATGCTGTCCATCAGAACCGTCGACTCAAACAGAGACTTACCATCTGAGTTAGGTGGGAATAAGACGACCTTTGAGCAAAATAATTAAAAACGGCTGCGTGGTTTTCTTTTAATTTTGTGTCGACTACATGATTTCCAGATAAAGTATTAAAAACTGGAAATGTAGATAAATTTTGAGCTAAGCACCAATCAGCTAAAACTGTTCATCCTGAAGTTGTAATATAATTAAGTTTTCTTCGTGTAAATAATGTTTCTCAGCACACACACCAAAGATAGATGACGACACCCATTTAGGAGCACTTATGTTCCAGGTCGAAATCGAACTAGTTACCCTCTGTACATGAAGCCAATAAGCTTGCCACCACCCACGGCAGAAGCTAACATGAATCCCTCATTTTCGTTAAACAATGTATACTCTTCGAACAGATTTCTACACCTGAAATCTAGGTAGCAGATACTACCAAATCTGTAAGAAATACTTGTTTAAATAATAACTATCATTTGCCGCTACTTTGGCTGTGCAGAGTTACTTGCTTGGAGTAATGAGTTCACTGGTTTCGCTCTTTTTTTTTTCCAAGTAGTAATTATAATTTCGGAGGACAAAAAAATTTATGTAAGAAGTTTCATTTCTTTTAACTAGTTTCTTTTGTCTGGTATCCTTCCGGCTATCCCATTGATTTGATCTGATTTTCGTTTTATGCATATTTTGAGGTAATTTAGAAAAATTAAGAAATTAACCAAACAAATGTTTATATAGCAACGTGAAAATTAGGCAATTTAACAAGAAGAGTAAATATTCAACAAACGCGAACGAGTTTTAGAATTGATATCAAGCAGAAACTTTTGCTAGCATAATATCTGAGGTTTGTGATGAAATATCGTTCTGAGGTTAATTGTAAAATAAATATTACACTTTATTGGAGTGTTAATCTCTGGTGTACTAGTTAGGCTTACATTTTGCGTGTATTCTGACGTACTATATTTAAAAAAACAGATGAAATATATAAAAAGAATTACGTAACCAAAAGCAATATTACCAATAACCAAGGCGTGTTAAATTTATCTATAACGGGGTGTGATCTTTGGTATTTTCTGAGACTTGCAGATGTGTGTTTGTATGAATCATGAAAAAGGTTGAGAAACGCTGCCTTCAAACGTTCGCGGACTGAAGGTAAAATACACAGTTCACTGCAGTGTAGTGCCAGTTTACTAGAGCAGGAAGTCACCTGCAATCCAAAAAGTAAACGGAAATCTCTGCTGCTGAGAGTGGTGGATAAATAGAGCAAAGTATCGTAAAATTAAAACCCCTGAAGGTTCTTCAGTTAAGAAGCGAAACGCATTCGGAAAGTAAATAAACGAACAAATACTTAGGCTATGTTTATTTATTAAAATTTACACCACACATCACAATGGTGAAATGCGCGTGAGTATAAATAATTCTTAAAAACCAGTTGTTATCGGACGGCGTTTCATTTAAGGAGAAACTGCGGGAAAATGGCGGACAACTAAGTTACTAGGTAACTGAAATATTAGGAATCAGAAAAAAAAATTGCGTACATATTTTTCCGAACTTTTTATAAATAAAAAAGTAGAGAAGTCAAAATACGAAAACAGCACCGCAACGTGAGAGTGGACTAATTTATTAAAAAGTTGCCGAATTCGGTCCGGCATCATGAACCCGCAACAACAGCGCAAGCTCCAGCGGACACACGTGATGAATACAGCGTCGAATACGCGCGGCTTATGCATTCTAAACGCGGCTAAAAAAACGCGCGGCGTGGGAAATACGCGTTTGCAGTTTGTTTAAAAACATTATACGTGACCGCGTCAGTGAATGTAGCTGCGGTCTGCCTTCACACAGCGGGGAGGGAGGCTAATGGGCGTAATATGCAGGTGGATCCCGCAGCACAATGCGGCGGCCTATAAAAATGTTAGCGGCCTCTGAAAGCCAGCACTCCCGTACAGCCCGCACAATACGCCGCTCCAGGCCGCCCACCTCAATCAAGTCGAGCCTCGCTGTACTCGTACCTGCATCTTCAAAACTCAGCCATCAAAAACACTTTTATCACCAACAATCAGAAAAGTGCATTGGGCAGTTTCCTTTTCTCGCTTTAGGGCTTCACGCCTCATCTACATCGAGGTCAAAGGTCAGAGGCGAAAAAGGATTTGGGTTAAGGAACTGGGCCATGTCCTCTGGAAGAACCATCAAAGACTTCTTTCTACTGTTTTAAATTAATATATTAACAACTATTTTGATAATATTTCCGGACGTGTTTCGCTCTTTCCCTGTGCGGTATGTAAGCTTTCTACCTAATTAGTACAGTTAATTCACAGTCACAAAGCGTGGTAGGGTTCTGGCCTCACATTCAGGAGGACGCGGGTTCGAATCCCCTTCCGGGCATCCAGTTATAGGTTTTCCATGGTTTCCCCAAATCATTCCAGGCCGGAATGCTTCCTTCAAAAGGTCATGGCCTAATTCCTTCCTGTTCCTTGTCCCAGTCCTTTCCGGCCTCTAATGACCACGGCGTCGACGAGATATAAAGCCATAAGAAAAAAAATCCTCGAATAACCATGTTGGTTATTAATACTGTTAAACTAATTCATGATGATGGCGTTTTTTTATGGCCCATTTTATCACCACTCAATACTTGATACAGTTAATGACAAAGTAAAAATGAAACTGTACTTTTATGATCAAATACTATTGTATTTAATGTACTTTGTTCCATCAATCACTTTTTTACACTCTCATATTACATTAACGCATTTTATAAACTATCATAGTTTCCCTAGAGAGAAACAAAGACTTGCGCCATACCACATTATTCAACCGGCGCAACGCACCCGCCTCACTCGCTCAGCTGTTGCACATCAAAGATAATACAATACCATTATAAAAGACGATAAACTAATAATATGCTAAACCTACTAAAACACAAACTAATATCTGTGGAATCCCGGAAATAATACAAAAGGTTACAGAAATTTATACAATTATTTAGAATACTTAAATTAATCAAAACAAATAAAACAATTCAATAACAATAATAATAATAATAATAAAAAATATCTGAAGGATTGTGATAATGTTACAGACATCGTCGCTGGGAAGATTGCGGTAGATATCATACGTCAGTCCGGAATATCACTTCCTGCAGTTCTCTCGACTGGCATACATTCCCAAAATGCAGTTACTACAATTCACTGTTATTAGTATTTTTTTTTTTCGTTGAACTAGCATTTTCATGATTGCACTCATCTGGTTTCAGTGTTTACTATGATGTTTTATACTGCATGTATAATGTGATGTTTATATGTTTACTGAAGTGTTTTTGTTGTATGTGATTTTGTTGTTTATATCTCCACACGTAAACAACAACATCACAATTAACACAGAAAGTAGTTTAGTGCTATCATGATAGTGCAGATTCAAAAAGAAAAAAACAGCAAAGTGAAGTGTAGTTCAAAGTCACAGTTAAATGCTGAATTTTTGAACTGATTATCAGTCCAGAGAAGTGCAGGAGGTGCTGTTCCATACTGACGTATGATATCCTACTGACGATGTCCCACTTCAAAAGGGCGAAACGCCCCTGGTGAAAAAATTAATAAAACATTTGTTTACAAACGGTGCTTAATTTAAAACATTTATGCAACAACTGTGGCACATGACCACCAACAAAATTATTCTTTTCATTCTTCCTCTTTTTTGATTCCCTTTTTACACATCTTCGTTTAGATTCACATTTTTAGATACTTCAAATTATAGGATTCCCAGTTTATCTTCTGTCTTCCATAAATGCGAATTCTGTTCTAGATATTGCAAATCATTTGCGAGCACTGGTGTATATAATATTTGAGTAGATGATGAGAGGGTTTATATTAAAATAATTACTTATAGTTCATATTCACCAATTTGATCCATTAATTCTGTCATTCAGTGCAATAATCTACAAAGCACTTCTTTCATAACAGTACAGATTAAATACATTAAACGTGCCTTCAACGGTTCAATATTACACTTCCTCTTAATGATTTCATAAATTCATAACGATTTCTACACCATAGTGAATATACCCATATAAAATCGGCATTAATTGATACTTTGCAACATTCATACTTACACCACAGTTACATATGAGAGTAGGATTGATCCAAAATACTCGTCGAGAGAGAGAAATAAATGGCTCATTCGTTATAGTGAGGACTCTCTGCAGCTGCTTACTCGCCTGGCTGCAAACCATACTATAGAACTGCCACTAAGGAATAAATAATTAGATAACCATGCTTTACATGAGAATCTGCAAGTTTTTTTGTCTGTGCGGATGGTTTTATTTATGCATTACCAAGTAACGGTAATTCAGCACCAGCAGGCAATGTTGGACATCATCTTCGCTTCTTGTTTTCTGGTACTAGCATCTTTACAAATATGATATACATTGACTCCTAGTAATCTCTCTGCTGAATTCGTAGAGATGTTACGGGTGTAAGTCGTCATAAGGACTAGTATTTCATTCCGTTAAGGGTTTCTAATTCCCGCGTTTCTACTGATTGCTGTCCTTCATCTTCCTTAATGTTGGCCGGTAAAAAATTATTTGTAAATTCCGTATAACATTCTATAGCTCTTCTTCCCTTCTCACTACTATTTTTCTTATTTAATATTACTATTTTTCTTATTTAATATTACTATTTTTCTTATTTAATATTACTATATTTCTTATTTAATATTACTATTTTTGTTATTTAATTGCTTATTATCTAATTACTCCAAATCTGAACGTTCCTATTTATACGACCTTCTCGAGCATCCTCTAAATAATTGGTCAATTGGCCCATATTTAATACGTTGGAGTGACTACATAAAATCATGAACAACCGAAATCTAGAAGTTGGACAACGATTTGAACCAAGCGGGCTCGGTTCCGTAGATCTTTATCTTGTTAGATGTACGTGTAGGTTCCTTAAAAATAATTTATTTATCTTTTTAAACGGATCTGTTTTACAGTCAATAAAAACATGTTTCTGTAAAATTCCGTTACAATTGATGCATAAACAGCTGAATTACGAGCGTTTATGTGGCAACAGACTAATGCAAAGATTGCCTAAGTTATTTTTCGTTCACTTTCTTTATTCAATCGTCTTGAATTTTATTAGTCTTATTCTTGTAAAATTAGAGGACTGGAAATTTTTTTTAATGATTTTGTTAGGTCATACTTCTTGGAGTACACAGTTAACTAAAAAATCTCCCAAACAAAACTGATTGCGTTCTTGAATGCCAATCCAACGATTCAGTGCCTAACAGGAAACGCAAACATTTTTTCATCTCTGTTTACTTTTGTGCTGTGCGGTACCCATTTAGTTGAAGCCTACAGAACTATTTTCCGATCATTAAAACGCGCTGTAACAGCCCTAAAACCAAAAATTAAACGAAATTGTATTTTATGAATCATTTGTAGTAAGCTAGAGTTTGGTTGAATATGATCTGGTAGGTTTGTTTTTCAATTTCCTGTAAATCAAGGTATATAGACTTTGTTTTATGAAAAGAAATTATTTAAAGGCCATTTAATATGTTGAAAAACAGAATTGTGCAAGATAATTGCTTAAATGTTCGTAATTACAAGTATTAATGCAAGTTACGATGTCTAAAGGACAATTTGCTACAGTTTGAAATTATTTCTGCGAATAATTTTGTGTTTAAGCATCTTTAATTTCCATTACTGACCATTTTGTACCGATGGTAAATGATTATTTATTAATTCTGATTGTTATTAATATGTTTCAATTGTTTAAGTATTGTTAATGTTCGAGAAATATCTATCGAAATCATCTGAAATGTTCTAGAAATTTCGGTGGAGTTTATGTAAAGCGATTATCGAAGACAGAGAAACAGTTCGGCAAAGTTCTCACGGACTAAATTTTACGACGGCTAAGAACTATATTGTCTGTGGAAGAAGTGTTGTATGCAATCTCTGGATTGTATGCCTGTAACCAGTATCTTTGACGTCGTATTTTCTTTTAAAATAAAAAAAAAAAAAACAAGTTTAAAGTGAACTTTATGGTGGACTGATTATTTATCATATTAATTAAACCACCAACAATCTTATAGCGTCTTCCTATAAAGACGGTGGAATGACGAGGTTGTAACATATATGTCGAAATTATAACGATTCCGGCTAGATATTATAATGCTGTGCACAAACATTTTTGTAAAGATGATTGTTCGTGAATTTACTCGACCTCATAATACGGAGAACAAAAATCTTAACCCTTTACATCGTCCTTTCTGTTGCTGGAAGAAACTTGATTTCTAAGAAAATAACGACGAAAATTTGCAGTATCTGACAAATTTTATTTCAATTCAATCCTCCATCGACCTTGGAAAAAAAAATTATTTTCGTTTCAGAAGTTTGTCTCATACTTAAGCTCGAAAGACCACACTTTTTCTCTTGGATTTTTATCTCGATTGGCGTTATCATAGCACATAATTTCATTTATTTCACACAGAAAATACCGAAATAAATACTAAAAGAGGAAATGAATATTTAGATACTCCCACGATTTTTAACAACTCATGAATATTCAATAGACTTCTGTAAATGCGTTCTTTAGTTTACAAGTTAGTAGAACTTGTTACAGGTTAAAGCAAATCGTGATTATGTAAACACACCATCAATTTTAATTTGCGGAAGCTATTTAAAAAAAGACAAAACAAATTGTAATGAAGAAAATTTCTTGATCATCAGGGTACGTATATAAGATTCATAGTGTGAATAGTGAACTTTTGATATTAAATCTGGAAATTTTACTGTTACTTTGCGAAAAACATTCCTGAGCTTTAGAATATATTAACCTACAGGTCTTTAATTTTTAGATATCAAATCGAAATTGAATCTTATCCTTTGTATAGACACCTACAGTGACTACTGTCGTAAAAATTAACACTATTTCATGTTGCTGGGGAATAATTAGTTTTCGAACGGTGATTCTTCAGAAAGTCGAAGGTAGCTCCTAATATAGTTAATACTACTTAACACTTTCCTTTCACTGTACTCAAACGAATTGAAGTTGTTGGGAGAAGGATCAAAGCTAGTAGTCTTTCAAGTATCAGTAACAGCAAAGATTTGCTCAGATACTAATCAGCCACTTTATTATTATTGCTTAGCTGATGGCATTATGCAAAAAATAATTGTTTTAAAAAACATAAGAACCGCCTTCAAAAAAAGCACACTAAAAATTTTAAAATAACTTTATACCTTGCTTAGAAGAAAGTAAAACTAAATGGACAATATTTTACATTACTGTTACTGAAATTTTCACATTAATCAGTTCTTTTGGAGTCGGTGCCAGCTGTCACATCGCGAAGAACGAATTACTGAACTTTATTTGGTGTTCGAGGCGACACGGGGAGAACGAACAAAAATTCCAAATATTTTACAGCGTGCAGTGAGGCAGATATTGTTATTGTAGAAGGTAGTTTATGGAAACAAATTAGACAGTATTTTAATCTGTGATTCGACCTCGTTTGTCGTCCAGGCATATCTCTGGCGCTACAGTGTCAGTTAGTAGGCTGCATCGTGCAGTAAATGCTTTACAGTTAGTATAATATTGGCGTATCATCTGTATGTTTCAGTTTTGTTGAAACATGTTTCTAGCATTGATTGTAGGTAAGCAGTAACATGATTTTTTACGTATTATTGTTATTCATTATTGTTTTTATCTTTTTGTTTTTCTTGCTTTGGCTGGCACCGACTCCAAATATAACTGATTAATGTAATTCTTTTAATAGTAATAATGTAAAATATTGCCCATTTAGTTTTACTATCTTCTAAGCAAGGTATAAAATTTTTTTTTTGTGTTTTTTTAAGGTGGTTTTATTTTTTTAAACAATTATTTTATTATTAAATTTTTAGTGGTAGTATAGTTTGTTTTGTATTTAAAAAATGCGCAGCAGTTCTCATTTTGCGAACTTCCTGGTAGATCAGTGGTTAAAGCGCTCACTTTCAAAATAAATTCTTGCTTTCTATAAACCAAAAACTTCAGGAACGGATGCTGTGTTAAGGATGTCAGTTTATATTTTGGTCCAGGCAGTATTTCGACCTAATCATAACATCTGTTAAAGCTGTTGCTCGATAATCGAAAAATATAACATCTGGGCATTAATACATACCACATACACAAATCTGTCTCTGGAATATATCTGTTTGTTCCGGCATCACACAGAAAATATAAATTTTTAATTCGTTTTCACAGCGTGAGAGCTTGGGCTCCTAGTTGAAATCTGATGTACATGTTGAGACATTAGGACACATTTATTTTAAGAATATTCTGCCATGACTTAAAAATAGCGTAATTGATTTTGACGGGATTTAAAACTGTGGATTTTTGTAAAGAACACTGGAAATTAAAAGAGTTGGGTTTAAAGGGAAGGAGTTATTGAGCATTTGTATGCCAAATGTAGACTGTCTTTTCCGTTTGATTTAAAGTATACGTGTGTAAATTTCTATTGATATCAGATAAGAACTGTTGGTATGTATAAAAAACAATTAAGGGATGTAGAGGCGAAGGGTAGTTTGATTTTTGTAAAGATAGTGTGGACAGTATTTTTCTCTTTGTTTTAAAGTATAGATGTGCAGTGTTCCATCGAAACAAGAAAAAAACTGTAGCTGTGTGTAATGAACATTTGCAAAAATTAAGTGGGGGAAGGGAATGAGCGGTTGGGTTTTGTTTACAGAATCTTTGTTTTTAAGTCTACACACATGTGCAGTGTTCCATGGAAATATGATAAGAACTGTGGGTATCTATAAAGAAGATTTAAATTAGGAGGAATGGGGGTAGAAGAGAAGAGGCGTTCGGCTTCTGCGACCAAATTTAAACACACTTATTCTGTATGTTTTAAAGTATACGTGTGCAAATTTCCTTCAGAATCGGATAGAAACTGTAGCTTTGTGTAGATTTAGGGGATGGAAAGGGGGAGAGGGGTTTGGCTTTTCTAAACCAAATGTAGACAATATTTTTCTGTTTGTTTTGAAGTATATATGTGCATACTTCCTTCAAAATCTGATTGAAACTGTAGCTTTATATAAAGAAAATATCAGTAATTAAACGGGTAGAAAGAGGGATAGGGTTATGGTTTTTGTAAAAGTAATGTGGACAGTATTTTTCTTTTCTCTTTTTTTTTTTAAAGTATACGCATGCGTAGTTCCACCGAAATTTGATTAAAATGTGGGTCTGTACAAAAATTAAGAGGTGTAAAACGGGAGCTAAGGCAGTTTTTGGTCAGAAATCTTCTCCATTAAAAATATATATATATATATATATATATATATATATATATACGTGCCAACTTTCATAAAGATATGTCAAATGGTGTTGACTGTAGATTTTTAAAAAGAAAACTGACAAAAATCAAGGGGGTAGAAACGGAGGGACGGGTTCAGTTTTTGTAAGCCGAAAGTTGACATTATTTTACTCTTTTTTTTATAGTAAAATTGTGCTAAATTGTGATAAAAACTGTGGGTTTGTATAAAAATTAAGTGGTTTAATGGAAAGAGAGTTTTTTTTTTTTTTTGGAATTTTTGGTCCAAAACCTTCTTCTTGAAAAAATAAATATAAGCGCTAACTTTCATGGTAATCGGTGTCGACTGTAGCTTCTTATAAAGACCAGTGACAAAAATTAACGGGGTGGAAGGAGGGAGAGGGGTTGGGCCTACGCAGACCAAATGCTGACAGAATTTTTCTCTTTATTTTAAAGTATACATGTGCAAAGTTCAATCAAAATCAGATAAGAAATTTAGGTTTGTATAAAATTAAGGGGAGTAAAAGGGGAGAGGGGGTGGTTTTTTTTTTGTTAGAAACCTTCTGCATGAAAAATTACATGTACATTACATGCCAACTTTAATGGAGATCAGTTAAATGGTGTCGAATGTAGCTTTGTATAAAGAACATTTACCAAAATTGAGAGGGTAGATAGGGGGAGAGGGCTTCAGTTTTTTCAAACCAAAAGTTGACAGTATTTTTCTCCTTATTTTTGACTATACATGTACAAAGTTCCATCGAAATCGGATAAAAAATGTGGGTTTGTATAAAAATTAAGAGGTGTAAAGGAGTAGAAGGGGTGTTTTCTCAATGAAATTCATATGGAATCACTTTGGAGATAAACCCTATCCACTAAAAAAAAATTATTTGAATCGGTTCAAAAAAAAAATAAAAAATAAAATACAAACGAATTGAGAACCTCCACCTTTTTCCGAAGTCGGTTAGTAAGAATTCAAAATACGACAGTTAAAAGTTAGCAGTGAATATTACAAGCAGCTACCTACTTCACAAATGTAATCAATGCCGCTTTCAGTCAGTTGCCTAAATTACTAAATTTATTCGGGTACGCCCTTAAGGGACACTGCTGAAGTTCACCCCTTCTGCTCCATAGTCACATTCTGAGGATAAAGGCATGATAGACTTGCAAGCACCGAGGTGTTAGGTGAGCGGTTAACGTTCTGGCCTCGCATTCGGGAGGACACCGGTTCGAATCCTGATCCGAGCATCCAGATTTGTGTTTTCCATGGTTTCCCCAAATCATTCCAGGCGAATGGTGGGATGTTTCCTTCAAAAGGCAATGGCTGAATTCCTTCCTTCTCCTTGTCCCATTTCCCATCCCATCCCGCCTCTAATGCCCTCGACGTCGACTAGGCCATAAGTAAAAAAAAAAAAAAAAAAAAAAAAAGCACGTATTTTTAAAGAGATATTTGTCTTCTAATGCCTTATAAGTAGAAAATCAAATTATTTAACAATCAAAAAAGAATACTTTTAATCACGAAAACATTCTTTGAAGAAAGAGGTAATCCTGTTATTACGATCATTAGCGGTAAATCAGCTCTTTAGCTTGCTGGTAGGACTGCTCAGTTTCTCATTTAATCATTTTCGCCGCAGAGATAATGTGATTTTTTACATCTCAGTTAAGTGCGGAGGACCAGATAGAAAAAGCCATCTACTTCATCTTCTGAAGTCTTCAGAGCATTAAAGCGCGTATAATTTAGCTGTAATAAAATACTGACGGAAAATGTAATATCTATAAAGCGGACGATTTCAAGGAAAGACCTCCTTTAACGTATTCATCAAATGTTCCTCCAAGGCCCCATCAAATATGTGTAGATTGAGGTTACGAAATGGAAGTCATCAAGAAACTTAAGTCAGATCAAGAAGTTGAAATTACTCATAAGAATACATAAACACCAGAACGTCAAATCTCTAATAAACATATGCTTCACGTTTTAATATCCATCGCGGTTGTTGCTTATCACTTTCTTTATTGTTTCCAATCAGCCTCTCCTCCTTTCTATTTAATCCGGGATATCAGCTGCAGCAAGGATATAAGGTGAAGATTTAAATTTCGGAGACTCATTTGTATCCAAAAGGTTAGTGACTACTGTGGTGTCTTGAAGGTATATATCATTCCTCTACACACATTAGGTTAAAGAATCTTGCTATACTGCAAGATGACGTATGTAGTTTCTACGGAAATGATAGCAACTGAACTGAGGTTACGTCACCTCTTACACTCACGGATCGTAAGAAAGCTATCATAATGGCACTGTTCCCGGAATTAAAAAGTTCACACTTAAAAGTCGACATAAATAAATAAAGGAGATAAATGTACAGTTCAATGCAGCTATGACTTAATGTCTATTGGAAAACTATAAACATTACATTACGGCGCGATTTTTTTCATGTCATATAAAATACAAGTTTTGTTATTTGCTTATGTAGTATACAATTTAATCTATGCCGGCTATTTCATCAACAGTCCACAAGAAACTTGTTGTAAACGTTAGCTAAACTTTTCAAACGTTTAATAATTTAATTCCTGTTCTTGGATTTGTTTTCTTTTTATTCCAAATTAGTAATTCATTTACAGCTTCGGTCGACTGTTAAATTCAAGAGTTTTTTCCCACATTGGATCTGCGTCATCCCTCGTTTTACGCAAGTTGAAGGCAGTCTCTAACAAGATTCGACTGTGAATTCATGGACGCAGATGAAGCATTGTTTGTTATCGAAGGGGCATTTAAAGCGTTTGCTAGCGATAAAGTGATTTTTATTGACATTGTGTTATGCGAGAAGATCAAATCGCCATCAGTCGAATGCTAAGCTAACAATGATGAGCGGTCTGATACGAAAGCTGTCGAAGCTATGGCGAAGGAAGAGGAGAAGAAAGAAGAGACTGAACTCAAAGATAACGACACGGACTCATTGCTGTTTTGACAAAACTAGATCATTTGTATTAATCTTTTAGGTATTTCTGTCCTTTTGTGAATCAATACTAATAAAAGGCTAAGGTTGGTTAACGTGTCCGTAACGAAGTAACGTCACGCATCCGGCCTTCGTTACTGTATTAACAACGGCCAAATATGTTACAACATAGGAGAGGTTATGAGCGTTATTCAGTAATAGCCCTATTGATCTCCAATGATAAGAAATGCCAAAACACCGAAAGAAGAGCATTCATTGCGTTTAAATTAACATATTAATAATTAGTTGCTTTTTATTTATTTATATTCGTTCAATGTAGATGTTTTCGCTAAGTTCTTTTCCCACACATGTGTAAGACAAATGCTTCAATTTTCGAGCAGCGATGTTAGCGGAAGTTTTGATTAAACTGAAACTTAGCCGTAATCAGAATGACTAATGTCATTTGACATTAAAACAGAACGCATAAGTAATTTAAGTTTTCTAGAAAATATTTTAAGTTAATTTTGTGAGTGTCATGTTACTGAAAATATTACTGCGTTCGAATGAAATTAGTACCACACTGGTAGTGATTTATGCGGCCAAAATTAATAATACAGACCATAACGTAAGTAGCTAAGATTTATTTTTAATCTCCTAGCTTTATTGATACCATATTGCTGGAGTGATTATTTCAGCCGTATGTGAGTATTTTTAACTATGTCAGCAGTTCAGAAGTTGTAATACCGATCTGAATATGTAAGAGCCAGTGAAGATTTTGGGTCAAGTTTATATCGCGATGCATTATATCATTAACATGCGATACAGTGAATGTACCAATCTGCCTGTGATTGAAGCTTTGATTTTCTAGTGGCAATATTAGCGGATTTTGTGGTTAGGTTGAAACGAAACCTGCACCGGGATGATAACAGAAAATTTTTTCTACACTTTACGGCACGAGGAAATGTGTGATGCGTTGCTTTAAAACAATTCTTTTTAGTTAAGGAAATGTGAAGAAATGTATAAATGTCTTGCCAGAACACTCAATTCAAACCGTAATTTTTGACGGGCTTCGGGACTAGTGTTGTAATGAAACGTTTCCTAGCCAAAAAAACTTAATAATTTTTAAGAGTTGTGTTTGCTCATATTAATTACACCGGCATGTTAAACCATATAACACGACTGAGCCGGAATACGCAGCAAGTGGGAGCTCTGTCACCTGGTCGTAAAACCACTCCAACTTACTTTAGCTATCAATGATAAAACATTGCATACATAAATTGCATAAATTACGATCAATATTCAGCCGAGACTAAACAACTAATTAATTTGTGGTATAGAAACAATCTTCTTGGGCTAGTCAGACATTAGGATGACGAAATGTTGCTTCACGATTTAACTGTGAACTTCGGCATTATTCAACCACGTGCTGTGTCGATTATTAAGTGGTGAAAAGACTATCTAATATTCGAGCCATTCTATTTGAACTTCATGGAAATGGCATTACCATAAAAGCAAAAAGTGAATGCTAAACAACTTGTCGAAGTTGATTCTTATTCATTTTCCGAAGTTTCTGAACCCTTCCGGAATTCTTCATTTATCTGTCAAACCATATAACTAAAAAATTGGTAACTGCAAACTATTTTATTTTTTACTACCCAATAACATTTTATAACGTGAAGTCTAGGAAAACAAAGGTTGGCAATAATTGTGGTGGGGGTTTAATGGGGGGTTGAATAATTATTATCATTATTATTTCTGACATAAAATGATAGCTCAAAATTTGTTCCCTTTAAATATGTTTGAATTTTTAAAATCATTATATGAGTTCTTATGAAAACGATAAAAATCTAATTCTACTTTTTTTCCGAAACTACTGATGCACAAATGCTTTTATAATTTATAATATGTAACCTGTGGATGGTTAAAAGAAAACTTTAACGATATTGCTGGAATATATGATTTTCTCAAAACAACTAAATGAGTAATATTAAAAAAAATTGAATATTCAGTAGCAAATCACTTCAGAAAAATATCACATTTATTATTCGGTAGAGAATTTCACGATTCGGATTATAAATACGTCGGGAACAGTACTTTCTTTTAAAATTACAGATTTTTTTTTTTAATACCTATTATTTTTGTTAACCGAGCTATTTTGTGTTTGGTTTCTGTATACCAACTGAACTATTGTTTCGCACAATGAATAACGAACTCAATTTAAAAATAACTTGCTACTGATAAAAAAAAAATATTTGGTATATCATTCATTTTAACATAGAATTTGAGTAAGGAAGAAGAATTCATACTTGACAGATTTTTTCCCCTGTCGTCTGATACAATCCTCTAACTCTTCCATCTTGAGCTAACCTCCTTATTTAACATCCATGCAGTATTTCGAATTACTTTCTGAGCTTCGTGGTCAACGATCACTGTCTACGGTTTTGAAATACCCTGACTTATTATCTGTATATATTTAAAAAAATGTATACTGAAACATAGCATTAATAAATAATTATCAGTTGATTACCTCCTACAGGCAATTTGTTATGTGACGAGTGATTAAATGTTTACAGCTGAAGCGAAATGAAAAATCTTGAACCTACGGACTAATGTAGTGATAGTTTCACAATTTGGCGAGTTGGCCACCTTACTGTCAGTTACTCCTCAGACCTGCTCGTATAGTTGAGTTTTTCATCAGTACAGGATCTGTCATCTCGCTGACTCCCGGCCAAACGCTATTGCGAAGAGCAGAATTACGAGTCTGAAACTGGATCAATAACGGCCGCACGCAGAATGCACACACGTGGGGCTTCCTGTTCAGGTTTTCTCAGAGTTCCTAATCAGATCAGCCCCCAGCAGCAGCAGTAGCTACCATTCACTGTACCAAAAATCATCTCAATAATACCCACTCACTAATTAGTTCACATGAAATTAATACTGTTTGTGATTTAGAATGAAAAAACAATAGGTCTTGTTTGTAGGATACATAAGAGAATAAAAAAGCTCAGCGAGATGATTAGTAACTTGTTATGTTTAAAATCGATTTTAGCTTTGAAACAGGATCATACGAATTTTTCGTCTGTCAGACAGTATCTTTTCTTTTTTTATTCGAAATTTTTAAATTATTACACGTGAGAGTATCTTAAGAAGTAGAATATCCTAAAGCGCTTAAATTCGGTTTTATTTATCCATTTTTAAATACTATTGTAAAATGATAGATACATAGTTTTATTCAGAAAGCTATTCTCCAGTAGAGAATATAAAACGTTTTTCATTTTCATTGGTTCAAAAAGTCGCAGGCATCGATGAAGATGGCATAGAATAAAACCATGTCATCTGGTACAGGCAGAATCTCTACATAGAATGAATCAAAATATATTAGAAAAATTTGATCTTCATTTGACAAAATGGCAAAGGGCCGTGAGGATTATTATTAATAAATTCATGCTAAACTATACTATATCCCATTTTAAAAGCCTAATTTGTTTTTATTACAGATTTTTAACCTATGTATTAAATTTTAAATTAATTCAATTGCGATTGACCATAAGCACCGGTGAAATGTTGAAATGTTCGTTATCGCGGTACAGGAGGAATTTCAAAAAATTCTGTAATTAGATATTTAGGTTGTTTTGTTTTAACTGGAAGAGTGATTGTTTTTGATACAGTTGGTAATTAACACGGCACTAATAAGGAACTAACACGGCTATAACGCAGCACTAATAAGCCAATTACAGGGCACCAACAGGTAACTAACACTCAATAAGAAACTAACAGAAATTAACAGCGCTCTAACGGTGAACAAAACCGGGTGCTAACAGAGCACTAACGGTACATCAACAGGGAACTAACAGGACACTAACAGGGAACTAACAGAGCACTAACGGTGCATCAGCAGGGACTAACAGGACACTAACAGGGACTAACAGAGCTCTAACGGTGCATCAGCAGGGACTAACAGGACACTAACAGGGAACTAACACAGCACTAACGGTGCATCAGCAGGGACTAACAGACACTAACAGGGACTAACAGAGCTCTAACGGTGCATCAGCAGGGACTAACAGGACACTAACAGGGAACTAACACAGCACTAACGGTGCATCAGCAGGGACTAACAGACACTAACAGGGACTAACAGAGCTCTAACGGTGCATCAGCAGGGACTAACAGGACACTAACAGGGAACTAACACAGCACTAACGGTGCATCAGCAGGGACTAACAGGACACTAACAGGGAACTAACAGAGCTCTAACGGTGCATCAACAGGGACTAACAGACACTAACAGGGAACTAACAGAGCTCTAACGGTGCATCAGCAGGGACTAACAGGACACTAACAGGGAACTAACACAGCACTAACGGTGCATCAGCAGCGACTAACAGACACTAACAGGGAACTAACAGAGCTCTAACGGTGCATCAGCAGGGACTAACAGACACTAACAGGGAACTAACAGAGCACTAACGGTGCATCAGCAGGGACTAACAGGACACTAACAGGGAACTAACAGAGCTCTAACGGTGCATCAGCAGGGACTAACAGGACACTAACAGGGAACTAACACAGCACTAACGGTGCATCAGCAGCGACTAACAGACACTAACAGGGACTAACAGAGCTCTAACGGTGCATCAGCAGGGACTAACAGGACACTAACAGGGAACTAACACAGCACTAACGGTGCATCAGCAGGGACTAACAGGACACTAACAGGGAACTAACACAGCACTAACGGTGGGTCAACAGGATATTAACATGGAACTAACAGTTAACCAACAGTGCATTAACAGAGGACTAACAAGGAACTAAAAGGGAAATAAGATGGAACTAACATGGCACTAAAATTGTAATAACAGGGAACTTATAAGGAATAACAGGGCATTCATAAGGAACTAAAAGAGCACTAACAGGGTACTAACAGAAAACTACCACCTAACAGTGAACTAAGGGGCTATTAACAGAGGAACTGTGGAATAGAAAGAGTTTATCGCGTAAGAAAAAGATGGTGAATAGAATGGTGTAAGACAAATTTATTGCTTTACTGTCCTTAATAGTGATTCAAGCACAGGTAGTCCAGTTTTCAACTTCCGTTACGCAGTTCACCTGTGTAATGAAAGCAGAATACACAGATACGACCTACGAGTTGAGTTATTGCCTCAGAATATTCTATAGTTTTCTCGGCTGCAGTATTTAGTCTTAAGCTTAATGGTAAGTCTCTTTTCAGCACCGATATCACATCGAAAATAACGCAGACCCAGAGAAAACTTGAGGTCGGGTGGTTACTACTTCTTTTGTAACGGTATTAAGGTTTCCTAATGCCGTTACGTTAACCACACCGTGAGTTGTCCATCAATGATCTCTGAGTAGCAACACATATGGAGGACCGTTTTGCATGTATAACACAGCGCCAAATCAATTATTTCATATTAGAAAATTTTATAGTATGGTAGATGATATGAAAAGCAAAAAGAAATCAATTTTGTATATTTTAAACTCCATAAAAAATTTGAGATCACATTATCATGTTCTTTTTTGCAAATAGGAGGGACTTAGCTTGCGCGGGACACAAGTTATATAAAATTGATTTTTTTTTATCTTTACAATCTTTTGTGTAGCATCCGCTTTTTATACTCCCAGACCGCCTAATATAACAACAAACAGAGTCCAATCCAGAAAATATTGAATGAAGAACGTGTGGGGAAAGTAAAAACCATACAGGTGTGTGTCAAAAATCTTGAAGTCATCCGTCAAAAAAACATATGATAAGAAATGTGAGACTCAATGACATCAACCTATAAAAATAAATGGTCCATCTGCTTGAGGGTGGAATGCTTACTTTTAGTATAGTTAATACTGCTAGCTGCAAATTTTTAAGAACATTTGGCACTCCAGTCATTAAAAAAAACACTGTAGATAAAGATGTTTTGCACACTCGCCTCGGTAATTACGGACAGCGAGAATGTGCTTTCTCTTTCATTAGTTACTCCGAGGCTAGCCAGCTCGCCGGGGTGCCGACCTTGAAATTTTATCCTCGTGAAGAAGACTTACTGGACATTAACTGGTATCTTGCGGTACCTGTCGTTTCCTTACAACAAATATGTATTTGCATTTTCTCCATTGCAGTATTAGTAGGTGACTAAAACCCCGTCGGAGTAAGGTTTAAAAACGTAGGACAACAGGAATGTTCTGAGATGCCTAGATACCGAATCAAATTGTTATTGATTTATTTACTTTAGAAGTACTATTTCCTTAACCGGAAGATCATAATCTTTGCCTTCATATCTTTAATAGATTACCGGTTTTAGCCCAAATTTGTAAATAGAATACACATCCTTCCAAGACTTGTTATTTTTCCTCCTTTTTCTCTCAATATCGATTTAGTCTGCATTTGATAGTAAACTTCTACTTCCGCTGTACTAAACTTTAATAGACAACTTATATATTTTCATATAACGCTTTGCAATATAGATGTAACACAGCCGTTCTCACAATATTAATTACTCTTTAACAATAGGCAACTCATCATCTGTGACATTTTATAGTGTGATACACATACAGCTCAGTGTCTCACAGCATAAAAACTTCTGTATCAGCCATCTTGCCCTGCCTAGAAATCATCCTCATCTCCTTGGACTCCGTAGATCTGTATTTCTCTCGGTATTCCACTAGAATAGTTCCTTATCTCAAATATATATTTATATTAATTATCATTATTATTCATATTGTTATGTTGTATTAGATTTATTACCAAGATAGTCTTATTTTATCCATCATGAGAAATAGGAGGCTTGGAATGTGAATAACGCATTTTCAACAGAATCGATATATTCGCTACGTCAAACTCTGCTACATGCTATTATTAGAAAAGCACACTGGCCTCTACGAAGCACTTTGCGCCTGGAAAATTCCGTGAATAGAAGGTTCTGTAGCGTTTTAAAACGCAGCTATGAACGTCGTGTAGTTGCCTCTGCAATACCACTAACGTCAAACTCAAAACTATCGCAGATAGTTCTGCAGAACAACGTGTTCTTACCTAACTCCACGTTGGGAATTCGTCGGGTATACAGTGAAGAGTATTCCGTATGTCACAACACAGAATTCGATACGAAAGAGAAGGGCTGCGAGGCTTTCCGATGCGTTAGACACTTTTCCCCTATGTTTTTTCGCCTCGTCGATGTATTTAGAGGTGGAAAAGAATTGGGGCGACGAACGTGAAGAAATTCGACCATGGCCTTTTGAAAGAACCATGCCGACATTCGCCTGGAGTGATTTGGGGAAACGAAGGAGTACCCAAATCAAGATGAACGCACGGGTATTCGAACCTGCGTCTTCCGGATGCGAGATGCGTTAGAGCCTCTACTAGCAATGAGTAATGCAAGCAGTGTACACAGAGCACGACCTGTTCACAGAAACCAGCGGCATCCGTTCAGTTGTTAGATGCATAGTAATGGTATAAACAATCGTGCTAATTGCTATAATTTACGTATAGATCTCTTATAAAAGAATTGTATCATACATTGTGTCCGATGGGCCGAAGTCAGATCTCCTTTAACTAACCTTGACATGTTGCACAAGAACATTTAAAATGAGAAACAGATGCCTCGTACTTTCAGCTGATCGTCAATGAAAATTGGTGGCGTGCTTCTGAGAAGGGTACTCTGCCTCATTATTCTCTTTGAATAAAGATAATTCCATTGCCAGTAGACTTTAAGGCAAATGGCTGAAACATTATCTGTCTAAGACATAGATGGCGATGGAATAAGCAGAGACTGAAATGTAAAATTGCACTTCAATTTTACGATCAACACTTAGCCAAATTGATAACAATCAGTAACCTTAGTACAATTATTTTACAATACTGTACAGAAAAATCCGCATACAATGCTAAAATTACCACACTACTTTTATATTTAATCAATAACCATTTTCTATAGGAAATAATTTCGAAAATGACATGTCGTAAAAAGTTTGTATAATATTTCTACGACATCCATTATTCTGAACCACTATATTCTTATTTTCATGAGTTAGGCTCTTATGTTCCAATGATTTCCTGTAGTGTCGTAATTCGTAAACACTGAGGCGAAAAATATATATTCTTTAGTGACGTGAGTCAATTCAGAATCGCTTGTCACGGTATTTAAAGAGACATGAGTGTGAATCGCAGATTTCGGCTTCTAGAGTTTCTTAGCCAAGAATGCGGCGATGATACAGCAAAATTTTATCCCCTTCTTTGCCTATACTCATCTCCTGCATCTAATCAACATCTCTTCGATGATAATAAATTGTTCTACACTTTATAGCGATACGAAATGTTAACATGAAAAATGTCTAACCGACAAGATCAAATTATCAAATAGCAGTTTCACAGATACTACTTAAAAAATTTCTGTCAATGGTCTCCGCGATATAAGGCTCAGTCAACTGTTGTATCTAGCTATTAGTTGTTTCTCTGCTTCATTAAGGTCTGGTTAACATCAAGATGAAGGAAGGGAGAGGGTGAAAACTGGTGTAGGTATGTTCACGCTTATTCTACGTAAACACCTCGGATATCGTCAACAGCAATGTTTGCTCTCACTCCAAACACAACTAGCAGAGATTTAATCCCAGATACTGGAAATCAATCTTCTGAACACCTTCGTTAACGCTGACTTATCAGAGCTACGTTTTGTCGACTAGCCATACTACCTCCGAGTTGAGAGGAATAGATTCAAAAAGTTTCCTTCCTTTCGTAATAACCACCGTTATTGAAATATATTACAATAGAATATGAAGCTACCATATCGCCACATTCCGTGGCTGTTCAAACGAACGTCCTTAATGTACTGAACGTTTGTGGCTTAAGCCATTGCTACAGTCTAGTTCACCGTATTGTACTCACTTGCGAGGAGCAAGCGGTGTGATTGGTCAAAATATGCAACATTATATAATACTAGCTCGTACCCGCGACTTCGTACGCGTGGATTAAGAATTTTTTTTTGCCAGAATTAAATATAGAAAGTTATTGGTAACGAAGGATTGGTACCAAACAATATAGAATCGGAATAATATGACAGGAAAGCTATCACTGTATCATCGTACCGTCGAACCTGTCTCTTGAAGAGAATCAATTTCCAACATATTTCTGTCACCATTCGATAAGATCTCAAAATTTCGTGACTACAACTGTTAATCATGCTGGAAAAAATATCCTGTGCCCTTCATTCAGATTTCCTTATAAAATTCCATCACAACGATATAGCCATTTAGTCGTCAAAACGTAACAAAGACAGAGACTTACTTTCGTATTTATAATAATATTACTGTGGTTCACACTCACACACTGACTGCGAACAACACCTGAGGGATCATTATAACCTAAAAAGTGTACATCTACAACATTGCAAGACTACCTACGATTTGCCTCGCATTGCACCCCTAACTTTCTAATATCTACAGTTTAACATTCAATCCGAATAACCTACGACCCAGGCCTCACTCTTACGATGAAAAACAATTTTTTTAAATCTTAGCCTCCACGGACATTTGAACCGGAGACCACGAAGTCAGTAATCAAGCGCTTTAACCTCTTAGCTGCCAGTCCACTATTCGGAAACACTGTACGGAGACGTCCATATCCTACGTGTCTGTCTATCGACGTATTTCGAAGTTATGAGACAACATGTGTTATTTATACAGATAATTTTTCAACCAAATGTAGAGAGTATTTTTCTCCTTGTTTCAAAGGATAAGTGTGCAAAGTTTCATCGAGATCGGATGAAAACTGTGGATTTGTATGAAGAACAAGCAAACAAACAAATATACAAACAAACAAACATTCATCTTTATATCTAAAGATAAAATTAGTGTTTTTTATTTTTATTTAAAAATCAGCATGCAATTAGTAAGTAGTTAAATAACATATTTACAAATTCGATAATTAACAATTATTTTTGGAAAAGTAAATAATCGGTTACTGTTCCAAATTTTCAATAGTGACATTGTTTCTTCGATATCTCTAAATATTTTTATACCGTTCCACATTCACTGGGCAGTATTTGAAATTGGGAGCTGTGTTAGCAGTCATTGTTTATGAAAGAAGTTCATCCGTCCCATTATTAAAGCAATCAATCTGACACAAATGTTAAAAACCTGGGTTATTGTTCAAAATATTTTCAAACTTTAAGTGTACTGAAGAATACCTCTAGCAATACGTATTTTATTCATTAATTGAATAGATTCGGTCAACGTCAATCCTTGAGTTTCAAGCATTTTAATACTCACAGGTATGTGGAAAAAACGAATGCCAATCACAGCTATTGCTTTAATACTAGACTTGTTAAATGCTTCCTTGTACTGAAAAACTGTCATAGCCTCTCCACTAACAAAGTTGTTTACTACACCTTTAATGGCCTCGAAATGTTAATTGTAAAACAGTACAGCTTCAACCGACGTCACCCACCGACCCACCACTGGTTCCGGAGGTAAAGGCAGATTTGGCTCTTTTTTTTTTTTTTTTTTTTTTTTTTTTAGTAAGCATTATTACGAGATCGTGCCTTAAGAAATACTTTCTTGTTGATAGAATCAGTTTATTTACATTCCCAAACGTGGGTCGTAGTTCTTCAGCAAGTCGTCGTAGACTAAGAGCAGTGCTGCTAGTAGGTTTTACCGGTTACAACTTAAGATTTTGTTTATTAACTATGTATAATACCAAAAAATATTGTAAATATAGTGAAAATATGCATCATCACTAGGTTTTAGGTTAAATATGCAATAACCGGTGAAAATGGACTTAATATGCAAATGCTTATGCAAACATGCAAATGCGTATAATCCGGTCTCTAGTTATAAGAATACGTTAGACCTTGCGACCTTCTCCGGACATGTCATGGTGTACGGCGAAGGTAGCTATACTTGGCCATATAATGTTTACGAATAGGGAGTCTTTCTTACATCAAGTATTAACTCACATGAGAAGCGGACTGCATCATCTAACAGCAGCGAGCCTTCAAGGTTAACACAGCATACATAGCATACAGAGGGGGTGAATTGACATCCTACGAGGAAGAAATCACACTCTAATGCGCAAGAATGTCATGAATAGGAACAAGTTAAACATGATTATTAAACTATTACAGTAATCTCTCTTAACTAAATAATACGTAACTTCATAATTTAACGGAACTGTGCACTGGACTTCGTTACATTCTTTATAATTAACATTGCAACTGAGAGAACCAACTAACTTTTAACACCAGTCTATCTATTTTATTAAATGCGATTTCTGCAAATATTACTGGACGGATTTTTATTCAGTTTAGAACATTGTGCAGCCCTCGGTGTCAGCTCCCTAGGAGTTATATTTCATTTTAATTTGACGTCGGAATGGTATAATGTAAAAAAAAAAATATTATTTGTCGGTAATCATAAGTTATATATTTGTCGGAGTCGAATTTTTAAAGCTATTGGGTGTAATAAGGTTCAGTACAGATCATTAGTAGGGTGACTCTGGTAGCAATCTAATAATTCCTCAAACGAAAGAAATTGCCACCATGTTAATTACAAGAAACTAAAACTTACGGCGACCCCCGTGTGACTCATCTTGAAAAAGATAGCATAAACAAAGGATCAAAAACGTTTGTTTGAGGCGTTAGTTTAAAAGTTCCTTGCATGAGAAGAATTGCAATAACATCCGACCTAGTAACAAAGACAATCTTACATCGAAGGTGAACCGTATATGACCCAACTTGAAAAGGTGTATTATAAAAACCTTTTAGGAGATATCCCTTAAAAGTTCGTAAGGAGAAAACAATACGCAAATACAATATACAGGAAATAATAGGTATAGGAACCAAAACATACATATTACCAAAAAGAAATCTGTGCCTTGTTGGACCTAAATAGTTTGAAGTTTCACTAAAAACAAACTATTAGCTCGCCTCCTGCAGGCAATGATCAATATTATTCATAGAAAAGACCAATTAGCACCACTTTATACTATCATTCTTATATAACCTTTTTACTGGTTGCGAAATGTTCATTGTGGCACTAAACAAGGAAATCAAATCGTCCATGCTAATAACTTGGGTTAAACACACGATATTCTGTCTGCTGCGATAGATTTATTTCACTAGAGAGTTGTTCATTTAGAGAGTTGTTTCATCTGCGAATAATCCATTTTAACACCGTAATCGCTCAAGCAGCTGCCATCAGCAAGTGAATTTTATCGGACACTGATGGGATATACCGCGATAAATAGCATGGATGATCAAAATGGCGTCAGCGCTACGCTATAGAGTGATTTAATTCTGTGGCTGCTCTAGCGCGCAGAATCAGCCTTCAGGTCGGTGTTTCGATAACGTCTCTTCTAAAAATCTACACAAATCTGCAACAGAATCCGACTCGGAGTGATTTCCATGAAATATGTTCGAAACACAAGTTGTGAGAGGCTGCGGTACAGGTTGAGCCTTCCTATACTCCTCATTCCTACCAATTTTCGGGATAAAACTGTTTCCTTGGAGTGTCTGCTTCACCGCGTCGATCAACAAACCACAGAGACAGAACCTGTAGATGACGTCAGAACGAAATGCCTCCCTCGTCGTCAGTTGTAAGTTTAGATTAAATTGCAATGGAGCACACGCTCTAGTGGCAATTTCCCTAACACCCATCTTTCCCCTTTCCTGCACCCACCTACATTTTCCCTCTACAGATTTTAATTTTAAATCCTTTCAACGTTCGACGTTCAACGTTTTTGGTAAATCATTCATCATTTCCCTTGGTAACTTGTTCAAATCCCTGACACCCTTACCTAAAAAAGAGAATCTTCCCACACCCTTGTGCCTGAAATCGAGTGCCAGCTTGCGCTTCCATGAACTACTTTTCATACCCACACCAATATCTTTCCATGCCTCATCACCCTCCTCCTGTCTTGCAATGAATCCCATTCCAGCTCTTTTATCATATCTGTTACTGATTGCATTCTGCGATAATTACCGGAAACAAATCTAGCAGCCATTCTTTGCACCCTCTCCAACTCCTGTATTTCATACTAAAAATGTGGGTCCCATACTGCACTACCATATTCGAGCAATGGTCTGACCAAAGTTTTGTAGCCCAATTCCTTTACTTCCCGCGTACATCCCCTCATCACTCTCTGAAAATTTTCACGTTTTTCTTCCAGACAGAAATGCAGACAATGTTGCTTACAAAAAAGTTTTGTAAGCAGTGTTTGCTATGTTTTACTTTCTTTTCCGACAGTAAGCAATGTTAGCTGCTCAGAACTTACTGTTTGCTCTTTTGCACTTAGCTGTGTTGTCCATGGAAAGCTGGAATAATCAAAGCTTACCCAAGTGATTTGTTTCAGAGAACTTCCCCTCGATTAATAAACCACGTGAACGAAGTCACGGGCAGTAGCTAGTTATAAATAATTGTAATTAAGCCACGAATTTTTTTTTAGTTTCCGAATGATCCACGTATATGTACGAAAATTAATTGTTGCTTTAATTGTAAAATATTATCTATAGTTAAGTTTCTAAAGATTTATTACATGAAACCCTCTCTAGAAAATTAGTGGATAATTTTCATAAATTTCCAAAGAAAATAACTGCAAAACGTTGTTGTTGTAATGCAAACAAAAAATATTGACGACTGTCAGTTTAAATATTATAGGCCGGCTGCATTCCGCATGAAATTCTGATGCAACGATTTCACGAAGATGACATAAAAGGGCCAGACAAATTAGACTTGTACTGTGTAATCAAAATCAGTAATAATTTAAAGCATCAAACTGTTATTAAAATTGATATTGAAAGGTATCAGGTACGAGAGATAACCGCATATTTTATAAACGCATAATGTTTAAATTCGAAAAAGATTTGAAGAAATGCGCGGCATGAGACACATTAGACGTTGAGATGTTATTAATAATAAAATACACACAGAAAAAAAAGGGTAGCTGACAAAATAAAACAGATGAAAACTGATTTTGGCGGAGGTAAGTTAGGTTTGGAACAGAAACAATTTTAGTGTTGACGTAGACAATGGGAGATTGAAAGAGTTTACACATTCAGGTCGTTTATAGATATACAGAAATATTGTATGTTAATCAAGACAAAATGTTTTTAACTCTAGAGAAGTTAAGACTTAAGACTGCCAAGAAAAAATATATGTTTATAGCAACTGAGATTTATCTATTGACTGCACGTTGACCTTATTTTTTGTTAGGGCAAAAAGAGTTGCAATGGCATTATAAAACTTAAAGACGAATGAAGCCAATTGTTTTATATTCCGAAAAAGACGGAATGACGCACGCATTTGCCGTCTCTAGTAAGCTTTTTCATTTCTTTGGCTGTTGCCATAGAGGTTTTCCAAGGGCAGTCACAGGATTTTGAGACGAACTGCCGAATAATTTTACAGAAGAATGGGTACACATGTGTAGGATAGCGTCAGATGAAAAACAGATACTCCTCAACGTTTCAAGAAACGGCAAAAAAAAAGTTTAATTTAAAATATGTTTTACATACATTATAATTTAGTCAACTTTATTATTATTATTTATTATTATTATATACAATATGTATTTGTCTATATGAATTACATTTGCTACCACTTCACATCGTTGTTTTAAATAGTGGTAGCAAGGCACTACGTTCATGAAAAATAGAAAAGTATTACTACAGACGGTATCATCATACTAAAAAGAAAATTACTTACAAATACTATCGAGACATTCTTGAAAAAAGGAGGATATATGTTCTTACTATCTTCGTGCGTCCAGCGAAGAAAAAACAATTATTTAGAGCCGCTCGAGGAACTTTTATAGGCGGAAAGTCCAAAAATTATTTTTCATATTTTATGGATACGGCCTGTAAGAGTAGGAGTGAAGAACGATTTGATAGAGGTCAAAATAACAGAAGATATAATACAGAGCAGAGGAACTTTCAGAAGTTTGATACAAAATTTCAATAATTGCCAGGAGAAGGAAAACAGGAATGGTACTAACATCTGGCCCCAACGAAGGAGGAATCAGCAAAGTGAAAGGATGAACTATTGGAAAACAAGAAAAGAAGTATCGAGATGAATGCACGGGATCACTTTACGCCATCCTTAGATGGCCAAAATCGAAGTGAAGGATACGGTCTGTCACAGCTGTGTTCTATTTAATACTGTCTGAAAACAACATTGCTGTAATGAAGATGTAGGTGAACTCTCCGATAGTGGCTGAGGCCAGAAACACTGTCGGTGGCGGTGGCGGCTAGCCGGCCTTGTGACGTGGGGGCGTCCGTCACGGCTATTTCGGGCTCGGCAGACGTGGACAGCCCTGCGTCACTAGTACGAGACGACGCCCGCTGTACCGAGTGTTCTGGACGCCCTGCGAATACCCAAAACATCCGTTACCAAAGGCGACCTCACTGTCTGAATACGCAGAAACGATTCCTACAGCCAAAACGAGGAAGCTCCATTGCTTATGACGTATTTCGTGCAGTGATATGTATCAACTCCTGCAGGTAAATTCCTCGTAAATTCAATAGGCGACGCAGAAGAACGTCTTGTCTGAAAAATTTAAGTGATGGTTTGAGGATGAGTCAAACGTTATAACATGTTGTAACAGCCCTAAGACCAAGCCGATTCTATGAAATATTATTTTAAGAATAGTGTGTAACAAGCTGGGAGTAGATTAATTATGGTTTTGTATATTTTTCGTGTAATTAATTGTGAATTTGTGTAAATGAACATTGTTTTATGGAGAAAAAAATATGTAAATACTATTCAGTATGTTCAAGGACCTGTATGCATGAAACATTGATTAATAGTTTGTAATTCTAAGTGTTGATGTGAGCTACGATGTTTGGAGGACAATTTGCGACGGTCTGGATTGGTTTATGTAAATAATTTTGGGTATAAATACTTGTAAATATCTTTAATTTCCATTTTTGTGCGTTTCGTGATGGTTGTGAATGATTTTGTATTGATTCTGATTGTTTTTATGTATTTAATATTATTGTTATGATTCGAGAAAAGTCGGTCGGAGCTTTTTGAACAGTTCTGGATGTTTCTAAAGTGTCTATTTAAGCACACAGAGATTGCGAGCAGAGTTTGTTAGTGAGTAGTTCTGGGAAATGTGTGAGCTTAATCGCTGGAACATTTGTTTCTGTTTGTACTTAATATCTTTGGATGGAGTCGATGTCTTAAAAGAAAAATAAACAACGTGGAAAGTGATTCTTCGAGAAATTATTTCATATACAACCAAATACTTCTATCAATGTGCCAGACCCTGGCGTAGGCGGTTACAAACCAGGGTGTTATCTGTCGATAGCAACGTCCTCTAGAGATGTAGTTTCTCGTTGTTTTGCCAACTGTAAAAACTTTTTATTTTATTTATATTTTTCCATGCGAGATGGTCAGTCTCATTGTCATTATAGGCGTTATACGATAGAGGAAAAGGAACAGTAAGATATTACGCTATAGGAACCATCCCAGCATTGATTGCAGAAAAACCCTGGAAAACCGAAACCGGATTGACTGATAGGAGTTTTGAACTCTCGTCTTCTCAAATACCAGACCCAAGCATTACCGCTAATCCACCAGATTCGGGCAGTGTGAAAGTGTTTCGTCGGTGGATGCTCCTGATAATGTGTGTATTGTGACGTAGATGTACACATAACATCTATATATAATTTTTTATTGTGGTTCCACGTTTGACGTATATTGTTTGGTTGATGTAAGAATAAATATTGTCATTGCCGGAGCCACGCAGCTGTTGTGTGTGGCAACACGAAATCGCACAGAGGAGTGATCAGCTGTGTTGGTGGCCAGCCTCCGCTTGAAAGCAAGAAAAAAAACTCGCTTACGAGTAGTCAGTAGCAGATAGACTGGCATACGCAAACATGTACTGCCTGAACACTTAAGACCGATATGGATCAGCCTTTCGCGTGCAATGTAACAATTTGCATTTGATTTCCATCTCTAAAATGGTTACCAAAATTATGAAACAGTATTTTTTTCATTAGATCTCTACGGTTAGTTGGCATCAGGATCATTAGACCAGGCAGAGAACTAAGGCCAACGAAAGAGAGGTATTTGGAACAGAGCGATTTTAAGCAACCATTTTGGCTTTTGCGTAGTGCGACCTAAGGAAACCGAGGAAAACTGGTCATGATGTCACCCTGGGGATTGAAAGCGAAACCTTTCAATTATCAGACCAAAAATGTAATATATCGTCCCTCACGCTTCGTTATTAGAAATTAAAACGTTCGCAGGCATTGTACGTGTACACTTTTCAGTAATTAAAAACTATGTACAAATAATGTTGTGTAAGAGTATAAGATCCACTAGGGAAAGCACCGTCGATATTTCTCTCATTTGAAAGAAAGGTCTGGATAGAAAGCGTACACCCAGAAGCCACATTAGACTCGGAAGATTTATGACAGGAGAAAACGTGTGGGTCACATAATGACGTTGACTCAGCAGTAATTTAATCGTTTCTTAAAGACGAAAAGTGAAAATGGCAAGTATTCAATTACAACAACCATTACACAGCTTGTTGCTTTCAATCTGATAAGTGTGGCTTGTGCTGTATAGAGAAAATGATAAAGTCATCAACAATATACATTGAGCACATAAAACTGAAAAATACTCGTATAAATCTGTTGTTCTATTATAAAGAATTTTGTTGTATTCGCAGGCGTCATATTCATGTAAATGCTTACGGAATTATCGCTGCGTTGCTATAATCCTCCTTCTTCTTTTCCCGACGTTTCCACCTACTCTTCAATCATCTTCAGGGATCGTGTGCCGAATCTGCTACATAACAATCTGTGTTCTATTGTTTTTCTATTTCATATCTTTTTTTTGAAACGCAACTAACGCCTGCGTTAAAATGTTTGGACGAACAATCAATTACGTTTTTACTGTATGCACTTCAAATAAATCAAAGGTTAAATTTAAAGCTACGTCCGTGTTTCATTTTTAAATTAAACAATTAATTATTAATTGTAGCGAAACATATTCATGCCGAAAATTTCCCTACACACCTAGGTATTTTCACCTTACATTCTTTCGCCGTTTGATACAAATTTTTCGGCACATCCCTCTATAAATTATTCAGGCTTCTGACTCCATTAACTTCAATTGAAAACTTTATGGCCGACATTGAGAACTAATTTATGGACATGATAATTTCTTTTCTTCAACATGATACTCATAATTTTATATCAATATCCATCTAGGTCCGGTGTATGTCTTATACCCTCCCGTAATTCATAATGAAGCAATTTTAATTCAAATGATATAGTGATTTCACATCTCGACACTCATGAAACCAACTTAAATTATTTAAAAAAATCTTGAATAATTCATTCCCTCAGCTGTAACGACTAATGCTAATATTTCTGCTTGAAAATGAAAGCTTCCATCGCAGGCGCATTAATACATTCGCTGCATCGCGATGTAAACGTGATCCGCTGTTTCTGTCATTAAATAACGCTCATACCGTTGTAAACGCAGGAAAGAAGGCTTGAAGTATTACGTCCGCTTTGTGGGCATGGACTGGATGGCGATACTTCCCTTCGTAGTTTAGTATAGCCTATTGAGTGTTCTATATTAAAACTAAAATGACAAACGATGGCTGCCTCGCTGATGTTAAATACAAGTCGTTATCCTGAATAAAATAATCCATTCCGCATTAAATAAATCTTCTCACGTTTCTTCTGCTATTAAACATTTATTTCGCACATAGCATTAAAACTTTTACAAATCTACTGCCTTTAAACATTTACTAAAACGATCTTCAAGTCGTCATTCTTCTACAACAACCATTAGACAGTCACTTAGATAAGGTCAGCGATAATCACTATACAACTATTCGTCTTACAGGTCAGCCAACTTAACTATCGACTACTGTTATGGTGTTCCACCATATTGTTATAGTATTATTTACGTAAACCACTTCATATTTCACTATCCCTATGGTTGTAACTCACAGGATACACGATGACCAGGCTTGGACTTTTATTAACATTGATGTTGGCCATAATTGCGCTTATAGAATATGAGCACATGACTCAAATAAAAGACTAGGTTATTCGACTGGTCATGTGAAGAGCGAGTTTATTTATCTGTTGGTGTGTTCTGCAGTATAAAAAAAAAGACGTCGACAAGGATCATATAAATAAATAAAAGCAATGAACACTAATTATTTTCCAGCTTTCGGATTTCTTAGTTCGTTCTGCAAAGACAAGGATTTTTAAAAGATTTTTAACTGCGACAGCATTACATCGGTAGATGCCTTTCAGAGAGGCTAAGAACCAGAGGGAAAGAAGGAACGCGAAGAAAGTCCATTTGGTGCCGAGAGGCGGAGGATCCATTGAGCATGATGGAACTCAAACATTCCGGGTTATGAATTTCTAAAGGGTGTATGCAAACAAGTAACTTCAAACATTCTGAGCAGCGGGTGGATCCAGCAATAATCCTGCAGCCGCTCCGCAAACGACGAAGGAGCAGATCTGCAAGGGTCGGACCTGCGGCACCTCACAACTCACCCCCCACCCCCCACCCCCACCCTCCATGGCCTTCCGGCTATCCATCTGGGGCTGCTACTAGCCCCGACCACTGTTACAACACGTATATCGTATGATGGTCTGCATAGTTCTGGTCCTGATAAGAAAAGAGAGTTAACTTCAAGATTATTTTAGATATAATCTTCTAGTACACGAGCTAGGAAGCTAATTTTAGGTTAGCTGGTTTTTCGATATTTCTTTAATTACTGAAGTTGTGTAGGGATGCGGTACGTAGGGCATCTGGGAGCGGTTGCGTTTACCTGTGCGCATTCCTTCCGTACAAGTAAAAATTATGCATTTTGAAATAATTTTGAGACAAATTTTATTTTTTTCATAATTTTCTATGTCTTCTTAGCAATAAAAATGTATAGTTACCAGACAGTTTTATCGTTGTTAACATCGCATCAGGTACAATTAAAAATAAAAAAATAAATTTCAAACCATTTTTGTATTGCTGAAATTTGAATATGATTTAGTTCTACAATCAAAGAATATAAAAAAAATTTGCCAGGCAGAAATTCGGCTTTATTAATTATGAGCCAGACCAATCTAAGTCTTGGAGAGAGTAGGTAAGATACAAGAGTGCGGAAACTAATTTGTTTTAAAGCAACAAAACAATAAAAATTGTATTGTACATTTATTATCAGTCATATATAAAAGATAATTTGGTAATTTTATACATTTTTCTTTTTCATCAACCATCATGACGAAATTGAGTTTTCATGTTACAAGGCATAATACAACAAACATAAACATTCGACGCGATCTTAGAAAATAGCATCTGTGATTGCTTATATCTCACGACGCCCTCTGTCGCAGATATCTCTCTCAAACTACCAACGAATTAATTGCAGCACTCTTCAAACTCACCTATTCTCCACGACAATTAAATTTGTATGGCTCAAATTAAGCAACCGAATTTCGGTCTGGAAAATTTACATTATATTCTTTGAATATATATCATATTAAAATTTCAGTATACTAAAATGGTTTGAAAATTATTTTATTTTTTTAATTGTATCTGGCGCGATGTTATCAACGATAAAACTGTCTGCCAACTATAAATAAGAAGACACTGAAAATTATGAAAAAAAGAAAATTTCTCTAAAAATGATTTCAGAATGCACTATTTTTATCTGTACAAAAGGGATGCGCACAGGTAAACGCAACCTCTTCCAGGTGCCAGACGTACCGCATCCCTATCCAACTCCAATAAGAAAGGAAATATCAAAAAACAAGTCGAAAACGTTACTAGCTCTTATACTATTCCTTAGCAAAACATTCATTCTAGATATTTTGCAACGCTATTATCTATCTCAGAAGTAGTTTGGCGAAAATCTGAAAAAAAATATTAATTTCACGTTCATGCTACTATCGTCTTGTATACTTTCCCCCCAAGGTTCTGCTCTACTGATACTACAGAGAATATGTGTATCGATATTGTTCACAGCTTACAAGGTACTCTGCAGAATATATGTACACTCTTCCACAGTTTTTGCATGTCATCAGTGTCTTACGTAGTTCTTCATCCTTTACTCGTCTCAACAAATGCTCCATCTACACATACGTTTTGCTACCTACGTCTCAAGATATCGGATCCATATATTGTAATCACTTACCTCCTACATAGTTATTCCAAAAAAATAATCAATACCACATTTCTTAAAATATAATATATCATCCTGACTCATCATCGTGTTAAACTCTTCCACAAACACTCACCCAATATTTCTAGAAAATTTATGACGTAATACATAGAATTTTGAGTTACATTTCCCCATTTATTTTCAGTGACTAATCATTCAAGCAGTGTCATTCTTCCCTAGAGGAAAAGGGGGGGGGGGAGAACTGGATGCAGCCCGGAATCAAAATAATCGTTGAAATTTGTTTTCAGTATTGACTATTGATTAAAATAAAATAATGTTGAAAACTGTTTGACGACATTAAAACTAATACGAATCCAAACATAAACCAAATATCTCTGGTGAATGGTAAAACAATTATTATCGCGGAAGTTTCCACCAGTGTCCAACTCCCACTTGAATAATTTTAATAATTTAATAATATGGTAAGTTTTAGTATAATTAAATATAAGGTTGACTTTTTTAATTGATTGAGAGGGAAATAGGGAGAATAAAGTGAAAAATTCGTTGTTTCATATAGAACAAAAGGAAAATCGATATGGTTGAGGCAAATTGGAAGTGTTTCTCATGAGAAAACCATCTACAGTCTTTCCAAACTGGTTACTGTGTTTTTAGACGGAAGACTCCTCACTCATTTTAAAAATTCATGCCTCCATATTTTAAAATAGCTGTTCAAATGAAGGTACAGAGTATTTTTTTTTTATTAAAAAATCGTTAGACCAGTTCATTACCCATTTACTGGAAACGTAATTCTTCTTCTTTTTTACTTATGCTTTACTCCTCGTCGACGTCGAGGTCATTAAAGGCGGGATAGGACTGGGGAGAAGTAACGGGAAGGAATTCGGCCATGGCCTTTTTCAAGAAAGCATCCCGGCATTCGCCTGGAGTGTTTTGGGGAAAGTATGGAAACCCCAAATCTGGATGCTCCGACGGGGATTCGAACCGGCATCTCCCGAATGCGAGGTCAGAACCTTAACCGTTCACCCACCACGCTCGGTGACGTAATTCTGAAATCATTCCTGAAATCTAGGTTGTCAACTCAAAATTTTGTTGTTTCGTATGAGAATGAAATTAATTTCCAAGAAATCACCATAACGGATAAAACATGTTTTCAACAACTAGGACTCTCAGTTTTGAAGGGGTCAACCTATTCTGATTACCAAATTGCAACTGAAACAGGAAACTGATGCAACAAGAAGGGGAAAAAAAACAATGCACTTAAGGTTCCGTACAGAGAATAGGCGTTAAATAGGACTCACAAATAAATATTTTTTTTTTTAAAAAAAACTTCAAAAATAAATAATACGTGATTTTTAAATAGAATTTAATATTCGTTATGAGAATTTCTCTTCCCAACGATAAATATAAATAAAACAATAAAAATTTGTGTTGAAAGAAATTATAATGGGGTTTGGAAAAATTCAGAAATATCAGAAAGAAAGTATTTTCAAGAAATATTTACCACCCGAATCATCGCAATGTAACGTCCCCAGAATTTTCTTCTTGAGTCCCCAATCAGAGTTTCACTGTAAGTACCTTTACGACAGCTTAGAGATTTGTATGGATATTATACCCGTTGTTTTGTTTCGTTATTGCAAGAAATATCTTTACTGTGGCAAATGTTACAAGCAATCCTTCAGCCCCAAGTAATTTGACTAACTACATTAACAGGTAATGAATTTGGAAAAGTTCTCACATTACTAAACGTAGAAGGAAGCTTGATTTATTTAGCTAGCAGCTTGTAAATATCCCTTATTAAGGGAAAAAAATTAAATGTATGTTTTGACGAAACCTGCTGGCAAACAGTAGACGTCAAAAACTTTATCATTATTCCCCCCCCCCAAAAGCACAATATTGTTTATATTAAAAAGCGATTAAATCCGTGACTTGAACCTCGGTTCGCACATAGTTGCGGAAAGTCCAGCCATCCGAGTATTCAGCGGAGGGGTATCCACTGTGCAGACATCACGTGGTGCGATCAAACAGCCCCAACACGTCCGCCAGACACGTATTAAAAGAACAGCAACGCCAGTCAGCTGGATTAGTTAGCTAAATACAAAAGTGGAAAATGTGTTTCTTTACTGCTTGCTGCATGCTACTCTGAAAAATACTGACACGCGGAGAAAAAATTACAACGCTCTGCTGTGAAAACGCTGTACGTCTGGCGCAGAATCCCGTCACGTGACTGGCACGAGCCTGCGGGGTTATTACTTCTGAAAGCCGTTGAACCTCGCATCTCTGCCGTAAACTGGTAAAATATTTGTTCAGAGGAGTGAAATGCAAGGAAACTGCTGAATCGTTGATACATTAACAGTCACCGTGTTAAAATCAAAACGAAACAAAGGCATATGATATACCATCCTGCTGAAAACCTGCACTACTAAATTCGTGTTTACAATGTTGGGAAGTCCATTACAAATCCCAACATTCACGGAAACTTGAAAAACGTTTTTGAAAAAGAAATGGTCTTGTGCCTCCTTGATGCCTGTTTCGTGTAGTGGTATGACAAGTAACGTTTTTACTAGGTGTTGTAGGATACAAAATATTATTTAATTAACATATTCTCTTGTATTCCATAGCCAAACTATGAAAGAGTTGAAGAGGCATTTTTTTAAAGGACACTGCTTCGATGTGCAACTGTACCAACTGAAATATAAAAAATATTCAAATTATGCATCTGGTAATGGTGTTTTAAGAATACATTTGATTAACGATGCAATATGCTACTTTTTAGAGCCAACTTTTCCTGTATGTAATATTTCAAATATATTTTATTTCTGTGGGAAAAAAATGTTCCAGCCGTACTCTACAACCATCATTTTGTAAAATTAGTCCTTCTTCCTGAAATTTTGCCTTACGGAAGATTTATGGAGACAGCAATTGTTATTTTGGAGCAACTAGGCCTTGATTATTGAATCTTGTTATCCGCGATTCTGAGTTGCAAAAGAAGAGCGACAGAGATAATGTTTATATACCCGGTAAGGAAAACAGCTCAATGTGGCCTCAAGAGATAAGTCTCAGAAAAAGTCAATTATTAAAATTGAAAATAAAGAGAATAAAAAACTAACACAGTTCGCGATTCTACATAGCAAAGTAATAAACAAAAAAAAAAAAAGCTGTCCCTGTAGTCAATCAGAAAATTATGAACTTGTTTTGCCCATAAGTAAGTATCAATTAATGTAGTTAACGCTCTAGCCTTGCATCCGGGATAAGGGAGGATCAAATCCCCATCAGGCCATGCAGATTTCGGTTTTAGATGGTTTCCTGAAATCAGCCAAAGGGAATGCTGGGATGGATCCGTCAAAACGCCACGTCTGAATTTCTTCATTTTCCTCGCCTCCAGTTCTTTCCTGCCTCTAATGACTCGACGAAGACGAAGCGTAAAGCCATGATAAAAGAAAACAGTATTTGCACAAATATAATGATTACATAAGCTTCAATTTGTTCTCTCGTTTTGTCTGCCTCCGAAGATCCCCTTGATTTGACATTAATTCTGGAGGACATCAATAACAAGAGTATATTTAATTCTGCTAAGCACCCGCGTACCTTCTTCAGTGCAGAAGCAGCGCCTTCAAGGCGGGAACTGATGCGAAGGACATCGCTCATTCCGGTATTTTCATTTTTCCGGTGGCTGCAAAATATTGTGGTTCCCAGGTGGGACGTGCGCCTGCTTGGAGGGAAGCGAGATCACGGGTAGCGACTCTAATTACCCCGGATGTGAACTCTGCGGCTGTTCCACCAGCCACGTTCCCACTCTGTCTCATCGCATAACATGCAACATCGTGTGTGATGTGATCTGCGCCACAGTCAGAGCAACAACTTCTGTAGCTCAGTGCGGCTGCTTTCTGAGCTCCCAAGTAGTGTTTTACAATTAATAAATATACTATAAGGGAGCGTCCATTAATTACGTGAGATGTTTTTCCGGAATTACGGATCCTCCCCCTCCTCTGAGATTTGGTGAGATCTGGTAGGCCTCCCCCCCCCCACCCCACAAAAAAAAATGACGTGAGATTTTGACAGAGATTCCCCCCTCCCGCGTGTCAATGGACCTTTGTTTAGCTTTCATACTTCCAAGGGAGGTTATTCCCCCACCCCCTAAGGTTGGTTTCCACGTCGTTTCTAGACCGTACCCCCGCCCCCCCCCCTCTAAAGTAGCCATTCGCGTCATCTGTAGGTTGTTTTTTAGCTCTACTACAAGAATGTCAGAACCTCACGTGAGCTTTCTGCTTGCAGCCCTCCCCATTGCTGAGGTTTCGTGAGGTTTCACCGGAACCCCCCCCCCAATTCACTTCACGTAATTAATGGACGCCCCTTAACGTTTCTGTGATTAACATACATGGAACCATTTAATACGTAGGATTTCATACTAAAAAAATCTAAAAATATAAACCAGAGGCTGAAATTCTGTTTATTTGCTTTCAGTACGCATTGCTCGAAATTTGTGATACATCGTGTCATGTGTCCTTCCTCATTAAATTTTTAAATGGTTTTTTTGGGAACCAGTCGATGAACAGCGAGGTCATTAGTGGCGGGAGAGGGGAGGGGGCAAGGAATGGGAAGGAATTCGGCCGTGCCCTTTTGAAGCAACGAATACGGCATTCGGCTGGAGAGATTTGGGGAAACCGTGATAAACCCAAATCCGGATTGCCGGACGAGGATTTGAATCCACTTCCCCCCGGGTACCCACTCCGAGCTCACACAGAGGGCTCAGTGGAAGAAGTCTGTTTTGAATTAGCGACAGATAATTGATTGGAGGAATATTAAGTTAAATAACTGATATTTCGAAGTCTAATTACTAATCTACTTTATAATTTCTCTTCTTGGATGTGTGCAGTGATTAAAAGACTAAACTTACGATGTAAAAAATCCCTTCTTTCATATCATTAGAATTCTTCTGAACTCATACTTATTTGTTTTAAGACTTTAACTTTCGATGCCTCCTAGATTCTACTGTTAAATACCGGATGTTTCAAACATGACCGGGATATTTGAAAAATCAATAAAACTAAACGGGCAGCGATAGAAATACACCGTTTGTTGCAATATGCTTGGGACAACAGTGAATTTTCAGGCAGACAAACTTTCGAAATTAGTTACAATTTTCAACAACACATGGCGCTGCAGGCGATTTGAAAGATATAGAAGTAAACGCAGTCTGTGAGCTCGCCATTCTGTAAGTCGTCTTTCTGCTGTAAGCGTGTGGTGTTCACAGATTTCAAGTTTGCTGTGAAAAAATGGTTTATTCCTTAGAATAATCGTACTTTAGATTTTTTCAGACTGCAACGCCATCTGTTGTTGAAAATTGTAACTAATTTCGAAAGTTTGTCTGCCTGAAAATTTACTGTTGTCCTAAGCATATGGCAACAAACGGTGTATTTCTATCGCTGTCCGTTTAGTTTTTATTGATTTTTCAAATATACCGGTCATTTTTGAAACTCCCTGTATCTTATTGTTTAGAGAACTGCATGGAAACTAGATGCTGGCCTGCAATTAAACACTGACAAAAAAGCGCTGTCATTTGATTTAGCGGAGCGGGAATCCTTTCTTATAATTGCAAGCTTGCAACAACATAAAAAACTACACAAAGCTATCTGATAATCGTTACTATTGTTGCGCTCGAAGCCATTAGCTTATTGTGTGTATAAATAAAACAATTATGATTTATTCATTTGTGGAGTTAATGCTACGTTCTATAATCGATAATGATTCTGTGTGCTAACACTGAACCGACTTATTACTAGATGAAGGTTGTTGTCTGCTGTTTGGTAATTACGACATAGACAAGACGTGGAAGGATTTGGGTATTTCGTCATAGTTGTTCTTCACCAGAGCTGGGTGGTATTTACCGTTAAAGCGTAGCGAGAGATATTTCCAGTGCTCAGAGAAGATAGCGGGTTTCTGATTGGCGTCGTGGGAAGTTATCACAGGGAACCAAGCCGGTAGGCGGGCAGAGCTGAACGCATCGTGACCAAGGCGAGATGACTTACCTGAAACACAAAAAAATGCACGACGTTAATGAGACAGCTCAAATTATAGCCCGCGTACAATTACAAACAGTCTACAAAGTTCGCGATAATCATAGGCTAAAATACACTCATAAACCAGATGAAAAACAGTGAGCAAATGCGCATAAAGCGAAGCTATGTGTGCATCCAATTTGCATCAAGGGCATAAGTCCCAGCCCAATTATCAATCTTATATCTTTAAACGAAAAATTCATGCATATATATATATATATATATATATATATATATTATTATTATTATTATTGCAGCTATATCAATCCTTTTTTCAGGATGTAGCCTCTTTAAGCCTAATGAGCTATATATTAGAATTTAATTCTACATAGTGTTGCTGTAGTTCTTTCCAGGCCGATCGATCCTGAGCCGCCCTCTTCCAGTTCACGCCTGTAACTCGACGTATATCCTTATCCCAGCGATCCGGGGGTCTTCCTCTTGCTCTTTTCAGGTTTCTCGGTATCCAGTCCAGCACTACCGTAGTCCATCTTTCATCTCTTTTGCGAGCAACATGACCGGCCCATTGCCATTTTTGGGTCATGACTCTTTTTAAGATGTCTGTTACTTTAGTTATTGAACGGATGTGCACAGCCCTTTTCCTGTCTCTTCTTGTAAACCCTAGCATTGCTCTTTCCATACTTCGCTGGGCAGTTCTCAGTTTTTGCTTCGTGTGACTATTTAGGGTCCAAGTCTGGCAGGCATATGTGAGGACCGGTAATACACATTGTTCAAATACCTGTTTTTTAAGATGTATTGGCATGCTCGATTTAAAAACTATGGAATTTCTTCCATATGCTCTCCAGCCCAGCTTTATCCGTCTGTAGATCTCAGGCTTTGAGTCACCATTCATATTGATCAGTTGGCCAAGATAGATGTACTGATCTACTGAACTCAATACCAGAATCTTTCATGTCCGCCTTGTCTTTATCTTTTTCTGCCCATTTGTTTTGCATGATTTTGCTTTTTGATATATTTATTTTAAGGCCCACTTCACTGCACGCTGTCTCTAGTTCATTTATCAGTTCTTTGAGCTCTTCCAGACTGTTTGAGAGTAAAACTATATCATCAGCGAATCTTAAGTTGTTGAGATTTCTTCCATTTATTCTCAAACCTCGGTTTTGCCATTGGATTTTTGACATTGCCAACTCTAGGACTGATGTGAATAGCTTGGGGGATATAGAGTCTCCTTGTTTTACCCCTCTTTCTACTGGGAACTCTTTGGTGACTTCAGCGATGTTGACAAAAGCAGTGGAAGTGGTGTAGATGTTGTACAGTAAGTCAATATAGCCGGGATTCACTCCTTGTTCTAAAAGGGCTTGCATGATTGCAGAGTGATGGACTGAATCAAAAGCTTTTTCAAAATCGATAAAGGCCAAACAGAGGGGCATCTGGTATTCATTTGCTCGACTTATTACTTCGTTGATGACTTGGATGTGATCTACTGTGCTGAATCCTGACCTAAAACCAGCCTGTTCAATTGGTTGCGCTGTGTCCAAGGTGGAACTGATGCGGTTATTGATGACCTTTGTAAACACTTTGTATATGACAGGAAGAAGGCTGATGGGGCGGTAGTTTTTAATATTGTAACGACTGCCCTTTTTGTATAGCAACACAATCATTGCTTTGTTCCAGCTGGATGGGATATTTCTCTCTTCGAGGCATTGTGAAAACACCTTAGCTAGGTGTCTGTAAGTTTCTTCTCCAGTCAATTGGAGTACGTCAATAGACAGGCCGTCATAACCACTAGCTGATCCTTTTTTCATTTCGTTCACTGCCCTTCTAACTTCATATGGGAGGACTTCAGGAATTGGTGAGTCTGGTCTTGATGTCATTAAAGGATTTTCATCTTGCTTGCTGTATAAGGACTGATAGAAGTTCCTGATATGAACCAATACTGCCGTTTTGTCTGTAATACGCTCATTATCATCATCTAAAGCTATTATTTGTTTCTTTCCTATCATTAATCTTTGTTTTGCTTTCTTATAGCCTTTCTTGTTCTCTATAACTGATCTGACCAGGTTTTCGTTATATTTCTTGATGTCAGCTGTTATTTCTTTTCTAATGGTCTTGCACAGTTCAGCATATTCAATTAGGTTTTTTTCAGATTTTACTTTCATATTCCTCCGTTTATTCAGGAGAGTTTTTGTATTATTGTTAATTTTACTTAATTTGGTGGTTTTAACAGTTCCTGCAATTTCTATGGCTAATGTTTTAATAGTTGAAGCTAAATTTCCATTGGCGGTGGTAGCTAGTTTCTCCGATAGTGTGCGTTGAAAAATGTCTTTCTTTTCAGTGAGATTGATTATATTTACTGATGTTTTATTGGTTCCTTTTATTAGCTTTCGCCTTTCCTGTTTTATGCAGATACTAAGTTTCGCTCGGACCAGCCTGTGATCACTTCCGGTGTTGAATTGATTTAGAACAGTGACGTCTTGAACAAAATGTCGGCTATTGGACAGGATGTAGTCTATTTCATTTTTAGTTTTATGATCTGGACTTCTCCATGTCCACTTTCGACTTTGATGTTTTTTAAAAAATGTGTTCATGACGTGCATTTTTGTGTGCTCTGCAAACTGCACAAGTCGTTCCCCTCTGTCATTCCTAGTTTGTATTCCGAACTTATCGACCACAGTGTCTCCT
Source organism: Vandiemenella viatica (assembly GCA_031002005.1). Taxonomy (NCBI): domain Eukaryota; kingdom Metazoa; phylum Arthropoda; class Insecta; order Orthoptera; family Morabidae; genus Vandiemenella; species Vandiemenella viatica. The sequence continues at coordinate 94,965,609 of JARYHS010013630.1, read as the reverse complement.
TGTTTCCTGGTGCCTACAATAGCATTGAAGTCTCCCATGATAATCTGGAAATGGCAGTCTTTGCCTCTGTCATGCAGTGTCGTGACATCTTCGTAGAAAGACTCTACTTCATCATCTGAGTGCGAGGATGTTGGAGCATATACCTGCAGTATTTGTATTTTGTAGCGATTTGATAGTTGTAACACTACTCTTGCTGCTCGATCTGAAATACCTTCTATTAGTTTAACCTTATTTTTCACACTACGGTTTATCAGGAAGCCCACTCCATTTAGCTTTCCCAAGGAGTTTCCGTAATGGTACAAGATGTGGCCTGATTTAAGTTCGATACATTCTTCCTCTGGACGTCTAACCTCACTGAGGCCCACTATACTCCATTTGATTTTTTGGAGCGCGTCTTCCAACTCTGTAAGTCGGGATTCTCCTTTAAGAGACCTGCAGTTGTAAGTGCATATATATATATATGTTATCTCTGAAACGGCTCTAACGATTTGGAAGAAATTTCGTATTTAGACAACGTTTTACTCTACAAGTTTATCTAAGTAGGCATCTTCCCTGCAAAAACGCGATTTCACAAAACACTATGAATTCTTCTATTTGGGATCTCTGAAACGGTTCTAACGCCATTTCTTAGATGTTTCAGGTACCAGTAAGTCTACTGATGTTAGTTAAGCTTAACTTTAATCAAACGTCACTCAAAATTTTGCATTTTGAACAGAAATCGAAAGATGCCGAGCAAAGATCGGTCACCCAGGTACTGCTGATAATCAGCCAGTTTCGTCTCGTGTCCCGGGTCATGTCATCCGTAGTCTTGTGACGTCACGCACCTGGCCTTCGTTGGTGAGTTAGCAACGGTCAGAGATATATTCAGTCTGGGTCCACATATGTCGCTAAGAATTTAGGCCACCAATTTACGTTTCTCTAATGGTTCAATGTGTTTTAAATTGTAATACGACCTTAAATAGAAGTATGCAATCCGTTCAAATCCACATATTAATTATTAGTTGATTTTTATTTATTTGTATACCTTCACTCTAGATGTTTTCAATATATTCTTTTTTACTAGATGTCGTTATTGTAGCAAGCTAAGAAAAATTTACATCCCGATACGGAGAATGTATTAATGCGCGTGTGACAGAATCTTTCATTTACGAATTGCAATATGAGAAGAGGTTTTGATTAGATCGAACTGCAGTGTGGACCAGATAGCATTCGTTGTAACAGCAGAGGCCATGAGAAATTTGGTTTTTAATAGTTTAATCCGTTTTCATAAGCGCCATGTTACTGAAATCATTACTTCATGCGCATGAAAGTAGTTCCACAATACATGAGGTGGAGCGGGTGAAAAGAAGGGCTAATAGATTCGTGTCTGGAAATTACAATCAGCACAATCAGCGTATATGGGTCATGAGGCGTGGAAAGGTGTAGAAGTTACCAAGAAAAATGATGAATAATTTACCAAAAACGTTGAAAGAATTTAAATTTTAAGTTTGTAGACAACAAAAGTAGGTGGGTACACGAAAGCGGAAAATGGGAGTGTAGGGAAATTGCCAACGGAGCGTGCGCTCCATCGAAATTAAATGAAATTAAACACATACGTTAAAAGAGTAAAAATTTGTAATCTTCCTTTTCTGGTGTAGTCTCCTTAGGGAAGGCTGGCGACCATCCTGGAATAGTTCTTCCTGCTTCTTTGTTCTTTTTAAGGAGGCAATGTCAAAGGTTCTGAGACCAGTAAGCTTACCTTCATCCATGTCCTCGTTATCCTGCATTATTGGTTTCAACGATAAGCTGCAAAAGTCTCTTCCTAACCTTTCGTAACATTGCCATAAAAATGCTGCTTTTCTACGTTCAGTGAGGGTCAGCACAGTAAAGGATGTACCAGAGAGTACAGCAAGTACAAAATCTGTTACTTTAAAGGAAAAGATTGCACCCGCAGTGTTGAGCGCCGTGATTGTGTGGAGACCGCAGAGTGGGTGGTAATGAAGCAGTGGCGGTATTCTCGCACCACCGCCTCCGCCGCGGAAGTCGTCCGCCTCAAACATCTGCCGACGATTATCCGCATTTCGCAGCCAGTGTCTGCGGGAGGCGCCGGATTCTAATTAATGTCTGCGGTCACGCACTTTGCCAACTGGCGGCAGCTGCGTGCCCCGGTGACGTCACTCAAGCAGCAGCAGCCGCAGACGACCAGAAACAGTGCCAGGTGCCCTCCCCACAACCCCTCCTCCATGCGACGCGCAAGTATCTCCATTCTTCCTCCACCTCACTATAAGTAATCCTAAACAAAACAAAAAATATTAAAATGTGAACGAAATCTCAAGGTAGATATTCTACAGGTGGCTTTTTGTGTGTTTCAAATTGCTTATGTTTTGATTGGAGATCGAGTAGCACAGCTGAAAAAAGATTTGGGACCTTACTGAAGTATTCTGCCATTCAAAATACTTTCTCCTTTCCAGCTTTTCTATTTTTCTTTTTGCTTATAGCTTTACGCCTTGTTGACGTATAGGTCATTAGAGTGGGTAAAGTATGGGGGACAAGGAACGGGGAGGAATTCGGCAGTGGACGTTTAAACAAAGCATCACGGCATTAGCCTGGAGTGATTTGGGGAAATCGTGGAAAACCCAAATCTGGATGCCCGGACTGGGATTCGAACCTGCGTCCTCCCGAATGTGAGGCCAGAGCGTTACCGTTCACCCACCATGCTCCGAATGCTCTCTTCTTTCCAGGATCCCTACCTTGTCAGAATTTAAGAACGGGACAAACAAATCCCATGAAGTCTGAAAATAACCATTTGTAATATCTCGCCAGTGTGGGTGAATCCATTAAGGTGGGTTGCGGAGGTACAATGGGTCCACGTTCGAGTCCTGGTCCCCGCGTATCGGCCGTCCTGATTGCGGTTTTTAGGTAGTGTTCCCCTAGTCGTCTAGGCTAGTGCTGGGATGGTCTCCAATCTCCGCCTCATAAACTATACATTTAGCAAGCAAAAATACACTTACCATACAGAAAACGAAAGTTTAACGTTTTGCAGACAGATGCAAATACAAACTTTCCTTCTCTTCGTTGAGTAGGCCTGGTCTAAAAACCCTGTTTGAGTTCAGGCAGGACACAGGTCTCCCCCACCCCCCTCGCCGCTCAAGAGAAACACTGGCCACTTGTGTAAATGCAGGAAACCGGCCGTGGTCGTTAGTTCGCCGGTTCGAAAAAAAAATTCTAACGTAAACGATATCGAAAATTACAAAATTACAATATAAAATCACCGTGTCTGCTATTACTCCGAGTCTATTTGTTCGACGATTCTACAATCATTGTGATGGTAATATTCCAAAGAAACCAAGAGGTGGGCAGTTATGCCTGTTGGTTAAGTGAAATATCAACGCCAACCCAAGTTACGAGTTCTGTTTAACATTTTGTTGTCAAACTGAGTTGAAATAGTTGCAAGTGTCCTCTTGAGAAAGTCGTTTTCTAATTTCAGACGATTAGAACGTGTACATCTGAGCAGTAACATTATTGTTCTTCTGACCACAATATCGTGTAGCGCAGAGCTGCTAAACATTTTTTGGTAGACGCCTTGAAAATTTATATAACGCTTCTGTTGTAATGTCTAAGTACAAAATCGAAGACCTGGATGATGGGTAGTGGTGCATAACAAATTATTATCTTTTTCTTTCAAAACTGAATTTAATGAATATCGAAAAAATATGTTTGAGGCATGGTGAGGTTTGCACAGAATAATATTTGCTTACTCGCAGTCATGTATAACATTCGCGATCACCTGGCAAGTATAACGTCGCAACATGATCTGTATTAAAAATAAAAAAAAAAAAGGTGTAAATATCATTCTTTCCAAACCTCACCATGTCTCAAATATATTTTGCACCTAGACATTACAAACGAAGTGTTATACAAATGCGTACCCAAAAATGTTTACCAGCTCTCCTACTAGTATTGTGTTTGGATGTAGGAACTGTAACAAAATTCACTGAAAGACAGGAGGATGGTGAAGAGAGTCATGGTAGTGTAAGAGGCGTATACTGGTGTTGAGGCATAGTAAGATATTAGTGGAAGAATTAAGAGAGGTCGGCACTAGATTTCAAGATAAAGGGTATGGGAAGATTTTCTTTCGTAGATAACGAGCTCACGGATTGAAATAAATTACCAAGAGAAATGATGAATAATTTACCAAAAACGCTGAATGAATTTATAGTCGATATTAGCGGAGGGTAGAAGTAGGTTTGAAAAGGAAAATGGGAAAAATGGTATGATGGTAAATTGCTACTCCATCTAAATTAAATTAAATTAAATTATATCATGTTATATTTCTGAAACACAACCAGTTAAAGTAGTGGACTATGTATTGTTATTAATAGACCATAAATCTGCAGTTTTTGAACAATAATTTTATAAATCACTTCGTCGACAGACAACTGTTTTGGTGAATTTTATTTTATTTTTTTCCGCAGACGCGTTTCGCCCTTGTGGTGTAGGGCATCATCAGTGGCTGTTATTTGTTTGTGTATGTATAAATGTTTGTACTGTGGATAGTAATTGTAATAGCACACATGTAAGAAACAAATTTACAGCCACTGATTATGCCATACACCACAAGGGCGAAAGGCGTCTTGGGAATAAAATAAAATAAAATTCAACAAAAAGTCGTTAGTAGACGGAGTATTAAGTATTGTTGTGTTTGAAATAACTTGAAAAGTAATTACTTTGTCAGCTGAAAGAAGCAACCAAGTACTGTGGAAAGCTGATGTAAGTTCTGTTCTTCCGGCCTACCTTGGTTGAAGTTTAGTTGATCTGGAATGGTGATAAGTTCCGTCTACTGGACGATTTGAATATAGCTGCGTGCAGGGGTCCGTTCTCGTTAGTTCTGTAGCTAGGCACGGGGTCGCTCGGTCTTTGAAACACAGTAGCACCGACGCTGCAGTGGCAATACGCGCTGACAAAAGACGACGGATTTCAGTAATGGCTGCAGAAGAGGGAGCGACACGTGGCAAGGACTTGAGAGGTCAAACAGCAGCTACAACGTCGGGCAGTGACTTCAAAGTATGCACTCCGTCTCAATTCCTCTAATGGAATATTAAAAACGTAGTTCAAATTTCTTACACATGTAAGGAGACTATTTTTAAAGATCTTTACAGTTAACATACCCGCATATTTGTGCGCCAGCAAGTCAGTGTCAATCCAAATAAATATGAAATATTCGTGTTAATTATCTGATGTCAAGCCAATAACAATCGTTGCAGATTTTAACATGTCGAGTATGCGCGACGGTACCCACATGCACAGATATCTCATGCAACAATATATTCGCGGCGGATAACACACTTTAGACATCGCACTCGCACAAAACAGTGTGCGTATTCCTAGTATAGCCTCCCCAGTCGTATGTGGAAAGGTTATAATGTATTTTTTTTTTCAAGCAAACAATACTAAGACTCTCTCTTTGGTAGTTTAACAATGATTATGAATAATTTTACAGTCAGAAAGGAATTACGTTCTTTGCATCTCCTTTTACTAAGACGAATTATAACGTTCGCTATTCCAGTCATCATTCATCTTCTTACCATCTGCAATGAACTTTAAAAGTATACCGGAGATTCTTTTGCAATTCCTTATTTTAAATGAAATCAACACAGTGCCAGCTCCTTCTACTATACTCCGTATATTATTGCACTTTTCAAACTGTGAACGATTATCTTTACACAACTTTGTCATCATCAATGTTCTCTTTGGCCGCATCTGTACACATTATTTCATAATTCCGTAACCATTGTTAACTCGGCAACTCCCTACCGGCACCATTTTCAGTTTCATATCAGACCTTTTTAAACAGTCCATTTTCATTGCATCAATTCCATTATTCTTCTTCTTAACTTAGCTGCATATTGTTCTTATTTAATCTCCATGACCGACCCTCGTTTTTTTTCCTTGGTGTCAAACATTCTTAACAAAAACAAATGATTAATATTTTAAAACATTACTTCATGTTTATTATGCATAAAATAAATATTATTTATCTCACTTTTTTAACATTTTAAATAACAATCGTTATGAACGTTATATCAGTTTATGACATTCTTGCGTTGATTTACAAATATTAGTCCTAAAAATGCTTACAGCAAATACGAAGTAAAAAAGGTTCGTGAGGTTGGGCATATCGTGTTTCAGAGATCAGAATTAACGCCCTATTAAGGTTGGTTGTACTGTTTAAAGTGTGGACCGAGCCACGCAGCGTAGTTTTGATAGATAAGGCTACACTTCGACTGACCAGCGTGGTTGTATGCGTTAAGCAGCGCCAGCACACTGGAGCAGGTGGATTCCAGGACCCCACGTACTGGCTGCCCGAGTCGCGGTTAACGTGGTCACCAGACGTCACGTATTAGAACTCTGGGAAGCTCTCCAATCTCCTGCTCGTAAACGACACAATTCACAATCAAACAATACAGAACACGAGTTAGATTGGCACTAGCTGCCTGTGCAAACTGGATTTATCAGACGTGAAGGTCAGGTTAGGCACCTGTTAAGTTCCGATGTGAACTCCTTGGCACTGATATGACGCATGTGGGCACCTAAGGCTGGCCATCCAGTTGACGCGTATTCACGCCAAAAATACAGTGCTCGAGGGAGACACCGTGTCCACTGAAAGCATATTCGCTCGATTCTGCAGCCAGTTTTCTGTTACAGCTTGTGCCGGAAAGGGCCGTAGCAATGCCTTTCTCTAAGTTTTCACATTATTCGGATTGGAATCAATAATTCTGGAAAGGAGAATGGATATATAGGCCTACATAGTTAGATACGTGTTATCAAAAGATAATACTTAATCTTTATTGATTCCATTGTGTTCATTGTGTTGATTGTGTTCATAACTTTTCCATGTGTTAGTTTAGTTAGATGAGGATCCTAGTCAAATCACCTGGTTTCTGCAAATGCATTAACTGTCTTTAGAAAATATACTGGAATATTTAGAAAAAGTTTCATGTTAGGAGAAAAAATATTTTAAAAGAGAACAAAAAAAACCTAGCTAAATTCGAGGAAAAGGAGCATAAATAAACTGGAAATGAATTCCGCCGTAAACAATCTTTAATTAATTGCGTTTTGTTTTGTAATATTATGCAGTATGTTGAGTAGTTTTCCATTTTTATAAAAATACAGGAAGATATATAATCTTAATATATAATAAATACTATAAATGCATGTATCACGAAAGATATTAGGTAAATAATATCGTATTTCTTTAAATAATATCTATAACTAATTATGTAATAAACTCATTTCAACTTCAATTTTGTCCACATTTTGTGACGGTTCTAGGGCTTTACAGAGTGTGTTTTAAGACATTAGTCTGAGTTTTATTGTAAAAATTATGAATTGGGAGCGTGGTGCAATATTCGGATACACACGTAGCGGCAAACATTGCGACACAGTTCTGGCGTCTGCGTAAGGGTTGCATCAAGGGAAGCGTCAGTATATAAAGAGGAACCGCCACCTAGCGCGGCTTTTTAGTCACCAGTCTTCATCGCAGTCGCACCTTCACTCCAGAGCAAAGTTTTAATATTTGTGGCAGTGAGTGAGATTAGCGTGTGCTTCTAGGTGTTTGCGGTAACCGTCTGAGTTGGTCTTTTGTTTTGTTCGGGGAGTAAGTGAGTTGTCTGGTATTATATTGTAGTTATCCATCGAAAGTGAGGATTTTAGTATAATCACTCAAATTAGGTGTTTTGGTCGAAACTGGCAATAGCTAAGTTTACATAAAGTGTGTCAGGTTAGGGAAGCAATAATAATACCAGCGAAATTTCTTATTAGTCGATACTTACCGGTTGCGCAATTGTTTAAACTTGCCACGTCTATTCTGCTGTTTTAAATTCTGTTCCAGTTTAGAAGATGTGAATCAGCCATCAAGTATTGATTTTATAATTTATAATTGTGCAAGAAATTGATAGGAACTTTAGTAATTTGAAATCGTAAATTTCCAATGTTGCGAAATTTGTGTGATGTTCAAAGAAATGGTTAGGGATTGTTAGCGAAGAGTATTAAGAAATTCAAGGGATTATTTGCGGTCGTAGAAGAACTGTCTTCTGGTTTTTTTGGAGAAGAAGAAATTAATTACCTGGTGAAAAATCGGTTGTGTAAGGAATCTTCTGATAGAAATTCAAATAATATACCGGTCAGTGGGTCTAACAAAGTTTAAGGAAAGCTGTGCATTAAAGATCTATGATTTAGTAGTTTTGAGATACCCCTCTAACCTTTTATATATTTCAGAGAAGGTTTGAAGTGACCACCGCCGAAGAGAAATAACCTTAAATGTTGTTAATTACTTGATGGTTTCCAGGTAGGCACAAGTAAACGCCACGAGAACAAGAAGATTTATTTTTTGGTAACTGCACAGACCAGAAAGTGAGTGATTGTTATATTTTATTCTGGCAACATATAGGTTGCGGGTTCTTTCAGAAGTTTGAACATTGCTTTGATTATACCGGCGTAATTTTTGATCCCACAAAGAGGCTCTTTCTTCAATAAGAACAATCTGTTTCTCAGTGTCCATCGCACGAATCGATTATACGCGCGAGGAAACCCAAACAAGAGCTCGCAGTCACATTACATTCTCCGTGTTTGGATTGGAGCGACCCGTTCGCCCGTATACGGGTGTATACGCGTGACAATTTTTCGCGAGAATACGCGTCCACTGGACGGCCAGCCTAACAATCATACTAGGCATATGTCTCCCAGCTGGCCACTTCTAATAAGACAGTTTTTGGTGATGAATGTAACGTTTCTTATTAATTAGCTGCATCAGAGCTGATTAAGCTATTAGAGTTCTTTTTTATTTTTTATTTCTGGTTTCTCCGCCGCACCGTAATTAATTAAAGTTAGAAACCGGCGAGAGAAGCTCCTGGCTCTGTCCACTTTTTCTTTGTTGTCGAGCTTGTGATTGATATTCATAACGGCCGCATTCTCTAACGTCAACTTGCTGCTTTCTCAGCTGAGTGAACATGATCACAACCCCATCCATTCATCTTCGTTATTAATATTACAATTATTGTTATGCTATTATTTTATTTTTATTAATTATTGATATCTCAGATATCTCTATAAATGTCTGTTTTCCGCAGCTTAGTAGTTTGTACTGTGGTCGGGGTGGCTTTAGTTTATATTCTTTAAGAATTTGGCATTGTAGTATGTTTGGCCGCAACAGCTGGGCGTATTTTATAAAGTGTTCGCTGGTTGAGCGAGCTATGCGGTTGTTGCTGCGAGTAGATAAGGCCGCGTGACGCGAATTTGTGCTTCACTATCAGTGTGGTGAGACATAGAACCACATTAACATGAGGTATGTGGGTAACGAAACAAGGCACGCATTACGCTGGCTTAGAAGGATATTCTGCAGGACAGGGGTCAGCGAATTCAAGTGCATTACGGCGAATTCTCCATTCAGGCTGGAAGAAAGACGAAACACAATAGCACTTGCCAGTTTGAAAAGGCAGATTTACGACCTTTCACTGCTCAGTATGGGGTCGGCCGCAGTTCTATGCATGGACAGCTTTGACGAGAGAGATATATATCGCGTGACTAATTGCAGATACGTGATAACGTCAAGACACGCCGAATTAGAGATTCTGTGAATGCTTACTGCGAGAAACGAATAAAACCGAGTGAACACGAAAGAAAAACGACAGTTTCCGAAAAAATCCTCCAACCCCGTCAAAGGAATGGTGTGTTGAACCTGAGAGTGCTTGGAGGGGTGAATGTTTTGCCAACAGCATTTAGTTTATAGAATAGTTCTTTTTTTTGTGTATAATCTTGATTCATGTCCTCCAATGAGGAGAGAGGCAGGAACGTCTACATCGACGATAGGACCAGAGAAAATCGGCCGAAGGAGGAGAAGAGAATCTCGAGGTTTTAAAAGGCGGCGCGAGATTTTTCTCGTGGTCTTTTTGGGTCTGACTGGTTCGTGTTCACTGTGCTTCCGCACAAGAACGACCCAGAAAGCCGACAGCATATCATGCGATCGGTTGTGTCTTCATTTTGAGTCACAAGGTGACAGATAAATTCAGTGTGGGGTCGGAGTTGGTGACTACGCCAATGCCGGACAGACGGTAAAAAAGACAAACATTGCAACAGTTAATAATATTGTGTTTGTACTTGAAACCTCCGTAGTTACCCAAATAACGCTCTGAGCGGAGAAGTCCGCACGATAAGAATTCTCACTCTCCGATATATAAACTGAGAGATTAGCCGTGGCCTTTTATAAATTGAATTCAGTAGTTTCTGTGATTGAAACGAAGGACATTAGCATTTAACAAATAATCTCATTACGTGTCCTGCCGAAAACTGTAAACTGTTAGTGTGTATACAAAATGTTAACGGATATTTTACTGTCATGTATTACTTAATGTTAATGGCCATTAATGTAGGGCAAAGGTGTTGTTTGTGAATAATTTTGATTGTTTATCATTATTAAATTTAAATCACCTTATGTCTGCTGGCCTTCATTCAAAGAATATATTGTCAGGTTATGACTTTTTCATTCTTATTAGTGATCAATAAATCATTTTGAGAACCCTTTTCAGTCCTCAATATAAATACTCATATGCTTTTGGTAAATTTAAAATAAATATTAATTACCATTCAGTACAGCGGTATACCGTACCCGCTTCATCAGGAAGCTTTAATAGTTTATAGACTGTGTTAACAAGGTTGGCTGAAAGTTATTTGAGTATAAATAAGTGATTCAGGTATCGGAGATTATTAAATTCTATGGTATTTTCTCTGAATAGTGCACTTTCATATACGACATCGTAACAATACCTTCCGTTTGTTGGTGATTTTATAAGTAACTGTGTTAATCATTTGTCTAAGCTGACGACTCGCAGGTGTTGAGTGATGACAAAGTGGGCCTAATAAGTCTTCCAAAAACACGCAGTCATCACCGCTGAGTTTGCCAATACTAATACGAGTAAGTAATTATCAACGTAGATCTTCGAGGGCTGTCTTGGATGATGTGGAGCTTACAACTAGCTTACCATACTAATTAGGCGGAAGCTTATAATTCCCGGAAACTCAGGAAAATCTCAGAACAAGACTGATCACACGGGAGTCCCTACGTAGCTCCTATTGCTAGGCGTACAGTTTGATTCGCGGATAACTTTCTGTGCCTATTTTGATGGTAAAAAGTCACCCGATTTCTACCTACATTCCATTTTGTGGACGACGTTACCAGTACTATAGCCAATACGTTTCCGGGGTCAGCTTCCTGAAAGTTCATGCAGACGCTTCGATACGAGCCAATCCCCAACAGGCAATTTGAGCATCGAGCCACCAGACCGCTTTCTCGTACAAGGTCGAAACAAAATTACAACAGAAAACGTTTTAGAACAAAATCCGCTTTTTGAAACAGACCACGTTACAACTAGCATTGTACTAAATTCGTTATTTATAATGTAAAATTTATAATATCTAGTTTTCGGAATCTTTCTTTCGATGATAAGGGAGAACGGGATGGAAATAATTTACCAAGGGAAGAGATTAATAATTTACGAAAAACTCTGAAAGAATTTAGAATTATAATTTTTAGAGGGCAGTAGTAGGCAGGTAAAAGAAGAACAAAATAGGAGATGTAGGGAAATTGCCATCGGAGCGTGCACTCCATCGCAAATTAAATGAAATACGTAATCTTTATTAATTCTTCGTCTGTCACACCTCATAACATCTGAATCCCTTAACTTCGAAATTTGCTATTGCTCACTGCTTCAATTCTTACCACCCACAACACGAGCATTACGCCAAAGCTGGAAAAATAATTATAAACAGTTCCTTTGATAATTGCCATTAGTATGAAATGAAAGTTTGCAACCCAACTCCTCTCAAAATGTTTTTATTCCATGATTTATACAAACATTTGGCAAATACATTAAAAATCCCATTTCTCCTTCAATATCGAAATTACTGATCTTAATTTTTTTCTCATAATTTTGTATATCAAGTAGTCTCATAAAGTTAGTAGGAAAACTATAGCAATCTCCTTCGAGTTTATGGTTTTCGAATGAAAATTAATTTTTCAAATCTAATACTTTAGCAGATAATTTCTTTCTACACAAAACAATATGCGTCACTCGATAGCTGGTTTTGTGAATCTGATAATAAATATTTCTTGAACATTTTTTTGTAGTTTTCCCAAATTATTCAGATTAACTGTAATGTTGTTGGTTTTTTTTTTTTTTTTTTTTTTTTTTTTTTTTTTTTTTTCTTTTTTTGGGTATGTGCGATTTTTACTTATGTATATCGGCTCAAAGGCAATTTTATAAAACGAATAATTAACTCTATTTAAAAATCGTGTATTGAATTTGTTTGAGAAAATCATTCATCGAACAGGTAAAGCGCCTTCATAGCTCCCTAAAACAGGAACAACTGGTTTGGATCAAAGCCCACACTGCTCTCTACTAGAGAATGAATTGGTAGATACATTTGCCAAAACGGCAACAAAATCAGGAGTATATCACCAGCAAATGCCAGCGACAAACACAATATCTACGTTTAGGACCACATAAGCAATAAATGGAACAATATATGGAGAAAATCGAAAGAGAGAAAAGGCAGGCATTACGGCTATCTACACCCAACCCTAACAATCAAACAGTGGCTCCAAAAATGGTATGTAACAAGGAAAATTATTAGTATTATGGCACGGTTAAAATTCAACCACGGTAGCTTTCCTAAACATCTGTACAGAATACATCTAACATCATCTCCTTTGTGCGGCTGTGACGAGACAAGTGAGGGAGATGTAAACCACATTATATTCTCTTGCAAAACACACTGGCACCAGTCTACTACGCTACTGGAACAGCTGCAACAAGTAGGCATAAACCTCATAACAAATGTCACGAACGTTTTAACACCGAGTCTACACAGCCATCGTAAAATTCATAGTAAGCAACCAAATGAACATTTAAACCAGCCCGAGCTTTAAGTGTGATAAACTATGTGTTGCTTACCCAGATAGAAAAATACTGTTACCATTTTGAAATGTTTGCAATACAGTGTACGTGTTCTAAGTTTTCCTATCTGTAATATACTATTTTATAATAACTTCAAGTGTGTATCTTAAATGTGTCTTTTATCTATAATTTTAAAATATTATAAATTAAAACAACAATGTACAAACAATATACACAAAATTTGGAAACATTAAAAGATTTGAGAAATTCAAATATCTAGGGGAATACATACAAGTAGGAGTATCTAACAAGCTATCAAATTCAGAAAGATCATAAAATCTTCAGAAGGCTTATAGACTCACATGGTCATATTATAACAAAATAAATATATCAAGACAGGCCAAACTCAGACATTACAAAACATTGGTACTGCCAGAAGCATTATATGCATCAGAAACAATCACGATTGGGGCTTCAGGCATAACAGAAGCGGAAAAAGTTGAACGCAAAATCCTTAGAAATTTTTTTGGAGCAATATATAAAGACGGTATATGGATGAAAAGACCAACGAAAGAACTATACGAACATACAGATCGACTGACAGACATGATCAGAAGACGTAGATTACAATTCTATGGACATTTACAGCGTATGAACAGCACTAGACTCACAAAGAGGATCTTTGATGTGGTAAATGGTTCACTCAGGAAAACCAATTGGTTCCAGGAAATAGAAGAGTACTTGAATCACGCAGGGATCGGCAAGGAAATGACACGGGAAAGGGGAAAATTCAAGAACAAAATTATGAATACAAAATTTAAAATACAGAAGAATACAGGAACAAAATTAACTGAACAAAGGAAACAGGAACACAGTGAGCGTATGAAGAGGTTTTGGGAAGAGAAGAGGAAGAAGACAAATACAAACAAAAACTGAATAATCATGAATAATTTGAGTTTAAATACTGTCCTCAAGGGCAATAATGATTAATAATAAAAAAATGTTATAAATTGATTTGTAAGTTGGTGTAATAAGAAATTTATCAGTTTTAATAGTTCAATGTAAAATAAGCGTAGCTTGTACTGGCTGTATGGTCTTGTAACTAAGTGTCAATAAACAAAACTATATTAAAAAAAAACATTAATTCAGTTTAGTACAATCTTTGTGCGGTAATATCAACTCTTGTGGAAACTCCCACTTGGCAAATTATATTTTTAATTAGTTGTTAATGTTTTGAAGCAGCGTCTGTTTCTAAACTGTAGAATGAGATTCATTTGACAAGTAGCTAACGATGCCATGTACAATTAGTAGCGTGAGGAACTACCTAACAACGGAATGCTATGTAAGCAAAGTACACGAACGCATTATGCCCATAATTTTGTATCCATAATGCCATTCTGAAACTCTCCAACAAACAATTCACGTTTTCAGTGTTTCACTCCACTTCTTCCTGTAAACACATTCCTCACTACATTTCATAAATTGTTTCCTACAATGCGGAGAACAAAGATTTAAATAGACAATGAAAATTTTAATACGCAATTTTCCGTTTATTACGGACAACTTTAAATAATAAATTCCGGACGCTAGAGGAAGGTAATTCCTGAGAGTGAAGAAAGCGCAACATGCGGAACGACTCGCGCAGTAACTCTAAAACCGAGGAGCAGGGAGTGGGGAGGTAATTCTACGAAAATTTTCAGATTACATTTCCCGCGTGACCAGAAATATTAACAGAAGAACAATGCATAAAACGAAAATTGCCGCGCTTCAGGAGGCCACTAACTCTTTGAAAGAAGCGAGATCCAGGATGTGCGGCGGCGTAAATTAATTTTCGACACGTTATTCCAGACATTAGGAGGTCAGCCAGAGCTCATTTAGCTGTTAACAGTACTTAATGGCCGAAACTTTGCAACATAAGTCTAGATAAATGCTGCGGACTAGCAAGCATATTAAAGCGTCTGTTTCGCAAACCTGCCTTAAGGCAAACTAAATGCGGTAATGATAAAAAAGAGGTCTCTTTTAAGACCTAAACATTAATTACCACAAGAACATATCGCTGTAGGAGAGATATTACATTAGCGGAGCAGAGAGAGAAAATTAGTGGTGACTGCGTTATTATGCCTGCTCGTGCATTATCTCGACCTGAGCGAGTGTGACGGTTAACGTTCTGGCCTCGCATTCGGGAGGACATGGGTTCTGTAACGATTAGCTAAGCTCCCCGTTACATATCACTTTTTATTGTATATAAAGTAAAGGATTAGAATATTTTTCCATTTCTTGGGATGTCCACTGTATGTTCGAAAGATGCGCATGAATGGGTGAAAAGCACGGATTTTACGCTTCAGTGAAGGGCAGTCTGGCTGACGCCTTTTTGGCAGAATGGTAAGAGGACTAGGGATTTCTGTCGGGCAGGCCGTAAACAGAATTCCTTCCTCCCGAAGGAGACATCGGCTCTCGAGGATTGCCGAAACTTAACGTGGCCAAGAGAAGCCAGAGAATCACATGACGTCACATGGTCAGCCAATCACAGGGAACATAGTACTAAGATTCGGGGAATTTTATGTTCTATGTCGTCTTCGAGCCACAAGAGGTGGAGTTAGAGTTTACCTCCGTGGTGGCAGAAAAGGACGAGGACACTTCCTTCCAGTCAGGAGGGCAGCCAGGATCATTCCTTTCCGGAGCCCAGACGAGTCACTGGCGACTTGGGGTCCATGTGCGCTGGGCTGACTTGTGTCCTGGAGACCATCTGAGGCGCACTTCTAACTTGCGACTTGCCGCGTACTGCTGGCGTGGCCAGTTACGACGATCGACCAGGTGGTCATCTCCACTCAGCGCTACCTGCCGTGGATGAAGAACGGTAATGTGTTTCTACGAAGCCATTCAGCCTGCAACTCTCTTGAAACTGTACCCTTAAGCGCATCTGAGATAAAGATCCTTGCTCTGATCTGATAAAACCACTGAGATAGACTGTGTAACTGTCGAATGACAGGTTAATCATTCGTGGCGTCCCTACCCATTAATATTCATTACTGTTTGCTATCATCATAACTGGTAACATACTTTGTATTAGAATAATTGTGAGATTTTTAAAGTACAACTATACTTGTTTGCTTGCATTTAAAGGGCTCATTGTACGTCTGAGCGTTGCTTAGAAAATTGCACAACCTCTTGTTTATTAACGTAATGGTTAATACGCTCAGATTTGTAGATGCCATTGTAAAAATCTTTATTAAAATGTCTTTTTGTGACAGTTTTCAAATCCCAAAGTCATCCACTTCTCATTTGAATAATTTACATTTTGATATTCAATTATAGTACCCTGTATAGCGTAAAATATTAAGAATTAATTAATAATTCTCCCCCCCCCCCCCTGGTGATACGCTACAGTTCGAATCCCCGTCAGCGCATCTAGATTTTCCATGATTTCCCAAAATTGTTTCCTTCAAAAACCATGGCTGAATTCCTTAACGTTCCTTGTCCCCAGTCCATCCTGCCTCTAATGATCTCGACGTTGACAAGGCAAAAAGCCATAAGTAAAAGAGTCTCGTACTGCTCCCGTCAGTTTCGTTACACTGTAAGTACATTCAACGAAGCGACAAATAACAGTCGAGGGAAAAATATCTTCTGAATTTAATAATATTAATTGTTTACATTATTTTGACACAAACAAAGGTACAAAATATTTGGTGCAGATTCTAAAACCACTAAGACTAGTTGGTGCGTTTATTACACTTCAACTATGAACCCACCAAAATACAGACACACATGAAAATACTGAAAATAAGCAATTGCAGAGAAATAAAAAGCAATAGTAATGAGTAAAACAGTGGTTAATGAATTCATTAACTCAACAAATAAAACACGGATCGAAATATTAAAGAATAACCGCGGGACACGAAGGTAATAAATATACGACAGTCGATCACAATAACAGAAACAATCACAGAGATATTTTAAAACACGCGAACACGATTATAATAACACAAGCAACGACATTAAGTCGAAGCCAACTAAGAGGTAAATAAACGACACGGATGGTACTTGTAACCAAACAAGTTGAAAACAATCGACCAATACAAAAATCAGTGACCTTTGTAAAAATTCAAGGAACGATTTTGGCGAATAACTGATAATAATCTCTAACAGCACTGGAAGTCGCTGCAATAAGGACCCAAAGGGTATGTAGTCCTGTCCATATGGGTGGAGGATTACTTCAAACCAGTGAGGAGTCTTCCCCTACTGCTACTACGAAAATACTCTGATGGATAACAGTTCTTAGTTTCCATGCACCAGAAAGTGTGATTACTAGTAAGGTAATTCCTTCCGTATCCAGCTAATCTTGCGAGCTGATTTGATCGTCCTGTAAGTGAACCACCTATTCCAGTAGCTGGCTATGTTAACAAGCAGCGGCCGTGCCTGCCAAGCGGCGACCAGTGGCCGCGGCGGCGCAGGGCCGACGGCCAACTCGATACTGTGTGGTGGTACCACTGAGCACAGTGGCCGTAATATTAGAATCGCTTCGAGGAATGTGCCGTCTGCGTGCAACCCAAACGCCTGCCGCAAGTTGCAGTTACAATTATAAGATGCAAATATCTGTACTAATACTATAAATTCCAAAGTAACTGTGTCTCTCTGTCTGTTTGTTACGTTTTTACGGCTAAGCAGCTAACCCGATTGTGATGAAATTTGACAAGGAAGTACTATGTATAATCAGGAAGGACATAGGATACTATTTCAGGATAAATAATACATACTGTCATGAAATTTTGAAAACTATCCAAATGGTGACAGACACACGGATAGCGTGTGTAATCTCTGTAATGTTATATCGGTCACTCAGTCTTTGTTTCTCTCACACTCAATTAGTGTATGATCTGTTCATAAATTTCATTTACAGTCACAAATTACTGTATAGTACAGATGTGTTGGCTTCCCCGTCATATTTTCCCAACTCTGTTCGTTTTGGAATACCTTTTACGTAGCTTGCAGCTTTCTACATCCAATTCTATAAATAAAATTTGAAGTCCACGCGTACGAAGTCGCGGGTGACAGCTAGTAAGATTATAAACTAATTTATAATCTTACGGAAATAGCGTACGGTACATTTAGTTATCAGTGGAGATTGCTACAGAAGTTCTAAAAAATTTCGACACAATTCAGTTAGATACACCGATTCGTGGTTGTATTTTAAAGATTCGATCCAGAAAAAATATGTGCCAAGATTCAGTGTAGCACGTTTCCTTTGGAACTGGAGCGTCATTAAATAAATTCCGACAGCTCTTGGGTTTATCGCACCTTTTAATCTCTACGCGAGATTGCTTTATTTATGTGAAATACGTCACAAATGTGCATATATTTGATTCTAAATTACCAAGTTACGATCAGATACCTTAACTCTGAATACTGTTTTTGTTGCAAACAAGTTTGCTTTGGCAAATAAATAGATCCTGGGCGCATAAGTAAAGTACTTCTGCGATGACACAAAAATAGATTCAAGCTTATATATTTTTTTAAAAGTTTTTCCGTTTTATTTTAGGAAATATCCTTTGCGGTAGTGCTTAGCGTGTGGTTTCTTCAATATTCAAATACGGTATTGTTATAACGCTAGTGTTAAGAAAAACTGCGAAATAAGAAATTAATACTCTACAAACAAATTTCGAAAGTATCCATCATTTGTTGTTATAATGAAGCCGAAATTATTCACGGCCGATGATATAATATATTTATTTTTATTCTGTTAATTATGTTCCAACTAAAATCCTGTCGTGAGAAATTGTTGAATGGACTTTGTACGCACATACGCGTACTTGGTCTTACACCGCTATATTGTTTTTTGATTCTGATAGTGTTTTCATTCTCGAATCTTTGATTTTGTTTGTAAGGACGCCACATGACCAAGACAATACATTATTAAAAGCTCTTATGTCCGAGGCCGGACTCGAACTGTTGACTCCTGACTCCTGGTGCTCGAGGCCAGTATGCTAGGCGATTTGTTAGTGTAGGAGACGACTTCATTACCGCTGCTGTACAACAGTAGCACTATATCCTCATTCTTTCTCTTTGGCGTGACATGTAACTGGAAAATAGTGACTTGGATTTCAGACACTTGTTCAAACTCCGTCATTTATTTTCTTCTACAGTTACTGGTGATCAAACAGTTCATAAGAAAGGTAAAGAACAGTTTTAATTGATGTTTATTCACCAGATGCGTTTCGCCCTTGTTGTACAGGGCATCATCACGTCAGACATTACAGTAATCTCCTCTCGTCGGTTCGGAACAGCACCTTTTGCATCTCTGCGAACCCCCGTTTAGTTCTGAAGTTCAACTTTTGATACTTATTTTATTACGAGCTTCATTTAGTCGTTTTTTTATTTTGTATTAGTCAAAATAACATTGTACAGTTTGTAATAGACGGTGTTTAATTTATAAAGCATCTGAGGAATATTGGCCAACAATCAAGTTATCGATTGATCTGATTTTAAATTAAGTATATAAGTTCCTATTTAGGTAACAACACCTACTGATGACAGTGCACTTATAGTCGATATAAAATTTTATCTATTTCGAATTTAAGAAATTGTGATCATCCAGAAAATTTTTCATATGACGAGCAGCACTGTCAAGTTTACCGGTCAATCTGAAGGGGTCCATATGTTGGCTAATGGTGTCGTCTGTCTATGGTGAATGGTATTTTTTTTTTTTTTTTTGAAGAAGTGTCTACCACAGCTGGAAGAGCGTATCTTGTTAGCAAAATTGTTACGACAGGAAGAACTTTAACTATCAGAATGTAAGTTTGCCTTATATTCCACTCAAGATTAATATGTAAATGTGATCACAATAAAATAAATAAGCGTAGGCACTAGCAGTTAAAACGAGAGGAATATTTCCATCATGGATATCGTCTGTATTGAATATACGTACTTGAGTTCTTGCGTGTTCCTTAATCGACAAGGTTGTCGAATTTATGTTCCTCATTAAAATTGAGATTCAGTTATAAACTGAACGAACCTTGTTGGATTTTAAGGCGGTAAGTTTTTTTATTCGCAACGGTGTGACATTTATAATGTAAAAGTGACACTGAATGTCGTTGGTCTTGGTACATACGATGTCCAATTTAGGAGCCTGTAGATACGTATATTTCATCGTAGGCAGGTTGTTAAATCAATCACTGTAAAAACGGCAGATCTTGCAATGGAAAATCTGAGACACTTTGTTATTATATCATTTTTTTGTTTTTATGAACGTATTTATTAGTCTAAAGTTGCTTCCCTGAGGCTCACAACTTGTGGAACATGGGACCTAGATTTTCACAGTGGGACCCCATCTGAGTATGGAATTGCTTCTTCTTGGGCCAGACCCCAACTGCCAACTTTGCTATTCATCTTCCATCGTCAGCTCTTGTTCATTTCTGACCCCGGTGCTATTTTAGGATTGTGGAAAGTTTGTCGACTGTAGGTACAAAATGTGTCCGATTAAGGGGCACATCTATTTCAAAGTGTCAACTATAGGAGCAACTGGATAGGTTTCTATTAAAAAAAATATATATATATATTTGTGCTTAAAATGTGTCTGCAGCTGTTACATATAGTAAAAGAGAAATATTGAGGTTTCGTAAAATGACGTTAGATTGTTAGTTTTTAAATAGTATAGTCAGAAGATTCGAAATTGGAAAAAGATATCCTAATGTGTCGACAACAGATGCATTTACCTTAATTATAAGTTCTCTATAAGTGTTATTGAATCATTGTAACGTGAGACTGTTGGCATTTAATCAGTAGTGGGGTGGGCCCTTAATTTGTTGCTGATTTGTAGCGGCTGCCCGTGGAGCAGAATGTGAATGCCGGCCGGCCCGTCTGAATGGCCCGCCGTAAATTAGTCTCGCTGCTTTGTTCCAAAGTAAACAGCGAGCGAGCCAGCCCGCTCTTATATCGGCCAACACTTGCCAACACACCGCCGCACCGCCCTCCTCTGTGTTAACGTCTTGAGCGGCGTGTCGTGTGCACAGTGGCGTCTCTTACGAGTCTCCTGCTTTACCACTGTCTTGTAAGTCTCGGTTAAGGATAACAGCTCTCGGATTTCTTGTTACACTATGTAAGGTAAGCACACCTATTGCCAACACTTTAAAGATTTCTCTTACCAGTTTAGAACCGTCTGAATTTACTGGATGATAACTACACATTTTGAATTCATTATCTTCATCTTGAATATTTCTATTGCGCTGTATATAACAGCTTCAGGTAAATGCTGTCCGGTTCTTAGTACGCGCTGCAATGACTTCACCATTGATAGCGTGTTGGATGAGCGGTAACACTATGGTCTGTCATTCGGAAGGACGCCAGTTCAAATCCCCGTTTGGCCACACAGATTTCAGTTTTCCATGGTTTCCCGAAATAACTCAACGCGAATTGGGGGTGTTCCCTCAAAGACCATAGGCGAATTCAATCCCGCTCCTTGTTCCCAATATTCACACGCCTCTCATGATCTCGACGAGGAAGAAGGGAAAATATAAGAAAATTCGAAATTATATTTTTTACATAATTGTGTATTAATTATAGGGGAAAAAGTTTCTCAGTTAATTGTGTTTTTTAGTTATGAGAGAATTTTATTAAGTAAAATATTGGTGGTTAATCAAGGAATAGTTATGTGCAGTGATCTTTAGAGCTTTTCAGAGAAGTTAGGATGGAATTGTGGAGAGTAAAAGCAGATTTTTAAGTGGAGTGTGTCAAGAAATAATTGGAATGAATATGGAATCAAGATATATTGGTTTATGATTTGGTTTCGTACAAGAGCGATTGCATGTTATGTAATTTTAATTATTGAGAAGAATAGTGCGAAAAGAAGTTTATTCCCTAAAGGAAAGTTGGAATTACTTACACTAACGTAACAAATATTAGTACCTTATTCATAAGTCCTGCGTAAATCGGAATGCATATTTTCGATAATATCAAAATCCTTCAATCCATTTTAAGTACTTACGTAGCGCTGAAAACAAAAGAATGTATAGTGCATCCTTCATGTAAAATTCTTTGTTCGTTAAGCCGCAAATAATTTGGTTGCGTTTGTTAGTATCGCCTGGATTTAATGAGGCAGTAATAAATCAGCAAAACATAACATTTTTTAAATAATTATAGCACTTTAATTCCCTTAGTGTTCAATTACAAGAATGGCAGGGTAATCACTACAGGAGATACATGTGCGGCAAATCGTAAACTCTGTCACTTGGCGCCAAACAATTCGAAATATGCCAGTCAACAATGACATACTTTGACCTTTATTAGAGGTATGATGACACCCTTCTGTTGGGTAAGGTTCGTTTTTCAAGTCGGATGTCTATGTAAACCATGTGGTAGTGGAGGCTTCCTGTAAGCATAACTGTTATACGTCAACTCCTCATGACTCGACTCGTTAAGGAACAAAGCCTGTTACTAAAAGAGCGGACAGCTGTTAACTGTCACATTAGCTGCCATGTTAGGTTCTAATCATGTGAAACACTACCTTCAAAAGCTCGTCAATCATGACGTCTTGAACGGAGTGTTCTGGAAAGTAATTACTTAACTGTTGCCTAAGTGAATAGAGTTGTTATAAAAATAACTCTCAGTGCTGTTCATATTTCGATCATGATACAGTTGCGTCTGAAACAATGACTTCAGTAATACGCCGTCAGTGAAAAAAAATCTATAAAAAGTTAAATTATGCGGCGTAATATTAGTTTTAATTCTGGTCTAGGCCGCGTAGATAGCGATAAATGTGGAACTATCCGTATGAAGTAATGATTTCAGTAGCATGACGCTCATGAAAGCAACTAAAATAATTTAAAAAACTTAATTTACTGATTCCCTTTGCTGTAGTAATGAATCCCATTTGTGATTCTGGCCAAGGCTAAATTTCAATCTGATCAAAACCTACGCTAATATTGCTTCTCGAAAATGGAAACTTCTATCTTACACATCCATGGACACAGAATATAACGGAGACATCTACATTGAGCGAATATTAATAAACAGAAATGTACTAATATTTCACTTGTTAATTTAAAGGAAATAAATACATTTAGTTTGCTGTCATGCTATTTCATTTCTTCGTGGTTTTATAACTAGATAGCATCGTTATTAAATAACGCTCATAGCCTCGATTGTGAAGTAACATCTCTGGCCGTATTCAGGTCGCCAGAGAAGACCAGCCGCGTGAGGTCACGGGGCTACAGACATCTTGACCAAGCTGGCCTTTTATTATTACTGATTTTACTTGCTTAGGTAGAATTAACGTCATAGAAACTGAGATGTGATCCGCCTACAATGACCATCTTACGCAGATAGCTCCCAGTTTTTCTACAGAAGTGCTCGCCTCCTATCCGTGGCTGATTAACCGCAGTTCGCCGTGACACTCAGTCCTGCAGTAGTCTCGGTTGCAGAAGAAATTTTCCCCATTTACTACCTTGTAGTTACTCACATACAATCATGCAGACACATACTATACTAGACACATCCAAGAAATAAGTACTGGAAAACAAAATGTACTCCGAAGCATAGAAACCAGACGACATTTAATGATGAACTACGCCTGGGATACGAACACAAAACTAATTGTGACGAAGAAAAGACGGAAGCTTTTGAACTGTATTTCGAATAATGTGTTTTAGGGTATAGAGGAACCACGCCCATCCGAATATGTAGCCTTTCATTTAGGTATGGAACTTCGTGCCACTCATCTTATTCGACAAGCCGTAGAACGAAGGAAAAATAGAAAAATTAGCCCTGAGGATTTGAGACGAAAATCATATGTTTGGCCTAAAACGATTTGGTGTGGCGTAGATAGCAGAACATGTCGATTAGAATTGCAGTGGTCGAGATAACACTAAGCAGTGCAGTGAATGGTAAAAGAAGAGAAGAACTAACAAGGGAGGCAAGCACTTGAAGAAAAAAATAATTACACTGATAGCAATGCAAACAGGAAAAATTCTACGACTAGGCAAACAGTGTTGATACGGTTTGAAAACGATTCCACGTCTGGCCGCTCCCTTACGACGGAACTAAATTAAAAGTAAACGCGCGCCCGCAGATAAGCGCCGCGCGCCTTCGTTATTTTCACGGTCGGTCTCTCCCACTGTAGTGCGCCACTTACAAATGGATGTCGTTACTCTGCAGCTCTATCATCAACAGGAATCGAACTGCGGCTAATCCATACTGAACAGCCAACGTTTCCATCAAACATCTCTCGTTCTGTTAGGGGCATCCATAAATTACATTATTAAATTAAAACAGCAGTTCAAAAATTAATTATATATTTTATTTAAAATATTTTTTCATAAAATTGACATTAAATCAAACATTTTAGAAAATCGGTAAAACATTGTAAACAAAATGAACAATACAATCTTTTTGTGTCCATAGACTTTGAATCCATTCGTTTATATTATTTTGTGACTGGTATAGCAGTAATTTCGTTCTCGATTTGGATAATACTAAGAACATTCGATGTGTCAACATCCTCATCCAACCATATAACATCATCATCGTTTATCAAACAAAAGACTTCCCTTTCAAGTCTAGTTAGAATTATTCGACGAAAAATCTTCGAAATGGGTAAAACCTCTTCTTGCCTCTTATGTTTAGTTTAATTTAATTTAATTGCGATGGAGCGCACGCTCAAATGGCAATTTCCCTACACACACATTTCCCCCCCCCATTCCTACACCCACCTACTTTTGCCCTCCACAAATTTCAACATTGAATTGCTTCAAAGTTTTCGGTAAATTAACCATCTGTTCTCTTGGTAACTTTTTTCCACTCCCTGACCCCCTCACCTACGAAAGAAAATCTTTCCACACCTTATATGATTGCCTGTATTGGTTAGTGGTTTTTTATGATGAAAGATATGAACAACAGATGCCACACTATCGTTTAAATAAGTATGCGGAAGTCATATTTTGTCAAAGCCTCAAAAATGGCATTAGCCTTTCGTGGAGTGTCAAAGGCGGCCGATGTGCGACACCACAGGTACAGCGAGCGTGATTCCTGCGGTCACCACGTGCCAAAAAGCGATACATGTGACGTCACGAAGATTATGACACGTCTCCCCCATGTCACACTTTCTTGACTCCCTCCTTACCCCTTAACGTGCGACGTAATTTATGGAAGGCCCCTTATACTCATTTTAGACTTGTAGTTAACCAGAAGTTTAGAAGAATTTTGGTCATTGTTACTCAGTACATGCAAGTCTCGGTAAATGTGTAAATCTAAAGAGTAACTTCCCATCTTTTACGTTTACTTTGCAATGTGCGGAAAAAAGAGATGAAATTACGGCCTTGCTCGTGGATTCGTTTATCGAGTCAACCTCACAATGCAATTTACAGAACACAGCAGCCTTGCATGAAAGACAACTTGCATTGCCATTAATATTACTGAAGTTAATTATACTCACTTCGGTGAAGACAAATAATTATAAATGTAGGAAGATAGGAATGGCAGACAACATATATATATATATATATATACATATATATATATGTGTGTGTGTGTGTGTGTGTGTGTGTGTGTGTTTTCAGCGTCAATAGAGCCAGGTGAGAATGGAGGCAACGAATAGAAAGGAATTTGGTCATGGCCTTTGGTAGGATCATCCCGGCGTTCACGTGGAGTGATTTTGGATAATGTTGGAAAACCGAAAAGTGGTTGGCAGTACGGGGATATGATCTGCCTCCTCCAAAATGCCAGAACCGAACGTTCGCGCTCACCCACCAGGCTCGGTGACAGCACAAGGAAGGAATGAAGAGCAGACAGCCTAGCCAGCTCATCATTGTAACGGCAGAGTGGTAATATACTTCACCTTCTGTGAATTAGGTAGACAGATAAAAAATCGAACGTTTTTTTTTTATAATTATAGGGTGACGAAGAAATTGCTTGTGGAAAGTCTGATGCGTTAAATATCTTGGCATAACCTTTGTAAAAAAATTCATTTTGTAGGTGTTAGGAAGAAGTTTCAGTACCAAGCATTTAGTGCACTATTTATTCATGTACCAGAGAAGTGAGTGAATGGCGTTACAATAGTTTGGTCCAACCATTACTTGAATATGGTGGTGTAGTGCGACCCCCATATTTTGGGTACCACATGCATTAGGTGAATATGGTACGAAAGAGGGTAGCAAGTATGCAAAAATTACCGAACTACGCAATCAGTAACTGATACAATAACTATTACTGATATGAAAATTAAGACTGATTTTGATTCATTGTTAGAAGACAGGAGGAGTGTGAAGAGAGTGACGGGAGGTTGAATAGACATATTGGAGAAGAGTGTTCGAAATGTATTGGTAGAAAAGTTAAGAGCAGTGTATGGGGGAGAAAAGATGACAATGACCACAAGCTGACACTCGATTTCAGGTATAACGGAGTGAAAAATGTTCTCTTGTAGGTATGGGTGAAATTATCAAGGTAAGTTATGGATAATTTCCATATACGCTGATAGAGTTTAAAATTAACATTCTTAGAAGGCAAAAGTATGAGGGTGAGGAAATTACACTCGAAGAATTTGAAAGTTGAAAATCAGAGTGCAGGGAAACTGTCACCGGAGTTTGCACTCCGTCGCAGGTCTACATTCATTGTGGCCAAGCGCAAGTTGCACCCTCCTGGCAAGAGAAAAATATAAATGAACTAGTGCTATCTAAAATTACGTTGTTGCTGTATAAAGTTTGTTTTAGTAAACAGAAATACAAACATTAATTCGTAGGTCTTGTTATTGTGATTTTAACATATTTGCACAGCATTCCGTTTTTTTGCTACGTTTGAAATTGTTGAGATGTTTTCCATACCATCTAATAAATAACAGTATGTTCATTACATACGTAGCAGATGTTGTTTCAGAAATTATTATACGTTTGCATACTAAGCATATGATATTTTTTAAATTAATCCCATGATAAGTGACATAAAATTTCAATTATATCTGACAAAGTATCTGAAGGCACTGATATTCTATAATTTACATCAGATACGATGATAACAAAACTTATAATAGCTCTCAGTACCATTTTTTTTACTTATGGCTTTACGCCTCGTCGGCGTCGAGGTCATTAGAGGCGGGATGAGACTGGGAACTAGGAACGGGAAGGAATTTGGCCATGGCCTTTTGAAGGAAGCATCCCAGCATTCACCTGGTCTGATTTTGGGAAACCATGGAAAACCCAAATCTGGATACCCGGACGGGGATTCGAACTGCCGTCCTCCCGAATACGAGGCCAGAGCGTCTCGGTACACGAGCGGTCGCTAGTTAAGATCAGCTGTTCAGATTTCCACTCCCCGGGATGACGAACGATTCCTTAACAAGACCGAGGAAACTCTGACGTGAATGCGTCTTCTAAGTTCAGTACTAGCAGACATAACGACTAGTACTCAAAGATTACCGAATGAAGTCAACGGGTTAGAAAGTGTTCGCAGAGAAAGTTTGAAAGGCTCAAGTATATTAGGTAGCATCTATCCCGTCCCCCGTATATAGGAACACGGTATCGAATCAAAGTATCGATACTATTGTCATGGATAGTATCGGAAAGAAAAAGTATCGTATCTGCTAAAAACTGTTGATGCCTTAAGGTATCGAAAGGAAAGAAAACATGATATTTTCCGAATTATTCATTGGAATTGAGATTTTATATTATTTTTTTTTTTTTTTTAAGGTTAAAGGCCTACATATGTGCATTAATCTCAACTTTTAATCTTTTTTAAAAAAATTTAGAGCTGAATTGATGAGTATTTATATATATATATATATATATTTTTTCATTATATATATATATATATATACATTTATATATATATAATGAAATTTGCATCAGTGAATCGTATTCCTTTTTGTAACCCTACTATGTGAAAAAAATTATTATAAAGTAAATGAATTAAAACAAGGTTAAACTTATAAATCAAATCAACAGCAAATTCCATGACTCATTAAACTGTGGAATTAAATAGATAAAATATATACTAATCTTACACTTCCCACTCTTACTCCGTTCAGTCACCTAAAAACGATAATTTATCCATACGTTTCTATGATAAAATGTTTCTTGCCTTTGACATTGTACTGTCTGCCTTTGAAAAATATGCGTTGGACAGTGAGTGATGTTGCTGGAATTGTCAGGTATTAATAGACTAACTTATACAAGTGAGGGAATGCTACTTTCATATCTTCCCATTACTCCAAGCAATCAGTCGACAATCGTAAAACTGTGCGATGATTCCAAAAATCACATGCTGATATTGTGTCAATAACAGAATTACTATCTGGATCACTGAGGTGGTGACATTAGTGTTTACTCTTGTTAAACACCTTATAGTAGACAGGGAGCGTCCATAAAGCACGTAGCTCCATTTTGGCCTCCTGTGAACCCCCCTCCATCCCTCCTACATAGCCCCCCGTAGCTTTTACCTCTACCCCCCCACCCCACGTAGCACGTAGCTTTATTTCCCTTTTGATTCCAGAAGACATTTTGTGCTGTTTTCTCATGTCAAACTATTGTAAATTACATACGGAGATAGTTAAATGATGGTAAATAAATATTCAAATGCTGCTGTGTATACTGTACCTCATTTTAGTTGTGAAAAATGATTCGAATGGAAAGCTACGTGGCCTGGCTCAGAAACATCCCTCCCTCCCACGTAGCGCAGCGTAGCCTTCCAGCCGACCCCTCCTCCGCCCTATACCGAGGCACGTAGTTTATTCACTCTCCCATATTGCCTTGGCTCTAGCTGTGGCTACATGCAAACGAAAGTTTCTGAATCTAGGATCTAGCAAGCAGGACACTGCGATTAAATGATCATCTTCCATGTGTTCAGATCCGTTCATAACGCATGAGCCATACAAACCAAACAAGCGACAACGTTCGCAACCAGAGATAATATAATCTAACAACTAAGTACACTAGTTGAGACTCCGAGACGCTTTCCTTTTAAAATAAAAACTATAGAAAAATGAAAACTAAGTTCTAATGAAAAAGTCATAAAAACGACAATGTTACCATCATAAAAAGACATATCGATTCTCGTCTTGAGATGCCGTACATAAACTGGCCGCTTTGGGGCCGAACATCAAACAGCCATGTCTGTTGTGTTATTTTTGACTTATTCTTTCAGTGGCTTTGTAGTACTGCCACTAAATTCTCCACCGTAATAAAGTACTGATAGTAAAAGTATAGTATGAAAAGTATCGGTATCAGAAGAAAAGTACTAGATTCCAAGAACTATCGATACTTTTCTCGTGCCCCTACTCGCATGACGCGGGGAAGGGAAGCGGTTGGTCGGGTGAAGAACTGGCGATTACGTGGACGCCGACTCCTTTAGAGACCAAACCACGCTCGTTTGTCGAGCAAATCGGTGTAAAATAATATTATCTCGTATGAAATACAGTAGTGCGGACAGCTGAAGACAAGATCGATGAACGGAAATTTCGAAAAATTGTAACACTTTTAAAGATAAAATATCAAAATTGTTGAAAATTGGCACCAAGATATTGTCGCATGAGCGTTAAAGCATGTGAACGCAGGATGTTCGTAACGTACCGTTGTGCCGTTGTCCCCGATGGCTCCTCGCTCCATGATGCCAGGAGTAACACCACTGTACCCTCTTAAAACATTGAAATAATGGGACCTCTTCTCAGGTCACCACCATATTTGCTGACGATGGTCATTCGAAGTAGTGCAGAACCGCAGTTCTCTAGACTGCTGATGATTGACGTGTTCACCGACGAATCCCGATTTTGCTCTATTTTAAATAACCACCGACGGCGAGTACTGCGGCCACTAGGGAGAGGTCCCCTTCTTCCAATGTTTTGGGTAGAAAAAGGGGTATTACTCCTGGCGTCATGGTGTGGGAAGCCATAGGACATGATTTCAGGTCACTGCTGTTAAGGATTGAAGGAACTCTGACGGCACAACGGTACGTCACGGACATCCTGCATCCTCATGTTTTAAATTTCATGCGACATTAGCGTTCTGCCATTTTTCAACAGCACAATCCCCGTACACACACGACTCTGAACTGTCTGTGTGATGATGAGCTACTTCCATGGCCAGCAAGATCCCCACATCTATCCACGAAGAACATGAAAGGAACGAGCTTGACATAACAATTGTGGACCAGCTACGCTCAGGAGAGGACACAACGGCTTTGCGACACCCTTTCCAACCGATCAGTGGATGCGTCCAGGCCAGAGCGGGTGTAATGTCATAATGATAAGCGGGCTCATTCTACCAATGAATTTGTAAATTTACTTAACTTTTTATTTTTGTAATCAGTGAAATAGCATCTCATGTCCTATCCAAGTTTAATTTTGTTTCCTCCTCCCCTTCTAGATGGTTCACTTCTTTTGCCAAGCAGAAACAGCAGAACGCAGATAAAGCAAACACCCGATGAAATGCTGACAGGTGTCGTCTCTCCCAACTGAGAATGAAAGCCGAGACAAAGAAAGCTGTGTGAAGCCACGACCACGGTGGCGGAGGAAAGAGAGAGAACTGCCTCCAAAAGACGTGTGCAGCCCATATTAACGCAATATCATCATAGTCGATCAGTCTACGCTCTTTTACGTCTTTATACCTCCACTGAAACAAGTGCTGTAGTACTTAAGGGCTGATTAGAGGTTTCTCTTGTGTATCAAAATATAAAGTTTAGCAGTTAAGTACCTAGGAGTAATTTTTTCTGTAATCAAATAATTGTTGTTTTTTATTTCCACTTTGGTTGTTACAACACCATAATGTCTTTTCTCTAATGACCTAGACGTCGACATATTGTAGAGCTCTGGAACAACAGCTTTCATAACACAGTCTGATGCCACTTAAACCGACTACCAGCATTTTTGTTTTGTTCTTGAATGCTTATTTAAACGACGAAAAAAATGTTTATCTCTGACACTGAAGTAAGATACACAGTACTCATTTAAAATGACGTATTTCGAGATACAGTATCGAGATTTCAGATTTGCAATACATGAATGCCTCATTTTCTATGAGATGCAAAGGAAAAGATCACAAAAAATAAAACTCTTCTGTTGTGCTGACAACGCCGTAACTCTGAATACGTTGAACACAACGCTAAAGAGTTGAAAGTGGATGGTATACGAAAGTAAACAGCGATATTCCTGGTGGAAAATAATCCGTTGGAGAGCGGCTAGTGGTTGGAGCACGGGAGTGTGCCGTGCTCTCGTTAGCTGCTGAATAGGAGGCTCGCCGGCCAGGCTAAACGGTTCGTTAGCCTTGCGGACGTCCCGTCCACGGTGCCCGCTCAACTTCTCCTGCGCCGCTCGCTTTTCACATCAAAGAAAACCGGAAGTTGTAGCGGCCGCGAAAGCACTAATTAGTGGAATAAATCACGGCGAGTTTAAGGTGTCTTCGTCGCCGCACGGGCTATTAAAATGCGCCCGCGAAAGGGGGCGTGCTAAACCGCTTATTTACCCATTTACCTTTACATTCTGCTGGTGAAGGAGAACTTTAACAAGAGCTACTCGAGGGCGAAGGCAACTTTGCTCGTGCAGTAGCCCGCAAAAAGAACCGCTTCAAGCC
Source organism: Vandiemenella viatica (assembly GCA_031002005.1). Lineage (NCBI taxonomy): Eukaryota > Metazoa > Arthropoda > Insecta > Orthoptera > Morabidae > Vandiemenella > Vandiemenella viatica. Next base: position 94,934,141 of record JARYHS010013630.1, on the reverse strand, counting down.
GCCAGCTGCGCGCCTTACAGTCCGTGGACCGTCCTCGGCTAGAAGCGTTGCGAACTTCGCAGGGTGTCTCAGGGCTTGGAGTGGAAGGTATTGGCCGTTTTCTCAGAACATACTGTCCCCGAAACGGCTTAAAAATATTCCACAATGCAGGGACTCAAATGCTTGGTTTACAGGTGCAATGTTGCCCCCCCTGTCGATAATTTTTTTTTCTAAATTCTTCTGTCAGAGTTGAGGACCTTGTTAGGATAAATACCTGTGTAATCAAGATGGAACCAAGATAAATGCAAGAAGAGTCAGCTGATTGAGTACACAGACAGAAAAAACCAAATGTTGATTTAGATTATATGGTGGGGAAGGAATTGCTTGTTGAAGACGCTATGTGTAAATATATTCGTATAACATTTGATGGTAAACCCAGTTGGGTAGCGCACATTGGTCGGGTGGTAGGAAAGAGTTTTAAAATCTCTCGTTTACTGGGGATGGTAATGAAGGGATGTTCCAAAGAAGAAAGAACTGGATTACAAAACCTTGATCAGACCAATGCTTCAATATGGTGGTGTAGCAAGGGACTCACAGTTTGCGCATCAAATACAGGAATTGGAAAGTGTACAAAGAATGGCAGGTAGACTTGTTGGTGGAAATTCCCTGCATAACACAATCGGTAAGTGAGATGAAAAAGGAGCTGGGATAGAATTCCATAGAAGACAGAAGACGGGTGAAGAGAATATTGGGAGAGTATAAAGCGTTTATCGGTAATGAGACTTTAATGGATGAGACTCAAGAATAGTGCATGGAAGGAAAGACCATCACCATGACCATCAGCTAGCACTTCAGACGTAAGAGAAGTGGGAAAATTTTCTTTTGCTGGTAAAGTTGTCAGGGACTGGATGAAATTATTGACGGATATGAAGAAAAACTTAAGAGAAACACTGAAAGAATTTATAATTGAAATTCGTAACGTGGAAAAGTAGTTGGATGATGTTATTGCAATTTAAAGGTAAAAAAAGGAAACTAATAGAATATGAAAGAAAGAGAGTGTAGGAAAATTGCCAGCGGGGAAGGCGCGTTATTGCACTTAAATAAATAAATATTGTTAGTTTCAGCATAGTAAAACAACCACCTATTCGCCTTTGAGTGAGAAATACCACTCTGGTATTTGAATAGGTATCTGGCTCCGCCGTTGGTATTGAAGCCGATTTCCATCTGTGCACCTGGGACTTCACCTTTAACTCGTGAATAATACCAGTTACTGACGTCAACAAGGCCGCGACCCCTGTCTCAGCTCAAATGACGGCTCGGATGCGAGGAATGGCAAGGAGTCTTATCTACTCACAACACTGCACACAACAGCGTCTACTAACACAACTGAGGCAAAGTTACAGTTGTGTCTGCTGCAAAGACATTTGTAAATCTTTCATAGAAGATTCATTTTAAAAATTCAGTCACTCAGGAATGAATTATTTATTACTTCCTGGATGAGGAGGCTTGAATTCTGTTTTATGCGAACAATTATTTAGTTGTTACGTTTAACATCAATTAATTCAGTGAAAGACACCTTAAATAAATTATTTCGTTTCTTTTAAACAAGATTTTCTTGGTGCAGGAACTTTTGTATCAAAATAGGTACGTACACCAAAGTGATTTTCTGTCAAGTATTTTTTTTAAATTAAAGCAATGGATGACACAACGAGAGTAGTTAATAGATACAGCAACTCAGGTCAGAAGTAAATGAATTCCAGTGGTTAAAGATTCTCTACTGCTCTGTGACGAGTGACGCTGTGTAACATCTGGAAGAGGTTATCAAACGAGACAAAAACATGCATTTAGGTAACGGAAATTCGTAAGAGCAAACCACACATAATTTCACAATTCCTGCCATAAGGTAACATGTTTAATAGTTACTGCTACCAGATAACGATCGATGGATAACAATATGACTAAAAAAATTAAAGAAACATTACATACTAACTGATCTTCCAAAACCATAAAATTTTATTATTACTTATTTTTCGTAACGTAAATTACCGTCTACTAAGTTGCTTTTAAGCAGCTCAAAATTCTTTTTGTCTTCAGTATAAATGTTTTATTTAAGGTAAATTTAATCACAGATAAATGGAGTAATATACAAACTACAGTACCCCATTGAGTAAAACGTTGAGGTCAATCAAACGAGTTGTACGAGATTTTTCACTCTAAGGAGAGAGGGACAGTTGTAATTAGGAGAATGGAAAATGGTGAAAGGTAACAATGCACGGATTAAAAAATACTTGATGAGCCGTGTGTCAACAGTGTTTATAAGGCGTACCCAGTGCAGTTTCAATCTTCACCCTATGTTCTCGCCTACTTCGAGCACATTTCAAATATTTGCGGTTTTGTTGATATATTACCGTGATATGAAGTTATATCGCGTTTAAGCAGTCGGGAAATCTTGCCGGTTCAACTACCAGCATTTTATATCACGGTGGCTTTGAGCAGTACACGACTCTTTTTTTTTTTTTTTTAATCACTGCCTTAACGGCGTTACACAGTCCCGCTACGATTTGTAGCTTTATCTGTGGTTTCATTGATGGTGATGGATTTTGTTTTCACGAATTGTACACTTGGGGGAAAACCGGCTTTGACCGTAGTGATTACGGCCTGTGTGGAAACCCTTTTGATATTCTTATTGTTTAATAGCTAACTGGTTTCAAGTTGTCAGTTGGGGATCATTGCCTCAATCAGTTGTGTTAACAACTCGACAATTTTCCCCAGCTGATTTGCTCATCTTGGCTCTTGTTTGCAGCATTGGTGCCCGTGTTGGTCATTTGAGTTGGTCGGCGGATGATTATTGAAGTTGCTTGATGATCATCTCTGAGGTCCTTCCGATCTACCGATTTGTTGAGAGTGACTTGGTTGGCGCTGGCGTTGACGGCTTCTTATGGCTGCTTGAAGCTTTCTTCTTATGGGGCATCCCCCATAACTGGCGGCGTGGTCAGAGCCACAGTTTGCACACTTCGGCGTTTCGTCACGCGGACGTGTGCAGACCAGGTTGTTATGACTCTCTCCACAGCGAACGCAGTGCACTTGCTTGAGACAGTCATAAGCTTGATGCCCGAAGCCTTGGCAGCGGAAGGATTGATGTAGCGTTGCAATCGGTCTCCGCTTCTGTAGCCTCTTATTGGAGTTCACTATTCTCCTTTCCATGACTTGGTTGCTGGCCGGGGCGGAGGACTTGGTTGCCTCAGGCTCTCTCCTGTCTGGTGCTGGGCGTGAGGAGGAATTTTCATCTTGGAGTGTTCCCTCATCCATGTTGCAGGAGTCTCTTGGAGCTGCCTCCTTTTGATGAACACCCGTTGTTGAATTCCGAGTGCTTTCTTGGAGATCCATGCTGTATCTTATGTTCCTAGTTTCTAGGAATTGCTTGATTTCTTCGAGGTCCTCTTGGCTCATACAGGTGACTAGCAGCTGGGTTGGCAATGAACCTGTATGCGCCAATGAGGACTCATTATGATGGGCTTCTGTTGACGTAGGACGATCTTGGTGATGTCTGATGCTCTCCTGGTGCACGAAGTCCCCGCGGTTTGACGTGAACGAGGCCTCTTGCTCCATCGCTTCCTCTTCATTGTTGCTTGGGCTCTGGGGGCTGTGGAGCGTTCGAAGGAGGTCTGCGAAGTACTCCTCCTCCTTGAAGTGCTTGGAAAGGACGAGTGGTAGTTCAACATGGCGAGACCAGTCTTTCTTTTTTGAGATGATGGGCTTGGCATTTAGTGCTTGTGCCGGATCCGAGAGAGTTTGCTTGAGTTTCTTGAAGCTCTTGCTACGGATATCCCACGCAAACAGCATTTCCCCTGCTTTGACTCGAAGCTGCACTTGGAGGGGAGATTCGTCGGCGTAATAGAATTTCTCGAACTTCCTCGGTGTGAAGGGCTTGAACTTGTACTTGTTGCCTGCGCTCTCGCAGTAGAAGTAAATGACGTTCACCTCTTTCTTGAAATCGTTGTGGTCTATGAGAGCGGCTTTTGGTGACGACCATGATATCCACGAAGAGTCGTCCGCTCCAGACACCTCTGGCCAGGAATCCTCTTGGCGATTCGAAGCAGGGGTGTCGTATGGGTCAGGACTCTCAGCGGCGTTGACTTCTGCCGAATGCCGTGGCGTACTTGTATCCGGAGGCGAGGGTTGCTTCGGTGATGCAGCCTCTTGAAACGATATCGACTCAGCTCGGCGCGAAGGGCCAGACTGTGGTGATGCAGGATGTTGCTTCGACTCCGCGCCACGTTAGCAGGTGTTTGTTCCAGTTCTTGATTCTCTGCTAAACGCCTGCGAGACAATGCAGATTTCTCCACTCAAGACTGCAAGTAGTGATTCTGTTTCTTACCATGACATCAGCCCAGTGCCCCAGTGTCGATACGCCATTAAATGTGTGAAGCACTTCTGCCTTGCAATGATAACGCTAGTTGCGTCGATTGCCTAGACCGTTCATTACAAAAATATAAAGAACCCAATTCGTAGCAAAGGTGCTGCTCCCACCGCGATGCCGTTTTGCATTCTGTCGACTACACTATTTGCATTTGCATTCAGTACCTATTCAGGTTCGAGTTTATTTGTGCATGACAGTGAAATAACAACAGCCTAACGTCTGTTAATTTTCATAAATATAATGATAATAATGCGTGTGACACTATTGGCCGGGAGACCCCCAAGGGCAGGCTCTATGTATAGTGACATGCGTGTCGCCACACATGTTTCAATATGGTCGATATAAACCACGGAAAGCTTGTGAAATAACCGGAAACAAACTCACAATTCGAAGACTGTAAAGAGGTTTCTTTTTTTAGCTGCTTAATAAATTCGAAAATATAAGAATGCTTCAAGGAAGTTGTCGAAATATTGACTAAGGAATAAACATTCAAGTGAAAAAAAATAGTGAGATAAGAATTTCGTGTTCTTGTTCAGTTTTTTCTATTTTTTTGGGGTGTCAAATATGTCATTTATGAAGCTGAAATTTGAAACCGTCTCACCACTCTTCTTTTAAGATTAAAGAAAACCTACGAAAATTGTTATTAGAGTAGCCAGGATGTCAGGCCATTGCTTTTTACCTGGGCCCGTGATATTTTCCTAAATCCAGCACGGTGGGATTTCGGTTAATATTTTACTGTTAGCTGTTAAGAATCAGGGTATAAATACTACGAATAAATAAATACAGAGTGATTTCAAGCAAATATGAAACATAGGTCATAAAGTACAGCAGTAATAGCAAAAAAGTGCAGAGCAGAATTTTTTTGCAGAATTTTCCAAAATTGAGAAGAATATTCGACGTTATGCGATTAAGTTATGTGACTGGAGATTTTCCCGGCATAGTGATGAAATACAACATTCACGTGTATCCAGCTGGATGGAGCCATCAAAACATAAAGTTTCAAAAACTGGCTTTGTTATCTTCATAAACAGTAATATAACTTCTTCGATGACAAACTTACGGTGAGATTTTCATCGAAGGAGGCTATAATACACGTTACGAATACTCTGTCCTGCTGTACACCGGCGAATATTAAGTTTCATTGATTAATTTTTTAATATACCTCATTGTGGAAGGGATCAACACTATGTGGATACAAAAATTAGGATATTAGTTTTCGTATTATAGGTGGATTGATGTCAAAATCATTGCGATGTAGAGAAGGAACGGAAAGGAAATCTGATATGGACCTAAGAAGATTGAAAGTGCATTTACAAACAAAATCTTGATCGCGAATTGAATTCGGATTTTTCCACATGTGAGTTCCCAACATTACTGCATATCGCCGATTTCCAAAAAAACGCTCCTGAAAGACGAAATGTGCTTTAGAAGAAAAAAAAAAGTTGAACGTTATGTTAAGTTGGATGATCTCAGAGAGATCTGGAAAACAGCTTGATAGTTACGACCGAACTCTCGCGATTCATCATCCTAGGAGCAATGCTCGCATCGCCCATCAAACCTGGAGAAAACATGCCGTTTGTTGAGGAGTATAAAATAAATATTACATTTGCGTAAAATCTTCTAGGGCTTTCCACCCACGTAGCGCGTCAATGTAGGGCAACGTTTCGAAGCCTGCCTCAGGCTCCATCTTCCGGCGAAGTGTCGGATTCTTGGAAGCGTCCACGCTTAAAAATAGTACAGTTATTTATATGGTGAAATCCCTTACTTATCCCGGCGTAACAGTGCAAAGCAAAATGAAATCGGACCTGCACATTAATTCGGTCATAGGTAGAGTAAGCTTAGGCTTACTATTTATAGGTCGAACATTGAAAAAATTGTAATGCCGTTAAGAACATAACCTACATAAACTCTCGTACATCCATGTGTGTACTACTGTTGTGCAGTTTAGGTATCCGTTTCGTAAGGGGTTGATTGACAGTATAGAGAAAGTCCAGAGAAAAGTCGTTCGATTCGTGACTGCTTGCCACTGTCCTTACAAAAGCGTCACCGAATTGATTCAGAGATTGAGCTGGAATTCTCTGATAGACAGAAGACGTAAATTTCGTTTGAACATATTAGTAAACATGTGTACACCCACTTGTATTTGCGACTGCGATGAAATACTTCGTCCTGCCAACGTATCTGGGTCGCAATGACAGGAAAGATAAGGTTAGTAGAAATAAGATGTCATACTGATGTTTATATTAAATCTTTTTTTCCTCCTGCTATTCGCGATTGGAATGCACAGAGTTAGTTTTGATGCAAAGAACCTTTTGCTATCCATAATTTTGTTTATTGCGGAGTATATATGTAGATATAGAATATGAGCGATACTTAGGGGCCCTGGACTCGATAGTGTCTCCGAAGCAGACTGTTTAGATCTTTGAGTGTAAGAAGTTTATGGAAATTAAAAGTTAACAGAGAAGGAGAGATACTAAATGAGTTACTAAGAAAATAAGGAAACAGATAGACGTTTAATAAACAGGAAAGATGTTTTTACAGCTTATCCCAATAAATGCTATGTGGCGTCACGCAACGCTCACAAAATAAAGCTTTGTTCAACTGACGCTTGGACTAGTAGCTCCCATGAAATACTTGCGTGTGAGATTAACTGCGTCAAAATGTTTCCCCGCTCATTGTGGAACGTGCGATCATTTGAGTGTTCTGGGATAGCAGCCACTGGGTAGTGTCGAGAGGCTAATATAGTGCGCCTCGCCCGCTGGTATGTCTTGCAACGCGAGGAGGCCGCGGCTCAGGGGGTGTCGGGTGGAACACGGTCTGTAGCCCGACACAGCCGCTGGAGGGCGCTGCACTTAATGCCGTCACAGGCAACGCGAACAGTACTGCTGGACCCTCAAAACAACACCACGAAACCAACACATGTCATTCAAACAGTTACAAACATCAAAGCAAGTGTGATAGCGTCTAACTCCCTATACTGCAAATAAAGCAATGTATTTCAGTCGATCTACACTTCTATACAATTCTGTAACGGGACTAGGTCTGCTCTGACGTCATGCTGAAACTATTGCACTGTCGAGTGGGATAAACTTTGTAAGGCCACTCAGCGAGTACAGATACGACGCCTAGGCCAATTTGGTGGCTCCACATGGCTTTCAACGCTCGTCATATTAGCTGAATTGGTAAGGACAACACCTTCCCACAATTCCAAGGAGGTATTTTTCAGTTCTATTTCCATTGTTCTTTTTCTACTTTGATTTTCTTTCTTTATACTTCAACTTTTTTCTCTATCGAAGTATCACCATTTAAAAAAAAAAAATACTTTTGTCGACCTTAATATGATACTATAGTGTCCGCAGTAGTGTGTTTCATACGAAGGAATATTATTTTGACTTAAGTCAGACCACAAACGAGCGGGCTGCACTCTCTAAGGGACCTTATTCTTCGTTTCTTTACCTGTCGAATCTCGTCTCTTTCCCGCGTCGTGTGTGTGTTTGGGGGGGGGGGTTCATGTTGGTTAATGTATTTGTTCCTTGCAAATTTTCGTTGTCGAACACTGTCTTTACCTTTGTCATCTACTCCGCAGTTTTTCAGTACTAGTGGTTTCAAAATAGAGATCGAAAGGTAACCGGATCTAATCCCTGTCTTGGCAAGTATTTTCAGATCCTCTTAACCCGATCTCCACCTCTGACACAGCATAAAGTGTAATGTGAACTGCGCCAGAACGCTCCCGTAGTTCGTTAAAACCCCTAGCCCGGTAGGATTATCGGGTTAGGTTAAGGCGGCTACGATAGGGGCGGATTGCGCAGTCATCAAAAACCTTGTCATCACGACCACACGAGCCTTTACCTTTTTCTGGGATGCTACTGGGTACCGTTATGGGAAGACGTATTAAGTCAAAAGTTGAGCGTCTTTAAAGTCATGTTGCTACATTCTTAGGCCTATTTCATAGTTTCAACCACGCATTGTGGACATTTCTTGCAATATTCAGCTTAGCAAGTAAAACAGTAGGGGACAACTGGAGAATTGGAGCTTACTATAGTGAAATAAGAGTGCCTCAGAAACTATATTTTTTGTATCTTTTTTAAATTTATATTCTGCTACGTCTAATCCATATAAAATAAAACGAAAACGGACACTTCACTGAAAAGAATAAAAAGAAAAAAGAAAAACCAAGTTGACTCGAATGGCTCGCATTACACGGTCAACTGGGTGATGGGAGCCACAGCCAAATTAGTCGATATTATTGAAAAAAACTTTAGTTTTCTTGGTAAGATTGAAATTTAATATGATCCTTTACACTCTTGTGGCTCTACAAAATAATCATTTTTTTTAATGGATGAGAGGGTGTTGGTGGCCTAGTTTTGGCGTAGGGTAAATTATGCTGTGATCAGAGTTAAGCTCCAATTTCCCCTTGCTCATGGCTCTCAAGTTAACGCTATTGTTAAAAAGTTAAAAAAAATATATATAATATATAATTTTTCCCCTCCCGCTTTACATAATGCCCGTCAAACTACATTAATCACGCAACCATTGAAAGAAAACTTTGTAAGGAATATAGCAAACTCACCTGCTTAAGATAACAGCAACAAAAATTACAGTCGGACAGCCGAAAACACACTGTGTCGTCTGTTTGGCAAGCATAGGGCGATGGAACCACAGCTTGTAAGAAGGAAGAATGATTCTCTCTGGGGAGCCTTCAATGAAGCTCGCAGGTTTCTAGCACGCGTTATTCAAATTATTCAGGATAGGCTCCTATTCCCCCGTTCTCCCCTATATTAACTATTTTTTCAGAAGCTTACGGCTAGGTTCGAAACTGTACGTGGTAACTACCAGGAATAATGCTCTTACATTAGATGTCGTAGGAGAGGGTTACTGCAGTGTCGCTGGCTGGTGTGTGACGGTAGCGGATGCTCTCACAGCCGACCTTGGTTCGCGCACGACTGGTGACGAGTCCGCTCTCACGGTCCGACGTCCAGAGCGTCAGCTTACAACAATACATGCTCGCCTCACACGTAACTCAAAGCGGAACACTGCTCTGCCTCGTGCTCCCGTCAAGCTTGTCACTAGATGAAGCTGGAAGCGGATAACTTTTTATTTATTTATGGACTTTACGCCTCGTCAACGTCGAGGTCATTAGAGGCGGGATGGGACTCGGGACAAGGAACGGGAAGGAATTCAGCCATGGTATTCTGAAGGAAGCACTCCAACATTCTCGCTGTAGTGATTTGGAGGAAACCTATGGAAAACCCAAATCCGGACGGGGATTCGAACCACCGTCGTCCTGAATGCGAGGCCTAGAGCGTTAACCACTCGCCCAGCCACGCTGGGAGTTGGGGTTGAAGCCCAGGCATAATTTACCCACGGTTGCAGTTTCGAGTCCAGCCGAAAGTATAGGTGGTTCTAATTTAGTGGTATGGCGTCTTGTTTGTCCTGTGTTTTCACTATTGTTCGCTATATTAATATGAAAGCTGTAAGTATAATTTCGGAGAGAAGATATAGACAGGCTTGTAGTTGTCTGTATGTCAGTAAGGAAAAAAAGCGGTAGAACCATTACATTTTTAAACTTAAATTTCATTAAATTTTCGCTGAAGCGTTCCTGAGATCAGAACAGCAATTGTATCTTTTAAAAAATTAATTGTTATAAACCACTAATAAGTAAGTCGTTGAATAAAACTTTACGCAGAGTTTCTCTAGATCAATACAAAAAACGAAAGAACAATTTCCATACAATAAACCTTCAAACGCTAAATCATATTTTGTTCAAGTATCAAAAAATAATTAGCTTGCCTTAGCATATCCCTCTATTGTAGCGTTCAAACGAAATCAAGTAAATGACAAAAATTCTCCCACAGTACTTTGTATGAAGTGCCTACGAGGAGGAGGTTGAAGAAAATGGGATCTTCTACTGTTGTCGCAAAACATTCCCGACTCAGAACGAATTTTTGAATGTATCATTTCGTTTATCACATATCTAACATTCAGAATGAATTAATCTGAGGTGAAATATTGATTAAGCAATCAAACAATGATTATTCAGTTCAGGCAGCAATCTAATGAAGGATAGCAGATTGGTGAACTGGATAAAAGTTGCATGAAACAACAGAGTAATCACACATGTAAAATTTAGAATTAATTACTCCCACGTAAAATATTAACTAAACAATCAAGTAACGAATGTTCAGGTCATGCAGCCATATAACGTAGGACAGCAGATTGTCGAACTGGGTAAATGTTGTATGAAGCAACAGAGTAGCTACAAACTTATTCGAAGTAGTTCGATTTAAGAAACTGAATGCTTCCAGAAGCATTTCACCGCATTGGTTAAAGAACAAATATATTTTGCCTTAGTGGAATTTAACTGGAAAATCTGCATCTTCTATATCTCCCGTACAGTGTCAGCGATGCTGGTGCACGGACTAAGCTGCTATGGAAAACATTCCACTCCTTTAAAGTCACTACGTTTTCTCGTTGTAAGACACGTATAATTACAGGAATATTAATACAGCAAGCTTCTAGTTAATCAATCCACAGATATCTTTCTTGAACACATTAAGAGGGCCATTTTAATTTCATCAACGTAGGACAAAGAGCTTGTTAGTTCCCATTGCAGCTAGAACAAGTGATTTTCCTTTCAGTTTCGCCCGAGTAGCTACTGTTTCAAAAGCGAGTCTGTATCGGCCTGTGCAGTAACAGGCAGTGGGGTCTATTCATGGCTGCGCAGGATGTGTGCCTCCACAAACTTCCGGCACGGGAAGGGAGCGACTTCCAGTCCATTTGGAGCGCCCAAGAGATTGCCCTCTTATCCGGAATATCGACAACAGGCCTATTTCCGGAGCACCTCCACACAACCGGTTTCATTTCTGTTCGCAACTGATATCGAGAATGCTGCGACCTGTTCACTGTCTGTAATTCTTTCTTGGTTTCATTTTACTTACAGAAGAAAATCGCGGATGCGTATATCGTGTTTATATTTAACAAAATAAGTAGAAAAAATCACGGAAGGAAAAATAAACCAGAAGCATGAGATTCAATTGCTTATATTTTGGCATTATATCAGTATCTTCATTACAGTCGGCATAATTAAATTAGTTAGGTCGAGCAATGGTCATCACTTCTTAGCATACGACGAAAAGAAACATATTTGTGAAACATTCTGTCTTTGCAAAATAGGTGCACAGAACGACAGTATTTTTGCAAACACCAGTGTTTATACAAGAGCTAATAGAGTAATGTGCTATACGGCTTCTCTGTTTTGCCGCCAAGAAATAGATTTATAGTAAAGAAAAAAGTTTAAATAATCTTTGTGATATTTTTGTTTTTTCGAAAGATTGCAGATCAAGTATTCGAAGAATTTCGACAGAAAAGACGTTAATGTTTGTGTTAACAGTGCACTTCTATTTTATCGCTACTCCGTAGAATTCCGAGAAAAAAATTATCAATGTATCTATAATTCACGGCTCCCCGTATTGGGAAAATAAGATTAAGGAGTTGCATTTGCCACAACGATATCTTTGGCTATTTTCAGATAAACTAAACTTCGAACCCAATTTCCCGAGAAGTTAAAATATTATAGCAAGATATCACCGAGCGTGATGGGTGAACGGTATTGCTCTGGCCTCGCATTCGAGAGGACGTGGGTTCGAATCTCGGTCCGGCCACCCAGATTTGGGTTTTTCATGGTATCCTCAAATCACTCCTGGCAAATGCCGGAACGCTTCCTTCATAAGTCCATGGCCGAATTCCTTCCCGTTTCTTGTCCTCAGTCCTTTCCCACCTCTAATGACCTCGACGTCGACGAGGCGTAGAGCCATAATAATAATAAAAAAATGGTAAGATATCTGTGACCGTCAATTAAACATTAGCATCTCTTCTCTTCTTAAGAATGTCTAATAACCGCTGAGGGAATAACATCAGATCTAAGTAATTTATGGTTATCGCTAATCCGTCCTGTCATCTTATATGCTTCCGTCGTATGGAGCACATTACCTCTCTCCAAACTTCGAAGGATAGTCCCTCCAAAATAACCTTGTTTGTACGAAACACACAAATCCACAGAGAAACTTACTTCATGAAATCTACAAAATCTTCCTAAATTACCCAAACACTATTCCCGGAGTACAGTTCTACAATTTAGGTAGGTTATCAGCAGCACAACCACTCTTGAAGACATCGTAAGTGAATACGAGCAAGACAACACTTGTGTCTCTCTGAACCTTGGCCGTTTGTATCCTCAACATAATGTGATATTATTCATAACTCACTTTAAACTCTAATTCTTATTTTTATTTCAATATGATATTAATCCTTGAAATGCATCCTAAAGATCCCCACGGGAGAAAGGACAACTGGACAACGTTTTTTAATTCTAAACCAATAATATTGCAACTTCTCACTTTTCAAATCTAGAATAGTCAGCTTTTTATTCCATATTAAATGTATTGTACGTCTTCCCGTGCATTGCAATAAAACACAGTTATCACTTTTAACATCAAGTAGCATTGTAATTAAGTTTAGCTACAGAGGAAGCCAACAGGATTGCCATAAAATCACACCATGTAAAATTTTCGTAAATCACTGTCATAAAAAATAGCATTTTGTATGTGCTTATCGCTCACCCACCACGCTCAGCTTAATTTTATAAAGATAGTGTTTTCTTACTCCCCGACTTCACAAGTCTATCGCCAGTCATCACACGCGTTCAGTCAAACTAGGCGCTCGTCTGATATATTTGTTTGTAGTCAGGCTTTAACAAATGGTTCACCTATGTTAATTATGTTAATTTTGTTCGTTTACTTGAACGAAAGATTTCCTACCACGAATTCATACTAACATTGCCAGCAATTATATGATTCACACGAAGAAGTTCTTTCGGTTTTTTAGATTTTGATACAAACCACGATTCCTAAATACGGAAACAAATTATCGTTCCATGATAAGGAGCAAAATTGTTCCTGCGACTATACAGGGCGATTCAGGAGAAATTATAAATATAGAAGGAGCTGGTAGTTGTGAACAATATTTAGTAAAAAATGTTCATATACTGGTAATCACGTGACCGATCGTATCAGCTTCATTACTCTAACAAGGCGTCAGATTGTTCAACCATTACAAGGACATTTCCTGAAACAAACTTATATTTTCCAGTTTTTGGCAGGATTGTATACGACACTGACTTCCTCGGTAACACGAGTCGCTTATTTTGCTTCACAGTTTCTGCAACCTCACGATTCTAAAATGCTTAGTATTTGCCGAGTGTCAACCTACCAGTGCCATCTGCACCGGATACAGGTAATCACATTCTTAACGTCAATTACTGCATCTGAGACACACAAGCGTGAACAGTGATTTGAAAAGAGATAAGTCGCATAATGATGCAAACATTTTTTCGTATTTATCATGTCATCGCAGATTTACATTGTATCAAGGGTGTAATGTTTTTTTTTTTTTTTTTTTTTTTTTTTTTGTAACAGTTTAACGTCCCTTTTTAACAACGTGGTCTTTAGAGACGGGAAAGGATGGGGGCAAGGAATGGGAAGGAATTCGGCCATGGCCTTTTGAAGGAAGCATCCCGGCATTCGCCTGGAGTGATTTGGGGAAACCATGGAAAACCCAAATCTGGATGCCCGGACGGGGATTCGAACCGCCGTCCTCCCGAATGCGAGGCCAGAACGCTATCCGTTACACCACCACGCTCGGTAAGGGTGTAATGTTCAGGTTTCTTATTATGGATCTATTCCATTACGTCTTTATGGTCTGATCAGCGACAGCCGCTATCGATCACTAAAGCACTCTAAAAAAAAATTTATGGCATTAAAAATACAACCAAATCTTAACATCAGGAAATATTCTGAGTATAGAACAACAGTTCCTGATTTGTGCCGTTGCAATTAGGGTTACCATATGTTTAATTTTTTTTAGTGTCGTTCTGTTCTCAGAAGTCCACCGTTATACGATTGCCTTTTCTCGCGTATAGGATGCCAAAGTCCGTCTTATCCGCGTAACGGAGGGCTGATTACTGCAATCCAAACCAGTTATTCCAAGATCGGAAGCCAGGGGTACATAAACATTAAATTACTATGAGTATGAATGCTAGCTTTTAACTTGTGTTACCTCAGCGAACAGCGATACTGAGAGAATGTTTGTGTTTAATAACACTGAGTGAAAACTTGCATCATATGCCATGTTTTCTTGTAGTTGATTAATTACAGCTTCATACGAGATAAAAACATAGTTAAATAATTTTGTTGTGTACGAATACTTTGGTGGGATGGTTTTTAATTGACAGAAACATGATGAGCAATTCGATTTCTGTTTACATTGTTATCCTCAATTTCAGTTAAGTTGTCAGTTTTCGAAAGCACCGTGTACAACACAGTCAGTTTTTGGTGTTCAAATGCAATCTGATGTGAGAACCCCACACACTGGAACAAAGAGGTCAATCTGAAGATTATTCGAAAACCGGTCCATCTCATAATGGACTTTAAGAAGTTTTCTGTATTCTTTGCAATATTTATAACCTTACGCCTACACATAACAATTGTTGTACTGATAAACATTGAATTTCATACTTCTGTCACATTGTTTTCACATGAGGATTATTTCACAGCACATAAAATAAAGCAATAACGTTTAAAAAAATAAGTTATTTGGATATCAAATTTACTGATAACACGCATAAATCATTTACAGACATGAATTGTAAGAAGCTTTTGACGGGACGTGGTGGGTGAGTGGCAAAGCTCTGGCCTCGCATTCTGGAAGAACTCCCATCCGCCCATCCACATTTCGATTTTCCATGGTTTCCCCAAATCAATCCGGGCGAATGCCGGGGTGGTATCCTTCAAAAGGCCATGATCGAATTCCTTCCTGTCTCTTGCATCCAGTCCTTTAACGCTTCTAATGACCTCGACGTCGACGAGTCGTAAAGCCATAACTAAAACAAACAAGCCTATCAAATGTCACTAGTATTAACGAGGATTCGAACGCGGTACTCATGTAATAACTCGTAGTTACTTTCAGTGTTATACCTACGGACTGAGTAATGCCCGATGAATCTCAGGATTCGCTAATAGAATGTTTTGATTATTTCTTTTTCAGTATTAGGTAGAAGTTTATATATGTAACTATTTCGATACCATCAAATCCGCTATCGAAGAAACACATTTCCCTGCACGTTAACTTGACGAATGGTGAGCAAAAATGGAAAATTAATCTTTGTTGTTGGTAACTTCGTTTTCAGTACTGTACAGTCAACGTATTTTTCGTATGTTGGTAATGACACCTTTTTTTATTATTATTATTATTTTCCGATTCGTAGCGATACTATTGGAACACCCGTTCTTGTTTCGAGGAAACAGCAATAAAGGATCATGCGTAAACTACGTTAAACCTTAAACGAGAGGGAGGGGGGTCAAAAAAGTTTTACAACGTGTCACAAAAGGTGGAGTGGGGGTCATAAGCTACGTGACGTCACTTGCATAATTTGTATCACTTTTGGCACGTGGCGGCCGCACGAGCTTAAGCTCGCTGCGCCTACGGTGTTGACATACACCGAAAGTTCAATACCGCCTTTTTTTTTTTTTTTTTTTTTTTTTTCAATGGCTTTTGGCATCTTAGGCCATACAGCCAGCCTGATGAGCTTTTCCAGATAATTAGACACACCACAGGACGGACATGACATTCACAGACACAACACTCAAACACCCATGCCCGCGGCCGGACTCGAACCGGCGACCTTCGGCACGCGGAGCTAGCACTCTAGCCCCACGCTACCGAGGCCGGCAATACCGCCTTTGAGGTATTGCCAAAATATGATTTCCACATACTTATTTAAATGATCGTGTGGCACCTGTGGTCTATATCTTACATCATACAAAGCCACTAACCAACACAAGCAATCACAGGCAGCAAGAGGTTTTGCCCATCACTAAGATTTGTGTTCCAAGAATTCCAAATAGACGTGACAGAGATGTTCTTTGTTTGATAAATGATGCTATATGGGTGGATGAAGATCATGAAAAAATGTTGACACATTGAATGTTCATATCTTTATCCAAATCGAGAATGAAGTGATTGCCATATCGGCCATAAATAATATAAAGAGCTAGCTGATACCCGCGGCTTCGTACTCGTGGATTAAGAATTTCTTTGCCAGAATTGAATATAGCACGTTGTTGGTAACGAAAGATTGGTCCCAAACAACACCGAGCCGGCATAATATGACAGGAAAGCTATCACTACACAAACGTGACCACATCTGAAAAGGAGGGGTGGGTACTCCAAAAATCATGAAATTCGTGTTTTATAGATAGCCCCTAAGCAAGTGACAATGTTAAACTATGAAAAGCTGAAAGCGATATCACTCTAAACTTCGTACTCGACATCAGCGTTACTTTGCGTGGTTTCGGTGACTTTGAGCGCGACAGTTCCACTTGTTCTCGGGAGTCGTTCCCTGAACTTTTCCACGTCCCGAAGGTCGGCTCGCCAGCCAGCAGGTGACGCAACTCGCCTTGAACCTGCCGCCCGCCGAGCTCAAACAACGCGCCTTTCTTTGGGCTCCGCAAATACCAGTCGGACAACGGCCGGAGCGAGCTCGACAGAGGCAGCAACAACTATACTGTTCCAAGACGCACCAATAATAATAGGGCTACATCACGATGATATTACCAGTTACAGGGAGAACACCGATGAGTTTAATACACTTACTACAGTCGGTTAATATAGGCATGTGTAAATTATCTACTTTCGATCCGCACCCATCTCTAACGTTAACGACACATGATTATCTGTAGCTCAAGGAAAAATTAGTAATACCAAAAATCAGAATAACTTCCTCTGTGCCAAGAAATTAGATGAATCCCTAAACGCATCTAAATTTAGATAAAGAATCTCAGCTCGAAGGCAAAGAAACTAATAAATTAAAAACAAGAAAGACTGAAATAAAATAAAAAAATTGAAACTTTTTTTTTTTTTTTTGCTTATGGCTTTTTGGCTTGTCAACATCTAGTTCTTTAGACGCTCGAAAGGACTGGGGGCGAAGAACGGGAACCAATTCGGACAAGGACTTTTTATTATAACTATAGCGCCATTCACCTGGAATGATTTGGGGAAACCACAGAAAACCCAAATATGGATTCCCGGACGGGGATTCAAACCTACGCCCTCCGGAATGGGAGACCAGAGCGTTAACCACTCACCCACAACGCTAGGTAAACTAAACGGTGTATTACTGTAAAAATTACTTCAAATTGTACTACATATATAGGTCAATTTACTTTTTTTACGTAGGTAATTTTTATAACATTTCACAGATATGGATAGTACACAGAAAGTTGATTGCTTACGTCACTGCCGCAATTCTTTTTAATGATACTCACTACGAGAACAAGCTAAACAGTCGATTATATGCGTAAAAAAATCAACCGTTAAAATTCACTCAACAACTCGTAAGCTTCCAAATCATGTTTTAAATCTATATATCGATCCAAGAAGAGAAAATCGGGTAATGATAATGAGTAAATTTCCTTCTGCATGGAGGTATGTACTTAATGACTCTCATGTTGATACAGAATTGTTATTTTAATTTACCAAGACGCTCTCATTAGTTATTCTTTAATTGCAAACACTATTTACCTTGTAGATTCGACATGTAAACAAAGTATCAGATTAAAAATTCTGTTCTGTCTCAATGCCTAATACCCAACCTCGTTTTTTTTTTTTATCATATTGAGCGAAGAAAGGAAATGATCGAAGAAAGAGCTCTTTAAACCTGTCATTAGGAAAAGTAGCAATGACGCTACTTTTTCATAATTTTGTCCAGGTGTTTCGTTTCACCACACAATTCGATTCGTGCTAGTGAGTGTATTTATAGTGAGCCGGTATAAAGAAACTGTTTTAATATTGCGTGCAATGAACGCGGTGCTGCAACCTGGTTTGCGGTTGGCTGCACGTTGTGAGCTGTTATCTTATCGCGGAAAACACGCCCGCCTGTATCAAACCACAGCGGCTGTGGCGGCGCACAGTCACCTAACAAAATCCAGCCCCTCAGCCGTCCACGCACGTTGTACATACGGCGAATCTGCCGACTGAAAGTGATCGTCACAGCTACCTCAGCAAAATCTGTACGTATCGGCAGACTTGCGGGAATGTGATTGCCATAGATTTTTTTGCTTGATGAGTAGACAGCAACGCACGAACTAGACGCAAAGAAGTGTGAACAGGTGCGAGACAATTTATCGCAGAGCCTAACTGTCAGGTAAGGTGGTTTGTCTCCAGATTAAATTTGTACATGACACCAGAAGTAGCTGTAGCATGTAACAGAAAAATACCTTTCAGGGGAACTGCAAACTTAATTCTGACTCCCGGCTTATTAAGTATTTCTAAACGCTTATTAAGTATTTTAAACGCCCTAAGTGAAATATGAAACCAGGAACATTATAGCATGTAGGGTCACGTCTTCTCTCGAGCAGAAAAGAATAAAATTGAAGCCTTTTCTTTTCCGTAAGAAGCATTTATTATTTGAGAGCCGCTCGATATGTTGACTGCTTGCTACAGTTCTTACGAAAGCGTCACAGAATTGACAAGTGATTGTGCTGGGATTGTCTGGCAGACAGACGAAAGTCGGTTTCGTCTGAATTTGTTGGCGAATATATTAAATTCTTCTTTCATTTACGAGTGCAGTGAAATATTTCGTCCACCAACCTATTTAGGTCGTAATGACAGGAGAGATAAGACTAGAGAAATAAGATGCCATCCTCATGCTTGTATTATATCCTTTCTTTCCTTGGGATATTTGAGAGTGGAATGCCCAGATTTAATTTTCGTGCAAAGCACCCTCTGCCAGCCACAATATTTGTGAATTGCAGTGTATGGATGTAGATGTAGATGCAGAAATGAATAAGATACTGAATGACAGACGCTTATTAAACTAATATTTCTATAGATTTTATCAGTTGTAGTTGTTTATGGCTGCACATACCATCATTAACAATAATTACCTGTTTTATTAACATACGAGGGGGCACTAAATCGCAAGCCACTGTCTTACACACAAGGCGACTCCATAAAACGAGGCCCGTCCCACCTGTTGCTCCAGCAGACGCTCCGAATGGACCAATTTCTGGGCGCCTTCAAGTGAGCAGTGGCCTTCATAAATATATCCGCAGTAATTTACAAGTTTCGATAGAAATGCCTACTTATTTCAGAGAGCAAACATTATGCTGAAACAGCAAATACGGCGTGGTTTGATTTTCAGTACTCTACATGATGCCATTAGAGATCAATTGTCTCGTTATAGATCATCAAAACAGAGTAAAGATTAATAGGGGAGCAGACATCACTAATGACATAGCTCACTTTAATTTGCCTGTGAGATGTTTAGACGAGAAGAAATCCAGTGCAAAACGCTAATACAAAGCGAAGGAGGGTATAAAATTAGTACAGTTTGTTCTTTGTTTTATCAAATGACAACGACAAAGTATCAAATAAACAACAATGTTTGATAGACTCTGTTAGTATTGCTGTGTTAGGGTGTACTATCTCGGTAGAATATGTACACAGTTGGGTGTTTGAACAGTAATATCTACGTTTACACAACAGCTGAGAAGCACTCATTCAACACTGCAACACAGTCTCTGAACAAGACCTCTTATTATCCTCGTTGTGTACAGCAGACGTGGGTTTAAGCAGTGCTCTGTGTCTTCGTCATGACGAAATGTGGGCGTGACAACATGCGAGCACCACACGGGCTCCTACTACCGAACAAAAATCAGACCACAAAAACTGACAGCAAAATCATAAGCATTCAAAAACAACAGTATACTAATTTTGGTGAAGTTTCACGGTTTAAAGTAACTGGGACTTACATCTTGTCTTGGGATTTTAACCAAGGAGTTTTGGCATCGCACTTTGTACATACAGATTAAAACCTTCGATGATTTTCACAACGTCAGTATTAGATACTAGAAGCTTCCGTGCACTACATAGAAACAGTAATGCTGAGACAATAGAGCGCATATAAGAACAAGTAGAAAACCGAGACCGCCCACGGCGACCAAGAGAGCTGTGAGAGATAATTTTTACGGACTCGCTCTCAGTGAGGGAGGAGGTTATGGCAACTGTAACAGGTGGTACTTACCACAGGTAGATTACCACAAAGACGGTGTTGGATAGGCCTAGGAGAGCGACGCCGGCGCAGTGGAGCAGACACGCACGCGCAGGTAGGGCTGCCACTACTACTGACAGACTGGCGGACGCCGCGACCTCTCTTTTCCGGAACGGCAAACACGACGCTTGCTTGCGGGCCGCCAACACTACGCGCACAAAGTCCCTAGAGGCTGCCAACAGCCGGCCGGCTTCTATTTTGCTCGTCCGTCGCGGGCTGCGCGGAAGACTGGCACCGCCGCAGCACACAGACCGCAGCCGCCTGCTAATCAAACAAGCTGAGACGCCCAGTGCTGCCAACACAACATCGACGCACGTGTCGGCGATAGTCGCAGCAATCGATCTCGCCACACATCGACGAAAAACGCAATCGCGCACAATGACGGGCACGTAACGCCGCATTACAAAGGTAATCGTAAACTGCGAGTTTCATGATCATAATCCTAAATAATTTTAATTATAAATACAATCCCAATAGCAAAAATCTGAAACTCTGACATGCATAGACAAAAATACAGATGTCAAGCCCAGAGAGAAATGATGAGAAGCTTTTCGGAAAATAAAAAGAACAAAAAGAAGAAGAATAAGCTGGACGATGCAAATAATGGTTACACGAGTTCCTTAATGGGCTAAACGATGAAATAATTTAAAAAAATATATAATTAAAATTACCGCAAGTTCTCCATCGTTGTTGAGGAAACAATGCGTTATCCTTGGTAATAAAAAAGAATTACCTATAAATGCAAATGCTTTTGAGTAAGTGGAGAAAATTAATTAACGGTCCTGCGTTTATTTACATTGTTTCTCACAAGTTGGTTCACTCTGCTTGTTAAATGAAGGACTGAGAGTGTGAGCATTCCATGAGTAAAAACGTACTTTATGTGACGAAAGATGTTTGAAAATCTGTATGATACTAAGGCCGTACTACTACGATTAAAAAAAAAAAAAAGAAGCCATCAACTTATTATTAAACGAAGGAACTACAAGAAAATATAGTTTATTGATAGCTGGAAACCATAGCAGTATTATGTCAAAAAAAACTTTCAATAATCTATATGTACAATTGACCAAGTTGATCAAATTGATTAACGGTATTGCAATTATTTACATTGTTTCTCACATTTTATAAAGACTGGTCAGTTTAAGTTCCAATTACTCGTCAAACAACAATATTTTCGCTAACGAAATATAAACACTTGTATACAGAAAATAATCCCTTAACAAAAATGTGCAAGCTTGCAAACTGTCACAGTAGGGTTAAACTTGGAATAATCTCGTTAAACCAAAACAGTTTTTTACTTTCTTGTATCTTGAGATATGAATGAATAAGCAAAAGTTAATTTTAATCGGAATTTTTTTAGACTTAGTAGTTTGTATTATTATATTGAAAAAGTTTATAATTCTAGTAGTTGTAGACTATGAGCTATTTTTCTTTATTAAATTGTTTTGTGCCATATTTAAACAGTGTACACCAATCACTGTGAAATTGTACAAATGGACTCCAAAGTATGCAAACAAGTAAGTAAATAAATAAAGAGGATAGTAATACAGGAAAATTCATTACACTTACACACGCAGTACGTTGGAGCTTAAAATCTAATTGAATTATGCATTACAGGAGCATTGGTGTTACATAAACCAGGTCGTTGGCACTGCCATGCTACTACACTGATGAATTATGTGGCGAAGAATCGAGACTCGAGATCCGCAGGATGGTGTCACTAGTCTTTCCCAGTTACGTAAGTTGTCCGCACATTACGAGACGGCTGCCAATTCCTGGAAATCTTTCACCAGTTAAAAACCTTGAGTCCTTCGGCTGGCAGGTCGTTTGACCAGTGTTTACAGCATATGGCACCACGAGGAATAGAAAAGCACATTAGCAGCTCAAGATTGTTAATGGTTTTAACGTAACGTTCAATAAAAACTGAATGGCGTAGTTCCTTGCTGTAGACGCAGTATGCAAGATCTTAAGCAAACAAGTGCTACCTATTTTCGGTGGAAGATGCAAAATGTTCGAAATGGATCAGTAAGCAGATAAACTGACAGGCAACCAGATAACCATTTGGTGAAAACCCGCACACAACTTGCACCAATTTACAACCAGCCTCCCTCCTTTAGATACGATTACATCGCAGAAATACAACTTGTGAATATTATCCATACGTGTAATAAATAAAAAAAACTTTGTTCACTATTTTGCCTAATTTTTTTTTTTTCTACCCGTGCAGGTTGTTTCAACAGGAAAGGACTGATCTAGTGTCAGTTACAGAGATCATAATGAACAACACATATTACTAAACTTCATTCGTGAATTAAGAGGTATCGAACGCAATTTTCGATGGCAGCTACCAACTCCAAAGTCGAAAATCAAAAATTACAGTAGCAGAAAAAATAAATAAATAACTAGAGCGATAACGATGTTTCAGTGTGGTATATCAAAAGGAACTTGTTCAAAATTCTTGATACAAGGAAATACTATTGTTTTCAAAAGGTGGAAGTATTCTCAATAAAATGCACTTCAGTTGTTTTATGAGCGATATAAATTACGTATCTAATCTCATCAGACTACCAAACAGAATTAATAACGGCACCAAACCCCGTCAGACTCGTATATTGTGTTCTGAAGAAGCGAAACATTAATTCATAGATTGAAGAGATTCCGAAAATTGTGCGCTTCACGCAATGTGCCAAACATCTCACAGATTTTGTACAGGACACTTGAGATAGCATTGATGCTTCGGAATTCTTCTGAGGCCAGGCTCATACCTCGTGACCTCGGTTCACAAGGTAATTCTCGAAGTCGAAGAAAGCTGAATCTTTGTGGTGTTGCTGGCTACATGCCAGCACAAGGCCATTCTCACTGCCGAGGTTTCCTAGCTACCTCTTACCCGTCAGCTGTTGGAGGAATTATGATGACATCATACTTCGTACCTGCTTGTTCTAATTCGAAGAATACCGTCATGTTACTGCATGAAATAACAAGACAGGGCAGACATTCATAGGACTGTATTAAGCACTATTGGTCCTGCATTCTAAATTTCTGATGAAGCCTGACTGCTTAAAAGTAAGTTGCTTTGAAAAATACTGTAAACACGTCCATCTTACATTGTGTTCCGCTCCAAAGCGGTTGCATCGCAAGCAGCTCGCTTGTCAGCTGGGCTTAATTGAACACCAAAATAGTGTTTGCTGTTGGAAACTGTTTTTCATAGTCCGGTCGGTGCACTATGTAGGATGAGCTGTGGAAAGAGATTTTCGCCGCAGTTTACTTTTCGCGTATGCGCTGCTACCCGTTACGGAACATTTGTATTGCATTTCTTCGACGTCCTGCAGGAATTTAACCACTACTGTGGACTAGACTTTGGTTCGGCTTTACCGTGTAATATTACCATCGTAGCCTAACATAACGCGCTCCCAAGGTCCTCCCATACTGTACAGAACCTTCGGGGATTCTGTTGTTGCCTCAAAATAAATTTATTTGGAAATAACTCTCACATTTTCCTTAATTCCTTGGTAAAATACACATTTCACAAACCAATAAGATAAACTAATTGTGTAAAAGATCAATATAACTTGAAAACCTATGTAAAAACTCCAGACTAAATTTCATTTTTATGGGAAGATGTCTCAAGCTCGTGAAACCCCAATATAAATTATAATGACAAAATTCAAATCCTTTTAGTTGACACTAGCAGAAACTGAAATTTTGTCAATGAACATCGTAGTTCAGTAGGCTCTTAAAACAAAAACAATTAAGTGCCATTTTCGAAGCCACAGCTGAAAACTGTTTGCCAACTTTAATTAATTATTATTTGTTATACGATTTAATGGGATTTATTTATTACGAGCTTTAAATCACAATGATTTTCATCAAAGAAGTAACATTATTAATCTACCAACCATTAAAATTAAAGAGCACATAAACACGAAAAAAATTACTTCCTACCAATTTTCACAGATTCCCATTATATTTGAAGATGAGTGTAAACTTGAAGCCTCTCTAACTTTCATCGAAACTTTGTCATTTTTGCAACGACTTGTTCTATTTCTACCTTTACAGCAGCATATCCGATTTTATCTCTGTCACAACTTCCATTTAAAGACCTACTGCAATTATTTAAGTATTTAATTTTTACACAAAGGAAGCTAAACAGCAGTTTCCAGTTAGCTTAACAACCGTGGTATTTTTGGCAGCAGTAACACAGAAACAAATCGTGCTGTTCCATCTAATTCTGGTAAACCTTGATCGTCAGAGGTTGTCGATTGCATCGTGATTTATCCAAGGTGCAGTCCGCGGCTCGCAGTAACTCACTTTTTTTGGAATTTCGTTTTCCACCGATTTTGGGTGACAGGCATTCATATCATGTACTGAAAACATACCGGTGTTGTCACCTTGTACGGGAGTAATTTCTAAATTGTATTTTATCTCCACTGCTCTATTTCGTAAACGCATCAGTAGGTATATGAACCAAATGTGATATCAAACTTTGAAGCTACATGAAATGTAAACTTGGATTAAGAGAACAAATTACTCCTATTACTATCCCAATCTTCACTAGGTATAAACAAAAGAAATATATTCATTCTCATAATGGACCATAACAGTTGAAAAGACTGAAACATTAGATTAATGTATTTATGCATGTGCGTTCACTGAAATATATGTGTAAATTTTTTTTAAAAAAATGAGGAAAATTAATTTTGTAAAGTTAAATTGTAATGTAGTTAATTTGATCGATGCCAAATTGAAATGTATTTCGGTTAGCAATTTCTAACTGATGATTGTTTATTATTTATTAATGAAATGTAATTCAGATAAAAGAAGAAAAATAATTATTTCGATGATTATTTCAGTCGACGTAATATTTTAAATGGTCCAGCTAGCGTTTGAACTTAATCTCCAAAGGGTCGTTAATAGGGTGATATTTCATTTTGGTCTCACACAAATAGTTCGTTCGTTCTAGTAATTCTATTGCTGACAGATTTCTACGGCAGGGGAGAGGTCGGAAGCTCCGTCATCCGAAGATCATAGCCCTTCATCACTGCCGCTTGTAATTTGGACTGTATGACATAATGTTGTTTTCCACGTTGAAAAGAAGACAGTGCACCGTGTGGTCACACAAGAGAGACGAATGTCGCCTCTGCGACGGCCAGTCACTCGCGTGGCAGGAGACAAGTGTCTCTCAGACGAGAGATAGAAGAGAATCGCCATACTCTAAGTAACCTCGCAGGAGACGTCAGTGCCGGATACGGTAAAAGGTATTCATTAAACCGCCGGCCAATCACAGACGTTTCTTCGCTGGGGCGTTACATTTTGGCAAGCTAGTGTAAAAAGTACCCACTCACTCGTGACACTTTCTTACCAACTGAGTTTCTCATCTATTTGAATGCAAGGAATTTTATACACTTTGTTTCAAAGATTGTGTTATTACATGTAAAACCAGCTGCACATAGTTTTTTGTTGTTGTTGTGGCTTATGGGCACGTAGACAACAGGGTCATTAGCGCTCGCGCATTATTGTTTGAAATCTAACACAACGTATTTTATCTAAATTTAATTTTCTCAGTGCACTGGCGGCAGATGTACGAGTATATAAGGGAGTAATAGAAAAACTCGTTACACGGTATAAGTGTTGGAATTTACTTAGTGATAATGTAGGAATGAAGTATATGTCATGATTTGTAAAATAAAATAAAATCTTTGAAAGATTTTTATTGGTTGTTTTTTACTGATTCAACTGATACTACTTTCCGGACGACCCTCAAACAAATCTGAAGAGAATTTTTTTTTTTTTTTTAGAAAATCTAATATATTTCTTTCTAAATCCTAATTACTTTTGAATAAATAATCAAATATAACAACTGTACTAGAGAGAGAATGATTTCGCTTTTCGCTTGACTCGTTGACGTCACGATCGTTAAAGGCGGGAGAGGATTGAGGGCAACAAACGGGGAGGAATTCCGCCATGGCCTTAGGAGGAACCATCCCACTATTCGTTTGAAGTGATTTGTGGAATCCATGGAAAACCGAAATCTATGAGAATTTGAACCCTGTTCCTCCCGAAGCAAAGTCGGAGGATTACCACGCATCCACCATACTCGGTCACAGAGTGAATTACTAAGCGGTAAACTAGAAAATTCATGGCAACTGAACACTTTTATTTTCAATTTAATATTCTATCGTACTCTGGCATACAACTGTAGGCATCTGTTTAATGGCTACTGCTTTATTAAATTAACTTAGAAATGCTCTGATTTGTTGCAACGAAAAACTCGTTTTTCCAAGACAGAATTGTTTAAATTCGAATTATTATCACATTGAAGAAATCGCTGTTGCTATGGACCGCAGATATATCTGTAATTTTAAAACCAATACCACAAAAACAACTTGCGTGTCGACGGACAAATCTCATTTCACTTCCTATGTTGTAGGTTCATCACTGTTCTCTGAGTTCCACATTTCATCCCTACTTGAACTGTTGTAAATGTCTGCGTGATTGACTGTAAACTTTTTTTATTTTAGCGTTTTGGACATTTGTGAGGTGAAGCAATGTTTGTTCTGTTGAGCGCGCGTTGCGTGAAAATTGCTCAGTGACTCATAAATACGGGAAATTGACAATCACAGCATGGGTGAAAGCACTGGAAAGAGATTGAGGGGTATTTTGTTTTAATCATATAGAAATCATAGTTTGCACGTGTGCAGGACTAGCGAATTTTGCGTAAAATATTTACATCAATACAATTCAAATTGTCGATGGCTGAGAGTGTTTTGCACCAAAATACACAGCAAAAGTTTGCTGAAACATTTGGCTTAGCAACAGTTGCCTATAATTCAATATATCGGTCTCTTTATACTAATAAATATTGCTTAGGACTCTTCACTACATGTTTGGTTACAGAAGACAGTAGTAAGAGAAATCTGCAACTGATCCCAACGTCCCTAATCTATCTCTCCGTGGCTTTCGCAGGTTGTTTTCACGTTAGTTCACTGATAGCCTTGTTACTTCAGGTTGCTCCCACATCGTCGAAAGTTGTCTGCAACCAATACTAAATGTCTCTAACACAATTTCATATATTCCTTCTCGATACTATGTCCAAATCTGAAACAAACTTGGATGCAAGCAAGCGCTAATGAATAAGCTGTCGATACTCTGTAAAATGGTAGTAACATGAATGGAGAATGAAACAGTTTTTTGTGTCATTTTTAGCAAATAAATTAATTCTTATTTAGTTCAAATTTCGTGTATTTTCTTACGATTTTTTGGAAATATCCTACGATTATATCAAGTTTTTGAGAAAACTACCAACAGCACCCGGCAGTCTTTACTCTTTTCGGCTTTGTCAAAAACATTTGGGAATGTCATCCAATTACTTGAGTTTTAAAAATAGAAACATTTCCTTACTACAACTACCTTATTCAAAAACAATAATGTCTTCCTAAGGAACAGATAAATATGAACTCGCAACAGGATCCTGGAGGAAAGAAACCATATGAACATTTAAAAAAAAAAAAAACCTGGCTATAAATTGTCTGGAGGATGCTGAAACTTAGGTGGACAAATAAAGAACGAAAATTATGGAGTGGAAAGACATTATTGAAAGAATCTTACATAAAGAAGAGACAGTATGGTGGATCATATTTTGATACATGCGGGATTAGTTAATTTGTTAGTGGAGAACAGTCGAACGAAAGAACTGTAGAGGAAGACAGAGATTAGAATATATGAAGCAGATAATTGAGGAGATACGTTGTAAGGGGTATGTTGAGACGAAGAGGTTAGCACAAGATAGGAAGGGATGGAGGATTGCAACAAACCAGTCGAGAGACTGATGACAATAACAACAAAAAGTCTATTAACGCAAAACGCGGATGAATCTACTATCGCAAACGTAAGAAATCGATCCTGGATCAGAAGTTAATGTTATGCTGTCAGATAGCTCACAGTATTAGATAGACAGGGAAGAAGATCGAGGCAACATTGATTTCGGGTCAGTGATGCCTTAGTATTAACAGAAATTTTACCTAATTTTTATAATAGTTCAGTTAGTTGAGTGGGAAATATAATAGAATTATTTCTGAACCTTGTGTTGGAAATGTCATTTCTAATAATCTCTAAAATCAGGTACTTTAATTCGCAGATGAAACTGATGTTAACAAGGAAATCATAAATTAAGAACTGGAAAATATTATCCGATGGTTATTATTATTATTATTATTACTCCGCGATTCACTAAAAGTGTGTGGCGGAGGGTGCATAGCACCTATCGAGAAGGGTTATGGTTTGGAAGGGTTATAAGGGATATGGCAGGAGGCGCCCATGGGCTATTGTGAGGAACCATCCCCGCATTCGCGTGGAGTGATCTGGGAAAACCATGGAAAACACCATCTTGTAGGAAGTGTGAAATAATTATCGAATCGTTTTCGGTGTCAACTTAATGTAATTAGGATGGTGTGCATGTTCAGGTGGCAATTATTCCATTCACCAAGTTTTCCCCTTTCTGGTTTTTTATCTTAAATTCTTCGAGTATGATTTCCGCACATGTCTACCTTTTCCCTTTACGAATCGTAAGTTCTTTTTAAGTTCTTTTGCTTAATTATTCTTCACTTCTCTCGTTAATTTATTCCAGTCCCTAACTCCCTTACCTACAAAAGAAAATCTTTCAGTTCCCTTATACCAAAAATCGAGTGTCAGCTTGTGATCATAGTCATCTTCACCCTTCCATGCAGTAGTCCTAAGGAACAGCAATCCAACTACTATATCATAACAGTTACTCAATGTGTTCTGCGATAATTTCCAAATCTAGCTGCCCTCATTTGCACCAGCTCAACTCCTGTATTTGATAACCACAATGTGGGTCCCATACTTCACCACCGTATTCAAGCAATGGTCTGATCAAAGTTTTGTAAACCGATTCCCCCACTTCTCTGGTAAATCCACTCATCGCCCTTTCCAATAAATTAACGATTTTGACTCCCCTACCACTGGCCCACTGTGTCCAGCCCAGCTTATTTACAAAATTTTATGCCAAGATATTACAATTCAGCAATTCGTTCCACGCTCTATCGTCATAAACAACTTTTCGTTTTTAATCTGTGTACCTAATAAGCTGACTCTTCTTGGGATTTTGTTGATTCCATGGTGACCAACGCAACCAGATATCCTCTCTAGATCACCCTGCAGCTGTACAGTCTTCTACCTTTTTGGTCTTATTATATACCATTATAGTATAATCTGCAAACTCCTCTAACTTCTGACTGAATCCTTGCCTAAATCTGTGCTTCAGATTTTCACGTGGTTCGTTTGTCGGAACAGTGAACTCGGTTAAACATTCGAGCGACAATGCAGAGTATGATATGTAATGAACATGAAGTCATTCATGAGGCTGTTTTCTTATAGGACCAATGTTGGAAAAAAAACCAAAGAAGAAGAAACGTAGATATAAGTTCCGTGATCCTGCAAAAGAATACCGCAGCAAGCAGCAAATGAGGCGCACAAATATTGAAAGAGCTGGAAGACGTGCTGTTTATCTTGAATGTGGTTCCTAGAGTCCATACCTGTGTCATCATCATTCTCAACAATTTCCATCCTCTGGCCGGGTCTACTTCATGCACAAGCCTCTCCAATTCCTTCTTTCTTCTAACCATCTCTCTGTCACCACCTTGTTCCAGTCCTCTCCTCTCTTCTGTACACGCTCCTCCACTCCTTTCAGCCATCCATCTCTTGGTCTTCCTATGGGTCGTTTACCATGCATACTAATTTCGTGGATTTTTCTTAGGATTCTCTGAACCTCCATTTTCTTTACATGTCCGTACCATCTCAATCTGGTCCTCTCTACCCTTTCCTGTAGGTAATGTTCTATCATGGTGCATCTAATAACTTAATTCTTTATCCTATCCATTTTAGTAACTCCCATTCAACCTGTTAAAAACTTCATTTCGCTTGCTTATATCCTGATGATGTCCAGCTTTTTCACTGTCCACGTTTCAGCAGCATAAGTCAAGATAGGCACATAGTATGTGTGATATATTGCTCTCTTGCTTCTCTGTGGCACATCTTTATTCCACGTCATGCTTCTGATGCTTTTTAGAAACGCCTCTGCTTGTCTTCCTCTTATTACGCCATCATTTCCCCCACATTCCTCTAATACACTACCCAAGTACTTAAACCTCCTTACCTTCTTTAATTGTTCACCTGCCATCACAATTCCCCGGGTTATCCTATTCTTCTTTCTAGTTGTTACAATGTACTCAAATTTCCTTACATTAAATTTCTGGCCATATTCCTCCACACTGTCTGTCCATACATCCAACTACCGCCGCACTTCCTCTTCATCACCTCCCCAGATCATCAGATCGTCCGCAAAAGCCATCACCTTCATGTTTTCCTCTCCCATCTTCACTGCCACCTTCTGCATTATATCATCCATGATTACAATAATGAGTAGTGGTGAGAGGACTCTTCCTTGTTTTAGTCCATTCCTTTGTTTCAGCCAATCTGTTCTTCCTTCCCTTATTTTTATATAGCTCATACTTCCTTGGTACAGTTCTGTCACTCTCCTGATGGTTTCTTTAGCACCTCCTCTGTTCTCCAAGGCCTTCCATACCTTACTCCTGTGTACACAGTCATATGTCCCTCAATATCGAGAAATACCAAAAATAAATTCTTTCCATACTCATGTTTTTCCTGCAGCTATCTCATAGCAAATATCAGGTCTAGCGTCGGTATCCCTAATCTGAAGCTGTACTGCTCTTCCCTTAGCCCTTTTTCCACCATGTCACGTATCCTTTTTTCAATGATCTTCTCATACACTTTGGCACAGTGGCACATCAGTGTAACCCCTCAACAGTTTTTAAACTCCTTCCTGCTCCCTTTTTTGAATATTGGTATAATTATTCCTTTTTTCCAGTTTTCAGGAGTTGCGCCCTGATTCCATACCTTTCTCATCACACGGTATAGCCACTGCTTTCCTACTACCCCTGCTGCTCTTATCATTTCCACGCTAACTTCATCAATGCCTGGTGCCTTTCCACCATTCTCCTTACCCAGAGCTGTTTCCACTTCTTCCCAATTAAAATCTTTCTCTTTCTTTCCTACATGGATGTTATTTTCCTGCTTCTCCTGAAGAACTGTATCATTTTGCGATCAATCTGGGATCAGTAAGGCTTCAAAATGCTCCTTCAATATAATTTTTAGTCTTTCTGGGCTGTTTATTTCCTTGGATCTTTATCCAGCATGTTGACATTTTCTATCCGCTTCTTCCTCTTCGTTTTTGCCATTCCGTATAGTACTTTCTTATTTCCTTTGTTAGCTTCTTCCATCACGTTGGCCCAATTTCTCCAGCCACTTCCTCCTTTCCTCCGTTACTATTATTTTGGTCTCCTTATTTTTCTTCACATTTTCATCCCTTGTCTCCTGTGTCCCCTGCTTGAACCATTCCCTAAAGGCCCTGTTCTTGAGTTTCACTGCTTGTTTTACTCTTTAATTCCACCATGCCGTTTCTTTCTACCTTTTAGTGTTACCAGTCCTTCCACACACTATTTCTGCTGCTAGAACTAACGAAGTTTTCAAATATTCCCACTCCTCTTTCATTGTCCCCATTTCCACTGTCGATATCTTACTCCTTATTATTCTCTGGTATTCCTCTTCATGGTGAAGCTACGGCAAGGGTAGCAAGCCGGTAGTGGATAGAGCTTGCTTGCAAAACACAAGCAAGCCTCCATACCTGTGTATGTGTTGAATTTACTGCAGTCTCTCAAATGAGGAAGTGTGGAATCGGAAGGTGAAATATGATAGCGAATTAACAGGCGATCCCCCACATTCAGTTTCTGTAAAGAGACAAGGCAGAGACAGCAACACGCTGCAGTGAGGTGTATTCCCCATGCTAGTCGAGACAGGGGCGTTTTGGTAGTGGCACGGGGCGCCGGGCAGTTATGGCGTACATGTCAGGCAGTTACATTTTATCACCACAGCGAGCCGCGCAGTAACGTATTGAACAAGCGTTTCGCAGCCGGTGACCTGTTGTGCTTGCGAGCAGACTGTACACAGCAATTGATTAACCACGCGCCTGTCGGCCACGTCACTCAGGGGAGAGGCCGTACCGACACTGCGACAGCCAGGAGGCCCCTCGCTGCATTGAGTACCACGGGGCGCCCGCCTCGCCGTCCAAAACACCACCGTGAACAACACCTAGATTCCTCGGCGATTAACCCCACCCTGCCTCCCACACATCGCATCTGGTGTAATTGATACACACGCCTTCCTCCACATTTTGCAATATCTCGCACTGCATGATAATCACTAAATCTCTGCTTTCCGAAATACATTCCTTAACAAATTTCAAGACGCATTATAGAGTGGAGCTAGGAGGGGGGATCGGGAAGGAGGGGAAGGGTCAGTCCATAAATTAAGTCACACCAAATTCACGTTATTTGACCCTCTCCCCCTCGTCACTGTCACAAGGAGACACATTCATCTGACCGCCATTCCTTTCGTCCCGTCATAACATCACTGGTTTTTCTATTCTAAATTTGGAACTTGATTAATTGTTATTTAAAATTGTTTCAAATCAAGTAACAATTTATACTTAATCACTTTGTACAATTTATACGTTTTTCTTTATTATCTCCAGTTTTATAAATTGTAGAGAACAAATAATGTCTGGGAATGTTATCTTACAAATGCAACGACTTTTAGGGCAGCTTCATTGTATTGGATTATGCAAGAAGGGACTTAAGTCAATCTATATACATTCCGAGGGAAAAAACTGTATGTTACTGTATCTACTCATAATTTTTCAGGCAAACTGCCTAAGTATGTTCATTAGGGCAAGAGGTATTAGGAACTGTATCGATTTTGAATCTTGAATCTTTTAATTTCTAACCGAAAAATTCGCTAGAGTTATGTCTCTTTTTGCATGTACCACAGCGGGTGGTACATAAAAACAACACACACACAAACAAACAAATTTATGCAGAAAAATGCAATTAATGAAAAAAACGTTATTGTTTGAAGAAAATGAATAATAATTATTATGATCTTTTGAACACGTTTTCGCCATTAAAAGTAAAAGCACAGACTTTTAATGCTCTTCTATTTCCTTTTTTTTTTTTTTTTTTTTTTTTTTTTTTTTTTTAGTGCAAGTGATGTGACGCTTGTCACGTCATGTGACATTTTGTAGATCCCTCCCTTCCCCTTAACGTAGGATGGAACTTATGGATGGCTCCTAGTCGAAATGTGATTTGATGAATTTCGCATTTGGGTTGCTAGAAATGAATGTGAGGGTAGTAGAAGATGGCTTATAGCTAGAAACCTTCAAGGTATTTCTCAGGAGTCATGTCTTGGCCAAAATAAACAAAACACAGGTGAGATTAAAATTAGTACAATGTCCTAAAGAAGTAGTTTTTCCAGTCACAGCAAGCAACGGATATCTTTTCACTGTATAATGAAATTATAGTTTAAAAAACTAAAATACACGCTTCTGTAGCAGTGTAAACTGAAAGGTAAAAAATAATCTTAGTTCAACAGCGCTATTCAGTATATTTTTTTGAATAAGCGTAAAATAAGAATAAAGTCACTAATTAAAAAGTTTATTTTAATGTAGAAAAGCGTGGGGTACTAGATATCAGTATTCTGATTTTTTTTATCGCTAGCTGTTCTTAAAGGTTGAGTCATTATGTACAAGAGGAGAGCACCCTACGTTGTTTTTTTTAGTTAAAGATTATTTTTTATCTTTTAGTTCACGTTACTACAGAAGCGTGTATTTTATTTTTTGATACTGTAATTTTATTTTTAACTTTTTAGTTTGGGAATTTCAGGATATAGATATGAAATTATTGAATTGTAATCGTTCTCAATACTTGTGTATAGTTTCAAACAATTTGGATATCTGGATGTGGGTTAAAATTAAGTTGCAAGATTCCATTACATTCAAACATTTTTTGGTTGTTACTGTCAAAGTAATGAGAAGAGCAATAGACACATGTTGCTATGAAATTATTATATTGTCACCAGTTCATAATATGTGCGCATAATTTCAAACAATTCGGATATCTGAAAGATGATGAAAGTGAATTGACAGATTCCGTTATATTCCTATTGTAACTATCAAAGTAATGAGAATAGCAAGACATTGCTATAAAATGATATTATTGTCACCTGTTTTTAATATGTGTGCATAATTTCAGACAATTCGGATTTCTGGAAGTGGGTGAAATTGAATTGAACGGTTCCGTTTCGTTCCTATTGTTACTGTCAAAGTAATGAAATAGCAAGACGTTACTATGAGATTGTTACGTATATTGTCACCGGTTCTTATTGTGTATGCATAATTTCAGACAGTTAGGATTTCTGGAAGTGTGTCAAACTGGATTGAAAGATTCCGTTATTTTAATATTGTTACGGTCAAAGTAAGGAAAATAGCAGGACGTTGCTATGAGATTATTGTATTGTCACCGGTTCTTAATTTGTCTGCATAATCTAATTCTTTAATATATATAAATATAGACGTGTTTTTTCTTATATTTCACTTTTCAGCCACCACTACCAAGCACATATCATTGGTCTTTGTGTGTGGAAGTAGCATGGAGTTTCCTGTCGTGCAAAACGTTGGCCGAATATCGATAGCTGTGGGTATGTGGGAGATATGATGATTAAAGTTGGCCAATGCAGGGCGTTTTCATATTTCGACCAAAAATTTGTGTCTTCTTATACTTCTCTTTTCTGCCACAACTACAGAGCATAGACCATTGGTGTTTGTGTGTGGTAGTAGAATCATGTATCCTGTCGTGCACTATGGTTGTTAGATGAGGGTAGCTATGAGAGTGTGGGAGATATGGGAGTTGAAAATGGTCGACCTGCGGCAATTTCATATTTCTGCCATAGACGCATGTGTCATGGTGTATCACTTTTCAGCGAAAACTATATATCGCAGATCACTGGCGTTTGTGTGTGGTAGTAACACAGAGTCACCTTTCGATCACAACATCGGCCGATTTTCAATAACTGTGGTAGTGTGGGAGACATAGTGGTTGAAAGTGGCCGACCAAGTAAATTTTAGTATTTCAACGAAAGACATGTGCCTCCGCATATGTCACTTTTCTGCCACAACTACATAGCATAGACCATTGGTGTTTGTGTGTGGCAGTAGAATCGTGTCTCCTGTCGTGCACTATGGTTGTTAGATGTAGGTAGCTATGGGGGTGTGGGAGATATGGGGGTTGAAAGTGGTCGACCTGCGGCAATTTCATATTTCTGCCAAAGACGCATGTGTCATGGTTTATCAGTTTTCAGCGAAAACTATCTATCGCAGATCACTGGCGTTTGTGAGTGGTAGTAACACAGAGTCACCTTTCGATCACAACATCGGCCGATTTTCAGTAACTGTGGTAGTGTGGGAGATATGGTGGTTGAAAGTGGTAGATCAAGTATATTTTCGTATTTCATCCAAAGACATGTGTGTCCGTGAATTTTACTTTGCTGCCTGAACTACATAGCGCAGATGACTGGCATTTGTGTGTGTTAATAGAACCGCGTCTCCCATAGTGCACTATGGTTGTTAGATGTCGATAGCTGTCAATACAAATTCTTTACAAACACGAACGAAGTCGTGGGTACCAGCTAGTTTCAAATAATTCAGATATCTGAAAGTGGGTGAAATTTAATTTAAATATTCCGTTACTTTCCTATCGTTACTGTCAAAGTAATCAGAACAGCAGGACGCAGGTATGAAATTGATGTATTTTCACTGGTTCTTTATACGAGTGCAAATTTTCAAAAAATTCGAACGTCAGGAAATGGGGGAAAATCGAAATAATATATTACATTGCATTCAAACGGTTATCTGTTGTTACTGTCAAATAATGAGAATATCAGGACATATATATCTGAAATTATTGTATTGTCACTGGTTCGTAACATGAGTACAAAATTTCAAACAAATCGGAAATCTGGAAGTGAGTGAAAATTGAATTGAAAAATTCCGTAACTTTTCTATTGTTACTGTCAAAGTAATGTGAATAACAGAACGTTGCTATAAAAATATTGTATTGCCACCAGTTCTTAATATGTGTGCAAAATTTCAAACAATTCGGATATCTGAAAAGTGGGTGAAATTGAATTTACAGATTCCTTTACTTTCCTATTGTTACTGTCAAAGTAATCAGAACAGAAGAACACAGGTATGAAATTATTGTATTTTCAACGGTTCTTGACACGAGTACAAATTTTCAAACAATTCTAACGTAAGAAAATGGGAGAAAATTGAAATAATTTGTTCCATTTATTTCAAATGGTCTTCTGTTGTTACTGTCAAAGTAATGGGAATATCAGGACATAGCCATCGGCGTATCCAAGCGAGGGTGCCCTCCCCCTTAGAAGAAAACTTAAGTTGCCTTCAATACATTTCGACGAGTGAAGAACTGGCTCAGCAGCACTTTGTGAGAGATTGACTGGATTATGCCTGATGAGTGTGCATCAAAATTTCGTGAAAGAACACCGTGAGATATTGAGAAACAAAGTAATTAAAAAATTCTAAGAATCCGAGACGATTAATGTTTACATAAACTATAATTGAGTTACGATCTTAATTTACTACATAGTAGGTCCTTAGATTAAGTGGTTGGATTACTATGTTAATCAATAATAAAAATAGTTTCCTCAATAGGTTTGAGTTTCATTTTGTAAGAAATCTTCATGTTTCAGTCCCCCACCCCACTTCCTCGAAACCAAGATGAGATGCCCCCCCCCCTTAACTCAAATCTGGCCCCCTTCTAATTCTGATCATGGATACGCCCTTGGACATAGCTGAGAAATTATTGCATTGCATTGTACATTTTACACGTTGTTAAATTTTGTTTCAGTTTTGAAGAATCATAGTCATTTTTCACTATTGCTATTTCATGAAGTCATAAAAACGTGCTGCAAGTTTCAATTGTAATTGTTTTTAAAAAAGAAATGTATTCTTACAATGCTAGCACAATGCTTATACTGCCTGCTGCCTTTTGTAGCAAAGATTCCTGAATACTTTAGTCTCAATGCTGACATTTATAGTTATAATACGAGGAATGAACGTCTATAAACACAATAAGTTGTTTTTAACCGCACAGAGGAGTAAAAGTCTCAGCGCTTGCTCATTCACTATCCTACCAAAGGATATGAAATTTTATGTACAGAAACGGGCCTATTTTAAATTCAGCCTGAAAAGGTTTTTTGCTCCCGAACACAAATATGTGAGAGAATTTACTTCTTAAAAGTCTGTAACTGAAAATGATTATAGAATTAAAATTCATTTCGGTTTTGAAAAGGAAGGTGATAAATTTATTTACAAATACTAAATGCGATATTTTTTTTAACTGTGTACAAAAGTAGTAGTTTTTATTTTATTTTATTTATTGGCTTTTGTTTTCCTGACCATACCAACCTACGTATGTATACATTTTTACATTGTGGATTTGCAGATATAGTACTAATACTAAGCAGAGTTAAATTTGCAACATGACATATACAATTACATTATAAAAATTTCATGTTTTTCGGATATAGCACTAATACTAAACAGACTTTAATTTACAATATAGCACATACAATTTCATGCTTTCAATACCTGTTCCATAAATTTGCATATAAATATATATTTGTACACATTAATTACACAAACCAATTTCCATGTCCCATATTAAAATTAATAAACGAAAGAACAATATACAGCATAATCCCAGAAACATATCTATATTGTAATTCCCATCGTTATAAAAAAATTCATATATTATTTTATACGTTCTGACGTCCTCAGTGGCCAGAAGTGTGGTGACCCTGGTTGGGCCCACGTAACCCAGGTCGCGTAGTTTCTTGAGGAACTCCTCTGTTGCTGCTCTTCTCATCGGGCATCCTAATAACAGATGGTTGGTGTCCTCCACCTCTCCACACTCACAGTATGGCGTCTCTTGGGCTCCGATGCGGTGTAAGTGTTTCTTGAAGGCTCCATGGTCTGATTTCAGGCGCAAAATTGTTACATAAAATTTTCTGGTTACCCTACATTTTTTATACCAATGTGATTTAGGCATATGCGGGTGGATTTCCCTGTAATGACTTCCTTTGTATTCTGCTGTACGTGCCCACTCATCTTCCCATTAGATTTCAATGATTCCTTGAATTTCTTGTGGTCCGACGCAGGTATCTTGTGCGGGCATCTTACACCGTCCGTGATAGCTTTCTTGGCTAGGTTGTCAGCCATTACGTTGCCTCGCATACCACAGTGGCCTTTAACCCATACTATTGTTACTTCTTTCTCCCTGCTTTGTAGCTTATCTACTTCCTTCCTTATATCATAGACTAGTTGGTTGTTGTGACGCTGGCCTATGTGGTTCTTCAGTATCATTACTGCTGAACGAGAGTCCGTTAACGTAATAACCTTTTGTTCCCTACTTCCTCCAGCATATTTTAAGGTTTCCAGGATTACTGTAAGTTCAGCTGTCATTACGGATGCTTGGTGGTCGAGCTAGTAGTATCCGAAGTCTCCTGTTTTGGGGTCTATGAAGGCGCAGCCTGTCCCCATTTCGTTCATCACTCCGTCCGTGTATATGGCTTTCGTTGGCGACGTTTCTTGCAAAACTCCTGTACTTGTACGATGTGATCGATGGCATTTTTATACTGGCATGAATCGACTTTTATTTTAGCTACTACGAGCGAAAGCTTGTATCTGTGTTCATAGAGGGGTAGTTTTCCTGACACCCGTATCACATTTTGTAAGTCTCTGACTTTGGAGTATTCCATTGCCAGAGGAGGTGACTGTTTCCGTTTCCAATACCTTTCTCCGTGATAGGCTATAGCAATTTTCCTAATGTTTTCCATAATTGATGTACGGCTGTACTGTATTTGCTTGAGTATAAATTTTGCTGCTAGGTAGCGTCTTCGCAAATCTAATGGTGCCTCCAATGTCTCCACCGACAGAACGTTTATTGGTGTCGTGTTCATCGCTCCTATGCATACTCTGAAGGCTTTGTATTGTACTCTATCCAATTTAATTAGATTATTTCTACTCACCGATCCATAGCAGATACATCCGTAGTCCAGCTGAGAGCGTACCAAGACTCGGTACATGTTCAGTGTAACAGTAGGATCTGATCCCCAAGACGTACCACAGACTGCTCTAATGACGTTTATAGCTGCTTCACATTTATTCACTATATGTTTTATTTGCTCCCGCCATGCCAACTTACTGTCTATGGTAATGCCCAGGTATTTAACCACCGTTCTTATTGGAACTTTGTAGGGTCCTAGCATCACTTCGGTCCTGTAGGGCTGTCTGTGCCTGTGTATACTGACACTTTTTGTACTGATATTTGTAGGTCATTGTTTATTAGCCAGTGCTGAAGTTTCCATACAGTTTGGTTAAGTGATGCGATGCAGTTGTTCAGTATCCGATCTACCACGTAAAAGCACAGGTCGTCCGTGTACTGGAGTAGCCGGATATGTTGTGGTATCAGCTCATGTAGGTCTACGGTGTAAATGTTGAATAATAGCGGGGAGAGGATTGATCCTTGTGGTAGTCCATGACTAGTTGTCCTTGGGCCAATTATCTTTCCTCCGTTGTTAATGATTATTCGTCTGTTTGATATTAGACATTGCAGTCTTTGTGTGAAGGTTGCAGGTATTTCCCTCTTTATCATTTTCCTTAGTAGTACTGCTATTGACACATTATCATATGCGCTGGTCAAGTCCGTAAACAACGCAAGGAGGTATTCATTGTTTCCAAAGCATATATAGATGTCCGTTGTCAGGTTTACTAGGACTTCTGTGGTTCCCATTCCTCTCCTGAAGCCAAGCTGTGTGGTTGGCAGCCAGTTATGGTGTTCCACCCACCATTCCAATCTGTGCTTGATCATCCTTTCAAGTACCTTGTACATGCAAGAGAGAAGGGTGATCGGTCGATATGATTCTGCTTCATTATATTTTTTCCCCGCTTTCTTCACTGGTACTATTCTTGACGTCTTCATTGTTGGGATGTCGATTCGCTCCTCCCATACCTTGTTCAGTATATTCAGCAATCGCTTTTTACCTGTCGCCGGTAGCCGCCTGATCATACTATAGTGGATGTTGTCTGGTCCTGGGACGTTACCTTTGCCAAACAAAAATGCTTTTTCAAGTTCTTGTACGCTGAATGGATGCAGCAATTCAGGGTTTGTGTCTTCCTCCGTTCACAATTGTTCCGGGTTCACAGAGAGGTGCCATTTTTATCAGGATCTCCTCCTCTAGATTTTCGGGCAATGATTCTCCATACTCATACGTTTTTTTAAAAATTTTTTAGTCATTTAATTGTATTCCACACTTCTTGAATTGGTGTATCCTTATTTAACGTTGCGCAGTAATTTTCCCAGTTTTTCCTTTTCTTTGCTTAAGCATCTTCTTTGCCTTAGCTACTGTCTGTTTAAAGTAGAGATAATTCTCCAGGGTTGGTCTTTCTTTGTATTTTTAAAAGCTCCCTTTCGCAAGAAGATTGCTTTCTGGCACTCCACGTCCCACCATGCCTTAGGTGCCTTGTGTCGTACATACGTTGCTTTCTTGTGTGGAATTGATTTTATTGCTGCGTTTTCTATTGCTGCTATCAGCTTACGATAACCTTCTTTAACTTAGTCGCATTCCTCATACGACTCAATATTTTTCCTTACATACTTGTCGTAAGCGCCCAAGTCTGCTTTTTCTATATCCCATTTGTAGAGTGATTGGATCACAGCTGGTGTAATTTTTGCTGTCGGCAAGGATATTAGTATTGGTAGATGATCCGACCCCAAAGACTCCTGTATTACTTTCCAGTTCGTCTCCAGTGCTAGACTTATCGACGCCACTGACACATCCACTGTTGAGCTTAGTTGGCTAGGTGAGCCAATTCGACTGGGTGCACCGACATTCAAAAGAATCAAATTTTCTTCACCGATCATTTCCATGAGACATTGTCCAGCTGTGTCTGTCTGCGGGCATCCCCATAACTGGTGATGTGCGTTTATATATCCTCAGACCAATTTCGGTGATGGAACTTGCCTCACTATGTTACAAATATGTGTTTCGATATCACCGTCTGTGGCACTCTATATAGTAAGAGAACTGTAAATTTTGACTTTGCCGTGCTTATTACAACGGCACATGTATCTAATCCGGCATTAGCATTTCTTATTTTGATCTCTTCATATTTTATATCCTTCCGATTTATGATTGCCGCTCCACCATAGCCGTCGTTTCTATCTGCTCTTACTGTATGGTATCCTGGTAGTTCAAAGGTTGTCTCAGGTTTTAACCAAGTTTCGCAGATAGCACCTATTTTTATAACTGCTCTATGGAGTAGTTCCAGTAGGACTACTTTATTGCTTCTAACGGAGCGGGCGTTCCACTGTAGTATTATGTTAGCTGCTTGTTACATTGTTGTAGGGTTCTTCATTAACAGGTTGGGATATCATGCTCCTTTCTAATAATTGTCTAATGTCGTTTGGTCTCAGTTGTTCTCCTATTTTTGTCCTCTCTACTATTGGGGTTACTACCCATAAATGTTCCTGGTGTGCCCCTTGGGTCAAACATATGCTGGTACATCATAGAATATGTTGGTATGTTCTGTGGCTGTGTGGTCCGGTGCGCACCCTGCCTTCGTTCTAGCCGCGGCGTTTGTGTAGTATTGTATCTCTTCGGCTGCTGTCCTGCCGTTTGTTGCTTATGCAGCGACCGCTCATCTGGGACTGGTTTCTCCCAGTGTGGCTTGCACAGTCCCAACGTGTTGTTCGGTAACAGTGGCGGGAAGTCACCATGGCTAGTGATGTCTGGCAATATGTTAGGGTGCTGTAGTCCATCTGAAGTGTCTTCTGGATAACGCTGCTTCAACTGTACTGCCCGCGCATATGGTCTATTTTTTTGGATACTCTTCTGCTTCTCTAATAGGCAT
Source organism: Vandiemenella viatica (assembly GCA_031002005.1). Classification (NCBI taxonomy): domain Eukaryota; kingdom Metazoa; phylum Arthropoda; class Insecta; order Orthoptera; family Morabidae; genus Vandiemenella; species Vandiemenella viatica. Next base: position 94,891,658 of record JARYHS010013630.1, on the reverse strand, counting down.
GTTGTTTCTAGTTGCTAGTTCATGTGCTTGCTTACGTCTTATATACATCGGGCATGCCCTGTTTGTCGCATTATGTGGGCCGCTACAATTTGCGCAACGTACCACATCCGAGTTGCATTCGGCCGTACGGTGTGCTTCACCACACATATCACAGCGGGGCTTTCCTCGGCATTGTCTTCCCATGTGTCCATAATGTAAACAGTTATAACAAATGCGTACGGCTAGGGTGTAAGGTGATACCTCGCACCGCGTCCCATGAATATATACAAGCTGAGGTAGTGCGTGTCCATCGAACGTTAACACACGTTTGAAGTTTCACTTCCGTTCTGATGTTGTTTTGGATACTGGATTTAGTTAATCTTCTTGCTGCTATCACTTTTACTGGTGTCACTATTTCCGCAAGTATTTCCTGCATTTCTAACTCGGTATCCACTCCGCGTATAACGCCTTGTTTACAGATTAAGTGGGCGGGTATGTATGCTTCCAAGTACCTTGCCGCCAACGATCTGCACGTCACAATACTCTTCGCCGCTCTTGGCGAGAGTGTTTCTACTTTTAATCTGTTCTTTCTTGTAGTTACTATGATCATGACCTGTCCACGAATTTCCGGTATACTTTGGTGTAGTAATTTTCCAATCGACTTAGGATGTAATCGTCCTACATTTCCGCTCTTCCCTTCTATTATTACTACATACGGGCCCGTGTCCGCCATTCTATACTTGATTTTGGCTTTATTATTATCATTGGAAATTCTGCTCTGCTGTTGTCTTGGTTCACCTGTTCTGGCATCTCTGTTCTATCCGCCTCTCTGTTATCATTTACTGGTTCTACAGTGTTTACTATGCTGCTGTCCTGTTTGGGGACACCTGGAGCTAACGCTACCCGTTTATCCACTACCAAATTCACACCTAAGTCACCTGGACGTTTTCTACGGTTTACATTTGACTCTTCTTCCATTACTACATCCACTTCAGCTGCCGTCAAATAGTTATTTACAGTACTCACTGTTTCCGTAATAGTGTCGCCCACTGCTGCCAGTGTTGTTGCTCCATCGGTGAGGTCCGGTGGTCCTGGTGGTGGGAGCGTACCGCCTCCTTCACCATGATGGCCACCATACATCTGACTGTCGCACTATTGAAACCTCACGTAATAATCACTGTTTTAAACAAACACAATTCACAAATTTCACATTACCAGTCAAGTACGGTACTAGGAAGTTTACTTTCACACACCTGCTCTCTGGAACGAGGAAGTTGTCGCTACGAATGCTCAAGCTAGACTGAAAAATAGTAGTTAACAAGAGTCTTTGAAAACTGTTTTCTCATATAGTAACTTGGTATATTTTAGTGTTTGTCGTTGCAGTAACTAACCAGTAATGATTGGTTGGTAATATTTTTTTTTCGCAACAATTTGTACTCATCTTACATGGAATCAAAGCGAATACATTTAACCTAATGTGGGGCTACACGAACACAAAATGAAAAACTGAAATAAGTTTTATCCTCTAATTAATTACTTCCGTACAATACTGTATCGCAGGATTAAGAACTGTATTACCAGCTATTAACAAGCTATACCTACACTATCCTAGCGATAATTATCCTAACAGAGAAAAGGCATAGAAATGGGGGAACACATAATTTTAACGCTTACTCAAGCATTCAGTTAAAAGCTGTGTTCAGAAAATAATTATTCTGCTTTCTTACTTTATTTTTCAGCTCTGTTATCTTAACATTATTTACAATAGTGTTAAGTCAATCTGCAAATATACAACTACACTCCACAACTAACAATACAATCGGCTCTCATTAATTAGGCAGTATTATGAAACTGGACAGATGTGAACGCATAAATAAAATATTACATATGTAACAACACACAACTAATTAATGGAGTAAATTAAATATATTATGCACATAATTACCAAGCACGTCGCAGTTATTCTTTTCCACAACGAAAATTGTTTTAAAAAAGTAAAATGAGCTGAAACAGAAAATCTGTTAACATGTTGTACTGAGCAATTAATTTTTTCTTTCTCAACACAGAAGCTGCAAAAGATTTAATTTCTCTTTGTAAATCTGATAATTACTTTTAAATTTTTAAATCACTTTTTTTTTTGACGGATAACTTCCTTTCGGAAAAAGATAATTGTCGACATTTTGAAGTTATAAATTAGTACTACTTATGTCGTCACTTTCGAAAAAAAAATTTAAAAAAAGATTTTGATAAATAGGTTTACGTAAATCCTCAAATAAGTATCAGGTCGAAATCTGTTGTTCTGGTGGTTCAGTGAAGAGACGCCTGAGTAAAGGCCAAGTACCTCGTTCGATTCTTGGCACTGCCTTGTAACCGACCGTTTTTTGGGGTTTGGTCGATTGTAAGTCAGGATGGTTGAATTGTGGGTGACCCTCTGTACTATGGCACTTACTTGGCTTACTAGTTCTGCTTCCGCTCCAGTCCGGCTAGTCCACCATCCGTCTGCGACAGTTCGCTGTAACTTTAGGAGACTGCATGGACCAAGCAGGTTACGAAATAAGACAAAGTTTTCAATTACCATTTCGTATTTATTACGCCTGTGCCATAGAGAGGTTACATTGCTAGAAGATTCCCGCTAGCAAGTTTCCAGGGCGCTTAGATTCCAACAGACTGGAGAAGTAAACTTACAGTTTAACATTGGCAATGTAGCATAGGACCCGGCGAGGAGGGTACCGGCTGGCTTGCCCGACTTCTCGGCGTCGCTGGTTAACCCGACATAGTGACAGCGTAGGTGTGTTTCCAAACTGAGAGGTCTAGGCACTGCGTTGACTTCCTTTTATAGCGTAACTCAAACGCCAGTACACGTGATCTCTGTTTAGAAAGTCGGAGCATGACATGAGTCGTTGCCCTCCGAATGTTCTCGACCGGCGACATGTGACTCTAAACCTCTTTCCATTTAGTCACGTTTAACTCCGTACAGTAAGTACCCTTTGGTACACGCGTGACTGGCGCTTCTTGCTGACGCGAGCAATCAGCGTTCTTCATTCTGTCGCTCGACTTCGCTGACCCTCTACAGCCGAGTTCTATTACCGTACTTTTAGAAAATATTTATTTACTCCTTTTTTTAGTTAAAATTCCCATTTCTTAGCATCTTCGCACCATCTTCACCACTGACAAAGTTTTCTCTGTGTCAATAATGAATAATTAATATTATGTCAGTGGGATTGAATTAGTTTATTTTTTTGAACGCTACTCATTTTATTCTCTGAAGCATCTTCATCAGTACTATATTTTCATTGTTTGATACTTGCTTTTGTTTATACACTATTACCGGTGGCAGCGGGTATTTTTAGTCGCATGATTTAATATTGTAAACATATGCGACGATTTTTACTAAGAACTTTCTTCTTAGATCGAGAGAATTCCTGTGCTGATTGTGAAACAATTGTTCAGAGCTAGGTTAAGTGAAATGAAAAAAAAAAAAAAAAAAACAATCAACTCCGGCGCTTGTCCTGTACCTTTGAATTCTCCGTCGGCCATTCAGTGCTTTTGTACTGCAGAGCGCAATTGTTCCTGATAATTGGTGGTCGACACGTCACAGCTGACCCCACATAAACATAACGAACCGTTTGGGATAAAAGAACGCAACCGGAGTAAATTAAAATAAATGCAACAATACAGCGCAATATTTATATTCTGCGGTGAGAAGTGACTCTACAAACAGTTCAGTCTGTTTGCCAATGTTTTATTAAACGTTTTGAACAGAAATGAGCAATAACGATTAATGATTTTTATGTCCTCGTTGTTACACCTAACGCACACACAACTGATGTAGATATGAGATTTGAGACAGAGCCAATCAGAATCACATTTTTTTTTGTTTCGAATGTTTACATATTTTAGATCTATCATATTCTAACTCGGAAAGAATTCTCACAATCAGATGGTTACACATGAATGATCGGTAATTTTCAAAATATTTGTTAATAATTTTATCTGACGTTTAAGCGTTTAATTT